>JAGXOD010000021.1:9742500-10342500 GCA_020368025.1 Brachyhypopomus occidentalis | reverse complement strand
CTTTAATTTTGCAAAAGGCTGTCACGCCCTGTTCATCAATCAGTCACAGATCCACCAATTGCACATTGTAATCACTTAACCGTTCACACTCACTGCTTCATAGAATCACTCCCTGCACCTAATCATCTTCCTATCTCCAGCACTTTGCATCGAGCCTCTTCAGTTGACTGTTAAGACTGCCTCTCCGATGCTTACGATGTTCAGACAGTTAATCTGCTGACTCCACTTCAAGTGACCAGTTCCTCAGTCTGTTTGATTTCTATGTTTTTTCATTAAAAATCTCTGTGTTCTGTACAACTCGCTCTGTGTCTACATGTCACAAAGGCATTCCTGAGGCATGTAATCAGTTTTATCATCATTTTGCACTTTGAATTGTCATTATGTCTGAAAATAATTACACAAATAAGCTTGTCTTGCCTGGAGCTTACTGTACATAAACAAGTGCATATAAAAGGCACCGTTTAATGCATAGTTTCTCAGTCCGTTCCTCAGGGCCCACCAGCCAGTCCACATTTTTGCTCTGCCCCAACTGCTACTACTGCTGCTACTGTTGGGAGCTGGGATATAGCATAAATGTGAAGTGTGGGGGACATTCTGATGATTGGGTTCAGGAACACTGCCTTAGGTCACTGATCAAACCCATAGACCATGGGCCATAACAGAAGTCAAGTCCAGATTTGTAATATCCCACTAACCAGCATCTTCAAACAGAGCAGGAAGGGAGTGTGTCCAACCAAGTGCAGATGACTACTAGATGTAGCAAGGATGTTCTGCTAAACTTCACTCATACTATGCCCAACCCCCCCTTAAAACAAAATTCAATTAATTTTATCTTAAACCACCAGGGAGCTTGAATAAGCACAAGCAATTCAATCTAAGCCTCCATAAGCACACCACCATCCCAGAGCCACCCACTGTAATATCTCTTCAGCTCATAAACAAAGTTTTCTCCTGAAAAATGATATGCAGGATACCTTCAAAATTGCAGAATGATTCATGGTGAGACATATTTATGCCATATGCCTTATTCAGAATGGTTACATGTCCATTCTTCTTACGCCTTTTTGTATTGGAAGTAGGGCCAAAATTGCACTGCCTTAAAATAGCAACATTTTATCATAGTTATGTTGGAGTCTAGCACTAGTTGCTAAATGTGAATTAGCATCCTGACACCCCAACAGCTTAAGTGTAAAATATTCCTTTTCACTGGTTATTGCATTTTGCCTATCGCATATATCCACACTGCAGCAAAGGTGCACGGTCTGGGCCTGTTAGCACACATGTTAATAAAAGCCTTGACAGAGCTATCTGCCTAATTTGCTTCCCGTGGTCTACATTCATAAGGCTCTCAGTGTTTATTTTAGCGCAAGTGAAATTCAGGCCCTGCAGGCAAGATATTGCTGGGTTGCGGCTGCTGGAAATGTCATTCCAACCTTGGTAATCCTCTTTTACAATGCCATTTCATTTGCTATCTTTCAGGGTGATTCACACTGACCTGCTGAAATCTCTGTCTATCCTACATTGAAAGCATTCATTGATTGCTCTATTCATTATGACCATGAAAACGGACCTAATGGTCATCTTTAAATATTGCAGGGCACCTCACCAGTTCTGTGAGGAAGAATTACAAAATGACAGTTTATTATTTTTACAGCCAAATTTTTGTCTTACATGGTTTCAAAGTGTAAGACAAACTAGTACAGGCCTTGTACAAGCATCTGGAAATACATTTCCTTCAGATTATATTGTATATATTATTATATCTTTTTGTTCCATCTGTCTCCACCTTTCAGCTGGCCCCAATCAGCACTCTCTGACAAACTACAGGGGCAGTTCAGTGGTTAATGACAGCATGAATCACCAATGCAATGTGCAATATTTAATAGTACCAATACTGGCTGATCTCTGCCCTTAATTACTTCAGCAATGGTCATTTGTGCTTTGTATTTCAGAGTGTATGCATTTGTTGAAATTTGTGCATGGCCTGCGCGCGTGTGTGTGTGTGTGTGTGTGTGTGTGTGAGTGTGTGTGAGTGTGTGTGTGTGTGTGTGTAAGTGTGTGTGTGTGTGACTCTGGCAAATCACAACATAAATATTTAAATATCTTGATCAAAGTTCTATCTCTGTAATTATTTTGAGTTTCACTTGGTTTGTCTGTGAGACAGATCTGTCCCTCCAGACTGATAAAAGGCTTGGTGGCCTCATTACCCAGGCTAATTCCCACAAATGGTGTTATAACCATGTCTCGGGGATTCCATTTCTGAATGCCACGTGTCCATACTCGAGAGTGCACTAGATGTGACCCTAAAATGACCCATTTCTAGCTCTTCACTTGAAATAGAACCAACAGCTATACTGGCTGTCATTGAAGTGCACAGGACAGAAACTAGTTTCAAAATGCATGCTGGAGTCTGTCTGGGTTCGATTTCGCACTTTGCACTCCTAGTGTATTATTTGAAAAGTGTTTATAGATGTCACCGTTACGTTTCACTCTTTCTTGCCTCTGTGGGGATGAAATATTTCCATGATAATATATTTCTGATGCTTGCATGGTAAGTGCGTGAAACTCACCGTGGTGTTTCTCTCTGTCCACAGTTTTCAGGGCTTTACCTGCTGTCCTTCTTCATCATCTTGCTGGGGCTGGTGCTGTACTACTCCTCTTCCACCTACGTGGCACAGGATCCGCTCGTTTACAAACAGTTCCGCAATGCAGGAAACCCCGTCCCGGACACGCCCAACGTAGGGCCCTTGGAGCCCTCTGTGACCTACAGCAGCCTGGGTCAGGAGATAGAGGAGGAGCCTCGTGTCCGGATGGCCTGAAGGGGAGGAGATTTGCAGAGTCAATCATCCACTGCCCCTCCCACAGTCTGTAGAAAGTGAATGATAATAATCACAGAATGATGTATATAACCACGTAGCGAACGAATACACTGTGATCACAAACTGTGAGTAGGTAGCAGTGATCTCTAACTTTCTCGGATCCATCACGTATAGACATGATTCCACTTCATCGCCTTCCCCGCAACAACAGTTTAAGTGTTTAGAAGGATTTGTGCTGACTGTTTGTGCAAATGCTCAGTTGTGATTGTTTTATTTTCTTATATGAGCACAAAAGGATTGGTGTATTTGGGATTTTTACATGGATGTTCTTGCTACTTCAGTACTAAAGTACTTTTTTTTTTGTTGATGAAAACAGTTCTGATTTAGGATCAATTACATACTGATTTGCCAAGAGACAGTGCCTTGCCATGTATAACTATTGTTGGTTAGTCACCTATAAATGATCAGTTTTACACCAAGTCTTGGTGAAGGACATCGTTTTGTGCGAAAGTGCTGCATTATCTGCTATGAAAAGGATGTTACCCATCTGAAGTGAAAACACAAAAATATGGGTCTCTTTTATCCATTCTATCTTAACTGTTAAATCACGTCTATTTGGTTATCATTTTGAGTAAACAAAACGAATGTCTTGTTGTTTTTGTTTTCCTACTTCATGAAAATCTATGAGACATTTGTTTGTATTGAATATGAAATATGCGTACTAGCGATTGATTGCAAACTTGTAAAAAAAAAAACTTTAATGCACTCGTCTTTTCAGAGTTTTGTTTATGTTTTATGGCTGGTCATCAGCTGCATAGTCCTTAGTATTATGATATTTGGATAAACTTTATGTATAAAGTTATTTTGGACAGATCCTCTAAAAATCGTTTGCCATTTTGTCATTTAAGTATTGAAATTCTTAATGTGTCTGAGTTGTCGCTTTAAATAAAGTATCTTTGTCTTAAATCTGAAAATAATTTATTTTGTAAGATATCATTCTGGATCTGCACATTTCAAAACGGTCCAGAAATCACACTCGAAACGACATGAGAAAAAAACATGTGTTGATGGGGACTAATAAAATCTCCAGGTACGAAGTTATCGTTAGAGGCTTTCTTCTCAAACTGACAGTACAACGTTCTGATTATAAGGGGCATAGACTACTTATAAAATAGGACTAACCACTTGCAGTAGTCCTCCAAGCCTGCATGTCGGTTTTACTATTGACAATGAAGACAATTCGATCACTATCCACCCCCGACTTCTAAACTGGTACATCCCTTACCTTTAAACTTTTAATCCATAATAGTTTCAGCGGGCAGAGTTGTTACTGGCAGGTATGGCACACTGCACCACGACCTGGGAGAGCGAGTTGCTGGAACAGTTCTCTAGAAAATATGCTGCCGAGGACGAAGACATAAATACACGCGAACAAAATGCCTCTCTCGCAGACAATGACAGTAGCACCGGTTTGTTGCATTTGAGTGACGAGGTCCTTATCATTATTTTAAGGCAACTAGATCCGGTATCTCTGTTGAGGCTCGGAAGCACCTGTAGGTTATTGTTCCGTGTTTGTTCCTGTAACTCATTATGGATTCGACACTTCCAGGTAGGTTTTTACCACAACGGAAAGTCTTAGCACTTTCGCCTGCAAATCGTTTGAAAAACTCCTGAAATATGTGTTGACAGGATTCGTTTGGGGTAGGCCTACCATACACTACAGCCAGTAACACAGTCATTGCCAAAACCGCCTTCCGTTTAGTTTTTATGTGGAGAGCTCTCTTCAGAAACATCCATTGTAACCGGTCGCTTCAGGCGAAGCTGTTCGCAGAAATACCATTTCCGCCTCATAAGTACTGGACCCAGTGGCTCGTGCTGGAGGAGTGCGTGCCATTGCCCTCTGTTCGACTTCCATGCAATGACGTGGAACACCTGTGGGGCATCCCGAGAGACCTCTTCAAAGATAAACTTCAAGGTAGTCTCGTCGCCTTCCCGGTCAAGCCGAATTCATACGAGACAAGATACGTAACTAAGACTTGTGTTTTCCCCTATTACAATTTTGTTTAGAGTTAGAAGAATGCGAAATCCTCATATTTGAATGGCGGGAGCTGTATAACCTGGCACTTGGTCATCACGGTAGTGTTGCCATAGTATTTCAGCATGTTCTCAATCGGCACCGCTGCAATGGTAAGAAATCATCTCGCTGCAAAATACTAAATATCAAGTGTGTACCGCGTCATAGTTTTTGATGGTTTTATGAACCTTTTAAAACGAATTGCAGAGGAGTTGTCCATGTATTTTTCATTCTTTTCGTTTTATTTTTTTTAATAAAACTATTCCACTGGCCTTTGGGGGAAATACTGTGTACCTGATCAATATTGAGACCTATTGCATATATTGGTTTGTATTTTCTGGCAGAAATTCAGCACATTGTTTGTTTGCTTTAATTAGCATGAAATTTAATTCAATAAAATAAAAATGTAATTGTTACTAAGTGAAAGAATTTGAGAAACATTTTAGTACTTGTGGTACCTTTTTGGTGTTTCAATGTAGGCCTTTTCCCTCTTTCTGTGAAAGATGTCAAACTTGGTTCACAAATCCCTTCCCACCCCATGTGCCACTTGCCATTTTTTTTGCCAGCATTTTCTTTCAACTCCTTGTTCTCCAAGACATTTTACATATTTTCATCTGTTCACCCCAACCCCTTTTGGCTTTCTAAAAAAGCATTGTAGACCTTTTTAAAGAAAAATGCAGTCATCTGATTCATTTTGCACAGCTGAGTCACTTTAAAAGTGCTGGAATGGAAAGTCTATTTGAAAATTGGAGTGCTGTTGCATGGTGTTGGAGCCCCTGTTGTCTGGAGTAAAAATTATGACTCATTTTCTTCCCACTGTAATTGCGGTGTTCTGTCAGATAAGTCAGGCACGGGTCTGGTCCTGTAGGTAATAACTTTGAAGTTTCTTAGGATCCACAGTGGTAATTGACCTCAACAGTCTCAGTCTTCTTTGTCAGTTATATGTGTATTATTTAGGCAACTTTTAAAAAACTGTTATTCCCATTTAGAAAAATACATTTAGAATTGTCCATTTTGCCACAGACTATCTGCAGCCCCAAAGTTGTGGACCATCTACTGATCCTTGAGTTTTCCATCGTTTTGTCTGCCCCATCCTCAGACCATTCTGAACTGGAGTCCATGTACCACCAGTACACCCAGTGCAGATTCCAGTGGCTCTTCACATACTGGCTCTTCCGCCAGCCGGCTCCGTTCAGCCGGCAGCTGCGTGCCATCTACCTGCAGTGGAGGAAACACAGCAAGAAGAAGGTGGCAAGCTGGGGGGGGACCCTGTGTGACGTGAGATACCTGGCCTCACTGCACTCCGTCACCAGTGACTACTGGAGGGGCAAGTTGGCTCAGGGAGATGAGAACGTGGGTGAGTCGGGCACCGATGCAAGAGTTGTGTAGGTGGCCCTTTCTCACTGAACTGACTATGGGTTCTGTGTGCGACCCAAAGTTTAAAAGCACCTTTTTAAAGCAGCTGTGCTTTTGAAGGCATGTTTCATGTAGCGTCTGGGTGCTCTTGGGTACAAGGGTCTGTGTGTGAAGCCAGAGCTTTGACATGTCTGTTCTTCTCAGGCATTCAGAGATGCACACAAATGTTGGTCTGAATTAAGGTTCATTGGGTTTGTAGACCTTTTTAAGTTACCTTGATGTTTTCTTGATCCGTAGCAAAGCTAATCTGATGCAACTTGCTCACACTTTTTTGCTGTGTAATTTGTACAAGGATTTTATCTGAAAGAACTTTACCTGTAAAGGAAGGTGGTTAAACTGTTAGATGATCTCTTGCTCAATCCTACTGTGGATTAAAATTTCACAGAAAATATAGTCCAAAATTCTAGACAAGCAGCCTGCCGACAACATGCTTGAACCCATGCTTTCATATCATGATGCCTAGCCTGCTCGAACTGCCATCTTGTTGGTCTCCCAAACAGCCATTAATTCTCTCCAGTATGTGTAAACATCAGATGGTAGAAAAGTCACTCCAGAATCAGCACCTATCACTCCAATTCTATTTCCATTACTCTGGCTACGTGTTCTGCTTCACAGTCACTTTTAATGCACCAGCCTGTTCAGCAGAGCTCCTGCTGTCTTGGGCAGGTCAACACAGATCCTCTGATGTAGGTCTTGAGCATCATGGCCCTCAATTTATGGATCACATTACCACAATCTCTTCAACACTGTCCATAACTTTCCTCTATCAAAACTCATTCCCAACTCTAACCCTTTTTTTTCAATTTTAAAGGGATGTATATATAAAATATAATCTCTGTGAAGTGACCTTGGGTATATGTGAGGCACTATATATTTCAAATTATGTCTGGGTTAATGATTTTTCTACAGGGATTCATACAGTTGTGAACTACTTCTCCATGTGCAAGTCACTAGTGGCCTGGATCTTGGGTCGTGACTGGGGACGACTGAAGCGAAGGAAGGTACAGACTTACTTCACTCTCCTGTAAGAGAATTTAGTGAAGCGTCTCAAAACGCAAAGCTTAAACTACAACATACGTGACCTAAGGATTTGACGATCCTTGCATATTGGGGAACGTGTGCTTCAAGAAGTAGATCCGAAACACTAATTGCTTTTTTTCAAAACGGTGAATTATTCTTCCAATTTCTCCTCTGGCAAATTCTAACAAGGGTCCTGTCCGAATGCGTCAGGCCTTTACGTATTCCGGTGGTGAACATCTCCTGCAGTTGTGTTTACACTTCACTGGCCAGTGCCAATGACTCTGCAGGTTGTGGCTTGTGCAGACAACAGAGAGCTCCCCATCCCATCTGATAACTGTATAAATGAATGACAGATATATTTGTGTGTCCTATTCAATTACACAGCATGTCAGCATGCACCTTTTCCCCCACACTCCTCTGCCTTGGCAGAAATGGAGACTAGGCTAATGTGATGCGGTCCACACTTTTGGTTTTAGCATGATGGGATTTTGAAAAATGACTGTAGTTCATTATTTGGGCCTAAAGATGATATTTTTCTCCACTTGCAACACTCCTCGTCATGCATATAGTTTTGAAACATTTGTTTTGCTGATTTTCAGTGAGTTGTACTTTGGGTGCATTCCACTCGTTGCAGAGAGAAGTGCTTTCTGCGTTTGTGTGTGCACTCAGCCTTCAGCGCGGCTCGTTTCGCAGGTCTATGAGGACACGTTGGAGGGCGTGTACCTGCTTCTGAAGCGGGAGATGTGGGAGACCCTGGTGGGACACGAGAGGTTCTGGCAGGTGGCCAAAGTCCAGATGAGCCGCGTGTGCATGCTGGAGGAGACGGCCGGCAACTATGTGGGCTGGAAGATGATTGAGACGCTCCCATACTACAAGTAGGTGGTGACGGAGCAAAGAAAAGCGCAGTAGCTCCTAGACCAGCTTTTACAGTTTAATTCATTAGACACCTCCCACCTCAACGACATGATGGAGTGGTTGTTTTCGTGTGGCACTTCTGAAGCGCTTTCTGAGCGCCATCTTTGAAGTACAAGGGGATTGTTTCTAAAAAGAATGGCAGGAACTCCTTTTGTAAAGTAGGACTAGTATTAAATGCAAGGTGATGAGTCCCCATAAAGAAAACACTTCTACACAGGCAGATAATGGCGAGAGAGGGAAGCTTTAATGAGGGATGAAGGTCATTTTGAGGGTTTCCAATTTTAGAAGCACAAGTGACTTTAACCCATTAATTGATCACAAGTGAGAATAGACACTTGGCTGGCTGTTTGAACTTTTTTAGTTAATTTTTTAAAATGTAACTGCACAAATGCTGTGTGCACACCTGCCTATTTGTGTGCACATGCATGTAAATTGGGTGGTCTGAAGCTCTTATTTCCATGGTAGAAAGTATGGTCTCCTGCGATTTCAGGGAATGGAGGAATAGCTTGTTCCCTGGCATTGAAAAATTGGTCTTGCCAAATCTATTTATTATCCGTCAGCCTTTTATGTTTTTAAAGCTCAGAGCTGCTCATTAAGGTAGTTACCTGCTCCCAAATCCAGAAGATGCATATAATTACAAAATTACATTGTACTGCCTCTGTTTGATTTTATAAATAAACCTAAAAATATTCTGCCTCTGTTCCTGTGAGCGGTGTTGATGAGGGATTTGAGAAGTAACCGGGATTCTTTTCAACTGTATTGTGGGAGGTGGGTTAGCAGTAATACCTGGCAATCCACTCCATGAAACTGCAGTGATCTGCATTTGAACCATTGTGTTCTTATAAAGCAAGACGTTCTCTAAATGGGCCTTCTCTGTGTTCTAGGCTGTACTTGGTGTCTGGCAACTCGGTCTACCTGGAACACGTGCGGGGCTTTCTGCGCAGGAAGAGGCTAATCCATGACTGGATGTACCTGGAAGAGAACACCTGGATAAGAGAGCTCCTTCCAGACGACCTCTATTCACTACTGGAATTCGACACCAAGATACTCCAAGGCGAGTCCACTGAGTTTTATACGTGACCATGGCAAACATGGAAGAACGGATGTGCCATAACTCGTCTCTTGTAATCATGCCTCTGGTAAAACTTTTTCCCTGAATGATGTGCACACGCGTGTGCTTGTGCTTGCTGACTATATTAGATGACCGGCGAGGGAACCACTTCTTATACAGGGTTACCACAAAGCAGATGTGTGGCTCACGCAGACCCTTGCTCAAGACGTTTGCTCCGCACCGATGGCTCTGTGCTCGTCTGCGAGTCCTTGCTTGCCTTGGCTGGTTTCCTGTTGGTTTGGCTCATAGGAGGTTCTCGTCGAACGATGCCTTGGCTTTGTGGTGTTACCTGATGTTAATTCAGACTTGAGTGGCGATGTTGGCTGTTGAGCCTGGGAGGAATTCCGCTGATGTTGAACCCCGCTGGGAGCAGGGAGGGGGTCTGGCAACACTCACCCTCGCCTGTGTGAAAACCATTCATCACTCGCGAGGCTCTGACAAGGCGTCAGTAAAATCTTAATCAGGATTTATGATGTGCTGCCGCGCGCTTCTCTGACCCGTTGCCATGACGGTCATCTTATCAGATGGTTTCGGTCTCCCAGGCGATTTGTCGTGTCATATCATCTTCAGTTTGTTTGCAAGTCCTACACGTGGAGGGTCATTTGATCATTTTAGGTCGTTGTCAAATGGCCGGTGTTCTTGCAAGGGCGCGAGAGCTAGCCATCGACCGTCGCTGACCGCGCTCGCTTGCATAGCCAGTGACTTGGGGCGGGATGCGTGGCTTCAGGAACGCGATTGGTCGCTTGTGCCTTTAACCCCACCCTCCTGCATTTCTGTTGCAGGTAGCCTACACGGCGACGCCCTGAGTGCCCAGCTCGGTCGCCTCCTCTGGCTCTACCTGCACTCTGGACAGCAGCTCTATCAGGAGGCTGTGAAGGGGCTGGTTCAGCAGGTCTCTCATGCGCAGCTGGGTTACCTCAGCAGCAGCGCACGCGCTCCAGGCCGCCAGGCCTGCCTGCTGTAAACGGTTCCTCAGTTCAGCTGTTGTGAGGGGAGCAGTTGTGCTTCTAGCTTTGTTTGTAACTTTTTAGGGGACCCAGAGTCCATTGTTTTTATGTCGGTTTTATTCTCAATTTTTAAATCTAGATTTTAAAAGCCTTAGAATGAGAGGCTATAGCTGAATTTTAATGGGTTGAATTTGATGGAGTGCTCTGAATGAGATTTTTTTATGAAGCTGGTACTGTCGTGGGCAACCTGGATGAGTCTCATCTTTCCAATTTAATGACATTGTGGATTTTCTATTTTTCCTCCAACTTTCATTAAATAGGGTGTAGATCTGTCGGGTCCAAGTTGCCATTGTAAAGATTTCTAGTGGTATCTAATAGCAGCAGATCACGAGTTGCTCACAGGAGAAACCAGAGATACAAATCTTTTTTTTTTTTTTTTTTTTAACCCAACAACTGTGATCCTAAGGCTATTAAAGTCTCATCTAAGCTAAAACCAGTCTGTGTGTTCACTTCTTGATAAAAAAAAATAGTTGGTGTTACAGCAGATTTCCAAGAGCCAAACAACATATTTGTGTATTTTAAATGAGACTCTGTAGTCATGTCTACAGCAGGAGTCATAAGGGAGGCACCCAACAAGGAAAACAGTAATATAGAAAAATATTTTATTTTTCTCTGTACAAACAGAAACCTTACTTTTTTTTCTTTTTTACAAAATGGAAAAATAGTCAATACTTTTGAAAATGGTACATAAATAGAGCTTTGGCATATGTAAATTCTAGCTGAAAACTAAAATCCAAAATTCCATTCAAACCAGTGAGCATCAATACCGTACAGTAAAGCCAGCCAGCGGCCTTCAGCCCACAGTGCGCTCCGTGGTGGCCATGACAACCCTGCGCTTCCCGTTACTCTCTGAACTGAACCCCATGTATGCGTCATAGCGCCCATAGGCCATGCTGCGTCCTGCTGCAGCCCCATAGGGCACGTTGCTGCTGCCGCCTGCGTCCTGCTGCAGCCCCATAGGGCCATGGCCATGCTGCGTCCTGCTGCAGCCCCATAGGGCACGCCCCCCCATAGGCCATGCTGCTGCTGCTGCCCCCATAGGCCGTTGCTGCTGCAGCCCCATAGGCCATGCTGCGTCCTGCTGCAGCCCCATAGGGCACGTTGCTGCTGCCGCCCCATAGGCCATGCTGCGTCCTGCTGCAGCCCCATAGGGCACGTTGCTGCTGCCGCCCCATAGGCCATGCTGCGTCCTGCTGCAGCCCCATAGGGCACGTTGCTGCTGCCGCCCCATAGGCCATGCTGCGTTCTGCTGCAGCCCCATAGGGCACGCCCCATAGCTGCTGCCTGCCCCATAGGCCATGCTGCGTCCCCATGCTGCAGCCCCCCCATAGGGCACGTTGCTGCTGCTGCCCCCATAGGCCATGCTGCGTCCTGCTGCAGCCCCATAGGCTGCTGCCCCCATAGGCCATGCTGCGTCCTGCTGCAGCCCCATAGCAGCCCCCCCATAGGCCATGCTGCACGTTGCTGCTGCCGCCCCATAGGCCATGCTGCGTCCTGCTGCAGCCCCATAGGGCACGTTGCTGCTGCCGCCCCATAGGCCATGCTGCGTCCTGCTGCAGCCCCATAGGGCGTCACCATGCTTGCTGCTGCCGCCCCATAGGCCATGCTGCGTCCTGCTGCAGCCCCATAGGGCACGTTGCTGCTGCCGCCCCATAGGCCATGCTGCGTCCTGCTGCAGCCCCATAGGGCACGCACGCGTTGCCCCATAGCCATGCTGTGTCCTGCTGCCGCCCCATAGGCCATGCTGCGTCCTGCTGCAGCCCCATAGGGCACGTTGCTGCTGCCGCCCCATAGGCCATGCTGCGTCCTGCTGCAGCCCCATAGGGCACGTTGCTGCTGCCGCCCCATGCCCCATGCTGCTGCCCCATAGGCCACGCTGCGTCCTGCTGCTGTACCAGTTTTGAGCAGGTACTTTTCCTCCTCAGATTTCAGATCTCTGTCTGCCTGAGCCTGAGAAATGTGTGCTGTTTGTGTTTATGGCTTGACTACCATTTTTGCCACTGAGTACAATTATATATGTATTTTTTTGTGTGTTTGTAGCAGGTGAAAACGTCTGTTGGGTAAATACACAAGTCATGCCAACAGCAGATAAACCCTGACATACATACACTCAGGGCGTTTGAACATCAACTCGGCTGCATAGATTTGTAAAGGCACGGTGAAGACGATGTCTGCTGAACTCTATAGTGGATGCTGGTAAATATGAGGTTGCATAGCACGGTCTACATCAAACCAGGGTCCTGAAACCTCATCTGATCCTGTGCAGGTTCCATCAGGACCTATTGAAGAGCCTCACGCAGGCATGCGCATGATGCTGGAGGTACTGAGGGAAGAGATCATACGCCACCGTTCCCATGCAAAACTCTGACTAAACTATCAGAACGTAGCAGTAATATTGCGAGCTAGACACATTTGCGGAATAAATATTTAGATTACTACCCCCCCCAGGCATTCGTTGTCCAGCGAATGTTTGTGCATAGGTTGTCATGGCCGAATCTCTGCGCTCGTATATTACAGAGAATTACAACGTATCCTATGTTAGGGCCAAAAGTAAAAAGTTCCAATGGCTTGGAGAGCAGGTTGCCATCGGCGCTAAAATCCCTTCTGAAACGAAAAAGCAAAGCTGTTCCACTTTAATGGTGGAGTCTTAACACTGTCTACTTAAAATACCTGAGAAAAACATTTTGCATTGATGTAATATTTTTTTTGTACATGTTACGCCTATTAATATTTAATTTTCTGTTTTGCATAAAATACCGTGTGCATTTTCCCCATTTGAGTTCAGCAGCTCATAGAGGTGGAAGAAAGTAAAAAAAAAAAAAAAAAAAGTAATAAATACCAAACTCTAGGAACACCAACTTTCATCTTTGGCTCTACATGAGAAAAACACCTTCCAGAGCAAAACGTCACTGCGACTGCTTAATAGTTCCTGAACGTTTTCACTATATCTGGAATCGCTGAGATTGCGCGGCGGAAGTTTGTCCCGATTTCCACCAGGAATAACGTCTAGATCTCCTGATGCGATTTCTGCGGCGGTTGTCAAATTCAACGTGTCCCTTGCCAACTACAGTGGCCATTTTTTTTCCTCATGCAAAATCTTCCTTTTAGCGAGCTTGAACAGTCCATCTCGAGAGAGTCCTACTGAAATTAAAGGCGCGTGCAGCACACATCCACGTGCACTTGCGTGCGTATACGCACGTACGCAGCCAATCACAGGAGAGGCGTAACATGATGGGAGAACAAGGTGCTGAAGAGATGCCCTCTGACCCCCCCGGGCGGTCGGCCGAGTGGGTGGCGGAAGCGTCCGCTCTGGGGTCGACCTGCGACCTGCAGCGGCGGGCGGAGGAGACGAGGGGCCTTCGGGTCAAACAGGATCTGCGACACCTTTGGGCTTCGGAGAGGCACCACAGGGAGGTGTCGACCAGGACCATCGTCACAAGGCACTTGATGAAGCAGCGCTGACCGTTTCACACGCCCTGCGCCACTGGCTTGTGCTGGAGTCGGAGGGGAGTCCATATGAACACGTCTGCTGTAGTTCCTGCCGCACTGGGGAGACTCGGATCCCCCCGTGAGAGGTAGCAGCTAACCAACTTTGCGCTTAACGTAATGATGAGCAGGTTACTCCATAGTTCCATTAAAAAATATAGAACATAAAAACACGTATCCCTTCCAAAACAAAAAAAACAAACAAAAAAAAATTGTACAGATCTTATAGAATATCATCCTGAAAAATCAGAACTGGAGACGAGCACTCGAACAGAGCTACAAACAGCCTCGTAAACTGAATTCACACCTTGGTCCAACATTCAGTAGTCAGTGACAGCTCTGCTTTTGTAGCACAACTACAACCCACTTTTCTTTTTTTTTTTTTTTCCTTTCTCCTTTCGTTGGCAAGAGTGTGCTGAACTGTACACACTCCAGGCCCCTCCGTCTGCTAACGGAAGCCCTGCGGATACCTGCGGGGGTGGGGGGTGTTCAGGCCCCAGGCCTGCTTCTAGGGGACGATCACTGCGTCACGCAGTTCTCCCCCATGTCCTGTGCATAGCGGTCGGAGATAGCAGTGCGCAGGTCATCGATGTCCTTCCTCAGTTGACACACTTCCACCAGCTTGGCGCGTAGGCCGTCTTCCGCCGCCGGCTTGTCGCTCTCTTCCCCGGAGCAGCTCATTGCTGGAACAGCAAGAGTCAAAGGTCACGAACCAAACCACGGCACAGGAAATGCTCGCGATGCCAACCGAGGACTCAAACAACTAGGCGGATAACTATTTGGCACCGGTCTCCAAGGAAACATTTCTACATCACACACACACCGGGCTGCAGGTGGTTACAACGGAGGTCTTGGACTCTGCAGCTCGAGCCAAGATGGTCCGCACGTTTTGAGATTAGGAGCTGAAGGCGAACTGTTTACACTGGACTGCAAGATGCTACAGTTTCTGTTTTTAGAATTTATAGAACAGATCAATAGAGCTGAGTGACCGCACTCCTGCAGGATCTGCCCTCACCTGGGTTCCTTTGTTCACTCCGACGTGGGCAAAGCTTTTATTTGAAATGAAGAGATTAGCTGCCCCCTTTCTATTTGCAGTGCACTAGCTGACAGCTCGACTCACCAATCACACGGACGGGGGAGTGGGGCGGGGTTTCTGAGACAACATCCAAGGGCAATGGCAGGATATGTAGCTATGTTTACACTGAGCTGTGGTCCACGAAACCTCGAATCGGATGAGAAATTGTAAATGAAACATAACTGACAGGGCAACTGCTTTTAAAAATGTTATTTATGTATTAAATGTGCCACTACATTTGTATTTGTTATTGTCGTCACACTGCACTACCTTCTAACAGGTTAATATGTTTTTTGCTCATTCGGATTTGCAAGGTTTATGGAGCAGATAGCAGACTAGAGATTTTACCCTCAGCTGTGTGTGTGTGTGTACGTCTCTCTCTCTCTGTGCTTGTTTGATCTTGAAAAGCAATGGCTCAGAGGGTTCGACACAGTATGAGTCCAGAGAGAGGCGGGGAGGGTGAGCTAGAGAGGAGGAGAGGTGTGAATGCACTAAGAGCAGTGAGACAGGACACACAGTCCGGACAAACCAACTCGGAGCAGTGAGACAGGACACACGGACAAACCCAACATCACCCTGTGCTTTGGCCCATAAAATACACCCAGTCAAAGCAGCAATCGCTCCACACAGCTCAGTTCAGATCGTTTGGTACATGAAAAGTCAGTGCACTGTGGCTCAGTCTGCAAAGCCTTCAGAAGCCACGGTCCCTTTTTTCTAAAGACGAAGGGCACTAATTGTTCTCCGACCCTAAAACCATTACACACAAGTGAATAGTGGCTCTGTAAGCAACCTTCAGTCTTACATGAATAGCTACAGGGATTCAAGTCCATAGAACGCAACGCCCTGGAACTGTTTGCGGCAGTGCCATCTAGAGTCTGTGAATATAACAGCATGGGATGTGTGTATATTGTATTTAAATTACTCGCATAGCATGTGTTAGAAATGTAAAGATTTAGAGGGTGTTTTCATTTAAATACTAAAGTGTTGTGCACTCTAGGCAGTGAATGATGCAGTGTGTGTGAGTGAGATACCGGTGTGTAGCCCAGGCAGAAATGGGAGGGGCTTCAGCAGTCTGCACTGGGCAATGTCTGCACACTCACATCTTATGCCCAGCAGCAGTGCCAGGTTGGGCTCTTTGCCCTGGGCCCGCTGAGTCAGGACACTGCACAGAGCCTTCAGGTCCAGCAGGCACAGGGACATCTCCTTCAGCAGAGGCCCCGCCTCCTTTAGTGGGGGCCCCGCCCCCTTGGCAAGAGGCCCCACCTCCTGCAGCACGGCGCCCGACACCGACCACAACGCAGCCTCCTCTGCTGGTCTCTGGTTCTGCATGCAAAGTGCACACACACGCTTGGTTAAAGGAAGTTCACCCCAAATAACATCATTCTCAACATTTTCTATAATTAAAAACAATATGCCTATGTATGCTAATATCAGTGTTATATATGTATATATTTATATACATTTTAAGGATGAGACATATATATATATATACGCACACACACACACACACAGAGCAAGACAGATAGATAGAGGTAGACAGACAGACATTTCTATTTGCAGTGGTCATCTATTCCTGTTCTGATTCAGTCAATTATCTTCTTCATGGTTTAAAGACTTGTGTTGCTGGAGGTGGGACAAATCCATTTAGTTTTCAATTGGTTTAAAAGCAGGAAATTGCATCGGTGGAACACTCACTGGTTACATTTGTTTTAGTTACTGTTGCTAGTTAGCTCTTTTGGCAATCAGCAACATGGCATTGTTTGTTATGGAAATATCTCTATGAATGTCGTTTGCTTGGCAACTTGGTGAATGCCACTTCCTCTGAGGACACACATGGGTCTGTGAAGCAGTTCTGACAACCGTTCCAGGAAGTGCAAAGGCAGAAAAAACAACAAAAAACAACATTATGAGGAACATTTCTATCACTGTCAACCATGGAGTGAGTGTGTGTGTGTATACACAACATAATATGTTTGTCACTGAATGGAGTTCAGTGGAGATGGAGGGGAGATGATTGGGGAGGGTGTTAATTAGACACATATCATATCATGGGACAAACCCATAGGAGGGGTCAGTGAGGTGGCTGTAAAGCCCCTGCTCTGGTTCACTGGTTAGCTACAGAGTTGAACAAGGCATCCTGGATCTCTGTGGGTCTCAGGGCTGGAGGCTGAAGTCTCCTCACACTATTTCTGGATGAGCTGTCAAGCCCCTTTAGGTGGGAGACTGGTACAGGGCACCCACGTAGGCTCGTAGTTTGGGCTCCACAGTGCTGGCTGTCAGGGTGGGGCTGGTGCTTCTGCACATTTGGGCACCTTGTTTATTTGCAGTTGTTATAAGCAGTTTGGAAAACATGGCGATGATGGTGGTATTTTTGTTCACTCCGAGCTGCGTCCATTAGGGTTATTTCTGGGTGATGAAACAGCAGGAACTTCTGGAGAACTTCGTGAAACCGAGATTGTGGCAGAACCACATGACAAGTGCTCTGTGTGTGTATGTGTGTGTGTATGTGTGTGAATGTGAGCTAATGTTAACACATATGTAAGTGTGTGCACCGTGTGATACTGATGTGGCTGACTAGCATTCCAACACCCTCCTGCTGCCTCGGCGTGTACATTCAAACGGGAGCTGGAAAACTTGTTTCCAATTTCAAGGAGCTTTTTGAGGAAATCACCGGACTTGTTTGGCTAGGAGTTGTGCATTCCAAAAGCATCTGACACGTGTGTGTGTGTGTGTGTGTGTGTGTGGGGGGGCATGCCAGCTGGGATAAGCATGGTCCTCTCTGTGGCAGACCAGAGGACTGAGGGACCACCATACCTGGCAGAGGCTCTTGGAGTGGATCTCCAGTTCCTTCTCCTTGTCTGCAAGCTGTCTGCGGAGTTCCTGTGAGAGAACCTTCTCCTTCTGCAGCTTCTTCTCAAGTGCCTGAGAGGGACGGGAGGGAGAGACAGGGGGGAGAGAAGGGGAGTGGGGACAGAGAGAGAGAGTGGGAGAGAAAGGGAGGGAGACAGAGAGAGGGAAGGGGACAGAGAGAGAGAGAGGGAGAGAAAGGGAGGGGGACAGAGAGAGAGGAGAGAAAGGGAGGGGGACAGAGAGAGAGGGAGAGAAAGGGAGGGGGACAGAGAGAGAGAGGGGGAGAGAAAGGGAGGGGGACAGAGAAAGAGAGAGGGAGAGGGAGAGAAAGGGAGGGGGGACAGAGAGAGGGGGAGAGGGAGAGAAAGGGAGGGGGGACAGAGAGAGAGTGGGAGAGAAAGGGAGGGGGACAGAGAAAGAGAGAGAGGGAGAGAAAGGGAGGGGGGACAGAGAGAGGGGGTGTGATGACACAGCATTCATTTCACAGTGAGCACACTCAGTCGCCTCCTTCACATTGCCACACTGGCTCACACTGATTATAGCCATTCATCATAAGATGCTGCTCAGCACCCGTCGTTCACAGTATCCCCACCCAGCCCAGCACCCACCCTACAGCCATAATCCCACCCTACACCCACATCAATACCTACGCCCAGCTGACACTACACCCAGCTCTGACACTACACCCACATCAATACCTACACCCAGCTCTGACACTACACCCACATCAATACCTACGCCCAGCTCTGACACTACACCCACATCAATACCTACACCCAGCTCTGACACTACACCCACATCAATACCTACGCCCAGCTCTGACACTACACCCACATCAATACCTACGCCCAGCTCTGACACTACACCCACATCAATACCTACGCCCAGCTCTGACTACACCCACATCAATAACACTACACCCAGCTCTGACACTACACCCACATCAATACCTACACCCAGCTCTGACACTACACCCATCTCTGACCTACACCCAGCTCTGACACTACACCCACATCAATACCTACACCCAGCTCTGACACTACACCCAGCTCTGACACTACACCCACATCAATACCTACACCCAGCTCTGACACTACACCCACATCAATACCTACACCCAGCTCTGACACTACACCCAGCTCTGACACTACACCCACATCAATACCTACACCCAGCTCTGACACTACACCCACATCAATACCTACACCCAGCTCTGACACTACACCCACACTACACCCAGCTCTGACACTACACCCAGCTCTGACACTACACCCAGCTCTGACACTACACCCACATCAATACCTACACCCAGCTCTGACACTACACCCAGCTCTGACACTACACCCACATCAATACCTACACCCAGCTCTGACACTACACCCACATCAATACCTACACCCAGCTCTGACACTACACCCAGCTCTGACACTACACCCAGCTCTGACACTACACCCACATCAATACCTACACCCAGCTCTGACACTACACCCACATCAATACCTACACCCAGCTCTGACACTTGACACTACACCCACATCAATACCTACACCCAGCTCTGACACTACACCCAGCTCTGACACTACACCCACATCAATACCTACACCCAGCTCTGACACTACACCCACATCAATACCTACACCCAGCTCTGACACTACACCCACATCAATACCTACACCCAGCTCTGACAGCTCTGACACTACACCCAGCTCTGACACTACACCCACATCAATACCTACACCCAGCTCTGACACTACACCCACATCAATACACTACACCCAGCTCTGACACTACACCCAGCTCTGACACTACACCCACATCAATACCTACACCCAGAGACAGTAAACACTACAGGGTTGGCCAAACTGCGAAATTCAAACAAACATACGAACACCTTTATTTTGATGAGTGTGTGGAGAAGTGGAATAAACAGGCTAACATTTTCAGAAAACAACACTCCCACACACCAAGCTGTTATAAAAATATTTAATAATCCCCCAACAATCTGGTCATAATGACCTTCATCAAAACCAAGAAAGCTATGAAGAGACTGATCACTGACGACCTTACCGTCAGCTCCTGGGAGATAGTGTCAATCTTCTGCTTCTGGCTGTCAATCAGCTGAAAGCAAAGTGAACCACAAATGTACTTTTAAACATGAGAGAAATAGAAGGCACACACAGACTGGCGAGGGCGTGTGTGGGTGTCAGAGGGGCTCTTAACATGTGCACAACGTTCAGCTCTGCCACCAGAGAGCACTCGAAAGCACTCGACTAAAAACAGCCCCACTGAAACAGACAACGGCGCACATCTGGACAGTAAACCAAAGCCCAGAGATGAGTAGTACAACTGTCAACGTTCTCCAATGTCCTTGCTTCAGTACTTTGATTACAAGTACATTAACCAGCCCATGTTTTTGTAACATTTTTAATGAACGGCCCCTATATTTTTATATAAAGTACTATGTATGTTAATATACTACATTTATAAATGTTTGTGTGAAAAGTACATGGTACTTCTGTACTTCATATTTATTTTCTAAATATTATAACTGGCATATATGATTCTTCTTTTGCACGGAATATGGGAAGAGCTACAGTATGTGCTGGGGCGACCGCAGGGGCGGTGTGGGGCGGTGTGGGGCGGGGTGGGGTGGGGCGCTACCGTGTGGCTGTGACCCTGCTCCTCCTGCAGCCGGCCGTTCTCCCTCTCCAGGAGCTTCAGGTCCAGCATAGGCAGTCGCACACCATCTTCCAGACACTTCTCCACCTTCTCCTGCAAACTGAGAGAGGGAGAAAGAGAGAGAGGGAGAGACATCACTGGTGTGTGTGACCCAAAGGGACCTTGCTGGAGACGTGCATGGCATCACCTAAGCAGTGTACAGACCACTCTGCATTAAGCAGTTTTTATTACCAGCGAAAGAGCAGCTAAAAATAGTCTCTGGATAATATAATGCGCTGTGTAAACAAATGGTTTAAAGCACCATTTCTCAAATGTGCAGTGGTGGTGTGCTGCTCTGCTGACAGAGAGCTTTGGGTAGAGACTGCTGGAGGCTCAGATGTGCCTTGCTCCTTCTTCATGTGCTTAAAAAGGGAGGAGGAGTCCGACTGACACATGCGGATATACCCAGACCAGAACGCACCCACCCATACCCACCCCCACCCACACACACCCACCCACCACAACACCGAACCCCACCCCCACCCACGCACACACACTCACCCCCACACCACCCACACCCCCACTACCTCTGCACAGCAGCCACCAGCTCTGTTTCCCTCTGGGCCTGGCTCTCGATGATGGCATCCTTCTCCTGCAGCTGGGTTCGGCTCTCCTTCATGCTCTGCTCCAGCTGAGCCACGGTGTCCTGCAGAGACTGCGCCTTCCCCTGGACTTCCTCCAGCTGACACACACACACACACACACACACACACACACACACACACACACACAGGTGGGAAAAACATGAAAATCTCAATATTCCTGACATTGAAATAAAAGCACTACTGTTCCATATTTTTGTACAATTTACATTGCCTAAACCGACACTAAACACAGAACACGCAATATGCTGTATCAGAACAATTCTTCATCCTGCCTCCAAGGTATGAACAGTGGTAGGTTTTACATAATTGGCTTTCACTGACCCCTGCTGGCCACATTTTATTGCCCACAGCACAAACATCAACTCTGGACCTTTGGCCGGTTCAACTTAGTTGACACTGTTTAGCATTACGCTGCTTGGTGTTGCTGCTTTAACCTCAGAGCAAGAGCACATCTCTCTGCTTGCTTATTGTGATGGTAAGACTGTCACCCTTTGTTTTGACGTAGCTAAAATTAATTCTCAGCGGGGGTGGCTACCGTGTGGATTTAATCCAGTGTGAGGGAGCGTCTCCTTAAGAGAGTGCTCTGTCACATTAGTTGCTGGTTACTGACACATTAGCGCAGTCCCCAGGGGGCAGAGGCACTTCTGTACAGGTTTATTGCTGAAATGTGTCTGCTATGCTGTCCACTGAACTCGCGTCCCTCTGGATTTAGCCCTTCATCCTGGAGGTTTTGAGATGAGAGAGAGAGACCGGCCCTGGGGAGGACCAACTACAGATACAGCTGCTCACGTATGGACTGCAGACTTATGGATGACAGCGCTGTCAGCGGGGGACCTGCTTTGTTACTGGTGGGGTCGGGGGGGGGGTGTGGTTTAGGGTGGAATCAGCTGATCCTAGATGAGAAGGGAGAGGAGGCGGGGCCAGACGGGTGGGCGGGGCATGAGGGCGGGGCATGTCTACCTGCTGGGCCTGTGTGTGCACCTCATCCAGTGAGGGCAGGTCTGCCAAGTACTTCTCCAGAGTCTCGATCCGCTGCTGCTTCTCCTGGCTCTGCTCCTGCTCTCTTTGTACCTTCTTCTTCAGGCTGCTGATGTAGCGGTCACGCGTCTTCATCTGGGTGACACGCACGCACGCATACACACACACACAGAAGCCATTTTGGGAATTAAACACATCATGTTTGGGAGGTCCACTGTTCTAGTTACACTTTGGGGACAGTATTATATTCATAAACCCCTGCATAAGCACATTTCAAGGACCTCCTTTATATAAATCAGGGAAAATATACAACCATCTCCTTACATATCTTATGCTAACACAATTTCATCTTAAAGAGGTGTTTGGACATGCTCTATTTTAGTTCTCTCTCTCTCTCAAAGTCACAGGCACACATACACATTCTGCTTTTGTAACGTGAGGCTGTCAAATGTTTACACTGATTTTAAAAGAACTTCCGTAAGGTCACAAAAACTAAGCAGACTATGGGATACAATGCGATACACTTACAATAGAAACATGGTGTTCTGTTTGAACTAATACCTAAATCTCAGTCTTGTATAACAGAAGAGTGAAGAGCAGACAGCTGGAGCCTACCTTCTCCTCCAGCTTCTTGATGTCCTCCGTGTACTTCTGCGTGTTCTGTTTGAGGAACTCGTTGAGGTGAATGACCTCCAGCTCGGCCGTGGCCAGTCGCCGGCCCAGCTCGCCGCTCTCACAGCACAGCGGGCTCCCCCGCTCGGGGGGCGGAGCCTGCGGACCGTGACCTGACAAAGGGCCGTCCAACAGAGCCTCCTGGAACGCCCGGGTAAGGGAGGTTAAGTTAATGTAGATTTAAAGTTGTGCTCTTCTTCCTTATAAGGAGCTTTGATTTTTTTTGGTCACCCATCTACAGGGAAATGTACCTGGGATTTAAGCAGGTAGGGATCTTCACAGCGCCCCCTCTGGTTCTGGAGGACCTGCTGCGCCCTCAGCTCATTCTCCCTAATTCTGGCATGGAGCTGCAGGATCTGCTGCTTTTGCCTGAAAGGACCGAAGACAAAAGTCAGCAGAGTCTGTCGCCCCCTGTTCAGGGATCTGGCTGGCTTGTCGTGGATAGCAGGAATATCATTATTACACCACGTTATTATACCACCATAGATGTCGGCTGCCAAGACAGATTAACCAACTGTGTAATGGAATGGAATCCACATTTACCAAACGTACAGTGTTTTCTCAGTGGCGCTGAGGAGTAAATAAGGCGCATACACTCAAATATTCTTTCTGACTAAGGCGCTCTAGGTACAGGCAACACTGATGAGGCAGGGAGGAATGGTTCGGGATTTAAAAAGGTGCCACATTTGTTACTGCACCATGCTTGTAGCATGCGGCCAGGCATTTTCTGCCTCTCAGCTCAATATGAGAGAAGATGTGGTTAAACAAGGGAGGATCATATGTCTTGAATACTAAATATGTTCACAGTGCCACCTTGTGGAATTTCCTAAAACTTCAACAGAAGAAAAGGAAAATCCAAAATCAAAAATAAAATAAATACATAAATAACCATACATAACCAGCTCAAAATGGGCATTGGTAGATCGTCAGTTAAAAAGTTTGAGGAAGTTCAGTGCCAGTCTGTTAATAGTGTGTGTGTGTGTGTGTGTGTGTGGGATTAACAGTGCTCGTCTGCTTTGAGGTGGCAAGGCACATTCAGGCACAGCTGCCCAAGGTCACCACTGCAATCAGCAGGGTGTGTTCCTGATCGGGCTCAGCGTCACGTCAACACGCTGTCACTCTCCTGCTCACGCTGGCCGAGAGGCGCTGAGAAACCGGACCGGCCGTCGCATTAGCGCAGATCTTTTTCGGGGTAATGAGATTCATGAAACTCAAAGACTGAAAAAGTGAGATTAAATATGCAGTTACATACTTCTGCCCCAATGCTCTGGTATCACGGATATTCAAGCTAACAAACCAGGAAGTTACTAGATCTTTCGGCCTTGATGGTTACCTACCCTTGTTTTGGGTTACAGAGATTCATTCGATTCAAGGTTCACTGCAAATGTTGAATGTAAATGTGTCGATGTCACCTCAAACCATCAGCCAAACGGTGATGCAAATGGCTTCTTGTAGCAAGTGGCACAAGGGAACAGACGGTATATAGACGACAGCTACACACATACAAGGTGTTTCCAATAAACTATTGGCTCTCAAATGGTGAGTGTGTGGTGTTGATGAACTGGTGATTTCTCCTTGAGCAGAGCAGATCTCTCGTCTGCTCAGTTCTGGTCCTCATCACTCACCTGTCGATCTCCAGCTCGCGCTGCCTCAGGAGGCCCTCCTTTATCTTCACCAGGGTGTTGACAGGGACGCCGCCTCCAGCCAGGATCTGCTCAAACACAAGCAGCAGTGAGTGCAGCCATCACACCAGCAGCATACGTGGCCATTTGCACCCTGACTAAAAACCATGGGATGGTGTGCAGTGTCCACTATGAGCAGGACTTAAATGAAGTGAAACAAATTAATTAATTACTAAATACATAAATAAGTTACCAATTAAATTGTTCAAATATTTTTATATATATATTCTGTAAAATGTAGCTGGTTAAATAATCAATATTATCACATAAAAAGCTGGATAACATTACAGTCTAGATGCCACACACAGCAGGCAGAAACAATATATCTCCATATATCCATCTAGCTGGGGCTACACCTTCCGCCCAGGGTGGAGGAGGTGGGTGGTGCTGCCGAGCTGGACAGCTGGCCCCAGCACCCAAAGCTCCACAGAGGTCAGGCATGCTGGCCTTGGAACAGAGAGGACCGCACAGAGGTCATGCATGCTGGCCACATGCCACTGTCTGCCCAGGTTAAACAACAGACCCTCGAGTAGAACATAACAAATGTCCACACACACACACACACACACACACACACACACACACACACACACACACACACACACACACACACACACACACACACTCTGAGGGCAACCAGACAAGGCCTTTCCTCTATTTCTGCAGTGAGTTTGCGAAGCTACTGTGCTTTAATGGGAAGACATGGTCCACTCAGAGACATGGCTGCATTCCTCACACTCCGAAGCACCAAGCCACCCTGCTAATACTGGCCCATGGACATGCCTGTGTAACCACAGGCCACAGTTTAGCAGCTCTCCACACATAATTAGATATTTCAAATGACCCATCCTGCCACCCAGGCAGAACGTTCAGTGGTCGTCAGGATAAAGCTGGAGCCATCGATGCCTGGGGGACTGGGTGTGTGTGTGTGTGTGTGTGTGTGTGTGTGTGGGGGGTCAGCCCTGTCGTCTGCCACAGACTCATCAACATGGTAGGGGAACAAACACACAAACAAGCAATAGGACAACATGTTGTGCCTGCAAGCTAAATTCACAAGCCAAGCTGTCTTCAGCACTGAAATCAAACAAGACCCCAGGGGGGGGGTGCCAGCCCGTCAGGCCTGGTGTGGCTGGGAGGCCCAGTCTGGCCCAGCATCACACGCAGGATGTTGGATAACGGTCTGGCCCAGCATCAGGAGCAGGATGGTAGACGATGGTCTCAAAAGTGACCACCAGTGTGAACGTCCACCAAAGTGCTTTTGTGTGGTTTCGTTCGCATCTACTGGGAAGACGGCCACTCCAGCCTTACAGAGGCAGGCACCAGACATCACCCTGCACAGGGGAGTACAGCTAGGGTAGGGGTCGATCTGCCCATGAGGCAGTGTCAGAAATAACCAGGGAAATAACCAAGGGCCAAGGGCAAAGAGGCCCCTGTGCTCAACATACCTGTCCCCTCAAACATAACCCATAACCGCAGACGTAGCAGGAGAAAAGCTGTGCATTTTGGAAACTGCAGTGGCTTTCTGTGCTGAAGATCCACGATGTTGATCTTGTTTCTTCTCAAGATAACGTGTGTGTCTTTATCATGATGATGCAGATATGTGGGGTTAGATTTGGGGTCCTTCAAAAATAAAAGTCTTGCATTTATGGAAGAATCTATTCCCGGCCACTATGAGAATGGCTTTATTAAAAAAGCATTAGTTATATGAGCAAACTAGGGATAATACCTTGTTTAATAAAATAAATAATATAAAGTCCTTACAAAATAATGAAGTAATTAAATCAATTCCAAAGCAATCAGCTATGTGTGACCTACTCAAGACCAATTAATGTTTTACTGACAAAGCATATTGCTTTCCAAACTTTTAACATTGGAAGAGTTGTGCATAAATACACTGTAAGAAAATATGTTAAAGCAACAGTGTCTAAGATTTAGTGGAATCTAGCAGTGAGGTTGCAGATTGCAGCCATTAAACACCCCCCACCCAACCTTTGCTTTCCAAGCATGTACTACTGTAGAACCTACACTGGATGTCAGGTGCCAAGGTGCTTCCAATATATCATCTACAACCGCATTGAGTACTCATAATATATCAGGTGATGAGTTTTTTAAGAAAGATATTTATCAACATTTGTATTTAGTTGTTTAATCTGTGAACCAATACATTAAAGTTTATTTTTAAGCAAATATCATTTGTTCTGCATTGTGGTAGTATTTTATTGCTCACAGTAGCTAATCTGGTTCACTTGCTAATACAAGGTAACATTTGGGAAAGTAGGGTAATGGTAAGAAGCTGGTTTATTGTAGGCATTTAGTCTGACTTCATGATGGTGTTAACAGGATATATTTTCTCTATCTGCAGTGGACTGGACAGACTTCTCTGTCACACATGACAAATATCCAGTACAGCCATGAATCTGGCTGTGAGCAGACAGCACTGCCGACTGAAATGGTGACTAGCCAATGTGGAAGGTGCCTCAGTATCTCGTATCTTACTCCCTAGGCCTGTCAAACCTTAGTACCCTGGCCTCTAAAATCTGATCACCTAGGCCATTAAAACGTTACTACATAGGCCCACCGAGAAAGTCACAGATGTGCTCGAGGAGGAGTGGGGTCTGCTGGGAACCCTTGCTGGTGAAGAGGAAGAGGAAGCCGCCATTCCTATGGCTGCTACGCCAAGCTGCTACCACTGTAGCCACACTAGATCAGCATCCTTATGGAGGGATGGAGCATGTGGATCTTGCTAAACCAGCCTTGGTGAACAGCCTGCATTGTTATTCAAAAGACATGAATACTGTGTTCCCAGGAAGGAGGGTGTGCAAATCTCTGGCCACTTCAGAACACGCACAGGAATCGGGGATCAAACGCGGCCTTTGCCGGAACCCCCGGGGCCCCCACCCTGGCACCGTGGCGCCGGCCCGCTGACAAATGACCCCCGTGGATCTGGAAGCCGGCCGCGGCTCACCTCTCCCCCGGGGCCGTCGGTGTTCACGTGTGTCTGAGGGTCTCCGCCTGTGCCAACAGCCAAGAGCAGCAGCAGCTGCTGGAGAGCCCGGGACCCTCTGCTACAGCCGTGGGCAGCTGAAGCATCGCAGAGGGGCGGGGCCTTTAACTCAAAGGGGCGGGGCATTTTGGACAGAGGCGGTGCTAGTGTCGCTCCGCGCTGCTAACAGGAAGCACGCTCGCGTCACGAGGCAGGGAACGGGCGGCCGGATCCCCCGCAGGACATTTGCGGGCATGTGCTCAAATTAAAAATAGTTCAAGGCATTCTTGGACTTGGCAGGGTCTTTGAATCTGGTGCAGGGACAGGTTTAGTGCTGGACCTCCCTGCTCGCTAGCCAGGGCTATGGAGCTTCCTCTTCAGAGATGATTGGTCTCTTAGCTCTCCAAGGAAGCCAGACATGACTGAAGGTGCCTGCACGGGGCCTTCACTGAAGCAGTCACCAAGAGTTTGTCAAGCTCACACCTTGCACTGAAACTATAATGTTGCACTGCTAAGATGTCAGGACTCCAATGTCACACAATGGCATAAAATGTCCGTGATGCCGAAGAGGCTCCTTTGTGCCTCTGTAGGGTGGAGTGAGATGGGGCCAAGGGTCGTGTGGCTGTACTGCGTGAGCACAGGGAAGCAGGCCTGGTCTCCTCTGGCGACCGTCTCAGGCTGCAGCCGATCCCCTGAACACACTCTGCCACTCATTGGACTGGATGATCTACCTATTCACCATCAACTCAGTACAAGTCTGTCTGGAAGTGTCCAATTTGGCAATAATGCCAGTTGGAGTGTATTTTTAGTAACAGCCACCCACTGTTTGAAATGCCATATCTAAACGGCTCAGCACACAACACCTGCAGGATCCAACCTAAACTCCCAGAACCCTCCATATATCTAAACAATACAACAGGGTTCTGCTTATGGCATTAGCAGTGAGCATTCATTTGTGCAGTCCAACATGGAAAACACACACACACACAAACAAACAAAAGATCCTAGAATAACCAGAGGGCACCTGGCGATGAGGCTGGTGGTGACAGGTGTAGCAGACTCTCACTTCCATAAGCAGAATGGACAGTGCGGACGTGGACACATTATCTCTAACGAGCACACCTTACAGCTCTCAGTGAAGGGTGTAGCAACACCACCTTCCCCGCAGCTGCAGAGAAAGGGCCATAAATGAGGGACGCTGGGAGAAGCTCGGCGTCAGCCGCCACCCTGCAGCCAGGGCACCATTTAAATGAGCTGCACCCTGCCCTTGCCGTCGTCGCTATGACGCCAGGGGTCAACGCAGGGGCTGCCAAGCACGTTAATAAAGCAAAAGAGGGTGAAGATGGAGGAGTGTGTGGACACGCTGTTTTTGCCGGGTGGGGGTGGGGCTGTAAGGTGTGGCCAGGGAGAGGAGGAGGGGTTAAAGCTGTGGCTCAAAGGACCGATACGTCGGATGGTGCACGCACGATTGGCGCCTGATTTCACCTTTCATTACAGCTCGCTCCCACGAGTGTATTCCACAGTCAGCATGGGAGATTCACGGGTGATTCAGTACGAGGGTGTGTGTGTGTACTTGTGTATTAAAGAATCAGTATGTGGGATTCAGTAAGAGTGTTCGTGTGTGTGTGTGTGTGTGTGTGTGTGTGTGTGTGTGTGTGTGTGTGTCCATTCCGTTCCAAGAACAGCCATCCCACGGAGGGGAAAGCCAGCGAGCACATGCCATACGGTGTCCTGACTGCCCTTCCTCTCCTCGCCGCTGGCCCGTTTAAAAATGCACTCTTGGAGCTCAGTGGCCTCCAGCCTGCCAACAGCCTTATAAGGAAGAGGAACCTCCCGAACTGTTTTTGTCTTCGGAGCAAGTGAAAAACAATGAAGAACCCTGCAGAAAGGTCCCCAGCGGCACCTCCAGGGTCCTCGGGGGGTCTGAGGCGCTGGACGCCAGAGGATGAGGAGGGGGGAAGAACACGAGGGAAGGTCACCGGAACGGGTCATCCATGGTTGGCGGTCAACTGCGTCAATACAATAGTTTGACCTCAGACAAGGAGAAACTGCG
Source organism: Brachyhypopomus occidentalis (assembly GCA_020368025.1). Lineage (NCBI taxonomy): Eukaryota > Metazoa > Chordata > Actinopteri > Gymnotiformes > Hypopomidae > Brachyhypopomus > Brachyhypopomus occidentalis. The sequence continues at coordinate 10,313,036 of JAGXOD010000021.1, read as the reverse complement.
GTGTAGAGTTATAGAACAAAGAGTGCGCGTGACAAACGAACATCAGATATGAGACAACGGCAACAAAAACACAGCAAATACAAATATATACTAATAAAGGAGCTCAAGAGGCCAAATGTCATTGAAAACCAATTTAATGAACCCTGTGATGCCGAATCTCAATATATCTGAGGAGAACGATGACGGCAAAAAGCTAAAGTTGTCAAATTCAAGGGGGAGAAAAAAAAAAACAAAGCCCCATAAGCCCCTCCCACTGAAGGCCAGGACACACAGGGGATGGGCCGTCTCTGTTCCTCTCCCATCCCCTCCCATTCTCCACCCCTGTTTTTTCCTTTCTCCCATAAACTCCCAGACAGACTCCAGAGCTCCCAGAGCCCAGAGTTCGAGCCACAGCGAGGACATACGCGCAGACGCAGACGCAGACGCACAGCCTGGACACAGACGCTGCGGCCATCTGTCTTCAGGTGCAGGTAAGAGAACCGACGCTCCTCCTCGTTCACCTGCTACTCCAGCGTTCCGTCTCCCAGAGGCCCAACGCAAGGCAGCTTTTTTTTATGACCTAAGTAAACTGTCAAACAAAAATGGACATTTGTCTCATCTCTAATGCCATTTTTTATCTAAAGTCCATCTAAACGAGGAGGCACAAAAGTCACATCTACTAAAACAAGAATTTTTCTCATAAAACAAGATTGACATATTGAATTACCGTCATAGTTCTTAGAAACAGTCATTCTGACATGCACCCCTCTTCACTACCACTAGAAACACACAGACACATGGACACAACAAACCGTAGGAGCCAGCTGGAATCCGCCCCCTTATCCCCCATCAGTCACACTGCAGAACACGTTTCAGTGAACTGCAAGGGATCAAAGGGATCAAAGGGATCATTGGTCAGTGCAGCATGGTTGAGTGATCCCGATCTCCTGTTCTGCTTTAATCTAAAATTTTAGTTGGGGGTCGGCTGCTATTTAATCTACAATCATCAATGTTGATGTTGTTAAGTGTAATAAGACAACACTTTGAGGGGTGAGGCAAATGGCCTGCAGTAATAAGCTATGTAGTGGGCATGTGTGTGGCAATAAGTTGGTTGAGGGATTATGCATTGGGCATGTGTGTGGCAATAAGTTGGTTGAGGGATTATGCATTGGGCATGTGTGTGGTAATAAGTTGGTTGAGGGATTATGCATTGGGCATGTGTGTGGTAATAATTTCCTCGAGGGGTTATGTAGTGGACATATGAGTGATTATAAGCTCTTTGAGGAGCTGTGTATTGGGCATGTGAGTGGTACTACGATCTTTGAATAGTTTGTATTGGGGATGTAAGTGGTAATAAGCTCCTTGAATAAATAGTCTTGTAGTGGGCATGTGAGTGGTAATAGGGTCTGAGAGGTTATGTGTTGGGCATGAGCCAGGCCCACAGCCGGAGCTGCATCTGTGAATCATCATAACTTAATGAGTTATAGGGGCACTGATGTCCTCCGGGGGGGGGGGGCCATGATGACCCCTCCAAAAGCCATGATGACCCCCCAGCCTCCAAACACATTGCTGTACCATGGCATCATGGAAAACTGAATGTGGAGGCCTGGCCAACTGCATGCCTCCCTCTGTCTCTCTCTCCGTGTCTCTCTCTCAGTGTCTCTCTCTCTCTGTCTCCATGTCTCTGTCTCTCTCTCTCTCTCTCTCTGTCTCTCTCTCAGTCTGTGTCTCTCTCTCTCTCTCAGTCTGTGTCTCTCTCTCTGTCTCCGTGTCTCTCTCTCTTTGCCTCCAGAAGACTTTATTTGTGCAGGAATGAGGAATGTTGCCAGTGGAGGGTGGTGGTGGTGGTGTGTGTGTGGGGAGGTGGAGGGCATGTAAACATACAGGCTTGGGAAATATCAGGCCAGCTTTTCTGAGGATTTCCTTCTTCGGTCTGGGCCGGTCCTATTAATGCCTCACTTTTTTTTCTTCCTTCTTGGCTCCCGTTATGTGAAAGGCTGCTGCTTTCAGCCGAACAACACGCGGAACGTTTTCAAAACAAATGAAGCTATGCTAGCAGCAGCCATGGAAGGGCCGAGCAGAGTGTATAAAGGGAGCTGACAACCTCTCAGTGAAGTTATCACTGCACACCGCTCAGAGTGCCTGGACCCCTGGAATGCTTATGGGCTGTGGTGATAAACACCTCAAAGAGTTGAGGGGGTGTTGACAATGACATTGCAAAGCAACGCATCACCACACAGCTCTACGGCTCCCTGACCAATCTGGAAAGGGACAACCTGCTGAAATTCCATTAGCCTGAACCACTGATCTTTCTTTGCATGATCTTGAAAGATCTACTTGCTCTCTGAAAAGAGGCCAGCCTCTTGAAACGAAGAGACATCCTGCTCTCTTCAATTGCCTAAAGATCTACACACGACCCTATGAGTATGACCAAGTGTGGCGCTTTATACTGTGGTCATAACCAGTCTTTGGCCTCTGGCTGCCCTAGACAGAATGATGGGACCTGTACTGGCTGCTGTAGCCGTTCCAGACGACCCTCTGCGGTGAGATAAGCAAAGGTTGTTCCTAAGAATAACCCCAGGGTGTGGGCCACGGGCACAGTGGTGTCACACGGGGTCTGTGTGGGAACAGTCAGCACTGGGTCTGAGGTGGTAGGATGCTGGTGCTGGCTGAGGTTCATCCCCTGGGGACCTGTGCTGTGCTGCAGCGCCAGCTGAAGGGAAGGCTGTCTGGGAGAGGCAGATAAGCCCCTCCCCCCGGCGAGGGCTGCGGTTAAGCGCGCCTTATCTCTCGCCCGAAGTGCACGGCGGCCGGCGAGAATCTTTCCGCACAAAGGACGCGGGGACAAGGATAATCGGCCTTTCCAGAACCGTGAAAAAAGCAGAGGAGACGGGCGAAGCCCTCGTTCCTCCGGAAAAGCCTTAATGGGTTACGCTAAACCGTTGTGTGGAACTGCCCTAGACTGCCCGCCGCAGCCCTGCCTGGTGTACGAGTGTGAAGCTTGGCGTGGGCACTGGGCTCCTGGTCCAACATCACACCCCACTGCCACACAGCAGCAGGAAGACGCCGGGCCGGAACCTTTTCATTTTTCTCGTATGATCACAGAGCCCATCAAATGGAAACAGAACAGCATTTGGTCAGTTTAATTAATCTGCAAGGCACCTGCACTTTATTTATTAATCTATTAGACATGTAGTTGTATGCAAAAGCCACAGAGAGGCTGACTAAGACCCGGAGGCAGGTTTTATGTGAAATAACCTGTCATGAGAAGATAAAAGAGTGCAGTCCACTAAAGTGTGCTTAGGATAGCATTAAACAAGAAAAGGAACTTTTTGATGGGCATCGTTTATTAAGGTGTAGACTGTAAACTGAAACTTTAATCAGTTGGGTTGCTATGTCATACATCATAAACTGAAACTATAAACAGTTGGGTTGCTGTAATTGTAGACCATAAACTAGCTGCTGAGAGCTCTGTGCTTTGCATGAACATCCAGATGGCTGGAGGACTGATTGACGGTGTGCATGCCTTCTCATTTCGCTTTTCCACTGCTCCCTTCCCTAGCTCTGTAGAAGCCCCTGGAGCTCCACCTCTGTCCCTGCAGACCACCTCCACCTCCTCCATCACCTCCCTGCACCCCTCTGCACTCCTCTCGGAGACGCCGCCCTTTCCTCCACGCCCTCTCTCTGCCTCTCTGTCCTGTGTGCATCACACCTCCGTCGCCACTAGAGCGCGCCAAAGCGCTGGGCTCCTGCCCGGCTCTGCCCCCCCCGCCACATGGAGAAGGTACAGCACATCACGCGCGCCGCTTTTCGGCGGGCGTCCACCATGGAGGTGTCCCAGCATGCCAAGCGGAACATGCAGGAGCTCTTCGTCAACTTCTGCCTCATCCTCATCTGTCTGCTGCTCATCTACATCATCGTCTTGCTGATGTGAGAGGGATGCGGGTCGGGCCTATAGCACCAGGGGTGCCGGACTCTGTCCGACGGGGGTGGGGGGGTCTGGGAGGGTGGGAAAGGTTGACCTCGTTGGGGGAGTAAGAATAAGCTAATTGTGTTTCATTAGAGGTTTTAAGAGCAAACCTCAAAAATGTATGTTTAAGAGTTTAAGAGCACGTTTGGCATCACGCATGAATTTCATCCCACTGAAGCTGTAAACAATAGAAGCTTAAAGGAAAGTCTGCTCTGCCACCTATAACACCAGAGTGACAGTCATCCCAGCGGTTAAGAGCACAAACGTTAGGGTGACAGCACAGTTGAGGACAGCCAGCAGCTGGTGCCAACACGGCCCGGGTGGGATGGGGGGGTATGTTGGGTAAGGGGGCAGATTGGGTCAGGAGGTGGGGGTTCAGGGGGTGGGGGGTTCAGGCGAGCAATGGCGAGGTCACCGCTACTATAGCCAGCAGCGGCACGCTTTGGTCCCAGTGCTTAACCACGCACGCCAGCCGGCACCAGGTGCTGTGGAATGGAAATGGTGCTTAGCCGTCCCTGACCCCAGCACACTGTGACTCAGTACCATCCCAATAAACACTCAGTGATCTGAAAGTGTGTGTGTGTGTGTGTGGAGACCTGTTTTTCTCATTAGTTGTTAGACTGCTGCTATTCCCACCAACAGTAATTATGCTTGACCACTTTAGCGTAAGGAGCTGGATAAGCCGACCCTTTGTCAGGAGGGTTTGAGAAGTCCACGAAAGAGCACTTAACAATTGTGAGGCACATTTTTACATAAATACAGGGTATTCAAGTCTGGGCCTCAAATCCAAATGGGGCCGTGAATCTGAATACCTCAGGCATAGACACAAAACAGACACAGAGACACCTCAAGATGCTCCATAAATCCAGCATAAAATATCTTTTATAAAGATATCTTAGGCACAAAGTGGACACAGAGACACCTAAGGCATAGAGATGAATTAATCACAGAGAACACCTCAGGCACCGAGACCAGTCAGACACAGACAACACCCGAGACACAGACAACACCTCTGACCAAGCTCAGATGCAGAGACCAGTCAGACACAGAGACCAGTCAGACACAGACAACACCCGAGACACAGACAACACCTCAGACCAAGCTCAGATGCAGAGACCAAAATCTGTCCACCCTCATTAAGAACAGCGGCGCTGTCCTCTCTGTCCTTGTCCACCATGTTTAGCTCTTTCCCCGCCATGTGAGGGATCGCCGGCGCGCACTGACCCAGGCTTCCACCACACTTCCCTGACACCCGCCTCCACCCGGCTGCGGGAGCCCACGCCTCCACCCGACCGCGGGACCCGGCGCCTCCACCCGACCGCGGGACCCCACGCCTCCGCCTCCATTTCCTGCCTGCCCGGCCATGGACCTGGCCAGCCACCGCGGCCTCAATCTCCTGCTCAACTTCCTGCTCATCGTGGTGGTGCTGCTGCTCATGCTCGTTCTGGTCAAGCTGATGTAGCGGCTCCCCCCAGCATCACCCCCACCCGCCCAACACGCCCAACACGCCCGCCAAATACGGGAAGCTTAGAATGGCCTGAGGCTTGTTTATAAACATTATTGGGGGTGGGGGGTGTCCACCCCTCCCCCACCTCATACTCACATGCCTGTCCAGCTTTATTGCTTTTTTTAATCGAATTTAAAAACATCACATCTAAATTAAGTGCTTGTTTAATGTCCTGAGCAAAGTCTTTTATTGGGATAAGATGCGACTGACTTTATCATAAAAGTACCACAGACAAATTTAATCATTAGAAATATTTTTCAAATATTCTTTAGAAATATGTATAACCTGCACTCTAGAAATGTAGAAACCTGCACTCTATTTACAGCTGTGAACATCACTTTCATGAATGAAGTGCTTGAGTACTGGAGGTAAAGTCACCTTCTATCTTCTTATGCCCCCTACTGGGAAATACTGCATACTGCACCAAGCAGTACACACTAGTAGACACAATGAAACAGCCAGGATAAATCTCTCAAATGAGGGGCTTTGTTTATAAGTCAGATGTTATTTCAGAGCATAATTTAAGCTACAATACATACAAGGGTCCTATGCCCACTGCGAAAATAAGGCCTACAAAAATAAAGGTCTCTTCCTTCAAGCAACGTCACATGATACTAGAAAAAAAACATGTAAAACGTCTCTAGAGACGCAGAGTGAGCACACACACCAGAGCTCCTTTATTTCCAGCAGCTGGACGTAGAGCAGACGACAGAACAAATCTGGACCGCTCTGAATTTTAAAAGCTCGAACCGTTCTTTGCTATATGCGCTTGGTGTGCACATACCTTTCTAAAAATGTAATAAAAAATCAAACTCACAATCAAATATTTAGCCCAATCACCTTTTCTATCCAGAGTGTGCTGCTTGAAAGTGGGGAAATGCACCAGGGTTGGGCTGTGTGTGCAGCGGTGAGTGTGAACACATGCACCTCGTGGACATAATAAAGCGGCTCTGCTGATCAGCTCTACTGGGTGGTCTCTGCTGTTGCCCCAGAGGTGGCAGAACGGGTAAGGTTTGTGTCACGGGGTGTCAGAGTTCAGGGCTGCAGCATTGCCTGCAGGCACAGGACCCATGCGCCGGTTCAGCCGGGGTAAAAGAACGAACCCTTTAAAGGGACAAGGAGTGTTGGGATGGGCCGCTATCAAAATAAAAGTCCTGCCGACTAAGTGCGCTGGGTTTACGTATTTACAGAAGTGAGTTTTGCAGCTCCACTAAACACAGCAGAAACTCTAAAGCTGTTTATCTGAATAATTAACTATCTGGCCTTTGATGAAAACTACTCTGCTGCCAAGTTCTGTAGTGCTACTGGACTACCAGGGACTACCCCAGCATCGAGGCCTGAGCAGCTACGTGGTGTTCAAAAACGATATTACTCACTCAAGTCATGTCAAGTCATCATATTCTCTGTGGTCTCTACCCAGAAGAGCAATTCACCTTCGAGCACTGGAACTGCTCTTTCAGAACCCGTCCAGCAGGGGGCAACATGACTTCAGTTTATTTAAATGGTGCCCTTTATCTTAGAACAATTTTATCAACACCCCACATCTACACAGTCGAGTGTGCTGACACAGAGAAAACCCCAAACCATCAGAGTATGCGGTCCCCAACACTGGCACTCAGAAACAGACACACACACACACACAGATTTACTGGACTGTATTGAGGACATTAGTTTCACATGGTTTGTTCACTTTAAAGGTGCCCTATGCGTATGCTGACTCTGCAACTCCAAGCTTAAACACTCATGTATTAAACTATTCACATGAATTCTGGTTCTGTATCTTCTAGAGCACGTTCGTCGCTTTACTGCAGCACGATCTCCATCTGCCCACGCATACCTGCCCCCGCCCCTAACCGCCCGCCCCTCTGCCCCAATCTGCCCCTCTCTGCCCTCCTCACCTGTGAGAGTTCGGCTTCGTGCCGCAGCCTATCGCGCTGCTGCTGCTGCTGCTGCTCTGGTTGCCAGGTGCCGAGACCGCAGCCCTCCGGGCCGGGCCGGTACTCCATCTGCTCGCTCAGCCACATCTGCGTGCGTACGGCCGGCTGGATGGGCGAGCCGCCCACGGGCTGGTGACCCAGGGGCGGCCCCCTTTGGCTGGGCGGGGGTGCCCGGCTCTCCGGTAAGGCACTATAGCCCAGGTCCAGCGTGGTGGGCTTGAGGGGTGCCAAAGCGCCGGGTCGACCCGGCTAGCGGGGCGGTGGCGGTTGCCGGCTCGCGGCCGAGCCGCGTCTCCTGGACCTTGCGCATGCCCGGCGAGCAGAGGCCTTCCAGGGTCAGGGGTCGTGCCTGTAGCCGTGGAGCAGGCCGCGGTCCAGCGAGCCGTGGGGGTCGGCGCGGTACGAGGGGCGCGGGGAGCACGGCCCGACCCGCTCCTGCCCGCTCAGCCGGGTCAGGGAGGACCAGCGGCGCACGGGCCGGGGGTCCTTCATGTCGAGAGGGCCGTCGAGGGGTGAGGGCAGGTGGCAGCTGCTCCAGGGGCTGCTGGGGGTGGAGGGGCCACTGAGCTTGGAGCTGGAGGGGGAGGGCATGACGTGGGCCGTGGGGATGCAGCAGGTGGAGCGCAGCGGCAGGAAGGACAGGGTACCACTGGAGCTGGAGTGATCTGAGAGGGGGAGAGAGAGAGAGAGAGAGAGAGAGAGAGAGACTGTTAGCAGTTCCACAGTTCCAACAGAACTTGAACTCAGACACTGAAGGGATCTGTTTCAGTTGCGGTCAGGAGAGCAGTTCTGCAGACCCTCGGCAGGCTGATTCCCCGTCCCTTGGTCTGTGTTGGGAACACAGAGCTGATCAGTGAGTGTAAGGCCCTCCACGGGGCCCAGGACACTGTCAGCAGTAACAGATACGCTATTATAATAAGGGGTTATTTCCCCCCAGACCCTGTGTGTTCCTGTCTTATGCACATTATGAAGCCCTAGTAAAATAGAAAATAACCCCAAAACACAGAAGGATGAAAAAGCTCAACTAAATGGTTCAGCTAATAATGTTAGTAGTCATGACCAAAATGTCTTTTTTATTATTTTTAAACCTAATGATTCAAGGTGACTTGCTATAAGTCCCAAGCTCAGTTCCAGAGGGTTATTTGCGGCTGAGTGAGAGCTCTCTCAGTACAGAGACCAGGTGCAGTATCCCTTACAAATAATGCATGATGTGTGTACAGTAGACCATCCACTGAAAGGCCATGCCCAAGAGCATTACACAGAGATGCTACACACAAGCCACACTTAACACTCACACACAATGCACTCAAATACAATTTGACCATGGACCGGGTCCCGCTCACACCAAGGACCGGGTCCCGCTCACACCAAGGACCGGGTCCCGCTCACACCAAGGACCGGGTCCCGCTCACACCAAGGACAGGGTCCCGCTCACACCAAAGACAGGGTCCCGCTCACACCAAAGACAGGGTCCCGCTCACACCAAGGACCGGGTCCCGCTCACACCAAGGACCGGGTCCCGCTCACACCAAGGACCGGGTCCCGCTCACACCAAGGACAGGGTCCCGCTCACACCAAGGACAGGGTCCCGCTCACACCAAGGACAGGGTCCCACTCACCATGATAGAGGACGAGGGCTACGTGCAGGTTGCACTAAGCCACAGATCTGCCCAGCACTGTTGGGGTAAGGCGGATACAGAGATCACCCTCGCCACACCGACAGCACCTGGGACAGGACACCACATAGTAAGGAATGTGCAGCAGGGTGTGTACTGAAGGGCACAGCTGGGCTACGCTGGAAAGAGTCGCTCTCTGTTCCTGCATTTTATATTTTATGCTGGATTTATGGAGCAGCATTACTTGCTCCATAAACCGCTGAGGCAGCTGTGTTACCTGCTGAGTGAAGCCCAGTGTATTAGATCATGCAGGAATGAGCGTTAGTGCTTAAAACCCAGTCACCAAGGGCCAAAACATGAGCGGTCAGCGAAGAGGGTGGAGGGCTGAGGGTGGAGGGAGTTGAGGGAGGGGAAAACTGAAACTTCATTATTCACTACAAGACTGACCACCTGACTTCTACGGCCCTCACGTTCTCTGTAAGAAACTTGTGGACACTCACTTTACAGCTACCTTGCTTTGTGTGTACAGTATGCAAGAAAGAACAAAATAAAATGCACACCAAGAAAAGGTGTGTGTGTGTGTGTGTGTGTGTGTGTGCCAGTGTGGTTCTTTACTGCTTTGTGACAATGTCAGGTGTAAAAGGGGCCATACAAATAAAGTTTAATTGAATTTCATGCATTCACAGAGAACAAGAGATAAAGAGAGTGAGAGACAGAGATAGACAAATCGATAGAGAGATCGAGAGATAGATATAGAGAGACAGAGAGAGAGAGAGGGTGATGAGTAAGTGTTCCTTTTCACAACATGTCAGGACTACCCGATTAAACCAAAAGCGTTCAAGCTTATAGGCTTAGCAGAAAGCTTTACAGCCAATGCACACTGAGCCGTGCAAATGCAGGGGCTTTAGCACAACCCCACCACACCCACCGGCCTGCACAGAAACACCAGGGATGGAGATGTCTGGCTGTCCTGACTGGGGGTTAAAGTTACCAAAGAAAGCTGGAATTTTCATAAATGTGTACACACACACAGACACACACACACACAGACCCCTGCATGGCGTCATCTGGTTGTGATTAGCTGCGTGGTGGAGGCAGCCTAACCAGACCTGCTGCGGCCCCTGGGGCTGGCGCTCACTAGTGCAGGGGGCCAGCCTGCTGACCAGAACAGCATACCAAATGTGGACACTGGCAGGTCTGCAGTCAGTGGGAAATGGCTGATTATGATTGGGTGGAACAGATATAGGACCAGATGACACTGATTCTAGATCAGAAAGCATCTGGAAGTGTCTGTGGTCTACAGATCAATCCTGTGTTTCACCTTTTGCTGGTTTGCTTTGTTTGCTTGATAAACAGATAGACATTAGATGCATCTGAGAAACATTGACTAAATGTTTCATGAATATCAGCTCAACATTTGAAGCATGTTAAATAAAATTGGATCAAATGTAATATGATTTACTTATCTGATAAACATTTAAACTTCATACGAATGCTATTTAAATGGAATCGATATTAGACGCATGCCAGCCAAACTTGTAGTGAATTTCAGCTGCACAACAGCTAAAAGTGACCTGAGCCTGCAGTGTGAATCACATTCCCCTCCCAGATGGGACGGCGCTCGGCCCGTGTGGCTGTGTGATTTGTAGGTCTGGCTGTGTTTCTGTCAGCTGCACTACAGCTAGTGCGCAGTGTGTGTGCAGACGCAGTGTGTGCGCAGAAGCAGTGTGTGCACAGACGTGCGTCTCTAGCCGCGCGCGTGTGCACGTCTGGGGGCTGAGCATGTGGATCGTGGAGGACCCCCGATGGTTGAGCGAGAGCCGAGCGATGCTAATTCAGCTCTCCCTCCGTCTCCTCTACGCTCTCTGTCCCGGTCGCCCCCCCTCAGCAATGGACACGTCACATGACTCTGGGGTCTCTCCTTCTCTCCGAGCGCAAGAACTAAAACGAACAAGGTTTTGTGTGTGTGTGTGTGTGTGTATGCTAATGCATGTGTGTCTGGAGACTCGCCGCAATTTTGGCCCAGTAACAGCTATTCTCATGCAGACTCAGGCTTTAGCTAAGCTCTGTCAGGGAGCAACACTCCTTACAACGCAGTGTGAAATGCCTCACGCGCACACACGCATGCAAACGCACGTGCACACACACACACACACACACACACACACCACCCTATTGGCTGATGTGTCACAGCAGCACAGCAGGCGGAGTGCCACACTCGCTGGCCTTGCCCAGTAACACCATCCAGCGAGACGCACTAAGGAGGGGGACACAGTTTAACGAGACACCCTCCGAGCTCGGTGCTCAGGCCAGCAGCAATAACACAATCTCTCCAGATCAGCCTCTGTGGGTCAACGCCAAGTCACAGCGGGAGTCCGCCGACCTCGGCCTGCCACGGGTGGCCCAGTCCGGACAGCAGGTGTGTTTATTTTAGCGTGCACGTGGACAAGAAGCGCCTGAACATGATCAGAGTTAGTAAAAAGGTCTGAGAAGACGAGAGACCAGCAGGGGGAACCAGCAGCAGGAATAGACCTCTGAATGGTCAGGAAGACTCGCATGAAACTTCACAGAATGTCCACAGAACCAGTCGATCATTCTTACTTTGATAAGATTGTCATATTTATACATTAGACTAACTGCAGATATGACATAAAGCTTATTTTTTTTACAGGAAAGCCAACCAGACTGATCTGATCTGTTCTCTATATTCAAGCTTAAAACTGCAATAGCCACAAAAACATGAGCAGAATTTGTCGTTTCACATCACCCCTGAGTCTTTGTCTAAAATATGCAGCCAAGCTAAAAGTGTTTCTCCAGACGAATCTCCGACGGCAGGCTGGAGCGACGTCCTTCCAGCAGAGGGACACACAGATGCGGGAAGCTGCCGTGCCGGGACATGGGCTGAGCCAATCGACCGCTTTACAGGCCCCACCAACCAATCAGGTGATAGGGAGTGTACAAGAGGGCGGGACTGTGAGCTGTCAGCGCACAACCAAATGCGTTCCCACCCCCGTTGGGTATGGCGCCTCCGCTGGCCATGCCACGCTAGCGTGCGTCCTGCAGAATTCCGCTCTAGAATTTCACACCGCTGCCGGCCGCCTGGCGCCAAGGAGATGGACACCGGAGACCAGAGCAGGACATGGTGTGTCTCACACGTCCATTCTCGTAAGAGACTGGGGCCAGAAAGGGGTATTGCATCAGAGACAGCTTCAGGCATCCAGCCCCCGTATCCTATTTGGAAACATGGAGCATCCATGTCACTTTCCTTTTCAAATTCCCAAAAGAGCCTTTAGGTTACAGTAAACTCAATGCACAGGCTAAGTTGAAGCTATATGCAGTAAGTGTGCTTTGGCTGCAATATATTATTATATCATTTATACAGTGCAAACAAAAAGTCAGAGTGACCATCATACATCGAGACAGCCCCTCCCTAGCAGCACCATGGACAGCTCTGTTACTTCCTCACATAGATAGGTCTTTTTTTTGCTTCCATTGCACAATAGATATAGCTAACTTCATTACAAGATCAATAATTGTGTCTATAACATTTTAAACAGTTTTCATCCGGTCCAACTAACGGAGATTTGTGATCATAAAACAATAGCCTTCACCTTCTCGGGCACCCATGATCATAAAATAGCCTCCACCTTCATATGTACCTGTGACCATAAAACCCTAACCTCCACCTTCACATGCACCAATGCTCAGAGGCTCTGTGGCATACCTCCACACAGTACCTCCACCCTGCTGTGGGATCACTGGCGACCCTGAGCCTGATAGGTCCAAAGCCCTGCGACCTCACCGACTGAGTGTCTGCACGCGTGAACTTCAGTCCTTGAACACCTTGAACTTCAGTCAGTCTACGCGGACACGCTGAGCTTTATCCATGCAGGCCCGTCAGGATGTGCCACTGTGGACTGGGGCGATATGGGGAGCACACAGATGGTCTGCTGGTGCAAGTCCACGTGTGCAGTGGAGATTATCAGGGTTAAGGGTTAAGGCTACACCACTGAATAAGGACTCTGTGAGCGCCAGCTGGGACTGGGAAGAGTTGCAGCGTTGAACCCAGATGAAAAGCAACAAACAAACAAGCAAACAAAGCCAAAAACAAACAAACAAGTAAACAAAGCCAAAAACAAACAAACAAGCAAACAAAGCCAAAAACAAACAAACAAAGAGCAGATGCCTCGGCAGAGCGCTAATGAGCCCGGGCGTTTCACACTGACGAGACTAACGATTGGCCCGGGGAGACGCCCCCTGAGTCATCACACAGGGTGTGTGCGCACGCTTGCTTACATTCGAGGGTCTGGGACCACGATCAGCAGGAGATGGAGTGCAGTGTAAAGCCTTGCTCAACCACAAACGCCGGTCTGTTCGAATGTGGTCACCAGAATGAACTTGGGTCTCTACCGGGGCCCGGGAGGTCCAAGCCAGCGCTACTGCTCACAAGCTGCTGGTAACATCTCTTACAGAAGGATGCACCAGTGATGTTCAAAAATAAAAATGTAAGTCATCACAGAACAGGAGAGACCACATGTAATACAGTCATTCACAAGGATATATGACAGAAATAGCGTCTCCCTCCCTCCATCTGAAACACACATACAGATAGATAGAGAGCGAGTGGTATTACTGGTATCCCGTTCCCTTGATGGGATGATTGATCCGTGTCCTGCCGCAGTTCCGTCCTCTGTGGCTTCCCTCTTCCTTCCATCAGCTGCTGGTTAAAGGGCCGGACGGAGCTTGGGGCCCCTTATCGATCCAGATCCGCACACCGCAGTCGAGCCCTCACAGGCTACCCAGCATCCTGCCTTTCTCTCAGTGCACAGACTTTTAAACAGGCCAGTTCTTTCCTAATGGCTGCTCCTCTCCACTTCCATGTGTGGGATGAAACGGGCCGTGTGTGTCTGTGCGGGGGGGGGGGCTCCACTCCATTCTCCTCTTTGGCATCCACCTTTAGCCGAGCGTCTCGTTTTGGTCGGGAAAGCCGAGGCCACAGCTGCAACGGCAAATCTCTTACATCAGAAGGAGGGTGTGGAGGGATGGGGGAGACGGGGGCAGGAGGAGGAGGAGACGCTGAAAGTGAGGAGACATCTGTCCCGCGACGGAAGTGCGCGTGTGGTGTGGAGCGAGAGCGGAGATGACTGTCTGGGACGAGAGAAGTGTTGCCATGTGGTCCCTGTCACTCCTGCTCTCAGAGCGCAAACAGCTCCCTTCCCAAGCACCTCCACAAACACAAGTGGACCTCCCCCCACCCCACCCCACCCCCCGCACACACAGATGGCAGGATTTTCACTTCAAGACTCCCATTAGAACCTCCAGGGGCCGGGCTGGAGCAGAGCGGCAGTCTGCCTTGCCCCGGGGGTCACACTAACCTAATAGGAACCTAATGCAGCGCGTCTAGCGTCACTCCGACCACAAGGGTCATCGTGTGAGCCGTAATGGCTTCTGTACGTTTCCCAAACACATCAAAGTCTCTCATTATAAAGGCCAGTCTACATGTGAGACTCCCTTTCAGCTGAGCTAATTCTACGGAACATATGGAACTGTTCGGTTTAAAGTGGCGTAATCGCCCTGAACAGGCTAAGAATAAACGAGTCCTGTACGGTGTGAGGGGGAGTGGGAGGAGAGGGGGAGGGGGGGAGGGGATCAGACGGTGAGGTCATCCTCTTCCCTCCTCATTCCCTCTGAGGCTCTCTGCCTTCCCTTCTGCTCCTGCACTTCTTTCTCGTGTTGGTGAATGAGAGTTCTGACGTTTTAAAGCTTGGAATTTATCCGTTGATTTATATAGACTGCTTGATTTGTTTAGGCTAACAATTTAGACTGATGAAGCATTTTAATTGGGTTTATAGGAAAAGAAAAGGGAAAAAGTGTGAAGCCTAGAACTGCCCTGCAGAAAAACTGCTGACATTTATTTCTCACACATCAGCATTTAAAATAAAAGCACAGTGTTTTGTAAATAGGTTGGTGTACAGTGGTGCGGACAACTCAGGGCCAGACAAGGCTCCTTCAGGTATGCAGAGCAAGACGAGCCCTCAGCAGGTCTTCCAACTCAACCTTGAGTGGGGGTGATCAAAGCCCACAGTGGGACCACGCAGACACTCGGCTGAAGTCGCCAATAAGGTCACTTTGCCAAAGCGCTGTGGAAAAATCGTTTTCAGGTTTCGGTGACTGCCAAAAGTTTCACTGACTAAAAAGCAGGACAAACTACTTTGAGATGCACAGAGATGGCCAAATACATCCCGGCTCCCCCCACCATTATCCTGAGGTGGATGCTCCCATGTGATACTGATGTAGGTTACATTCCTCATGCTGGTCTTTTGGCACTGCATTTGTATGGCACTACAACAATGGTCTCAAATAAAGGTACCATCATCGGTCATTACTGAAATCATCTATGAAAACCCACTAAACAACACATAAGTACACATGGGCAGAAACTATTTCGGCTGGACAGATAAGCTCAATATGAGGTGGTAGTTAAAGCAACCAGTGGAAAACAATTAAAAAGCCCATTTCTGTGGTGATGTGTGGAATCCAGCGCAGTTCAATCACAGTTCAATTATAGTTTTCTAGCACTACCAAAGTGGTCATGACTTTTGAGCAATGAGGTAGGCAGTTTAAAAGTGAACCATATGGTAGCTACTCCCTCATTGTGGGAGTGCTTGCATGCAGAAGTCTAGATAAGTGATGAGCACCAGAAGAGAGTGCTACAATACTGCTCACCCCCTGGGACACATTCTGATAGTCTTACCCAAGTACTCCACACATTCTTCTGAGAATAGTAGAGGAGTTTGGCCAGAATGGGCATCAAACTCCCATGTCATGGGGGGACATGATGCTGTTACCCTGAGATGTGCTGCTGCCCAATTGGAAATTTAGCGTGTTGACAGTGAAATAAAAAATCCTTAAACATAATTATGCGCTGTACTGTATTTGTAGTGAGCTCAGTCACTATCTGCCTTAACTCTTAGCTAGCTGCATCGTTAGCTGCAAGAGAGTTGGATGCAATGGAGCAGCATTATATTTATTTCTCTGAATGTGCTTCAGCCAAGGCGTTATATTTACCTAAGTGATTAAGATTTATCTGCTTGATTTGTTATGTAAAGTCTGTCGAATGCATTATACTGATCAAAATTTACATACCGGTCCGTACCTGTGCTGATGCCGCATGCAACTTCATCGCCTTTTCATGGAATTATTCTTTCCATTTTGGAAAACCATTTCTAGTGTTAACTAGTATGTTGTATCCAGCATGTTTTTGGAAGCACAGCATGTGTTTGTGTTGCGAGCAGCAGCAGTGCGGGGTGTTTACTGGACTCCACCATGTTTCCTGAGCCACACAGATGGAGGGTGGCGGGTGGAGTAATGAGGCACTGAGGGGCTTTATAAAGTGACTGACAGGTGGTGAGTGTAAAACACCACACAGGATTCCATCCTGGAACACAGTTTTTCAAACACGTTTTCACAGGCACCTAATACACCTGCTGAATGCCATCGGTAACATTTTTTTTATATACATTACACTGTGGAGATGGACAAATCAGCTGAAGTGCCTTGAATCTTTATTTCCTGGTGTTTAAAGGTACGTAAACACAGCAAAAACCAGTACACACGGTCTGATTTAGTCAAAATAAAATGCATTTTGAACCAAATGTTTGGTCACAAAAATATATACAATCATCAGATCTATTCATAATTACTGGATACAGCCCTGCTCATTATTACTGATTAACGATGAAGTAACATAGAAGTAAAATTGATAGTTTTATATCCCAGAATATGCTCAAAGAAAATGAGGTCTAATGTAAAGAATCTCTTCAACTTATCATATCTATTTGTGCTGTTTAGTGCTTCAAAACCAACAACTGAATGATTTAATCAAGTCCTGTAACAGAACAAATGCTGTAGCACAGGTAGAAAGACCTGACCCAGCCAGCACCCAGCCTGCACCCAGCCAGCACCCAGCCTGCACCCAGCCAGCACCCAGCCTGCCCCAGCCAGCACCCAGCCAGCACCCAGCCAGCACCCAGCCAGCACCCAGCCAGCACCCAGCCAGCACCCAGCCAGCACCCAGCCAGCACCCAGCCCCAGCACCCAGCCAGCACCCAGCCAGCACCCAGCTAGGACCCAGCTAGCACCCCAGCCAGCACCCAGCCAGCACCCAGCCTGCACCCAGCCAGCACCCAGCCAGCACCCAGCCAGACCCAGCCTGCACCCAGCCTGCACCCAGCCTGCACCCAGCCTGCACCCAGCCAGCACCCAGCCTGCACCCAGCCTGCACCCAGCCAGCACCCAGCCAGGACCCAGCCAGCACCCAGCCAGCACCCAGCCAGCACCCAGCCAGCACCCAGCCTGCACCCAGCCAGCACCCAGCCAGCACCCAGCCTGCACCCAGCCTGCACCCAGCCTGCACCCAGCCTGCACCCAGCCAGCCAGCCAGGACCCAGCCTGCACCCAGCCTGCACCCAGCCTGCACCCAGCCTGCACCCAGCCAGCACCCAGCCTGCACCCAGCCTGCACCCAGCCTGCACCCAGCCTGCACCCAGCCAGCACCCAGCCAGACCCAGCCCACCCAGCCTGCACCCAGCCTGCAGCCTGCACCCAGCCTGCACCCAGCCAGCACCCAGCCAGCACCCAGCCAGCACCCAGCCAGCACCCAGCCAGCACCCAGCCAGCACCCAGCTAGGACCCAGCTAGGACCCAGCCAGCACCCAGCCAGCACCCAGCCAGCACCCAGCTAGGACCCAGCCAGCACCCAGCCAGCACCCAGCCAGCACCCAGCTAGGACCCAGCCAGCACCCAGCCAGCACCCAGCCAGCACCCAGCCAGCACCCAGCCAGCACCCAGCCAGCACCCAGCCAGCACCCAGCCAGCACCCAGCCAGCACCCAGCCAGCACCCAGCCAGCACCCAGCCGTTCAGAACCAACCCACCGTGTGCTGGGTAGAGTCACCTCTTCCAATTACACACACTCACTCTCTAGAGAGAGAGAAAACTCTCTCCAAATGTCCCACTCTTGCAACTCTGTGCAATACATAGACAGTCCTGCTTTCAACACTGGTGTGCATCTGAGACCCGAGATAAAAAAAAGGACATACTTTCATGAACACACACACACACGTGCATCTGGTCAAAGCTTAAGGCCGATTAATTACCAAGTAATGCAAAAGTGCAAGGCACCCATTGTGCATTCGGCCACTGCTGCAAGAGTAATTATGGAAGTGTAATGTATGGACCACACATTATTACAATTTGTTGTCTCGTTTCCTGCAGTAAAACGAGCAATTAATAGCCAGCCCAAAGAGAGTGGTGCTAACATGCAGACTGTTGGCCTATGACTGACTAATGGTTCACTCCCTCCAACTCAATCCGTAAAAACCCTCAATAGCCCCATAATTCTTTGACTATTCTTGAATGTTTAGTCCACTCGCAGTTTTACAGGCAAATCCCAGAGCGCCAGGTCTTTCCCCATTATATGAAACGTCTACCATTCCGAAGAACTACTAGTAACTGCTCCAGAATTACCAGCCCCACGGGATAAACAAGCTCAAAGGGGAACTCAAAGCCGCCAACGCCGTCATGTGATTGACACTGGATTCCTACTCAGCGGCTGGGTGGAGAGGGGTCTAGTCCACCTGCCTCCTGGGCTGGGTGGAGAGGGGTCTAGTCCACCTGCCTCCTGGGCTGGGTGGAGAGGGGTCTAGTCCACCTGCCTCCTGGGCTGGGTGGAGAGGGGTCTAGTCCACCTGCCTCCTGGGCTGGGTGGAGAGGGGTCTAGTCCACCTGCCTCCTGGGCTGGGTGGAGAGGGGTCTAGTCCACCTGCCTCCTGGTGGTCGTGCAGTTGTGTAAGGGGGTGGATCCCACAGCATCAGGCTCATCACCGCAGTGTCTCTGCCAAACGATTCGTTTGGAATTTCCTTAGACGACATCATGAATGGAATTTTCCCCATTTTTGGAAGCCATCAGCAGTGGGGTTTCACAACAGCTCAAAGGGAAGTAGAAGGTAAAGAACATTGAGGAAGGCAAAAGCTGTAAGCAGGCACCATGGGAGACAGGAGAACTTCTCACTACATGAGAGCGAGAAATAGCAGTTGAGATGCAGCTGTCCTCAGAGAGGCAGGCATGGCAGAACGAGACATTCTACAAGCACAGGCGTCCCATGTGATGACTGTGTCTATACATCTTTGTGCAAAGCCGTCACAGATGCTGCTACAGATTACAGAGACCTTTGGGCAGCAAGTGGCAAGAAGATTTCAGGAGCTCAAAAATCCCAACCACTTCAGTTCAATAGTAACTTCAATTTACTGATGTAGATATTTTAATGCTTTCATCTTAAGTCCCAGTGTACAACAGTGCAAAGTTCATAAACTAAATCAGCCAAAAATGCCAATATATGGACACTACAGTGTGAATATTGCATGCTCGTTATTATTATCTTTACTGAACTAGCTATTCACCCAGGCCACTTAAGCACCAGCTAATGTCTAACCTTTAGAGGAAGGAACCTGAACACCCATTCTTCACCCAGGCCATAAAACCCCTCATTACTCCACCGGATGTACAGCAGATGGTGGGTCAATATATTCCAGGGTGGGGGGTTATGGGGGATAGAGCACAAGAGGACTAACCCAAACATGCCTCTCAATCGCAGCCTAACTACATTACTCTATATCTCTCACCCAAAGGTAAAGCATCACTGCCAATTGGCTGATCAGGCCATAAAGAGGGCCAATCCAGCCTAAATCTCATTCATAGGGAGTCAGTTCTTGCTGATGATCCTCTTGGGACAGAATATTAGGTAAATATCAAAAAGAGATTAGGCGAGTGTCCCCTCTGAGACCTCCTAATCTCTTCACCAAATCTTGGTGGCCAGACTTTTACATTGAGGACCTACCCAATTTCATTAGACCCTCGCTTCAGTGTTGAAGTGGAAAGATGGATCTCTTAAACCTGATTTGGTAACCCCTACGTGTTTTTTTGATCCATGCATTTCCTGCACGCCAGAGATGTTGTTTAAGATGGATTACATGGTTCAGCACTGACACCAATCGGACAATACCACACTGCTGAAGAACTTGCAGGAGAACAATGAAGAACACAGGAGACTAATGCTCTGAAGAGCACCATTTATAGGTTGGTTAAGAGCACGGCCAGTGCTGTGCCAGGCTTTCCTGCATGTTGCCGGCCACCTCCATGTGTATTCTTGGCCAATAAGTCATGTGGCTTGGGGTTGCCTTTCAACACCGGTGATCCTTAAGAGCGCAACCTGACACTAGGATGGTGTCCTAGGAATGACCTCCATTACGTAAGCCTCAGTGGAAAAGGATGTTTCTGTGAAATAAGACACAGAGGCCAGCAAGCAGCTCTATCTAACGACTAATGACGAGGACAAGGCTGACAAAGTTCACACTTCCTGTCCATGGTTTGTGAATAATTGCCACTTGGACCAAACTGTGACTTACCGGTTTCACTGTACCGGCATCTCTATACTCTAGACATCCTAGAGTAAATGTTCAATGCAAATGGAGTAGAATTTGCCTGTTAGCAAAGTAAGAGGCATATAACAGCAGTGAATTTGCCTAGCGGTTTGGGAATCAACACACTAATCTATTACTATCATCCCTTATCAGATCCACACAGGATCAGAGGTTTAAACAAGAAGGAAACCATGTTCCAGGCCTTCGTTATTCAGGAACACCCAAACGGAGCCATGGCCACCCCAGGGGTAATTATAAGGGAGCCACTCCTCCCGCAGTGCTGTATAATTAGTGACTCGGGTCAGGAGGCGGCCTTGTTCAAAAATTAAGAGGAATTTCCTGCATTTTGTTCTAGGTCACTTAGGGAGCTAATTTGGAAAAGGGGGGGTTCTAAAAGGCCTCTTTGGCAATCTTAAGGCTGAAGCAAAGTAAATGTCTTGACAAGAAAATGTCAAGGCCTCATTACTTGGGTCAGAGGTATATACTCTTATCTTTGGATAGAAATCCAAAGATCATGGCCAAGAACTACAAGGCTGATAAAAAATGTGATCCTCACTTAAGTAACACAAACTTAAATAACTGTGTTTTTGATGGCACTTTGATACACTGCTCATTCATGTCAATCTGCCGCTAACAGGAAATCAATTTCTTAAAGTTCTTACCCCGCCTTCCATAATAATGGCAGCAGCTTGTAATTTAATCAGTCTCCATTAATCTTGCATCTGACAATCCACGCAGTGAAGACCGCTAAATGCTTTTTGTTCAACAGACACACTAAGACGCCACTAGACACAGTCTAACATGCTAGCTAGGTTGACCTATATTTAAAAACGTTATGTCTGGAACTCTCTGCACTGGATTCACTGGCCTTTTTTTAGTCAATCGGTTTGGGACACGGGGATTCTCTGTGCATCCTGGGTCACTTGTGCTGAGAGGTCAGTGAGAACGGGATCCGTCGGAGTGTCCTGAATGCGGGACGCATCCCTAGGCCTTGACATATTGCAGTTTATAATGAAGTGGAATGAGGCCATCCTGTCATTACGCAATTCACTTAAGGAGAGCAATCAGCATCGGCATTAAAAATAAAAGCTACATTTCTACAGCAGGTTCCAGAAAACTCCAGGCCGCTACAGGAATGTTCACAGTGATATTTATCGAGAACAATGCTTACTTCATAACATCCAGATGATACAAGAGAACCGTATGGCCAGTTACTGCTTTAAATGTGCTTGTCGTAGAGGACAAGACGCCAAATGGAGTTTGACTGGAGAAAAGGCCAGCTGTAAACTGTAGGTTAGATGGAGGCCAGTGATTATGTGGTGGGTCTCAGAATAACATCCCTTTCGTGTGGATTACAGCCACTGAGGCTGCATACAGATCTCCTCCACAAGGAAAGAATTTGGAAGAAAGATTCTCAAGAAATGCCAGCCTTTAACAGCAGAGCACACTGTGATCTAAGAATGAAACTCTTTCTTAAATAATGCATGCAGCCCAATATATTACAGTCCTTGGTCAGCTGAACATGAATCTGCAACATGTGCCATATCCTGTCACATGATGACTGTGCTTTAATATGACCTATTACAGTGTTTTTTTTGGCTTATATAATTTAATATACTGTGCACTATGAAACCTCCTAGCTCCTTTCTGAGATCATAATACAGTCTGTTTCACTGCTTCCCTGCTTTTCCAGATCACCCACAGATTGTAGGAGGAGATGGCTAATGACTAGCACTGTCAGAGCACTCGTGCATGTTTTCTCTACGATTCAGTGACAACACGGCCCCTTTTCCTAGGCAGCAATCACAGAGGTTTCCATGGCAGATCTGCCCTACTTCTGGGGCCAGCTCTGACTGTTCTTCACGCCTGATCACTGATGCTAGCTCACACAGGGCTCAAACACGCCTGAAGAAAACAAGCAGCTTTGGCGATCCAGTGACATTCCACTGCCGGCCCAGGTTTTAGAAAAAGCCCGGTCACATAAGCCGAGGTCCGTGGAACATGGGGCGACCCCGAGGTCCTGGGTGTGACCTTGTTTCTGGTTCCGCGCAGTGACTGATTCCCTTGACTTATCTGACGGTAATGAGATCAGTTAAGGCCCCAGCGCATGTGCCGGAGGCTGGCAGGACTCGCTGGCAGGCCGGGCCTGAGTTGGGCTTCCCGGATCCCACAGCGTGCCAGCCATTGACTCCACACAGCAGCAACTTGGGGGGGTAGTGTTGGTTCTGGAGTGAAGGGAGGGAGCTGAGTGATGACACACTAGAGCAGGGTGTTGACTGCAGGCCACCACGACTCAGGCCAACACTAGGAAGATCACACTGCTGAGGACACACAGCTTTGCGGATCACACGGCTCAAATCCCCCACACTGCACACAGCACCAATTAGAGACTGTTGACTGCAGTTGTCAGGATTGTCTCAGGAGGTTCCTACGGTAACCAGTACTCCTTTGGGTAAACATTGAGGGCAGCAGGGAGATGAGACCCCACACCCGTTGTAAACATCTCACACATGAGAGCAAGATTCAGCATTCAGTATTGCTTTTTCTAATCACATTCATGACTTCTCAAATGTCCATATACTGAATACAGACCAAGGTTACAGACATAGATAACTCCTAATTACTTCTTAATTACTTTTATTCCAGTGCAAAAAGTGTAACTAACCAGCGTGAGACTACAGAGCTGTTGCTGAGTTATGCTTTGGTTGTGTGGTATAATTGGCAGATAATCTAGGCCTATCACCCAAGCACTAGAGGCACAGGAGAAGGACAGCTGCCCTCATGTTTGTCCAAGAGCAGATGTGTAACTTAACCAGACCACACCTCAGCTCTGCCCTGTAAAAACAATATTCCCTGTAAAGGCAGTGTGCACTCATACTGTGGAGCAGTTTCCACATACAGCTTTGACAACCATAGGTGAAGATATTAAAAACATTCAATTATCATTATGTCTCAGCCGTTTGGGAAATGCACTTGGAAGGGAAGAAAAACAGTGAATATCATGCATTTCACAAACATGAGTCAGAATTTGGACTCATTCTTTCCAGGCATAGAGAATCACACTTGGCAAAAAGATTGTTACGCAAATACCTGGCAAGCCTCCTTTATGAAAAAGGTCACTTTGCTGTTCTACAACCACCTGCAGCACAAATGCATGCTGGTCCTGGATGTAGGCTGTTCAGCAGTATTGATAACTGAATGAGTGAGTTGTAGCATGACTGCACTTGCTGACAGTACCAGCACCATAACTTGCAGCATTAGGGGACTCAGCCGGTACAGCCAAGCAAGCTAATGGCTTTCTTAAACCGTACTGCAAATATATCTAGCCATACGTCTAATATTACGCAACAAATACAGGACGGCCTCCATACAGCCACATACTGGGATTGCTCAAGGCTTTAGCTATAGCTTCTTCTGCTATTCTTTCAGACGCAGAGCGCAATTCAAATAAGCAAAGAAAGGAAAGTCAGCTTCATCAATGCTGTGCGCAGTCCTGAACTAGAAGAGCAAATGGTCTGTTTGTTTCACATGGCTAATTAAAGCTGAGATGCTTAGCTCAGGCGATGTCCGATTGACTCAGAGCTTAAGTACGTGGGTCATGACTTTTACAAACAGAGTTCATTTGTAATGGCGATTCTCCCAAAGTCTGATTTGAACAGCAGCGATTGCGGCACTGGGCCAGTCTATAAACACCTCTGAAACGGACCCGTCCGAACCAGTCAGTGGCGCTGAATGGAGTCGGTGGTTTGGTCTTTGATGGAAAAGGTCATCGCCATGGATGCGGAGGCCTACCTTCCACGCTGTCGGAGCAGGACGTGCCTATGCCCGTGTCGCCGCTGTCGGAGGCGGCGCTGTGACGTCTCCCGCGGTTACCGCTGCTGCTGCTGGTGGCGGTGGAGGACGTGGGACCCTGCCATGCTGACTCACAGCCTGGGACCCATCCAGGGGAGGACGTGCTGGAACCTAGACACCCCAACAGAGGACAAGGTCACCAAGGAGACGGCAGCCCACGCAGGCAAACATGCAGCACAAAGGCACTAAGTAACCACGGTGTGACTGTTGGAGGGTCAGAGGGGCCTTGAATAAGATCACTGTAGGAATCCTGCCTGCTTAGCTAGACATCACAGAAGCCTGATTACAAGAGTTCAACCCACAGCTTAATACCGTACTTGACATGACTGGGAACGACCAGACACGGTGAAATGTTTAGGGGGGAAAAACATTCTTGGTAAAAAAAAATAATATAACCTGTGACAAAACAGACTTGCATAGCACTGTAAATTAAGACAGAAGTGTGAGTAAGAACTGTGACACGGGGAAGAAAGGACAGAAAGGAAAAGTGACGTAGGGAGAGGAGTGGAAAACCAGTCAGCACACAAGCTCACACAAGCTCGCACAAGCCTCTTTCAGTGTGCCAGCCACGATTGCCTCACTCAGCCTGACCTTAGCTGCTCTTCACCACTCTAGAAGAGCAACACCAACAAGGACAAACCAAGGACGAGCGCAGGTGAGAAGCCACCGGCACAGATGCCTGGCCCGTCCGCCGGAGAGCCTGTCCTCTTTATCTGCTAACCTGATCTATTTTGGGGTGTAATCTGGTTAGACGCAGTCATTAAGGCTGTCCTCTTTAAAACCAGCCAGGAGGGAGCTTAAGTGTGAAGGCTTCTGTTGTGGTTAAAGCTTCACAGGAACATGTGAATTTCTAGATATTTTTATGGGCACATGAGTGAGACATTACCGCTGGTTCAGTTTGAATTTGTACTAGATAATGTAGATAATGGAATGCCTTGTTTGTCCAAGAGTACAGTATGTGTTTCTGCCCTCATCCAGGTAGCAAAACACATTTATCCTTCATCTTGTACTAGGCCTACATCAAGGCCCACAATAAGACTGGGACAGGTAGAAAAACATCCCAAAATTCTCAAAGATTTTAAGTAGCAGTTGTGAAAGTATATGTCTTCTTTTGGGCCTCCCTATGAAATGTACATGCTTCAAAGTCGTAGGCAACCAAGTCTTCACTAAAGCTTTCAGTGTCACAGGTCTATAAAATGTGCAATCTGTGACTCCAGCTTCTGCTTTAGGCAACAATAGAGCTTTATCTATGCAAAAAGGGAAACGTGAGTGAAGTGCGTTTGGGGAAACCATCTACTGAAAACTACAGCATGCCTTTGGAAAATACTTCAGATTTTTAGCATGTCTCTTAAAACAGCAAGACACAGCACAGTCCAATATGGGGTGATGCACCTGTCTCCATTAAACTGACTTCAAACCAATCACTTTCACCACCATAGCAGCCCGTTTGAATTATGTCTCCTTTATTTAAACATTCTGTGAAAACGCTATCTTGTATGATACTCTTTGCCATGCTTAATTACATTAGATCACATCGGGAGAACTACAGTCTACAGAGATAATGTAGTCATTTCATTAAGGTTTTAAAATGTCCCAGTAGAAATGGATGGAAAAGCACGTTACGAATTCATAGCTACATTCTGAGGTTTATGTTCTCCATATCTCCATTAGTCATTTTACTAGTAACTTTCTCAGTCAATGGCCAGTGCAGCTCTTAGCCAAGTAGTTCAGCTATGTCTCAAAAACGGTAAACTATTAAAATTTGTTTTACAAAATATTACTTTCAAACACGACAGTCATAAAAACAAAGGGATGTTTCCTTGCACGTGACTGAATTCGTTAGTAAGCACACTAATCCATCAGTCCTCGGCTCGGCAATAATGCTCAGGTTGGTTATCCAACACGCTGGGTGGCTTGCTAACCGTCTTCAGGTCTGGTACTTACACAGTAATAAGCGCAATTGCACAACATCCAGCTCGCCTGCTAGCTGTACTAGCTAGCTGCTGAATTACAACACACATAAAGCAGGCTTCAGTAGTACAACGCATAACTACAATTAAAGCTGTTCCAGATACTAGCTAGCTAACTTAGCACGGCAGCGTCCGTTTATTTTGGTAGGGTATACAGCTAGGTTACCTAACGAGCTCATTTTAGCTCGATAAAATCCGGCAGTTAGCTAGCATTGCCACCTAGAGAAGTCGCAATTCCTGGGCAATCAAGGCTACCTAACGTTATGATGAAGACTATCTAGCTATGTGTCGCCTTATCAGTATATAACGTTTTTTACCATGTGTCCCTTTGCTAGATAACGTTACCTCAACTAGGTAGAATAGCTAGCTATGTACTCCCAAAGAACCCACTGAGAATATTGTAATTCTGAAAAACGCTGGCTAACCTGGCTAGTTATCTAGCTAACACAGCTATTTTAACAATAAAGATGCTGTTAGTCTTACGCGGATGCCGTAGAGATCAAAGTAAATTAATCCACAACACACAGGCCGCCAGCCAACTTGATCTAGCCCCATATCATCACAGGCGAGTGGTAGGTTACCTGTTTTATAAGAATCAAACGCGTCCTCAAAATCGTTTCGGCCCCACATCTCAAGTTGGTTTCCTGCGCTAGCGTTATCTAGCTAGCAGAAGAAGCGAGAGGGTCGTTTCCAGAAAGAACCGAGATTCCAAAAAAAAATCACAGCCCAACAAGATGGGGTGGATGTGCTGGCTAGGTAAAACTGGAATCCATGTTTTACGACAAGACATTAGATATATGAAAATATGAAACGTAAAAGTGCCCTATTCCACAATAATTATCAACTCTGAATCAGCTGGATAACTACATATGTCAAGATTCTATAACGGCTACAGCCGACTTCGCTGGTGAGCGCAGCGCGAGAACGTAGCGCGAGGACGTGGTCTCGAGCTCTGCGCGGAGGACGCGCGGTCAGAGCTTTAAGCCCGCCCACTCGCACAATCTTACACCCTGGCAATAACCCAAAGGACTCGAGAAACAGAGCGTGTAGACTATTTCTGTACCTACACTTTTGACACGAGTAAAGTTTCTCCGAGTGGATCTTATTCTAGACGTCTCCGCCTCCACGTAGACAGCTCTCCGCCTGTTATTGATCGAGATGACGTTGAATCAGTTACTGTGACCACCAGTCGGTCAAAATAACGGAACCTGTTTGGCTACCTCTCTAATGCTGCAAAATGGGGCTACATCCAGTATGCTCAAATGCTGGCTGAAAGTTTTTTAATTTTTGTTTTGAACAATAAAGTAATGATTTGGAGGTATATCAAACATGCACTCTGGGCTGAAATAATTATTTGTAAAAAACGACCTCTACAAACTCAGCACTCTAATGTCTATTATAATTCATTTCTACTCATTGTTTGAGGCTGTTGCCCCTTTTTAAAACCAGCTTTATGTAGGCATAGCCCCATAGTAAAAGTTAATTCAAATGAATAGTTACAGCTGTTACTAGATCAGGGAGACCAATTTATTTAGTTTTGGTTTAGGAGTACCTTTATAGCTACTCCTAATTTATAATAATATTTAAAATAAATGTAATTTTTAGCTGGTATTTAGAAACGCGAAGCCTACTTATAGTAAGCCTCTACTGCAATTTTACCTTTTCCGTGATACCAATCCCACCAAAAAGTGGGCCAAGGAAGCATTTGGTAAGCTATAAGACAGCTTGGAGCCAGCTGGAGTTGGCTTTGCTGGAACATTTATTAAGGTATTCATCTAGGACAGCAGTGGAGTTAGCTGAGCATTGTTTTATTAAGGGCAGTCAACTGCTGAAGATCATTTGATTTAAACTAGTGACACAAAAACTAAAAAGGTTTTCACAATACCCTTTCTCCCCCTTTGTACCCACTTTCTCAAAGAATTTCATCAGAACTATTTAGGACACTGGAATCCATTTGGCACCTGTTCAACAACTTGCTACTGACTGTCAAGGGCACAAGAATTTGCCCAAAAGACACACTGAATGTATGAATTTAAGTAGAATACAGAAATAAAGTTCACTTTCTATTGTGATGCAGAACAACTTAGCTAAATATAACAAGAATTCACTGTGAGAAAAGTATTCCTAAGTAAAACATTCTTCATGCATAGCTAAAATAAACAAATCTATATGTAAATTTGAGTATAAACTTCCACTTGTATTATTTTGCCTGCATCGATTCTCTTTAATCATAGTCTGTTGCTTAGATTTCAGTTAAGATGTAGTTATCTTGTAAATTCGCCTTTCATTATATTGTATCCTCACAAATCAGTAAAAAGTCTTCATCATTCCACACAAATGCTACAGAGCAATAAAAATATCTTCTACACAGACATTCAGAAAGGACATTCAGTACTTAAGAAACTGTGAAGTCAGCAAGACTTCTAACTTCTATCTCTGGCCAATCTGGATCATGTCCAATATTTGACTTTGCCATAGGTATGCATACCACCCTCTAAAATAAGATACCAACAGCTTCATAACAATTTAAATAGATGCACGTCATAGATAAAATGCATTTTATAAAAATACTTCTGAGAAAAATTACTTTGGAAAATGCTCAACAACTCAGTACTACATATATTACATGTAGCAAAAAGACAAACATAATTGTTGAAATTTCAACTTCTCAATCAATTCTTGCCACTTCATATCGTACATTATGAAGCTGGGTGGTTTTTACACTGGAATGAGACTACTTCACAATCCCTGTATTGCAAAACGGACACAGTGTAATAATCTGTGTGTCAAGCACTCTGTTGCAAGACATCTGTCATGGCTCTAAAAGTCTTTTTAAAAGCTAAATTCTGTAAAATTATCTCTAACATTCAAAAAGCCAGCACCATTATCATGAACATACATTTATAAGCCATTTTATATTTTTCAAGAAGTAAACACAAGAATGGCTGAAATGAAATCACACATCTTGGTCGGACTTAGCAGAGATAAACAATGATTATGCAAGGACTGGCACACGTGATATTGTACTGAGTCAGTTTACCGTGAACCTGCAATTAAGTCAACGTCAGTCGCATTTAGACTGGAATTCAAGTGCACGCGAGAAGAGCCCCACAGAGTTCATATTCACCACTGAAACCTGAAAACATGAAATCTACTTACATAGACACCTTATAAAACCGGAATCACACGAGCTTGTCGTTAATGAGCTTTGGCGGGAAATTTAAAGGAGTAGACCGAACCAACGTAGCGCAAGGCTACTACGTTACCTGCACAGGAAGTCACAGTACTGACTCCATGTGAAATTCTGTGCAAGACCTGTTCAATCCACCCATGTTTGATCATATCTAGTCATTCATTTCTCCTCACAAGCGTTTAAACAGACGTATAGACCACGAAGCTTCCGTGTCTCTATTTTCTTTAGAATGACTAAATAATTCTGATCATAATTAGATAGATCTCCAGTGAAATTCTATACAAAAATATCACCACGAGAGGTTGCATGATGGTCGGTGTTTATTAATGTGACGCCTCAAGCATGTTGCTTCCTGATAGCCAATTGGCAAACAGAGGCTTTCACTGAACGTCTGCTTTCAGAACGCGTTCAGCAGCAGGCTTCTGCAGTCGAGCGGAATCAACACACACAAGTATGCCTAAAAGCCCCAGTGCACTATGTAAACATGCTCTTACAGCGCAGTCTCGATCTTGCTGAATGACCACCCGTGCAACTGAGAGCCCTACGCGCGAGGCAAACGTGCCCTGACTTTCCTCGAGTTGCGGCAACGCATGACAGTGTTGAGTGTCTCCTCCGGCACAACGGCATCTCTGAGCGAGCGTCAGCCCACTTGCTCGGCGCAGAGGCCGCCCTTCACAAAGAGCACACACTGCCGTGAACAATCGGACCGCTGTCAGAGCGCCGCAAATATAACGCGACCTTTATGATCGCCACCAATCAGTGGCAGACATGATGGGCTTCGGTATCGTGTACGGAGAGTACCGAAAGAATTGCGAGTTGACTATGCAGAGCAAAAAGTACCAACTCCAGTTCAAATTGACTCTCACACAGTCCAGTGTTTTTCATTGACTTCTTGTGATGAAAGATCCTGTTTTGGAAGAACAAAAACGCATTTTTTGGAAAGTAATGAACACACTATCAACAAAAACAAAACATTTCCTCTCGGAGGGATCCACGTGGCTTGGCGTTACACACTGTGGGTATTGTCTGTTTCGGGGGCCTGTTTTTGGAGCGGGCGTTGCGCAAAACCCGGCCTCACCGAATGCGGTACAGGCAGCACTTTAAGCCAACAGGGCACCACGAATCAGTGTTTTTGAGCACGTTATCAGGTCTGTGCAGGGAGCGCCCAGCCCCCACTTCCTGTCTCTCAGCCAGGAAACCAGTGCGTCAGTAAGAGAGCAGAGAGGACCAGCAGAGAGGACCTACAGCACCAAGGCCAGGAACATCATCAGAACATCAAAGACTTCTACCTGAACACTACTACCTGTGCTCCTGTTAACAATGTATGTTCAGTGGCAATGTTTGGAGGATAACATATAATTGTATTTTTAAGATACAAGTCACACACACACAACCACACACACACACACACACAGGACTGTTTCTATAATTGTATTTCTACATAAACATACTGCATGTAGGTTTATACTGAAAAAGCATTGGCTGACTACAAGCTGACTACAATCTGCACAATGTGCTAGGCTCTTCTGCGCTGCTCCATCGACATTCTTCAAACAGAAGGGTGCAATGGAAATTAAGAAAATATTGAACTTACAAGCGTTGTTCTTCATGAGAAAGGCGCATTATGCAGAAGTTGTGGGAGGAAGTAGAAATGGTTCTGCATACGTTAGCTAAACCGAAACTCCACAGAGGAACTCACTCAGCTCAGCCAATAAGATGCCACGCAAAACATCACGTACCCTTTTCAGAAGCAGGTGGCGCGACTATTTATGATTTTTATATACATTTAAAACAAATGGACAAAAAAAAAAAAAAACCACCAAAGAAAGTAAACAAGTAAACACCCTCCTACAGCAGAACAATTAAGACCGACACAATCAAAGCAAACTTCTGACCACTGGCAAACGTGTCTAGTTTAGTGGGCTGTTAACACATGCCTGTTTTTGATTAAGGTTCTTGTTTGCAGGGACACAAAGTCATGCGTTTGGGACACCTATTAAAAGCATTCACAGCGGGAGGCCTCTGGTGTCTAACGCCAGCCTGAAGAACATGCTTGAAAGATCAATGCCTGTCTGGGTCAGCAGGACACTTATGAAGTGTTGGTGGAGTCAGGCCATGTTCCTGCCCCTCAGGCATCTGGTACATAGCGTTTTGGAAGTCCCAGGAAGTCCGGCGGAAACCAAGTTATAAAATCAGTGACCGCTCCAAACTTTATCACATCGGCTCTGATTCAACTTCTAAATTAATTTTGCTCGTTACAGACTTTGCAACATCTCAAGCCGAGTCTGATGAGACAGCACATCCTTAAAGGAACACGAGAAAGTGCACACTTGGTTTTGACACTAGACCGTTTCTGGTGTGAGCACTTCAGTAACAAAGGTCACACCCAGCCTGGCTGTAATGCTCAACCCAGTGTATTGATAATTGGTTCCCCTGGACTGACATGGAGAAAAATATATATGTTGACCAAATCTCCATTAGAAGTACCTTCTAGAGCACAGAGTATACGCTAGTGTGGGTGTGCAGAGGGCCAGCAGGACTCCTGCTGCTCTGGTGCTGCTCCTCAGTAGTGATCGCTGAGCAGAGCGGTAGAACCAAGCTGGCTCACCGTCCTGTGTGCTTCTGCTACTGTGCTATACCTGTCAGAGGAGCAGGCAGAAATCGATATGCTTAATCGCAGTGAATCACTTTAAAGAAAGTCTCGTGCCAAGTTTACCCATGGCTCTGCAGTCCAGAGAATGATTATTTTAAGGATTTTAATACAAGGTTGTTACATCCAGAACTGTTTACGTTTAGTGGGTTTGACAGTCCACTTGAGAGTTAGCATGAAATAAATGACTTACCCTAAATGGAGAATATTCATTTCACAGTGGTTTAACAGAGAAAAACAACAACAGAGCTTCACACTCAAACTAAACCACAATCGAATGAAGCTAAACAGAAACGCACCATCTCTACCTGCTCCATAGGTCTTTGGCAAGCACCAACCCGTCTTCACTGACGTAACAGGCTGCAGTCTATCTTCTATGAATCTGTGCCAGTCACAGCAGCGACGACAAACGACAAGAACACAAACATTTGACTAAAGCATAATGAGAAGCTCATGAAAGTCACTTCAATAATGTGGCATCCTTTATTTAGTCATTACTGTGCTAACATTAGGGGAACCAACTAAACATATTAAACCTGGTAAAAACCTAGTAACACTTGCTACATCCTCTATTTCATCCCTCTTAGAACGGAGACAAAGCTAGCATTTCTTTGGAACTATTAGGAGAGCCACTGCTAAAACAACAAAATTATCCCCAAAATCTAGGTGAGCATTAAATCAATAACACTTTATTATTGATGATGGTGCTTCATCTGCAGGAAGTCAGAATCCATTATCTGCTCATCTTACCATGCCTCCCCTGACCAAAGCTCTCCTCTGTAAGGAAGACTAAGGCTGCCGCACACAGGGGACCCGCCTCACCGCCTGACATTGACCTCATCTGGAGACGAGAACCTACTCTCTAGTGGAGCCTCTCAATGAGAACGACATACTCTCCCCTCCAAGGACACAGCATCAGTTTCTTGTTGCCATGTATTAACAGATCTATAATCCAAATAAGATGAGAAAGGAAGTATAAAAGCGCAAGTATATACACTTTATATAGATATTTACATTTGTGCATTTCAGGTGTGGGTGTCCATCCCACACAGTGGCAGGCTTACCGTGCCCAGACGGTACCAAAAAGTCCAAACCTTCATGTAGGCGTTCTGATGGAAAGTTCATATGAAGGCGAGCCTCTCACGCTGCAGTACTACCCTTCATGTCTGAGGTCTACTCAACAGAGGTCTTGTAACCACAAGCCTTATTTGAGTACCTACGATCCACCTTTATCTTGCTCTTTTATTATGGTCCTATACAAATGCACTTGCCAGGCAGGGAGGTCATACCATGTGTCTCGCAACTAGCAGGTAGGCAAGTGTGATCAGTGCTGCAATGCTCATTAATAGGCTGAGGTGATGTGGGTGTGTCACAGGTGACACTGAGCTGGGACTGCTGAAGTGGATAACTGATGGAAAAGTATGATCACGACCACTTTGCTAACCATACAGGAAAAAAACATCCCCTTGACAAAACAGTAGAAAAAGCATTTTTTAATTCCCATTCATAACTCGATAGTGTTGTAATACAGTGTAAGAATTACTACATAATTAAACAAATGAGAATAGTTTATCTTAGAATCCCAGAGACCACCCGTACACATCAATAATTCACGCATTTCATAGAAACTTAAAACTATATTTTACATTCTATCTTTTGTTTGATTCTTCTTCCCAGTCCACATCTAGCGCGTCGTCGTCTACGACAGAGGAGCTGAAGAGAGAGAGGCCGGAGAGGGGGGCTCCGAGACCCGCGGCGCCCAGCTCAAAACACTTCCTCTTCCTGGGGTGCACTGACAGCTCCCCTCCCTCCCCGGCTCGGTCACATGACTCAGCCCTTGTGCTGGCTGTGGGTGGCCCGCCGGTCTTCGCTCCACTAACCAAGGCCGTTCCAGCCTGGGGCCGGCTGGCCTGCTGCTGTCCTCTTCCCACCCCAGCCACAGCTGTAGTGTTTGTGTCTGCGCTCTCCGCTGTGCCGGGAGGCCTTTCCAACGCGCCACCCTCAGACGCTGCTGCGGCTTCTGCCGGAGACGTCGTAAACTGCTCTTTGGTTTTCTCCTTGGCAGGGGGATGGAAAGAGAACATGGAAAGCTTGGCCAGGGTGGAGGGAGCCGGTTTGGCCTTCGGCTGGGGTGGGGTTGCGGAGGGGCGGCCTGAGGCGGCTGCGTCAGGAGGCGGCCCGCTCAGTCTTTGGAGCAGCTGCAGGCGTCTGTGCTCGGCACCTCCACCCGCGCTCCGCCCGCTGCTCTCCTCCGCCAACTCCGCAGTGGGAAGCCCGCTGCCCTCAGCCTCGACCCGCCGACGGAGCTTTTTGCTTGCTGTGCTGCCCTCTGCTGACCACTTGGGCAAACTGCACCTTTCACTTTCCTCCCCCTCTCTTTGGCATGCCCGAGCAGCGGGCATGCCACCTTTACCTCCATCACCTTTATCCTCTCTGAGAAAAGTCCTGTTAGCAGGCGGGTCGGGACTGACGGGATTACTAGCCAGATCTGCGTGTGCCATTTTCTCCCGCGGCCTGAATGTGAAGCAGGACAGTTTAGCGTGCAGGTCTTCCCCACTCTCTGCTGCACTGCCTTGCTGCTCTACTGTGGACGGGCTACGAAGGGGGGTTTTTCTTTTGGACGGTTTACTTCTGTGCGCCACAGGTGTGCTGTGGTGGGGCGTCTCTTCTGAGCAGAACGTCTCCAGATCGTCTGCCAGGTCCACGCCGCGATCCGCAGAGCTCAGTCCCTCTTTCGGCAGGGGGTCGGCGTCCATGCCCCGCAGACGCTTGGCGCGGAGCTTCCGGGAGCCCCTCTCCAACACCGTGCCGTCTCTCTCTCCGCCTCCGGTCCTGCCCGCATCCCTTCGCGAGACCTCCTTCTCTCGCGAGGCCCCCCCGCAAAGCGGCGGGCCGTCATCGGGGGTCGTCGGCTCTGCTGATGTCCGTGGGGATGCCGGGAACGTGGCGCGCGCGTTAGGAGGAGTGCGGAGGGCGTGGAACCAGCCGAGCCCCGAGTCTGAGGCAGGGGTCTTGTCTCCGGGCTCGTCACTCCGCTGCACGCCTCCGGACGGGCTAGGCGTCTTGCTCGGCTGCCTGCATCGGAGAGACGCTCTGGGCATGAGCATCGTTTTCAGGATAGTCGGATCCTGTCAACACTTCATTTGCATTAGGACCGAATGCCCTTATTTAAATGCCACTGATTATCGCTGAGTGTGATCATGAAACTTCCCCAGCGTGTGGTTTACCTGGACAGCCTCTCCAGCTCTGCGCTGAGGATGTGGGTCAAGCCCAGTTCCTCCAGTACAGTCTGACACTGGGATATATACTGCTCTGCTGGACACTCAGGGAAGGAGGTATGCAGAGCGTTCACGTTACCGAGTAGTGCTCCCCCCTGTGGCAAAGAGAACACGCGCAGGCACGCACGCAACCACATGTAGATTTAAAAAGATTTCCAAGTGCATTTGTGACACAGTGATGAGATGTACCTGCATGGAGCACTCCATAACAGACACCACGACCACGGCGTCCTGCACTGTGACCGTCTCTCTGAACATTAGCCTGGCGTGGGCTGGGTAGGGGAAGAGAAAGCAGCTCAGTGGTGATCCAGTAACAGTGATCAGTGTGGCCTACTCTCACGCAAACACACGTAACAGAAGTAAACTTACATAGCAGTGAAAATCAGAGCCTCAGAATTACTGAAGGTGTAGTGTCCAGCATGTGTGTGGTGGTGCGTGCGTGCGTGCGATATACCCTCTGCGAGTCGGCCCTGGCTCTCCAGCATGTGTGTGGTGGTGCGTGCGTGCGTGCGTGATATACCCTCTGCGGCGGCCCAGGCTCTCCAGCATGTGTGTGTGGTGGTGCGTGCGTGCGGCGCGTATGAAGCGATATACCCTCTGCGAGGCGGCCCAGGCTCTCCAGCATGCGTGTGGTGGTGCGTGCGTGCGATATACCCTCTGCGAGGCGGCCCAGGCTCTCCAGCATGCGTGTGGTGGTGCGTGCGTGCGTGCGTGCGATATACCCTCTGCGATGCGGCCCAGGCTCTCCAGCATGCGTGTGGTGGTGCGTGCGTGCGTGCGTGCGATATACCCTCTGCGAGGCGGCCCAGGCTCTCCAGCATGTGTGTGGTGGTGCGTGCGTGCGTGCGTGCGATATACCCTCTGCGAGGCGGCCCAGGCTCTCCAGCATGTGTGTGGTGGTGCGTGCGTGCGTGCGTGCGTGCGTGCGATATACCCTCTGCGAGGCGGCCCAGGCTCTCCAGCATGCGTGTGGTGGTGCGTGCGTGCGTGCGTGCGTGCGATATACCCTCTGCGAGGCGGCCCAGGCTCTCCAGCATGTGTGTGGTGGTGCGTGCGTGCGTGCGAGCGTGCGTGCGATATACCCTCTGCGAGGCGGCCCAGGCTCTCCAGCATGCGTGTGGTGGTGCGTGCGTGCGTGCGTGCGATATACCCTCTGCGATGCGGCCCAGGCTCTCCAGTATGTGTGTGGTGGTGCGTGCGTGCGTGCGTGCGTGCGTGCGATATACCCTCTGCGATGCGGCCCAGGCTCTCCAGTATGTGTGTGGTGGTGCGTGCGTGCGTGCGAGCGTGCGTGCGTGCGATATACCCTCTGCGAGGCGGCCCAGGCTCTCCAGCATGCGTGTGGTGGTGCGTGCGTGCGTGCGTGCGATATACCCTCTGCGAGGCGGCCCAGGCTCTCCAGCATGTGTGTGGTGGTGCGTGCGTGCGTGCGAGCGTGCGTGCGTGCGTGCCATATACCCTCTGCGAGGCGGCCCAGGCTCTCCAGCATGCGTGTGGTGGTGCGTGCGTGCGTGCGTGCGATATACCCTCTGCGATGCGGCCCAGGCTCTCCAGCATGCGTGTGGTGGTGCGTGCGTGCGTGCGTGCGTGCGATATACCCTCTGCGATGCGGCCCAGGCTCTCCAGCATGCGTGTGGTGGTGCGTGGCGTGCGTGCGTGCGATATACCCTCTGCGAGCGGCCCAGGCTCTCCAGCATGCGTGTGGTGGTGCGTGCGTGCGTGCGTGCGATATACCCTCTGCGAGGCGGCCCAGGCTCTCCAGCATGCGTGTGGTGGTGCGTGCGTGCGTGCGATATACCCTCTGCGAGGCGGCCCAGGCTCTCCAGTATGTGTGTGGTGGTGCGTGCGTGCGTGCGTGCGATATACCCTCTGCGAGGCGGCCCAGGCTCTCCAGCATGCGTGTGGTGGTGCGTGCGTGCGTGCGTGCGATATACCCTCTGCGATGCGGCCCAGGCTCTCAGCATGTGTGTGGTGGTGCGTGCGTGCGTGCGTGCATGCGATATACCCTCTGCGAGGCGGCCCAGGCTCTCCAGCATGCGTATGGTGGTGCGTGCGGCGTTGCGTCCGTCGCTCCGCCTCTGCAGCTGGTAGTAGCGGGTCAGGATGGAGTTAGCCTCCGGACTGATGCGGGGCTGCAGCCTCTTTATGAGGCAGAAGTAGGCTCTCATCTTCTCCATACTCCACAGCAACGGAGCCCGTGTCGGCGCACCTGAGGGGAGGGAGGGAGGACGCTGAAGATGATGAAAGGAAACGAAGGGACAGGGACGGATCCAGTTTTGATCTCATACGGTCTTTTATGCCGTTTTCATTTCCTTATCTATAATTTCTTGTGCCTATTTCTGTACTTCAGACAGTGCTTCAAAACTCAAGGACAATACAGTGCAAGTGTGCTGCCTGGAACTTCTGGAAGCTCTGAGGAAAAACAGTGGCGTGTTCTTTTGACATTAAACGCGTTTCGTGGGATTTCTACTTGCTCTCCATATGCATACTTGTCCTTGCTCAGGCAGGTGGCCTAGTTTGACAGTGCCGTGTTCCAACGTTACAGTGAAACATTCATTGTTATCAAATTCTCTGTAAGTCTTTCATATCACATTCCCTACTTCGCCCAGTATGGGACAGACCAACCGCTGGTAGACCAGTCCTCGCACTTCTCCTAGTCTCCAGATTTCAGAGTTCATTTTGCCTAAGACCAAGGTTTGCAGCAAAGACAGAAACACTGTTCCACCAGATATAAAGATTTCTCCCAATCAAAACCCTGATTCCTGTTGCTCTTTCTCTGCAGTCCCCTTACAACACAATGCCCTTGATTCGCACGAATGCAAGTCTCTGACAGCACAGTGCGTCTTGCCCTAATCGGGTGGGGAGGTGCCACTCTTTTCAGAGGAGTGCTAGCTACTCAAAGCAATAGGCTGTGATAAGTTAACACTCCTGAGTGATTTCTGTCATCCTAGAATGCTGCAGGAACATGAAACATTTATGCAGCGCCTGGTTGTACATTCCACAACAGAAGCCCATTACCCTTAACCAGAAACCTTAAGAGAAAACACTAGAAAGAGAAAAAAATCTTCAGGACTTATTACCTTATTACCATGTTGCTATTTATACCGTTACCATTACGACTTCAGCCGAGAATGGGCACAAGAATGGGCACAAGGTCTGACTGAATGTTGTATGTCTACACACCCAGCATTAGCAAGAGCTCATCTCGGCCATCGTGGCAAACCTTTATTCTGGAGGATGAAGGACGAGATGATTCTGTCCCACTCTGGGTTCTTGGTGTCCAGCAGAACCAGGACCAGGTCGAAGCGACTGAGGAGCGGGCTGGCCAGGGCCACATTCACAGACACAGGCATGTTGGGGTCGTACTGGCCCTTTGGGTTGGTGGCTGCCAGAATGGTGGTCCTTGTGTCCAGTTTACACACCATTCTGTAGGTGAGGGGGGCAGTTAAATGTTATACATTAGACATCACGTTAACACACAAACTGTAGAATTAAGCTCCTAAAGTCACAGCATCTTCTGGTAGACGCCCAGCTGGCTCATCCTTGTAATTACAAACCTTTCTTACTAGCTTCACTAAAACTGCAAATTAATTTGCAGCCGTCACTGGATATAATGAATAAATATTAAGGGTCAACTTGAGACAGCAGTGTAGTAGGTAGTAGGTAGTAGCAGGAGACTCTTCAGCTCTGCTTAAAGTTCTAGAAATGGTAGTGGGGCGGGTGATGGTGGGGCCATTTGCAGCGAGAGTGGGTGTGGAGGTGGCGCGGCTAACCCGGCCTTGGCCACGCTGATGCTCTGCTGCTCCATGGCCTCATGGATGCTGGTGCGGTCGTGCTCCTTAATGCTGTTGAACTCGTCGATGCAGCACAGGCCCCCGTCAGAGAGGACCAGCGCCCCCGCCTCCAGGTGCCACTCTCCAGAGTCCTTCACCGCTGCTACGGTCAGACCTGGGGGTCACGCGCATAGAAAACACTACAGCAAATGCTAAATGCAGTGTTAAAGAGTGTTCACACACACACACACACACTGTCTCCTGTGGAGGTACAAGAAACACTGGGAAATATTCACAGGAAGGCAGTGAAGGGGTCGAGCGGATGGGAACCTGCGTTAGTGGAGCCGATGCCGGCTGTGAGGACTGAGCGTGGGGTGATCTTGGCTGCATACTTCAGAAACTGAGACTTCCCAGTGCCCGGGTCGCCCACCAGCAACAGGTGAGACTCGCCTGGAGGAAAAGCACCTTCAGCGGACTAAATACACCCTGCACAGGGGCTCTGTGAGTGGGCAAGTAGGAACACATACCTCTCACCTTTGTTCCAGAGGAATCGACTCGCTGGACCCCGCCTGCCAGCACCATGGCAACGGCCAATTTGACGACGTACATTCCAAATACCTGGGGGCAGAGACTCATCAGAATCTGATTCCTGCCTTCAGAAAGTTAGAAAAAGAGCAAGATAGACAAATAGAAAGATTCAGGATAGAAGAGAAGGGGAAGGAGAGAGAGAGAGAGAGAGAGAGAAAGAGAGAGAGACAGAGTGTTAATGTTTGACACTGTATTGTGAGGACAGTTTATAATTATTTTCATGGCATTCTGCAGGTTCCACTTTACTCCATACAGTTTGTTTTCTCCAAACTCCAAAACATTTTAGTGCTCCTCATTGTAAACATTGTGTACCAGCTATAGGGTCATTTTTGTGATTTTCCCAGAATTCCTCAAATTCTTTCTGAAAGTCCTCTAGTGCCACTGCTGCCGTGGACTGATCATTGTTGATCTCGATGTGATTGGCCCTCAGCACAATCTCCACATCGCAGCGTGTGTCCTGGAGGAACGGCTTCCAGCGATGCCACACCACCCCATACACCGTGATGTCATCACCTAGAAGAGGAAAAAGAAGCAAACATCACCACTGTGATGTCATCGACTGCAGGGTGATGAACTGCAAGAGGAGAGCTGAATTTGCCAGGGTCTTTAATAGAGATGTGTCACCCTGGTATTTAAAAGTGGTAGATAAAACCTCCCTTAATGGCAGCGCTACCTGCTCTTTCTGATGCTCTGCTGCAAATGGAAATGGACCATTTTAGATGAAAATGGTGATAAACATGAATGCTTGTTAGAATACTTTAGCATCCAGTCAAGGCCTTTGTATTGCCTGTACACTAGAAGTACACTAGACTCTTTTTGCCTTCTTTAACCTTAAACATGGATATGTCTACATCCACACAACTGTGACTAGTGAAACTATGACTGTGAGGTCCAACAGCCACAGCAGTCTCATGTTTAAACAGTCAGCCATATTCAGTCCGTGCTGGGCGTGTGGACCTTTGTCATTGGTCTCAGGTGCTGTGTGGTCCTGATCTGTCGTAATAAGCTTTTCCTCTAGGCAGGACAATGAAGACTGATTTATTATCCTCTCCATTCACCTTGCCATGCACCTACTCGCAATTAAGGACCCAGGCATTTATCATATGGATAATGTTATTTTATTTAATGTTGTGCATTCACTGACCTTTGTACCTTTACACTGTCCCACTAACTTGTTAAACAAATTTTGACAGAACTCAGAAGTCTGGTCAAGAGCTGCTTTCCCCAGGGGCAGAGAATGCTTACCCGATTTGCAGCAGTCCACCAGATCATCTTCTAGAATGACCAGCATGGAGCGTGGTATACTGCCCACAGACAGTCTCTGCACCTGCAAACACAGCACCATGGCCGTATCTCTTACAACAGCATTACAGCAAGCTCACAACGAACCCACTTTGGTCACTGCTAAAACAGCCCTGCTCCATCAGTGGGAGATGTGCAACTTACATTCCCAAATGCTACGTTGACATTCAGAGGCATTTAGATTACACGAGGCAAACACAGTTTTGCTGCATGCAATTAAATGTAAATGCATGCTCATTGATTTTCCATATTCAAACACCTGCAAAAGGCACAAGGCTCATTTCTACTGCTGAGTTACAACACTACCACTTTGATCTACTCCATAACATGCCCATCCTTCCCAACTAGCACATAATTAAACCCACTTAGTGGTATAAATGGTATCAGCATAAGATGTAAAAGCATAAGCAGCTCACCTTGTCGGAAATAGTCATCTGATCACTTATGTCACGTAGATACTGAAGTATGTGGGTATCTGCGCACCGGAGGTCCTTCCCCACCCCGACCCTTAATTCAACCTCCCGAGGCACCGGCGCACACACTAATAATCACAGGAAGGCAGTGGCGACGTCTCCCGGCCCCGTCGCCTCTCACCTGCTCCTGGATCTTGATCTCCTGGTGGTCCTTGCAGGCCGCGGGCGCCGCCTCGCCGTCCGACAGGCAGGTGAACTTGACGGAGCCGCAGCCGTCCTTGCCGGGACAGCGGCTGGGGGGCGTGAAGGCGTAGTGCCTCTCGAAGTCGGCCTGCACGGCGAACACGTGCCTGCACCCGCTGCACATGTAGTCCCGCTGCTGCTCCAGCACTTTGGCGCCGCCCGTGCGGATCACCGTGCCCGTCACGGACAGGAAGCGGCCCACGTCCCGCGCCTTGGGAATGTGGTCTCTGGTCAGCTCCGGGCACACGGGCAAACCTGCAGCACAGAAGCCCCTTTAGTGGGGTCACGACAGGCGGAGGGCAGGTTTCCACGCCAACCAGGCGGGAGCAACGGCACCCGTCTGCGCGCCTGAAATGAAAACCTGCAGCCATGGCGGCGCTTTGAGGGTGAAATCGGACACGTCTGGATTAGAGACTGAACTTGTAATTTGGCACAACGTTCGATTTCCTCGTTACCGCCGTTCTTTTCACTGTCCCCTGCGGCCATCTGCTGCCTGTTTCTGCCCTGCAAATAAAGCTGGCAGCAAAGGGGACGGGATTTGTTTATCCTGCCGAATGAAGGTGCATTTAATTAGCTGAGCAAATTCTCTGTGGCACCCAAGAACTGGCATGATTAGCATGAAAGTACAATTGATCCAAGAGGGATAGCTGGGATAACGTGTGCACTCATGTCTAGACTGCAGGATCTGCACAGAAGGTTACAATTGTAAACAAAATGTAGCTCCTCCATATATTGCATTTCCAAGTGAAAGAATTCCTTTTTTCTGAAGCATACACGATACATAATACGGTACATTTATTAAAAAAGAACTTTTACTCCCTGCAAGTAAACAAAAAATACAAAGAAAATTCAAGGATCATTGGTTTATAATGTGCTATTGTATCAAAGCGTGCTCGTGTAACAGCTCCGCCATGGCGGATTATGCTG
The DNA here is from genome assembly GCA_020368025.1 of Brachyhypopomus occidentalis. NCBI lineage: Eukaryota > Metazoa > Chordata > Actinopteri > Gymnotiformes > Hypopomidae > Brachyhypopomus > Brachyhypopomus occidentalis. The sequence goes on along the minus strand of JAGXOD010000021.1, from coordinate 10,270,358 downwards.
CATTAGAATGCCATATCGTCCATCGCTACAATGCACATCATGGCATTTCTGCATCGCGATGAGTTGTCACATGATGCATTACATCCATATCAATAAACTTGCGAGATTTAATATAACCAACTTAAACTCCCACACTGTAAAATATTAAAAGGTAGTGAGTGATACTAGCGTGTAATATTAAATATTCAGTAAATGTTCAACTAAAAAAAGTTGAAATATAAAACACTGCTCAAAAAGCACCCAAAGTGGCTCATCGGTCATGGCTGAGAAGAGTGTGGGTGTGGTTCTGATATACTAATGAGCATGCTTGATTGACACCCCACTGTCATAGACTCAGCCTGCTGCACTACTCAAACAATGGAGAAATAATGGCATGTGTAGGAAGAATCAGAAGCATACGCACAAGTATTCTGTCTGTGAGGTTGCAGTATAGTACTTTAACAAATGGTTTAATATAAAAATACATATATTCAGCACAGATTTATTCCATAACCTGCTTTTAAGGGGAAAAAACATAATAAAGCGTCACGTAATTATAGTAAACACTAGATGGCACTGTAAACCCATTTTTTTGCAGTACACCTAAACTCTTGGTTTGTGAAAAGTACTGAAAGAAAGTAAAGTACTGCAAGCAAGTACTCAGAAGTACTACAGAAATATTAACGGTGCCAAATGAATGAAAATCATGCCTCGATCACTTCAACTTCCCATAATTCATGAGCAATCAAAACGCAGGCGTTCAGGCACCGTCCCTATGCCGGTTCACTGTGCAGGAGTCGGCCGCGCAATAAGGTCTGCCTGTCCTCATCGCTCATATCTGTAAGCCTACACGCCGCCTTTGTAATTACAGGTGACAAGGCTCTTTCCCTTCCCACGCGCCAGGGATAATAAAAGCAAAACGATCCACATCATTGCTATGCAATATCTCAGCCCACAGACGTCATCGGGCATGAAAGCCGTCCCTCCCTCCCACGAGCAGTCTTAAACCAGCTACTCGTTTACATATCTGAACTTTTTGTTTTGTTTTCTTCCAAAACCGCGCAACACGACAGATATAGCCCCGCGCTCTGGATCGCGGCGGAGTTCTGGTAGGAAAAGATGACGGTGCCGCCAGACTGCTGGGACGTCGCTGGCTCGCACGCACGCACGCACACACGACAGTGCCCTTGCAGCACAATCTCACACCCAACATTGCCCTTCGCCGCTGCCGCCCTGCCAAAGCCCTCGGCCTCGGCACAATGAGGACGGGTAGCAACGCGACTGGTATATGCGCGGGGCTATTTATGGCGCGTCTCTGTCGTTTTCACCGTGCCCGTGCGCGGTCCAACCTTTACGGTGCTTACGCTTCTCACTGCCTGGTGAATATGGTGGCAAAAGCGGAAGAATATCTCGAAAGCCGCGAGACGCAACAGGCAGCGTTGGTCTGAAGAGGGAGACTCTTCCAGAACTCATTTGTGATAAGAGACTTGCCTGGCTTTATATATAATATTTAATAATGCATAATACATTGAAGCTGGTCTAAAGACAATTATGACATTACAGAGTACACCAGCTGCTTCCCTACAATATCAGGAAGGAACAAAGATAGCGGTCTCAAATTCCCAAGCAGGTCTGTCACAATATTAAACAGCATGACTTTGGTATTGGGTACAGTATTGCATTTAAATATGTTCATATATTCCATGTTCTTTTTTTGACAGCTACAAGTTTTAACCTCTAAATGGTAAATTCTACTCTAAATCACTTGTCTGAAAACCTGCACTGCAACCGTTTTTAAAACACTTTATTGAGAGTAAACGTCAACCCTAACAAACATGGAAGAATGAAACATTCTTATTTACTGTAATCCAAGTGCAGACTATATTGCAAAAGTCTGAACTTGAAAATATTCATTTTGAGAGGAGATTGACCAATGATTATATTTATGTTTGGCCTAAACATCTGACTCTCCGTCGGTGCTCTCAATGAATCCAAAAATAATCTGCCTAGATTAGATGCCAATGTTGTTGCATAAAGATTTTTTGTAGCTGTCCATTAGTGGTTATGGCTAGTTGTAGCTTCCTGACTTTTGACTGCAACTGCAATCAGGAAGCCCAACGCTGACCTTTATGCTCCCCACAGCAACTGTACAGGATCCTTTCTGCTAATCTCCCTGTAAAGGCATCATTACTGCATATGGTACTTGCAGTTAAAACTATTCATGCACAAACATGATCTTATCCAAAACATAATAAACATTCAGTTCATGTTATGTTTACATCAAATGTAATGAAACCTAATGCGACACAATGCGTACACACAGCGCAGCAGGCAGGTGGCTTTGCCATAACCACAGGGAATGAAAGAACACAGTCTGCATTATGATCCAACAGCATGAATTCAGCACAGCCGAACGGAACACCTGCATTTCCTGAACACCTCGTGTTGAGCTCATGACCCAGGCTTGCCTTACCTGCCACGCCATGCTGCTAGACCAAGATCTACTGCCTGTAGAGCGCCCCGGTGTAAAGCAGCACACTATACCACTCACAGACTGGTTTAAAAAGGATGATGGTTTCACACACCGAGTATCTTAGCCGTGCTCAGCCTGGATGTGTATGTCAGACACAACAGCCATACCGATTCACTACATTATGAGCAATGAAAGACGTAAATTTTTACTACTCAACAGAAGTGCATTATTGAATGCTCTTCTTGTAGTGTCTGCGCTGATAGTATGGGATTATGAAAATGTCGCTCTTATTAGTTTGGGTTTCCCAGTAAACCCAGGCCCTCTGATACTACAGCATTTGACATACCTGTTCCAAGAGACTTAGCATTTAAAATGCACCGACAAGAAAGTGTTTAAAAGCAGAACCACTGACTAATGTAATGTACTGCTCAAAGCTCATGGGCTCTCTAATAATTTATTTTGCTGCACTTTTTTTATTTTTAAGGTTTTCATTTGGTCTCTCACTCACTTGCATACGGTATACCATTAGACCAAGAATACAAAATCTCTTAACCAACATGACCAAGCGTTGAACGGCAGTCAAAACCGAAACATAATAATGTATATGACTATTTTGGAGTCTCACCTGAAACGCGAACGTGAAGGTTGCGTTTGAGTCTACAGGTCCTTTGCACTGATGCAGACTGAGCGGTGTTTAGGGCAGCGGCGTGAAGGGCACCGTCAAATATAGGCAGCACCTGACTGGGGAAAGCGTTGAAATACTCGCCCACTTCCATGTTAGTTTCGAATAAGGTCATGGCGTTTACCACCAGCGTGTAATGAGCATCTTCATCGGCCTCCTGGAGGATCTGAAGGATGTCGTGCTTGTGGTGCTCGGCCAGATATGCTTCAAACACAACGCCTATCAAGGAGACCTGCTCTGGACTTAGTGACATCTTCAGTTTATACAGTAGCGAACTATTCTGTCATCTGATTTCTTCCGAACCTTCACGGTGGTTTCAAATTAAAGTACAAAAAGTACAAACAAGTTCAAAAGTACGGAAGGCAATTAGCTAGCTAACCTAGCTGACAAAAAAACTAAACAAATACAAGAAACAAAAACAAAACTGGTCAGCTAACGTTAGACACGTTATTGTCCAGGTTAAGAATTAACCGGAAAATCTCACCAGCTATGTTAACTGTTATCTGCCGATGAAGAGAACTTGAATCAAGTCGGGCTGTTAGGATAGTAGGTGACTAGGCAGCTAAATGACAGCTAGCTAGCCAAGTACCTCGCAAAGTGCATGTAATGAAAGTTAGCATTTCGCTCTAATACTAACTATAGCCAGTTAGATAGCTATGTTCCTACCAACAGACTTTTTCATAACTTCAAGTGCGCATATCTGACAGGCATACAGTTACTCCTTACAGCCTACAGTGTCCAAGTGTGTAGGTATGTTTTAGATTTGGCGCTAATTCTACATCTTCCTACTTTTTGGGGAGGTAAATGGAAAATTATCCAAACCATAATACGATTGTAAGAAATTCTGGACAAATATTTAATTTGATACTAGAAAAACTAACATCTTTAGTTTGAATGTAATACATTTTAAGTGAGTTTTATGTTGCTTTGCAAATGTCCCTTGAACAACGATTTGATGATTAACCTATGCTGTACCGCACATGGTACATTCCAGGAAACTAGTTCGAAACTCGCAAGTACAGCCAGAAGTTCAAATACATATTTTAACATTTTACAAATTCACATTTTTTTAATTTGAGTTCACCAACGTGACTGACGTGACACTCTATTTTTAAATGTCACAATAATTATTTATTCTTTAAGCATACATACAGTATAATATAAATATAAAATATGCACTTTGTTTTTAAAATTGGTGAGACATCATTGAATCTGTGTTGGGACAACCATACAAACAGTGTAATTCTACCAAAAGTGGTTATGCAGCTGTAATAAACTCTCATTACGGTGCCATTCTAAAATAAGATACATAGAGAAGACAATACTCTATTCTGCATTTAACAAATAATTAGCAGCATTTGCACCACTCTTTAGAAACGGCATTAAATGCAACGTCAAACCTATAGTCACTGTACAAACAAGAAACTCATTCACAGTGGAGAAAAAAAATAAAACTAATGTAATGACGTAAAGATTAATATATATAGATATTTTTTTTTTCTTTTTTCCCTTTTTTTGGTTTGGCTGACATGCTTTTGCGTTGCTAAAAGTCAGAAGGTGAAGTACTGGGCGAACCACTCTTGTCTTTGAGGGTCTGGGGAGGCTACGGGCGACTCTTCTGTCTCAGGAGGGCTGTAGAAGAGAGGGAAGACACAAAGGGAGAGAACAGGAAGGGGGCAGTGGTTATACCGCAAACTGCACTTTTTCTGGGGTTCATTTCCCACGTGCATGCTGTTTATTCACACGCGGGTGTATCAGCATAAGATCTGCTACATTTTTCAGTATAAAAGTTGTGATAAGCCTGCCAGAGTTTTGGCACCGTCTAATTTAGGTTTCTGTTTGCTGCAATAAAAGAGCAAACATAAATTATTTTAGTTAGAGGTTTTTAATTACTTTTCTTCCTTGTTGAACTCTGACACCCAAAACACCACAGATGAGCAGATATCATCCACTCTGATAGCTTTTAAAAAGTTAAAAATAGTTTAGTTTGATTCAATTATGAGAAAAAAAATGAAATTTGGCCTTGTGTGAATGTAGTCAAATTTGTGCATGTGAAGACCTAACTATGTTGACACTGCACGTGGTCCCATCATTCCGTCCCTTCGTGTACATGATTCAGAAGCGCTCAAGATGAGAATCATGTTCCACGCTCTTACTGGTCATTCAGTAGTGATGAATTTAACAAGTCCTTCACATTTACCAAAAAACAAACTAGTTTAATACAGAAAAAAAGACAACAACAAAAATACATCTGACTTCATCAGTGCAAAATATCATTTTATTATTTGGTGGAAAATAGTGTTTTGTTTGGGGTGGGGGTGGGGGGGGTGTTTGTGCTGCTTTGGGAGTTCTGACTGTTCGCTGGTGTTGCTGTCTGTATGAATGCTGTCTGCATCTCTCTCAGTGAGTCAGTTCTGCAGGGACTGTAGGCCAGTGATGGGTAGCAGGTGTGTCCTATTTAAGATGGACTTCACATCGGCGAGTCTGGAGAACCAGAGACGAAGGCGTGAGTGGAAGCAGGCAGGCAGGCAGGTAGGCAGGCAAGCGGGGGGGAGGGAGGGAGGGAGAGAGAGAAGGCTCTTCAAGGCTGACTAGTAAAGTGTCTAGTCCAAGTAATGTGGACAGGGTAAAAATCCTCAGTATAAGTGTGACGTAGCATGGATTACCATATTAGTTGAATAGTCAGAAATTGGGGAGTCATAACTGGCCATTCCTTGAAAGACAGTGGAGTTTTGCATTAGCCATAACAAAGACAAATAATTATTTCTTGTCTTTGAATGACACACGGAATCACCATTCCCCTCTATTTTTTCTGTCAGTTGTAATATGAGCATTTATCACTGAAATTAGAGTTGGAAATAGCAATTTCATCCAACACGTCCTGAGTAGTTCAGCTAACCTTCCTGTCAAGTTTTCAGACCCGTTTGGGCTCAGCCCAGAGGCTCACTTCCATGCACCAGTATCTCTGCTGCAGACGGTGTTCTCCCTCCCATATGCCTCAGTTCCGGCAGACCCAATTTAGCGCTCAGTCGAGCATGTGTATGAGCGTTTTTATCAAGAACTTCGCCCCTCCCTGCATCACAGCCAAAGGCGATTGGCTTTAACCCCGGCACAGAGCCCAGCAATCATGGCCCCTGGTCCGGCTCACGCAGGCAGGAGATGGGACGCTCCCCGGTGCGCGCCGTTACCGTGGCAAACACATTTCTGCCGTTTGCTGGAACACCGTTGGATGTGCATGGGTGCATTTCCCTTTGATTACCAAATCACACGATTAAGATGATTATGGGGAAAGTGGTAGATGTCAGTAGGAAGCTGTGACAGCATACTAGTTACGTTCTAGTCGTTAACGGATACTAATCTAGCCTGTATGGTGGATAAAAGCATCCCCTGTGCATGGCATTCACTGGGACCCACCACCCTGTGGAAAGTGGCAGAAGTGGGGCACAGTTGTGGGGCCTGGTTGTTGTGGTGTGTGGACGTAGGAGCAGAGGCTCAGCCAGGCGGGCAGTCCCGCCAGGCAGCGGCGGCGTCGCCTGGGCCCAGCCTGGGCCGGCCGCAGGGACGTTTCCCACCCCCGGGCACCTCCGCCTCATTCGGGGGGCGTCATGCAAGCAGCCGGCGGCGCAAGAGCTCCCAGGGGCGAGCGGCGGGTCGGTGGTAAGCGTGGCCAGGCATGCACATACACACCCACGGTCAGCATCATGCCCAACAGCAGAGGACAGCGCCAAAGTCAGTCAGTTTTTTTTTTTTTTTGTAAGAAAACGCAGGATTTATCAGGTGGACGGGTGTAGACGGAATGCAGTGCAGTTGACAAGATCACACACCCAAACGCCCACAGCACAGAAAGTACAACAGCAACAATGCGCGTGGTTGGTGGAAAATGAAGTTCTCATAGCTGAGTCCAATTTCTTCCTTGCTGTATACATGACCCAAAGGTGCAGATTTTAATGCGGTACAGAAGAATAGTGACAGGGACGTCAGGAAATAGTTGTTCGGGTTCTGGTTACATTACATGTTGTATAACTTCCAGCATAGACGGAGAACACAAACCACAACACAGACAGAAAGACTCCCAGCGTGCACTCTGACGAGGGGGGACACATGCTCCCTTTTGCATTCCAACGCCATTTCCAAAGCTCAGTAACAGGAATGATACCCAAACATGGACATTAGACGTGATTAAATGCATCCCATTTTTGTCTTGTCTGGAAAGAACATGAATGTGAACCAACTGACTTCCCAACAGCTGCAGCCTTGGAGAGAGCAGTACTGGTTGTCCACTCTTCACCAACACCGTCTCTCCCAGGACACGATTGGTGTCTCCAAGGAACACAGGCAAAAACAGAACACATGTCCTTCCATCAGAATGCTAATGGAGAGGAAATTCCCATATGACCTCTCCTCCAAGCTCTGGGCAAAGGCGTTCATTATTCTACTTAATGACTTGTTTCAGAGGAACGTGATTGGTACTTTCGATCTGTAATTCCCGATTTCACGCTCTGTTTATCAGAAAGGAGCCCGGAATTGTGAAACAAAAAACCAGCCTCAATTGTCCACATTGGATTCTTTCCAGTTTCTTAAAGACACAAAAAAGGAATGAAAGATGGGGGGGGGGTACCGCAGCAACTTCTAGAAGAGTCTGAGCTTAGAAAAAAATAGCAAAAAAGTGAGCTCTGTTGTGTAAGGTGTGCTCTTGTCTGCTGGCCTGTGGTATGGAGAGCGATAGAGAGAGAGAGGCATCTGTTGTGGAGAGGTGTGGCTCACCTCATGAATTTCTTGGACTCGGTGGGAGGGGTCGGAGGGGGCAGTGGTTTGCTGGTGTTGAGCTCCAGCTGGTGAATGGGGGAGTTGGGGATGGGCTGGAGGCGACTGGGTTGGGGCTGGCTGCTCCCTGGCCCCGAAGCCTCCGCATTGGCCCTTAGATTGGGTGAACTGCTGAATCGGTTGGCTGATTTGTCATTCTTTCGCTTTTGCTATAGGACACAGAAACAACAACAAAAAAAATATAATATATATGTTCAGCAGTTGGGAGAGCTGCTCTGGTTAAGAGCGTAGGCTGACGCTCTCTGATATTTTATGCTCAAAATTGATGTGTTGATGGTTAGGCTTGCACCTTCTTAGTGGCAGAAGCAACAGACACTCTCAGCCAGTCAAAATAAAATGAGTCAAAACAGATGTGTCAAAAGGAAGAGGCTACTGAAGGCTTGTGCTGACATAGAATGGCTTGGAAAGCAAAGACTGGATGTCTAAACAGGAAGGAAACACATACACACACACACACATGCACACACACACAAACATACAAACATACGCCTACACACATATGTAACACTGACACTGAAACAGATATTGGAAGTTATAGAACGGTGTTACTCAAATCTGGCTGTAGAGGGCTATAGCGCTGCACAGTTTAGTTCCTCTCCACCGATACGTCCGATTCAACTCACTGAAGTCTTTCATTGGCTTTGTACCTGTTTAGTCATCAGGCCCTTAAGTTGAAATAGCCATATCAGAGCAGGGAACACACTAAACTATGCGGTTCTATGGGCTCGCAGGACCAGATTTAGAACACAGATGGGAGGTGACGGTGAAGCACCCGCTCGCGCAGACACGCCCGTTGGGTTGGGGTTGCAGCCGCTACTCGGGGACAAACAGCCCCGTCCTCTGTCAGGACTCATTTTCCCAAAAGCATCCCAGCGAGTTCGTCTAATCCATTAGTGTTCAAGGTGACATTCTGCCGCAGCCATCTTTGTACTGCGGTGCTTTTGAGAAACCGGACGTTAATGTGGTGAAGGTCAGGGCAGCTAAAGACGGCCTCTTCGTTTAGGTATATATCGCAGGTAGACGGGAGTCTCGTAATCTGCACACACAGAGCTGTGTTCTGTGCAAGTTCAGTCCTGCATCTTTGTGTCTTTGGTTGCACTGTTGCAAGGAATGACAAGGTGAAGGTCTGTTTAGGAGAAGGTCTGATTAGGAGGAGGTTCACCGTGCTTTCAGGAACCTTAATCATTGGCAGACCTCAAGGTGATAATGAACACCATCACATATACACACACAGTGCCCAGGGGAGCAGTTAGCTGCCTAACATGTATATCTAGGTTTCCGAAGTCATGAAGTAAAAAAAGCCCCCCCGCCAAAAAAAAGAAGATTGTAGGATGTCTATTATTCAAATCTCAGCTAATTGTACTCATAAGAAAGCATGGTGGGGCAGCAAGGAATCACTGCTATATACTACACGTTACTGTCTGACACAAAACAGAATGAGAAAATAAACCATTTCTAATCGACGAGTGTTGTGCGGAAGTTTCCCGGAACAAAGACTATTACCCCAGCAGACCTGCCTGTCAGCACACTGGAAATGCTGCAGTGATGATGTTACAGTTCCCGAGCAAACTTCAGTTCAAATCAGTCTGTTTCAAACCGAACATGACAGTTCTTCATGTATCACACCATGAGGTCCAATATGTTTTTACTGTGTATATGTATTATAAATGGAGATTCCAGACATATTACGTGTCTTTGAAACAATTCATCCATGTAATTAGAAGTGTTAAAACGGGCCAACAAAAAGGTGAAAAATGAGGTTATCTTACCTTGATAAGAGGGTTAATCACACCAACATTGGGGCTGGTGTTGAACACTTTGTTGAAGTTGGTCTCTCTGTTCACGAGTTCTAGCTGGTAGAACTTTTTGTCATCCTGTGCACAGCAGGAGATCCCAAGTTACAGTGGACTCAATAACCTTTTCTACTTTCCATTGTAAATCTACTAAATTTATAGATTCCATAGAAGCATGAGAGAAAACACATAAAAGTTCCAGACTTGTTATTAATAAGCAACATTCTAAGTGTTCACACCTAGGTGTAGTTCCACTCTGAATCCGCAAACTACATAACTACATAGGCTAATGGCTTTATCTTGACTGCTGCTAAAATAAAGTGAAACTATATTAAATTTGAACACATTCCAGGTGCTAATAGCTTATGGTTGCCAATGTTTTGGAAATCCTGCTCTTTGCCAACACCCCTTGCTAAGATATAGGCGGTTCAGTAGCAAATCAGTTAGCGGCTGCTTCGGACTGTAGTGAAAGCCCTGACTACCTGTCAAAGACGCTGACACACTCACCACCAGCTTCTTGACCAAGGTCTCCCTTTCAGTCACCATGTCCTTGAGCTCGGCGATCATCTGCAGGTCTTCTGGCCTGCTCTCTCGGTTCCGGAACTTATCCTCCGTGCCCTCCAGCCTGTGGAACACATTATGGCGTTTTCTTCTCGCTCACGGCAGAAACAACTTCGGCTGTCTGGGCACATCAGTGAATAAAGGGTTTGGGTTCTGTGGAACTCAGACACCATTATCAAAAACGTCTAGGTTCAGAATGGTCTCAAAGACATTCATCTCAGACTGGTGTGACGGTCTCCATCTCCACTCTAGTCGCACAGACCTCTTTTGGTAATTAATAACAGAATCATCCCTGAATACCTGACTGTCCGGTGAGCCTATAATCTCCACATTTCCTGTCATTCACACTGTGAATAGAGCCATTGTGAATCAATATCTGTCTAGTGTCGGGTCACTGATGCATATTCTTTGGGCATAATGGAACGTGGTACTTCCTGCAAATGTACTTTCCCAATCGATGACTTTTCCTAAACGACAGACCAACTCAATGATTCCACTAGCATTAATCATCAGGGTTTGAGAACTTTCATTTGTATACACAGCTAAGGACTAAACCGTTCACTGTCACACAATAGCTGGTCTAATTTTCATGCTTTCTGAAAAAAAATTAAATTAACAGTTTGACAGTATATATTCCAAGTCCTGTGATCCATTATCTCATAGCTGGTTTAGACCAGATGGCTATACCCACACATCCATCTATCTATGCATTCAAATCTACATATAGAATTCACCTGTTGCCAGGCGATATGACAGTATTTAAATAACCTGGGATCGTTACTCTAAACCACAGGTTTTTAATCCATTCTGTATAGTTCCTAGCCAGTCCACATTTTTGATGTATTCCATTTCCTAAAAAACTGAGTTAGGCAATCATCAATCTGCAGCCCTGTATTACTTGGCTGAGATGTGTTTGAAACTGGAACATAATCAAAACGTGGACTGGATGGGCTTCCCTGAGGACTTAAGATTAAAACCTCCTGCCTCAAGTTCTATGATGAGACTTTGAACACAATCCTGAAGCCTGGTGGCTGCCTGGCCAGGTCTTCCAAAGTAAATCAGCACTCTGATTTCACACTACCTATAATAGGATGACATACGAAAGGCCAGGGAGACCAACACCTCAGAGTCACTCGCGCCACCAGAGTCTCAGGTGAAGCGATGTGTGAGGAAAATCACAGGCATGAAATATGCATGAAGCTTAAATGGGTTGAAATTTAATGCTGGTTGGGGTGGGGTGGGGACTTGGTTTGGGGGGGGAAATGATTGTTGCGGTGATTAACTGCACCAAGGATGGCACTGTCATTAGAACTGATATGTGTTATACTTAATTAGCACGCTGTAAATCTAGGCCTGGTTGGGGGACGCCAGAGGTGGCCCAGTTAAGAAGCGATGAGAGAGCTGCTCGTTAACACAGCAGCAGTCAAGACCTCGTTATCCTACGTACTGAAGGAATCGTACACGTCGCAAGCTGTCATAAGAGGATGCAGAATGGCACCCTGCGATGACACAACTGAGGTGACAGTGTTCTACATTTACAGGACCAAGTCAAATGTCAGCATGAAAATGTACTCACAGTATTTTTGAAACTGATGCTGCCTACCTAAGATAATCTCAAAAAATAGAGTTTTGTATAGAACCTCATTATATACTTATAAGGGCCCCTCTACATATATGAGGACAATGGAATTCGGAAAACAACCTGCTGTTCCCATCGCTGTTCACATCGCTTTTCTCACACTGTCCTCCAAAGGGGACATCACTTTTCTCACACTGTCCTCCAAAGGGGACATCACTTTTCTCACACTGTCCTCCAAAGGGGACATCACTTCATTGACAAACTACTTACTGTTCTAAGATGTTCCTTAGTTTCCATAGCTACAGGTGCTGCTAGATATAAATAGCAAGGAGAAATTAGAATTGCACTTAGCAACAGAGATCGTGTCTCTGCAGGTCAAAATCAAGTAGTGCACAGGACGAAGCTGTTTCATTTCATGTGTTTCAGATTATTTAGTAATTTCATGTGCTCCTGTACACCTGTTATATCTTTATCACCCCCCCCCCCCCACACACACACATCCCTAGACAGATTGATAAAATGTTTTGTGCTAAGTAAAAGAGAATGTGACAGCAGTGTAACTGAATGCTTTATGGTTTGCTGTTTCAAGCATGTGTCACCACTGATGCATGTTTGTGTGTGCGCACGCACGCATGCACGCACGCACGCACACGCACGCTCACACGCACGCTCACACGCACGCACACACGCACGCACGCACGCACGCACGCTCACACGCACGCTCACACGCACGCTCACACGCACGCACGCACGCACGCTCACACGCACAGACTTGCAGCAGATACAGTGCAGCACTGGATACTTGTGTTTTCTGGTTGGCAGTGTCCTCTATAGACCTTTATATCACTGTCTCTGTCCCTCTGTCTATATCTGTAAATCTCTATCTCTAGTCAAGATGGCTTTATTGGCATGACTGTAAACACTGAAAATGTTTATATTATCTCTATCTTCCACTGTCTCTATATCTGTCCCTATCTATGTGTCTATGTTCCTCTATCTCCGTATCTCTGTCTCTTCCACTATCTCTCTATCTCTCTTCTATTTCCCTGACCCATATCTCCTCTCACTCTGGTCTGTCTGTGTAAATATGGTCCTAGTTTTAAAAAGGGGAACTCTCACTTAGCAACCAGGCCCTCATGATGTAACCCCCACCCAGTCTCCACATCCCTCCGTTCCCAGTTGGCGGTCCCAGACGGGCCTGTGCAGGAGCGGTTCTGCTGCGTGCACTCACAAGATCTGCAAGGCAGAGATTTTGTCCTTGAGCAGCTCCTGCGCCTTGTTGAAGTCGGAGAGCATGTTCTGCGTGTCTCTGTGGTGCAGGGCATTCAGTTCCACCATATCCCTCTCATGTTTCTTGCACAGGTCCTGTTCATGAGCCCTGAGGGAGCGCGTGCACACACACACACACACACACACACATCAGAGAAGTACTCCAGCCCATGGTCAGAGCTGCAGGTCTGCAGTAGTTCCAGAGGCGTACGCCTTCTTTGAACATGTGCTTCCATTAATTTTTCATCCATGTTATTTTCCACTCTCTCCTATAAAACCTTCCGTCCCACCTACAATGACTAATAATGTGTCTAAGTATTATATGAATAATATAATAATAATACACCTTCAACAGGCACATATAAATGTGTTCACATAAGCAGATGTACACATGTACACACACACACACACACACACACACAGAAAGGAGGCTCTGCTCTCACAGAGTAGTTACCCTCAGGGGACTAGAGGGTATTCTTTATGAATCTGCTATTTTTAGAACTCTGCTCCAATGTTACATAATTGGAAGTACAACAGCTTTATGCAGGGTACATGCCTACATAAGCTATATAACCACATGCACATAAACACATGCACAGTGGATCTCTGAACCTTTTAAGCTAAAATCTGTGAAGGGCTTCACAAAAATAGAAGTGCAAAATGCTAATGCTACTATTAAAAAGAATGAACAATAAAATGTAAGAGAATGAAAAAATGAGACTAAAGACTAATGACACTAAAATGTTTAACAGAATAATATTAAATTATAATATATTCAAATGCTGTACTAACAAAATAAATCTTGATATTTCAAAATAAGATGCACTTGTTTAGCTTGGAAAGCTTTTAATAAATGCGTCATGTCAAACTTTGCTTGCATGAAATTGAAACATCCACCATTCTAAAGTGAAAGAATGACGAGAAGTGACAAGCCTCATTACTGGAAGCTCCGTCGGCTGATCTGAATAATAATGTGACAAGCAGCCAAAGACAACAGAGAGGGAAAAAATCAATCACTGTATTTTTGATCAGGCAGATGAAGAAAGAAACGGAAGAAGATGGTAGAAAGTGCTGGATGACTGACAGAGCTTTGTAGAGACAAACAGCCTATACCCCCCCCCCCCCCCACATGCACTGCCTTGTTTATTATCCTTGTACGGACCCTACATCGATTACTGTAGCTAATTAATGCTACACCTGCACCTACACCTAACCCTAACCTTAACCTCAGAAACCAAAAGTAAATTGTACCGTTTTTCAAATGACACTAATCAATTTTTGTAACAAAAAAAAACCATGTTGGTTCCCACATTGTCCACAAGGTCAAAAATGTCAGATGATCCTATCCTTGTGGAAACATTTGTTCACCACAGAAATACATAAACATATACTCTCACCTCCCCCTCTCTCTCTCTCTCACACACACACACACACACACACACACCTGATCTGCTGGTTGGCTTCACTGCGTATTTTCAGCACTTCTTTGCCCTTGAGCTCCAGCTCTTTTGTGAGTGTGCTGATGTTCTCGTTCAGGGTGTGGATCTCATGATCAAGATCTGCGATGTGGTTCTTCCTGCGGGTCACTTCCTCCTGCAAGTCTGATATTCGAGTCAGAAGCTCCCGCTCCTGCAATACACAAACACACACATGCACGCACACACACCATTGCATTAACTGACTCATTCCTACTGGGTACGTTTCTAACAGTATGTCATTTTGAACCATCTTTGCTGATTATTTTTTCTATAAGACATGAAGCCTATAAAAAGACGTCTTTCAAAATTGTGGACATGATGATCTCCCGGAACAGGAACGCCTCCATGCGAGGCAGAGCCGGGACACCGGTAGCTGTGCATGTCTGTTCTCAGTCATCAACCCCCCCCCATCAGCTCACTAGACATGGTGCCCCGTGTGAGGCGCTCTCCTGTGAGTGTGGGAGGGGGAACACCTGCTGTGCTGCTGTGTTAGTGAGCCCCACACATCAAATAGGCTTGCCAGTGCCTCTCGGAGCCAAGGGGTGGGTGGCAGGGGGGCATGGAGGGTGCATCGCCCTCAGGCTAGGGCAGTGAAGCTAACGTAGCATAAGCTGGACCCTTCATGCTTGAGTTGGGCCGAGGAAACTGACGTCCCAATGTCCCCGTGCTCTGTCTGAGTAAACGCAGACAGCGAGATTACGGCCCCGTGGTGACATGGGTACGTGTGCAAATTATTTTGACACTTTTTGAAATGAGATGAGATGAGGGAAGGCAGCTAATATAACTGCGCAAATTCCCTCGCACCATGCATCCTGTTTCAGGAGCAGCTGTTAAGCCCTTTGCGAAAACCCCCCCCCCCCAGCTCTGAATACGTAATAAAAACACAATAACCATAACAGTTCCTTGCTGCTTTTAAAACATGCAGCCTACACAGCTGCTCCCTTATTCGCTTAAAACATCGTTATGATCCAGACATCATTCATTACGTCACTTTGAGCACAAAAGCAGGAACTGGCCAACTCGGGATAATTAAGTTTACATGGCTGTAATTTCTAGCCGAGTCTCGTACACGGGCGGTGGAGATTAAAAAGGCCACAGTCTGCATCTGCAAGGCTAACTTTTCGCTTCAGCAGTGCTGTGGTGTTGTATATGTCTTCTGTCCAGCTCCTCCTGTGGCACAGAGCCCAGCTCATGGCTGCCTTCGTGAAATGAATGGACCTCAGTTAAAACAAATTACAATGCACTCGTCCAACTTAGTAAATATTAGTAAATATTGCTTAAACATCATTTCACACCTCCCAATTAGATAAGTAATAGTATCAAAGTGTCAAATGTCTGGAGCTAAAAAATCTGTGGTCCATGGGGAGGCTTCTTGGAGCTCTTTACTGTCTGTGAGGCTGAAAGCAAAATACTGACAATGAAACGATAATGATAGAATAATTTTCACTTACTGCTGATCTCTATAAACTTAGAACTGCCATTATGCCAACCTAACTTGCTGTTATACATTTTATATTCTTAAAATGTCTAGAAATCAGTGTTCAGATCACAAAGACATTTTCTGATGCGCTTCCATAGACAGTGTAATTTAGTCCAAGAGTGGGTTTAAGACGCATCTGAATGGTGTGTGGTTGGTTTTAAGCCGCCATCAAGCAAACATCAAAAATAGGATCACCCTCAAGACTCTGTCCCACGCGTTAATGACATGTGTTGCCCATGCTCCATGTACAAAACTCACAGGGAATCGTGCCGGACGAAAGGCCTGTGTTCCGAGTTCTAGCTAGGTCTACCTGCTAGCTCTGTTTGCTCCAGTGACGGCATGTCAGTGGAAGTGTCGATTAGCACAACAGAGGGGTTCTGACATCCCTGTGTTCTGACACCCTTACCAGTTCTTCTCCTCCTTACTGAGTGGAGATGTTTTTTTTCAGTTATGCCTACCATGTTTCTTTACATACAATGAGAAGTTACTTCAAACACTGCGCTCTAACAAGATGGCACCTAGCATTTGCTAGGACCTCGTGGGGAAGACGATTAATAAGGTGAACAATCTCTCACTCAAATTACAGTTAGGCTTTACTGCAGGTCTGCACTGAAGTACTCATCCTGTCCGTGCTGGAACCCAGCTGAACGCTACACGCATAGGGGAGCCAAGGAGAGTCACTTGTCCCCAAGTGTCCAAATGCTTCACAATGTGTGCGTCTGTGTGTGTGAGGAACATTTCTTAAGCTAGTAATCTCCCCCAAGGTTTTGAGGCTTGGACATCATCATGGGAGGCTTCGACATCATCTCAGGAGGCTTTGACATCTTCACGGGAGGCTCCGACATCATCAGGGGTATGTACTCTGTCGACTACTTCAGCAACATTGTCCTAAGAGAAGTCGTTAGCACTGCTTGTCCTGAGGGAAGTCAAGCACAGCAGTCTATCTGCTGCTAATGCTGGCCCAGGTCTCTGGCTGGAATGCAGGGGCGGGCTGCTTAGCAGGTGACTGTGGGGCAGCAGCAGCGTGCTGGGGCCTGACTAATGCCCTGGTCTCTTGACCCCCCCCTGCTAAATAACCCCCACCACCACCACCAAGGGTTTGGGAAGGACGCTAGAGAGAGAACGTGAGTGTGAACCTCTTTGGAGTGCAGATGTGGCCACCCGTCTCCCGAAGGTCTTAGCATCCAAGAAGCAAGATATAAAAACGCGAAGCCTTGTAAACAAAGAGTTTACTGAGGCCTTCAGTGTTCAGCAGCTACATCTGCTCTCTGGGGTGATGTCTGGGACACAGCTGGAAAACTTTATATGGCTTGGCATGAAACATAAAAATGAGTGACCTCCAACGACAGAAGCAATGACTTCAGTATAAATGTGAACGTAATGAGATTGAGAGAGTCTGTCTGGAAGACCGATCGCTGATGTGCTGCACTGCATTCAGAAACGGTTTTACAGATCTAACCCAGCCATCAAATGTGACGTGAGTGGGGTATATTGTGTGTGTGTGTGTGTGTGTGTGTGAGTGTAGTGGGACACACTGATGTGGAACACAGCTCTACTGATTGTTATCACGATAAAACTCAATTCTTCACACTACAGCTTCGGCCAGCCGATCTCACCCGGCTCATTAAGGCAACCACGCACACTGATCTCCCACAGGGAAACAATTAACGAAGACAAGGGAGACAGAGCGAGAGGCTGACGAATAAAGGGAGTGAGTTAGAGAGAGAAAAAGGGAGCTAGGGAGCTAGGGAGCTAGGGAGCCAGCAAAAAGACAGAGAAAACAAAGCGAGAGGAACAGAAGCAGAAATTAGAAGGGAAAAAGCACAGAGAGAAAGAATGACAGAAAAAGAAAAGAATGAGCGAGAGAGTGAGAGAGCAAGAAAACAAGTTTGGGGGAAACAGATTAAAAAAATCCAATTTCACAGAGAGACAGACAGACAGACAGAGAGAGAGAGAGAGAGAGAGAGAGAGAGAGAGAGAGAGAGAGAGAGAGAGAGAGACAGACAGACAGAGAGAGAGAGAGAGAGAGAGAGAGAGAGACAGACAGACAGACAGAGAGAGAGAGAGAGAGAGAGAGAGAGACAGACAGACAGAGAGACAGACAGACAGACAGAGAGAGAGAGAGAGAGAGAGAGAGAGAGAGAGACGTTCTTTCTGACGAGTGACACGATTCCTCTAAATGAAAGCTTTGTTTCTGCCTTCCCACCCTCCCATCCTCTGAACAGCTGCCCATACTGTAAGAACCTGAAGAGGCAAATTGCTTGTTTGAATTAGCATCCAAGGACATGTGTTTCTCTCAGAGGTGCATGATTTACTGCAGGGGGAAAAAAGGATAATCACACTGATTTAATACAAGCCCAAAATCGATGCCTAGAGAAAATGCTAGAGGGTGAATGCTTACATTGCTGCAAACCTGTTTAATTACAGGCTATATAAGTGTTATGGTAGCGCTTCCTAATCTCTTCAGTGTGGCAAGGTGATTTAAAGAACACAACAGGTACATTCGGATTCCAGTCAAATACATTATTATGTGCAGGAGTATGTAGTTGAGTTGGGAAACCATCCTGGGGTGTGTGTGTGAATGTGTGTGTTGGGGTTGGGGGGGGGGGGGTGAGCCAATGCTGCCTCTGCCCTCGGTATGTCAGTGCTTGGTGGAAGGGGGGGGCAGGGCAAACCCAATCAGTGCAAGCCTTACATCAGCACCGCCCTGGAGAAAACCACACTATGGTGCAGATTCTGTTCACTTGTGCGAATATGAAGCACATTTTCATCCCTGTGCCCTAGGACGTGCAGCTCCCAAGACCTCTATGGATATTCATGGATATATGGATATCACGCATAAAAAGAGATCCAGTGTGGCTTAAGAAAATCCATAAAAACAACCACTGTCTTGATCAGGACATGGCTCGGTAACTCCAAACACACTGTGCATCTCTGCAGCGAGAACAGCAGGATGTTCTGCTGAGCCCATCCCTAGGACCATGAGGCTGAATTCATCCATTTTGGAGGGGGGTGAGGGGGGGGGGGTGCCTGGTAAGCAGAGCACGCAGGGAGGGCCCTGCACCGGCACAGGCGAAAGGCAGACGAGAGACGCCAGCTGTCTCGCCCAATCCGTAGGCGGCTCTTTTGTTTTGTCGGCCACTCCCCCTAATGATGGGCTGTTGAAGTGCAGACTAATGCAGATGAATAGGAGTGCTCTTCCAGCTCAGTGCTGGGAGGTGGATTGTTTATGCTCTTTGGAGCACATGTGTAAGCGAGCTCCTTTCCTTCCTCTCTCATAAGCCCCTGCATGTTCCCCACAGCCATCAGGCCTGGTGCGCAGTTCTCATGTTACCCAGAGGCAGCCCAGCTGAAGCTGAGAAATGGAGGACTTCCTGTTCGCTGTAGCCAGTTGACAGCGGACTATGATTAATTTGGGTTTTTTTCTTTCCCCCCTCAATAAGCTATCAGCACTGATGTTAAGCCCCGGAGAGTTGCTGGTAGCTGTGTGTATTTTAAGACTAAAAAAAAAAAATAGGGAAAGAAATATAAGCATACTTTACCAGCTGCTGTTTAAAAGGTCTGAAAAGGGTACATCTGTGAAGCTGGGCTATTTTCTAGTTTTTCTTTTTTATGATGAAAACACAATGTTCTATGAGATAGTGATGCACAAAGCTGAAACTAGCTGCAGTATTACACAGAGCATCAGAGAGCAGAGCTGCCGCTCTAGCCGGAATGAGGGAGGCACCAAAGGGCAGAGCAGCGCGGAGCAGAGCAGCGCGGCGCAGAGCAGCGCGGGGCACAGCAGCGCGGAGCAGAGCCGACGCCCCAGCCGGAGCGAGTCGGATGCGGCGTGCGGAGCTGCGGAAAGGGGAGCAGCCGCCCGGATCAGGAGCGCGCGGAGCGACGCAGAGCAGCCACTCCAGCTGCCGAGAGAGCAGAGCCGCCCACCTGTATCCTGCTCTGCTCCAGAGCGTCCTCCAGCTCCCGACTGGCAGCTGCCGCTTCTTGCTGGTGGGTTTGCCGCAGGTGCTCTATCGCCGAAGCGTGGAGGTGGTTCAGCTCGGACCGCAGGGAGGCTGGAGAGGGGGGAGGGGCCACGGGGAGAGAGGAGGGGCAGAGGGAGGGAGGAGAGAGAGAGAAGAGAGAGGGGATGTGGGGAGGGTTGAGGGAGAGAGGAGAGAGGGATGAAGTAAAAGAAGGAATGGAGGTGAGAGAAAAAGTCACAGATCTGGTATGCCGAACCATAAATCAATAGCTTTCTTTCCAACACTGGCAATTTCCTTCCACAGACCCATCATTCCCACCCAGCACAGTGATTCAGAATTATGGTTATAGTTCTGTGAAAATAGTGCTATAATCTCATTATGGTGTCTGGGAAGCATGCTAAGCTATTTATATATAAAAAAAACATGGTTTCGTAACATTTTGATAGTGCTAATTAAAAAGTGGAGCCCTGCACACAGCGCTACCCAAGTTCAAGAAGTAAAGCAAAAGTTCTCTTCCTGTTACTTTATCTGGAGCAGATTTCTCTCACGCTTACTGGCTCGGTTTAATTTGAGCTACGCTCCAAAAAAATACAAAATTCTTGCACTTATTAGTGTTACTTATTATTGTCATTATTAATAGTAGAAAGGTTTCAACAGATCCCAGCTGTTAACCAGTAAGGGTCTACATTCAGCCCACTCTGACTGTGGAGGATGGCCACTCTAGCTGCACACACTATACCAGAATGAGAAACGTCAACCATATGCTTATACTAAAAGAAGATGACAGCTGTCTCTGCAGAGATAAAGTAGATGTATGGAGAAGGAGCAGTCTTTAGGCACAGAAAGAGCAGTAGCCACAGAAAGCATTGTCCTCCAGCATAGAAATAGTGGTCTTTAAGCACAGAAGGAGTGATCTCCAGCCAGCCGGAGGGGCCCGCAAGCTCAGCTAGCATGGCCTTAGCTAGCATGGCCTCAGCTAGCATGGCCTCAGCTAGCATGGCCTCACCTAGCGTGGCCTCAGCTAACATGGCCTCAGCTAACATGGTCTCACATAGTGTGGCCTCAGCTAGCATGGCCTCAGCTACCATGGCCTCAACTAGCATGGCCTCAGCTACCATGGCCTCAACTAGCATGGCCTCAGCTAGCGTGGCCTCAACTAGCGTGGCCTCAACTAGCGTGGCCTCAGCTAGCGTGGCCTCAGCTAGCGTGGCCTCACCTAGCATGGCCTTGCCCTCGTCCTCCAGCTCGAAGCGAAGGGTTTGCAGCTCCTGTTCAGACTGCTGCTTCAGGGTCTCCAGGTTCTGCCGGTGGGCTTCCCTCAGAGACTGGAGCTCCAGGTGGTGTTGCTGCCGGAGACGCTCCTCCAGCTCCTACACACACACACACACACACACGAGGGGGATTACACACACACACAAACTTTATCGACAAGCCATAATATTGGTGGAAACAAAGTAGCTCAAAAAATACAGCTCTGCTGAAAACTGCTTCATCGTCCGGTGCTAACGGCAGCCTGAGCAAACCCACAGCTCTGGGGAGAACTGCAAGTCTCAGTCCATCAGTGGAATTATACTACAATCAATGGGCACTTAGGCATATCAGTGGCTTATTGGAAGATCTTGGATATCCGCCCTTTAGAGCTGGCAGAAGTTTACAGTAGGGGGAAAATGTGTTATGTCACTCCGGATTAGGGTGTGTAGTGGTGGCTGCCTGGATTGGTGAAGATGTACAGGGAAACCGGCTACTGGACCTTACAAAAACATGTTAGATCCAGGAAGAGAGGGAGGGAGCAGAAATGTGAGTAGTGTATTAGGTCTCTAAATGCATCAGTAAAGTCAAAGTCAAACTCATTGTCATTCATTCTCAACACAGACGTGTTGAGTAAGGAACAAAATATAGCAGTGAGGAATAGAAAGCAGGAAACTATGGGTTGCTGCGAATTGGGGCAGGAGCTTGACCAATGAGGCAGGAGCTTCTCTGACCAATAGGACAGGAGCTGCTCTGACCAATAGGACAGGAGCTGATCTTATTGATAGTCTTAGTGAAAACTGCACTACAGAGCTTCACTTTTTAGGCCTTTTAACTCATTCTTATGTATGTTCTACAGGGGCAGCATGGACGAGGGTGGGAGTGGAAAGGTCAGGTCAGTCATTCAGAAGGTACCAGGAGACACACACAGACACACACACAGACGCATGCACACAAGCACGCACACAAACACAAGCATGGACGCACACATGCACGCACACACATACACATACACGCACGCACTCACACGCACACACACACACACACACACACACACACACGCACACACACACGCACACACACACGCACACAAACACACACACACGCATACACACACACACACACGCACACACACGCACACACACAAACACACAGGGCAGCAAAAGCCTTATGTCATACCCATTAAAGTAGCTTTAATCCCAACTGACAAGGTTCCTAACTCATCTTTCTTGCATCTACACATGCAATCTCAAACACACACACACACACACTTCACAGCATTCTCAGCGCAAACATAGTAGGCTCCTTCCCCACAGACGTGATGCAATTTGCACCTCTGCTAGTGCTACTAGAGTGTCAGATCTCTGCTGGCCTGCGTGTGGGAACCTAGAGAGACATTTACAGCCACGATGGTCCGTCCTCCGCCGGCGGTGCAGCGCGGCGTGCGTGCGAGCGTGCGTGTGTGCCTCTCCGTCCTCAGGGTGGTGATCACATGCAGCGCCCCCCTCCCGTGCAGACTGCACCCGCCACCTCATCTTGCTGCGCGCATGCGAGAAAAGCAGTTTGCCAACATCCACACAGCAAGTATAATGAGAACCAAATCAATATGAAGCGCCGTGTGATAACTCATGAATAACCCCCAACGCCACGCACCGCAGTTCTCCCAGAATGCTGAGCAGGATGAAAGCAAATTCAGCATGCAAGAAATTTCTAAAATGGCTCTGATTTTCCCTACTAAAAGATGCCAGAGAGAAGCACTCCAGAGCAGAGGCAAGGCAGAGGGTATCAAAGGCACGTGCCTGAACTCTCCCCCGTGTCTCGTGAAGCTACATTGGCTTTGCTTTGGGCTACACTCGCCATGGTTTGTTCGCTCATAAAAATGTCTGGGGTGAATCTGTTTTCATTCCTGCCCGTGGAAAGGCTCGGTGCATTTTTTCGACCTCTTGAAGTCGCCCAGGCCGAGCGGAAGCGGGTCCCGGACGCTCACGCGCCGCGGGGACGCTCACGCGCCGCGGGGACGCTCGCGCTCGTGCCAGGAGCTCCCTCAACGCTCCTCCTCTCGCGTGGGCAGGCTCGCTGAGCCATATGTGTTACCTTCAGGCTCCGGGGCCAAGACTGCCAAACAGCCCAGGGAGTGGACAACGCCTGCTTCTCTGGGCCCTCGGCCTTTTCCGGAAGAACCAAATCGAAAGAAGCTTTCGTACAAGGGGTGGCGGAGGGGATTGGCAAGTTAAATTCGTTCCCTCCGGCTGCTGTAGCAAAGAAATCCGCGGCAAGGCGGCCGGCGTGCTTGTCCTGCTTCAGAGGACACTAGCCTCAGGGAGGGATACTGGGAGGCGGAGCAGGGAGGCGGACATACTGTCCCTCGCTCTCTGCCACCGAGCCCACCAGCACCAGCTAAGCTCCATCAGCTCCCTCACAAAGGCTTCGGAGAGCATGTGTGTGTGTGTGTGTGTTTGTGTTTCTGTGTGCCTGGTGGGTGGGCGAAGCTCAAAAGTTGGTGCTGGTGGCACACGGTGGTCCTTTCCGCTTCCTCCACCCGCCACCCCAAACCAGGGAGGGAGGGAGGGAAAGACGGAACACCACCCGCTGCACCTGTAGCTGTTCTTCTACGCCCAGGCCCCATTTTACATATTAAATGGTGGTGAATAAATGAGCAGCGGTGAGTTTGCTCTAAACACGGCGCCTGCTGCTCCTCCTGGTTGCCCGGATCCGGAGTAGCGAGCCGTAAAAACAGGCCTGCTTAATAAGCCTGGTTCTCGCATTACGAGAGTGCAGCTGAATTACGGCGCAGGAGTCAGAGAAAAGCACTTAGCTGAGCGGCTCTGTAGCGGGAACGGCTACACCTAGCCTCTGCGCTGGCTTCTACCAGCAGAGAACTCCATAAATAAACGCCATGCGAAGTACTACTTCGATTAAATGCGAGCCCAGTGTGGAAGCATAACTGTGTTACTCTTCTTGTGTATACATCCCTGGTCCAGAGAGCAGAGATCTGATGAGATACTGAATGTCACCGGCCCCTGTGATTCCACTTACAGTTCTACTGCGCCTTAATAGGAAGTTTTAAAGTCCCGGTGGGATAATAAACAGATGTTTAACCTGCGACTCTGCTTTATGTCAGTTAGGGTCATAGCGCATTAGGTATGCACAGACCTTTTAAGGCTGTCAGATTGGCTGTAAAACCAAAAACCAGAGTTTATGAACATTCCCAACTTTACTGTACTGAGGCTACTGTGTCACTCAGGCCTGGGTCCCTTCCTGTATTTGCCTCACCACAGATGCTTCATGCCACTCTAATCTGGGAATTGTTCGGTTTACTCCTTTCTTCCACACATTATTATTTTACAGCTGCACACGGTTCAAAGTCATTGTCCCTTCCAGTTCAAGGCAGAGAGCAGAGGTCCCGGCATTTAGCACCATTACACTCCAAGAACAATGGGGCGCAAGCAGACATTTCTCTCTCTTCCTACTACCTTGGAACATAGGCAGTTTGAAATACCTTAGAACATATCTTTCCTATTATTTTCGATGTATTTACTGAATAATTCACAAAAAGCTACTGAATAATGTGCTTGAGAAAAAGCCGAATATGAGAACTAGAAGGGTTGAAGAGGTCAATCTGATTTAATCTGGGCAGGACTGGGGAGATTCTGACTAACATGGACACTGAGGTTGTGATACGTACAAATGGGTCAAACGTGCACTGGGAAAATCTCCCATACTCTCATAATCCCGTCTGCTGTGGAATTTTGCTGCAGATCTGCATGTGGGTCACTCCCCCCACACCGTCTCTGCTCACAGACCCCGCCCACAGCCCACAGGGACCGGCCACAGCAGGTGAGCTCCGGCCTAACCGTTTCCTGCCTGAAGTAGTAACCGTTCTCACCCAGGGACACCAGGAGGCGCTGTGGCGCAGGCCTGAGGCCTGAGACCGAGGACAGTAGGCAGGTTAGTTCAGGCTGAAGAGAGTGAGGAGTTCACTGAACTGGGACAGGGAAGCAGGACAGATTTGCAGCTATTCTGTGCCCGCCATGGAAGTACTGGTGGAGGGGTTGGAGGGTTTATAGGAAGGGCAGTGAAGTGTTTTCCATGGCTGACTCAATATCCTGGTGATGATCTCATCCAACGGTGGCTAAAGTACTGTGCAGACTATAGTGTTAGAAACTGGGGCAGAACTGGGAATTGGAGTACGGGAAAATACAGGGACACAGGGACCACAACAAAGCCCATAAACAGAGGCTGGTCTGAAAACTCAGCAGAGAGGGAACGCAGTGTTGGAAGGCAGAGCACAGAGGGAAGATTTACACCAGTGGAAAACAGATCACGGCCCAGAAACGCAGCGCAGAGACAGAAGCGGGCCTGAAATCTCAGCTCACGGAGAAGGTCCTGAACCCCCCCGAGACAGAGACGTGAGTTTACGTAGTCTAACGGTGCCGAGCGAGTAACCGAACCCTGAAAGCGCAGAGACAGGTGCACGGGGATGGCGGGGAGGAACGGGGGCGGACCTTGAGGTCATGCTGGCGCGCCTCCTGCATGTCCTGGACGGCACAGCAGTGGGCGTCGCGGAGCCGCTCCTCCCTGCGCTGGTGCTCCAGCTCTAGCTCCTGCAGCTGCTGGCCCAGGTGCTCCCTCTCCTGGTTGAACTGGGCCTGCAGCTGCTGCAGGGAGTGCTGGGATTGGGAGAGCTGCATCTCCAGACTCTGCTTCAGCAGGGAGATCTGCAGACAGAGAGAGAAAGGGCGGAGAGAGAGAGAGAGAGAGAGAGGGGGGGGGGGGGAGAGAGAAAGACAGGAAGAGAGGTAGAGGGAGAGAGGGAGAGACAGGAAGAGAGAGGGAGAGAGATGGAGAGAGAGAGAGAGAGAGAGAGAGGGAGAGAGAGAGAGAGAGAGAGAGAGAGAGAGAGAGAGAGAGAGAGAGAGAGAGAGAGGGAGAGAGAGAGAGAGAGAGGGAGACAGGAAGAGTAGGAGAGAGGGAGAGAGAGAGAGAGAAAGAGGGAGACAGGAAGAGTAGGAGAGAGGGAGAGAGAGAGAGAGAAAGAGGGAGACAGGAAGAGTAGGAGTGGTGATGCTGGGCAAGAACAAACCTTACACCATTATCAGTATGACATGACATCAATACAGCAGAGACCTACAGCTTGTCAAATGTGAAAGTCCACACAGACATGCACACACACACACACACACACACACACCAAAGAAAATGGCTAAAGAAAATTCAATGGAAAGAAATTATAAAAAAAAGCACATAAGGAGATAAGGAAACATTTGTGTTTTGCTCTGCGTGGAGCACGTGTGTGCCGTACCCCAGAGACCCACCCTGATTGGGAGAGTGCTGCTTATTTGTCTTATTTGGCATCAGCAGAAACGAGGTCTCCTGTTGCCGCCTTACCACTCCACCACTTCACAAGCCTCTATCCAGACACGTTCGCACATACGTATCCAGCCCACGGTATTAAAGATTATTAGTATTAAGACGGCTATAATTAAAGTGGTAAATGCTGAATTAGATGTGCTTTGGGATCCAAACTTCTCTGATATTACAGTTTCACCTAAAATTGTGCTAGGAGAATAAATTAGTGTGTGGAACAAGGCAAGTTTTGATTGATGCAATAGTCTGATTATTACAAGTAATGGTCATGCAAACACCATTAGTGGGTTATCTGTTTATCTACACTAATGTGCAAAGAAGAAAACTGAAGAACACTTATTGACTTATTGAGGAAAGACATATTTAAACATACTGACAGTCTTTTCTTGAGCCATTGTTCTATAAACAACAAACACTTCAAGTGGCTGTAAAATTTGAGGAGGTCAAATCTCAAAGCTTCCATTCTAGAGATCTTCCATTCCAGAGAGCTCAGGATCATCAATAGACATTCTAGGTTTCTGTATGCTCTTCGTTGTTGTTGGTAGTGTGTGTGTGTGTGTGGGTGTGTGGTGTGTGGAGAACTGACATGGTACTGTCCCAGAGACGAGGTGAAAGTGAGCGATTGCCTGCAGACGTTCCTGCCGTAGCCTGTCGTCGCGTCCTGTCTCTGGAGCGGTGGGATGGGAGGAAGTGAAGCTGCCTCTTTGTCTCGTTAACATGATCTACCACTGCTGCCGGGGGCTCTGCAGCCCCAGAGCATGACAATAATCAAAAGGGATTGCGTCATGACCCGTCGCCACGCAAACGCACGGAAGCTGAGGGAGTGCACCAAATTCAGGCCTACCTGATGCCTTCCGAACAGACACGGCGAGACGCAAATACAGCCGTCAAGTCCACCGCGGAGCGTTTTGACGAGGAATAGCGTGACGTTTGTCTTACAAAGGGCAAACACCACGCGAAGCCCTTACTTAGCGAATGAGAAGAACATAAGAAGCGACGCAATCAGAAACCTCGTAAACGGAACAAGGATGAAATTTCCTTCGTCAACCGGCGACGTGCGTCGTGCACAAGAGAGACTCTATCCAGAGCTGCGCAAGCGTCTCCACGCCGATCCCGCAGAGTGGTGAACAGGTTTGCAAAACAGCGCGTGGACTACGCTACTGACTTACACAGTGTCTCACCAGGAGTGTGAGCAGGAGGAGAGAAAGAGAGAAAAAAAATCACAGCAATGGAAACGGGATGACAAAAAGTGCAACATTGTCGGCCGTGTTGCAGGATATCTGAGCTGAGGCTGATGCGTGTATGTCGGAGGCTTTTCAGGGATTTTTAGGGGGGGGTATTAGAATGCTGTGTGCTTCTGCTACGTTGCTCCTCCTGAGTGTATGCTGCAGTACGGCTCTCAGCACCTCGAGGTCCACCGACGGGTTCAGCTCAGCGCTGTCCTGCTCAATCCTCTCACTCACCTCAGCAATGGGGTCACTAATGTGAATCGGGGTCACTGATATGAATCGGGGTCATTAATATGAATCGGGCGCATGGACTGTGCTGCAGGCCACTAACTACCGTTTGAGTTTGCAACAGTTTGAATATTAATGTCATTTTTAATATTTAATATACCATATAACTGTTTCTTTAAAAAATATCTCCAAATTAAAGGGTTTAAAGGTTTATAAGTGGAAACCTGAACTGTATTCAAAAACTGGGTTGAAATCTAATATCAGCACTGTCCTCTTTTCTCTTAGTCAGCCCTTTTGGTCCAGAACTTTCAGTGAATGGTACAGCAGTGATGGTCTCACAGTTATAGCCTCACACCACAGCTCCAATTACTCAGTGAGTGCTTGACCCAGCACAGCTGCATGGCTATTGGTCTGTAGTCTTAGGATGGACTGGACAAAAAATATCACTCAGGGTCTGAATTCAGGGTCCGAATGAATGTGTGTCAGTTGGAGGGTCTGGATGAATGTGAATCAGTTGGAGGGTCTGGATGAATGTGAATCAGTTGGAGGGTCTGGATGAATGTGAATCAGTTGGAGGGTCTGGATGAATGCGAATCAGATGGAGGGTCTGAATGTGAATCAGTTGGAGGGTGTGGTTGAATATGAATCAGTTGGAGGGTCTGGATGAAAGTGAGTCGGTTGGAGGTTGTTTGGATGTGTGCGGTCCCCATGCCCTCACCTGCTCCAGCAGGTCCTCCACCTTTCTGTGCCAGCTCTCACGGGCACTGCCAAGCTCCTGCTCTTTGCTCTGCACCAGCTGGGTCAGCGCCGCCCTCTTGTCCTCCTCATGGTCCTCTCGCAGCTCCTCACGCAGCTTCTTACACTCCTGTCTGCAGACACACACACACACACACACACAAACAGACACAGGCACACAGACATTACTGCACCAATTCACCGCTAAGCATTTATCCAGACTTTTTCAATACACCCTGAAACAGTTTCGATTGTTTGATAAACAGAGCAGTCGATGAATGGATATGCTGAACTGAGCATCATGGGTATAGATGACAGACCTGCAAGAGACATTTCTCATCAAAATCATTGATGCAATCATTGCAAAAGCTTCTTGCATTCAGCAAACATTAAAGTCACACTTGCCCCCCCCCATTCCCCAAGCCTTTCATCTTTCACAGTCCTCGCTGAGTGATCTCACGGCCTTGAGAATTTAAATTACTTATTTTTTTTATGCCAACTTGCTGCATGAAGTTAGCCACATAATAGTGAACTTTTATAGGAAATGTACTAAGCGGTGAGGAGAACCACTTTAGATGCAATGTCAAAGTCTGCTTGTCAAAGCATGCTCTTTTGTTTTTGCTGTCTGTGTGACCACACCCCCAACAATCATGACCACGCCCCTGAAAACAAAGGCACTGGATTTTGTCCAAAGAAGCTGAAGTGAGTGTTCTTATGAGGTCTCACCGCTGGGAGGACAATTAAGGGGAAGGATGTTCCTATGTAGAGCAACTCCAGATGCCAACTCATACAAAAAAAGCTCATAAAAGATCTCATAAGTATTTAATATTTTGTAACCAGGGATTTAACGTTCCTAACACAAACTAGAACTCTCGCAGAGACAGAGTGAGACTCCCTGGCTTTAAAGCAACACATTTTAGGTCAGAGAAACTATGCTTGAAAAAGTCTGGGACGGAAACGTGTTCTGGAATAAGGGTGTCCTAGTATAAAGGTGTCCTGCATGGAAATGTTTCAGAACCTTTTTGGTGCCCTTCTCTCTTGTTATTATGAGCAGTGTACTCATGAGACATTCTGCACAAGACATTTTCTCAGTAATGGCGAGAGAGAGGGAGGAGAGAGTCGCAGAAAGGGAGAGACAGGACAAGAAGGAGAAAGATGAAAGAACTGTCAATGTGCATTTATGATAAAGCCCAGTGTAGTCAATGCGCTCCTTCGCCATGGAGGCTGAGCTGATGGAGGCTGACGGCACTGAGGACGCTGCTTCGGGACTGGCCAGGCCCATGGTGAAGATGGCTCATGCCTGTGGAGGGTGCAGAGCGCCTGGAGGAGGTTCACTCATATATAAAGACACAGAATTAATGGACATTTTAAAAGCACAGTGGAGGACTGTGGTAATTTACTGTTAACAGCTTCAGAGGGAGAGAGAGAGAGATAGAGAGAGAGAGAGAGACAGAGAGAGAGAGAGAAGTCTGAAATACAGTCTGAACATGCCTTAAAACTAGATGTCTTGGCTGTTATTGAATACATCACAAAGGGCTGTGCTGGTCTTTCCGAGGTGATAACCTTCTAAACCAAAGCTCAGGACAGCTTACTGCGTCCAGTGTAGCCGGGAGACTCGGTGCATGTGCAGCCTTTAAAGCAGCAGGACAAAAAGAAAGAGGATGCTGCTTTTATGTGGTTTAACCATGCATTTTATTACCCATATACCTCACATTTGGAACATTTTCAAAACCATTTTTCGTTTTTTTTTTTTACCAGTATGTTTGACAACAGCTCATAAACTCCAGTATACAGGAATATGTAAGTACCTCAGGCAGTAACATGATAAAGGGACTGCAGTGCTAGGCTGGAGCCAAGCAGGGAGTTAAGGACTTACTCGTTTGTCATTTGATTTCATGGCTACCTTAAACAGTTTATGTAAGGATGACTTTCCTTTGTCTTTTGCCCCTAAAGGTAAGTTATTAGCGCGTGAAAAACAAAATGATTCAAAATCTGGGAGTAAATCTCTGAACCTTTCTTTGGGACTACTTCAGTCAGTCAGTTTATATTTAGTTATATGTAAGCTTATATAGAGTATAATACCAGATGATGATTTCTTTATACATACTGGTTTATATATAATGGTGAAATTAAACAAGGGCCTCATTCATTCACATTAAGGAATTTGACATATGCTCTTAGTTGTCTACTCAGAGAAGTATACCTAGCTAGCATAATAGGCTAGAGTCCAAAACCACCTTAAGCCGAGACACTGGCAGAAGCTCTGGCTCCGACGTGCACCAGTGTAAACGACCCTGCCACTGCAATCACAGAATGAGTTTATTGCACTTTTCACCCATCTGAATCAATAAACCATCTGCTTGAACTACCAATGAATACATTAGCATTGGCAATGGTATTGGTAAAAGAAGACTGGGTCACGATGCAATTACAGATGTCAAAGAAAAAGATGTGTAAACAATAAAGAAGGAAATAAAAAGCTTTCAAAGGCTTTTTGAAAAGAAGTAGAGTGCAGAACATTACCTCACTTCACAACACCTGTTATAGTGCTCTAAGGTCAGCACTGACACACAGATGTCTGATGTCGTAATGATGCCCCATTTCATAATACTGTCCCATGTTCAGTATAATTTCAGATCAGTGTGTGTAAAGGTACTGAAGAGGACAGTGGCCAACATGAGGTGTCTCCAGCGCACTGGTGGCATCAAGGACGACTGTGAATACACAGGCACAAAGGAGGAGGAATCCAGGAGAGACCAAATTAAGAAAAGCAAAAGAAGAAAAGCCAAAGTGGAATCAAAGAAAATGGAAGATACAGTGGGGGAAAAAAGTAGATCCGGACAGAAGCGAGTCCAGGGAGGCTGAAGAGCACAAAGCAAACTAAAAGTCACCAGGAAAAGACGTCAAGACGTGACACCAGAGCCACCTTCTGACAGCGCTCAGAACATCCCCATAGCGACACAGCAGAACCGGGGAACTCCATTACAGAACTTCGGAACCATTGGAGAGCAGCAGGGAGCCGTTAAACACCTAATGGACATTTTGCTGGATGAGACCGAGACAGACAACACCCATAGTCTGAGTGAGTAAATGAATACAAAGATAATGTAGCTTATTTTGGGCCATGTATCGTGGCTTATTTAAGGTCTTGTTCTTTTAACACACTGTTCTGTAGTGTGGTAAAGCTTAATGTCATGGTACGACCCTTAATCCTTCCTCCTTCGGGCGTGTCTACGTGTAGATGCTTGTCTATATATGGTCAGTTTCCATGTGCGTCTTGGTGTGTGTTTGTCTGTGTTGCTCCATTATTCGTTGCACCTGTCTTTGTCTTGTTATTGTGATATGTTGCACTTGGATCTTGTGTGTAGTCTGCGTTCCTTGTTCGTTGTTAATATCGTTTGATGTTCGTTGTTAGATGTCACTGTCTGTGTTTAGCGGCTAACTACGTTGAACTGCTACGCTGCTCACCTTGGCGTCTCTCTCTTAAACATCACACTTAAATCAGACTCATGTTGGTTTACTAACAATGCATCTTCATGCCTATAGCAGTACAAAACTGGAAGTGTTATTTTTTTTTGTCATTAATAATTTCAATATTCATTGCAATAATTCACAGCAAACAAATCATTAACTATACAAATATGTCTACACAATTTTATCAGGATTTGGTGTTGAAGGTAAAAAAAATTCCCAGCTTGCATGTTTTGTAATTGAAATTTCAGATAGTTTAGCTAAAGCTAAAGCCAAAAATACGAAAGATTAAAAAAGTGATATAAATAAAAAATTATCTAAAATCAAAATTACAAATCACCATGATAAGAAACACAAACATTTGACAGGTAAGTTTTTATGTGGTATAAATGATTTTATTATATTCTAGTTTTTCTTTAATTATAATATAAAAGGACTGGTTACATTTTTGAGTATATATATATATCCATCCATCCATCCATTGTCTTCCGCTTATCCGGGTCCGGGTCGCGGGGGCAGTAGCCTAAGCAAAGAGGCCCAGGTTTCCCTCTCCCCAGCCACCTCTTCCAGCTCTTCTGGGGGGGAT
Organism: Brachyhypopomus occidentalis; assembly: GCA_020368025.1. NCBI lineage: Eukaryota > Metazoa > Chordata > Actinopteri > Gymnotiformes > Hypopomidae > Brachyhypopomus > Brachyhypopomus occidentalis. Next base: position 10,237,408 of record JAGXOD010000021.1, on the reverse strand, counting down.
ACCAAGGCGTTCCCAGGACAGCCGAGAGATATAATCTCTCCAGCGTGTCCTGGGTCTTCCCCGGGGTCCTCCCAGTTGGACATGCCCAGAGCGCCTCCCTAGGCAGGCGCCCAGGTGGCATCCGAACCAGATGCCCGAACCACCTCAACTGGCTCCTCTCTACGTGGAGGAGCAGCGACTCTACTCCGAGCCCCTCCCCGGATGACTGTGCTCCGTACCTTATCTCTAAGGCAGAGCCCAGACACCCTGCGAAGAAAACTCATTTCGGCCGCTTGTATTCGCGATCTCATTCTTTCGGTCACTACCCAAAGCTCGTGACCATAGGTAAGAGTCGGAACGTAGATTGACCAGTAAATTGAGAGCTTTGCCTTTTGGCTCAGCTCTCTCTTCACCACAACGGTCCGGTACAGCGACCGCAATACTGCAGCCGCAGCACCGATCCGCCTGTCAATCTCTCGTTCCATCCTTCCCTCACTCGTGAACAAGAACCCGAGATACTTAAACTCCTCCACTTGAGGCAAGGACTCACTCCCGACCCAGAGAGGGCACTCCACCCTTGTCCGACTGAGTACCATGGTCTCAGTTTTAGAGGTGCTGACTCTCATCCCAGCCGTCTCGCACTCGGCTGCAAACTGATCCAGCGAGAGCTGTAGGTCTCGGCCCGATGATGCCAACAGGACCATATATAAATATCTAATGTCTATCTCTAATATTTAACACTGAATGCAACAGCTTATTAGGAGAATGAATATCAATATATATCAAATAGCTTAATTTCTTGTAGTTTGTTCTTTTTGATGAAATATTTGAAGATGTTCTTAAGATTAGATGTATCATTAGATGTATTAAGGACATTTTATTCAAAAACTGCTTTTTCTATTTTTTTGGTCCTGCCTTTCAAATAAGATTAATTTAAATTACATGCATAAAAGCACAGGAAACTAATAAGTATTCAGCGAGGTTATGCTGAAAAATGTGTCCTTATTGCAGAAGAAAATGTAAATATGACAATGACGGTTAAAGCTAATGCAAAGACCACATATTTTCTTAAATTCCTTTTAAGCAAACCGGGTGATGCCATTGTTGTTCAGGCTGAAGCCACCGCACTTCTAATCCACATTGACCAGAATGACACAGTGACAACCAGCGATCAGCCTCTGAGCAAGTAATGGAAATGATCGCTAGATCACACGGTAACGACAGAACTGTTGATAACTCCGTTACCATGACTTCAGCTTAAATTACAGTCATTTGACCTTTCATACGCAACACGTAAGATTTAAAGGGACATTTTACTCAAGGCAGCGGCAAAGAGCCAAAGAATTAATGCCAACAGTTTTGTGCCTGTTGTTATTAATGTGTCTGTGTGTATGTCTGTCACTGTCACTGTCCCAGTGTGTGATTCTGGAGATTTCTGGTGCTGGTGGTTTTGTGCTCTAGTCCTGCCCTTCGTTGCGGGTCTGGGGCCCAACTGCTGGTGCTGGGAGCTCCGGGAGGAGGTGCCCTTTGTGGGGAGGGGGGGGGGGGGTCTGTCATGGTACAGCCCCTGACCCCTCCCTCCGGGGCGTGTCTACGTGTCTATGTTTGTCGATATATAGTCCATTTCCATGTGGGTCTTGTTGTGTGTGTTAGTCTGTACTGCTCGTTATTCGTCGCACCTGTCTCTTGTCTTGTTGTCTTGATTTGTTGCACTTGTGTCTTGTTAGTATTCATGTAATTAAGTGTGAGTGTTGTCTGTGTTCCTTGTTTGTCGTTGTTGTTGTTAGGTGTGTAGTGTCTTGTGTCCGCCTCGGCATTCATTCCATGTATTCCTCGATTTACAACAACTGTTACACTTATATAGTCAAAAAAACAAATGAAGGATTTAGGAATTAGTTAGGAAAGAAAATCCACTTTTTTTCAGTTACATTCACTTCCCCGTGAATTTCACTAAAATCCTGAATGGATCATCTCTAAATACAGCTGAGATATATACATACAAATATATCTGGTACAGAAGACAAATGAAATTCTTACAATGATCCAGCTTTTTAAGCTACCTGCGAAACAGGTCAAGAGAAATCAATAAGGGTGGTGAGGCCTCAGAATCCTCAAGAGATAATGCCTTGTACTTCAACCCACTGCGCTAAAATAAAGAGTCACTCTTGCTCAGTATGAACAGATAAAAGTGTTTTGATGGGCATTAATAAATGACTATGACTTTCTATTTAATCTTTTAGTAAAATTCTCAACATTGAAAGATGTGTGAGCCATAGACTCGATTAGTCGGCTGACTTTCTTAACAAGTGTTCCTGTACAGGGTGTGTCGATGATCTGTGAGTCATACGTATATGAATCTATCTGTCACTAAGAAATCACAATCTCAAACTGGAGTATCTTCACCAGTAGCCAGTAGCCTGTTGTACAAACTGTACTGTAAATCATGTTTGTGCTGACTCTGAACAGCTTCCAGACTTCATTGGAAAGAAATGTCTCTCCATCTCTGGATTTGTCTGATTCATACTGTTCTGAGATTTCAATGGGACTCAGGATAAGAGACCTATCCCCTGAACATTTGAGTTCATACAAGTCATTGCAACTCCAGGATCAGATTTCAAAGTACCACCCTATGATATCCTTTATCATCCATCAATCTATATACATTCATCCTGAGATTTCTTTCTGCCACTGTGTAGACTGTTGGGTTTACTCGTATGCATATATATACACATACATACACACAAACACCATTCATATATTCCACTGTATATGTATTCAATTTCCAGTAAAATAATTTCTAAAAAGTACATGACAAATGACAGATTCTTTTCATCATTTTCCATCATTCAAATGATGACAGTGAGGCAAACATCACACAAAGACACACACAAAGAGTTGATATTATAATATTATGCTGAATGAGGAGAGCAGGTGATGAAAAGTTGGACGAGACTATGGGAAATTATGAGAATGAGTAAATGAGATCTCACGATATTCTCTCCCAGTTGACAAGAATGAAATAAAGGAACAGCCACCATTGAACAGACCTAAAACCCAAAACAAAAAGAAAGTGCATGAGAGGAACACAAGGACGGGGCTCTAGCTCCAGAGAGATGGAGCGCAGCATCAGAGAGAAGCAATGCGGCTCCACAGAGGAGAAATACACCATCAGAAGGCAGAATGAGCAGTATGTCTCCAGAAGCGAGGATGCCAGCTCTGCAGAGGAGAAGAGCACCTCCAGTGACGAGGACTACAAGTCCTGAAAAGAACGCTGCTCCACACTGGAGGGATGCTGCAGTTCCACAGCTCCAGACATCAGCTCCAGAGTCGACTGCAGGATGGAGACGCTGCTGGTGGCGGCACGGCGACTGCTAAAGAGTACTAGGAGATGATCTAGGAGATGATCTAGGAGATGATCTAGGAGATGAACTAAGAGACGAACTAGGAGATGAAAGAGCCACCGCGTGAATGGCAAAGGCAAATAGTAATAATTAAAAAAAATGTTTTTAGTAACTTTTAGACTTTTTGTTATTATCTAATTTTGTTTGCTAATACAATGTTAAGCCATTTTTAAAATTGAATTTGCTGGTGAGAAGCACGAGTAATTGCCTGAAATGCAAATATAAAGCATACAGAGCTGGGTAATGAGGAAAAGCCATTTGTGCTTGTGAGTTAGTGAGTTTGTGGGTGCAGGAACGCTCTCTCCTCGCAACACTACCACTGGCATTATTCCTGCTAATGAAGTTCATGCTGGAACTGAGAATAGTACAGAAAGCCTCTCTGTGTATTTATTGGTTTATTCTCTGCTCATTCTTTACAGCATTTATAGAGCCTCAATCTAATGTCCTCATCACACAGCCAAACGCCACAGTCCTTCATTGTCTAACATCGCTAAAAAGAGCACATATGCTAACTGAACGACGCCGTCGTGGCTACTTCACTGTACTTCGCTTGCTTGTAACTGGCTTCTTTAAGCTTCGGCTGGTTCAGAAGGGCATTAGCCTCTGTCCTTATCAAGGAAATGACGTCCAAGAACATTACTCTGGCCTTAGTCAATTTATTTAGCTTCCTGCTAATGGCGTAAGCAAAGTTCTGCATGACATTGAAAGTCGTTAATGGCCCAGCTCTGGCATAATTCACTTATATCTTGAAGCATTTATAGCTCATCGCATACGCTCTGTTTAGATGAGGCAGGCTTACTGCTAACCCTAGCACAGGTTGCAGCACAGCTGGTGAAGATCCTTCTTATTGAGCTGCTAAACTCTGAAATGGCGTTCAATAAAATATAAGAAAGGTAAGGTGTAGAAGTATTCTTAAGTACAGATTATATATATAGTTTATTTGGTGCTTAATAATTTTTAATGCAAGTGATATGTCAATAATTAATGTAATTAATACATAAACAACCCTATGCAGAGCCCTATGGATTCCCATAGCCATGCATTTCTTCACATATCGTACTGTATGTGTGACAACAGAACACTTCAAAACACACACATTCCTTCTAGTGTTTTGGTACACTATGTCATGACAAAAGTTGTATGAGACAGTGGAACCTAATCAGACAACGTTTCTGGGCACTGAGCACATTTGAGGACTAAAGCACAATGAAATATCTGTAATTTGACATAAAACACCTGTTTGCTAAGGTAACTCATTTTGGTGACATTTGAAGTCCCTCTAACCAAAGATTGCCAGCAAGAAGAGAAAATATCCATTGTTATCTAAGGAACCAAACGTGTTACACATAAAAACACCCTTTATAAAGCATAAATTTATGAACAAATATGATTGTGCTAAGCAGCTTTATACAGTTCCAGGTGTAGATCTATAATGAACAAGCCAAAGGTGACAGTTGCAGGAAAAAAACTCCCTGAAGTGACTTGAAGGAAAAACCATCGAGAGGAACTAGAGCAGAACCAGAGCAGAACCGGAGCGGAACCAGACTCAAAGCAGAACCCATCCTTGTCTGTGTGACACAATCATGGATTTTGATATATAAGCTCAAACATGAATTTCAGTGTAATAGTGTAACAGTTCTGCAGAGGTCACGCAAAGAATACTGCCTGTGTTCGGAAAGTAAGAGAAAAACTGAAAGAAGTGCAAGAGGATATCTCAGTGTTGGCAAAAGACAGGACTAGCTGACACGCAGCCATTTCAAAGTTGCAACAGAAGTCGGAGATGCAAATAAATGCAGGTGTGTGGAGCAACCGTGTAGAGAGTTCACTGACGCAGGTGTGTGTGTGTGCGTGTGTGTGTGTGTGTGGCTCAGGATTTGTGTTGCTAGATGTGGGTGTGTGTAGCAACCAGGCATTGTTTTATGTCAGCATTTGACTGTGAAGTTTATATAGGCTATACTTGTTTTTCTTTGAATTTGCACATTTAAGTTCCAAATAATGATACTATCTTAAAATCACACACAAAAAAGCACACATCACTGAATAGAAATAACTGGCATTGTTCAATGAAATCCTCCAGATTCCCCACCAGAAGGAATGTGCTTCAGGCTGATCTATATAATCCCACACACTCCTAGATGATTCGATTTGGCGCCTCTCATGGTTTTAAAACACCCACCCATCTTCCATGGTTAACCTAAACTCATAGTTCTAACAAAATATAGAAGCAGATGCAGCTAACACGTTTTTTCAATCTCCAGACACGTGCGGATACATTTCCTGGTTTCTTCAATTCCAAGTATCATGTGACCTGAAATGCGTCTTGGTTGTTATCCCGTGTAAGGGTTTCCTGTCTTACTGTGTTAATGAGCAGAGCCGTCTACACCAGGTAAGAAGCTGCCGCTTAACTCTGCTTCCAATTAGACAATCGCAGAAACGAGTGATCGACTGCGAGGAAAACCAATTTCACATTGGCTCAAAGTCATGAAGGCCGGTCCTGAATATGATGCCTGTCGAGTTTGCTTCCGGTTAAAAGCGCTGCTCTGATGAAATGTCTTAAGGCTGCATCTACTAAGGCACCTGCCTGCAGTAGAGGACGCGGCACAAACGGAAGAGCGAGCTGACGTCCGGAGGGAACGCGCCACAGGCTGAGAGATACAGCTAAAGCCGCAGTAATCAATTTCACAGTGCCTGCTTACTTCAGCCACACTTTGCCATTGAAGGAGTGCAGGCCCTTCCCCTCCGTCCCAGGCCCTCCCGTCAGAAGCTCCGCCCTCCAAATAAGTGCACGCCCCCAGTGCTTGGCATATCCTTTTATAAGTTGTGTGCAAAATATCTGACATACAGGAAAGATCGCCTCCTTGTACACAGCTTTCCTGATTGCTTCACACATCTGGATCATGTTGAATTTTATGATAATTATAGAGCCAAAGTCGTGACAGAGGCTTTTTTTTTTTGTACTTTTTTAGCTTTTTTGTGAGAATTGGTGATAGTTTTCACTAAAATGTTTAGTGGTACTTGAAACATTGCATCTTTTAGAGTGATACACAGGTTTGACATAGTATCAGCATCAATGTCATCAAATGGAATCCTTAATACCTGCATTAAGAGTGGCTGGAGAGTGACAGTGCTGATCAGTGATCAGTGAGATTTCTCTCAGGCCTCTGCTGTGAAACAAAGGCATGCATGTGAGTGTTAAATCCCAGCCTAGCTAGGTGGGTGCTGATGTATGCTGCATGCAAGGATCTTAAAGCACAAGGTTTTCTGAGACTGCACTTTCTCACCCATACTCACCCTTTTAAAAAATGGATTTCAATTCAGAGTGCTAAAAATGGTAAACAGCTGACAAGAGTTTATTACTATGAATACATGAATCCTGAATACAGAATATATAAGTAGCTCGAACAGTAATATAATAAAAAAAAGTGACTGTAGAAACTGTAGCCCAAAGAATTAAGGCCAGAGGAGCACATTTCACACACCAGTTTATCCATGTACACAGGTTTATATGCTTAATGGGCAGACAAAAATAACTATGTGAAATAAAATATGAAAGACAGAAAGAAATAATGCCTGTTCTAAACAAAACAATAGTCATTTCAGCAATACCTACAGATTCTGTTCTTATGTTTGTTTTATGTCTGGTCTAGTTCTGAGCAGTAAAAATGTCTCTCGTGCTGGTTAGAATTCAGCTGTCACCTTTCATGGTGCTCTCCTGAAAATTCTCAAGTGAGTTTTTTGAATAACTCCCCAGCATTTCAAAAGATCTAGACGTTTTGCTATTTTCAATAGTTCACAGGCCCTGAAAACATTCCATTGTAAACATTCTATAATTAACCAGGAATAATAATAAAAACAAAGTCACTTTAAGGAAATTTTGCAGACAGTTTTCAACATAACAGGAGCACTATATATAACAAAATATATTAGTAAAAATTAATACTTGAAGGCCAGGTATTCACAAGAATAGATCAGCATAAAGACGACACCCCTCTGAGATCTTGTGTCTAAAAACCAGTAATGCTTGTCTTTTTTAAGTAGATGGAACTAGGGTATAACATAGATTACTCCCAACTGAACCAATGGTAATATAACATCAGTGTGCTGACTAAATAAGATATTAGCTGCCAAAATGTCATACACTGGGTGCTGAGGAGTTGAGAAGACATGCGATTTGGTGTTGGACTCTTATCACAACATGGAAAGATAAGATATGGTTTAGTTACCTCCTGTTTCAGAGCAGTAATGCTGGATGCAAAAGCTCTTTCATCGCAGCTAGGGGTGAAATTGTAGTAGTTGGGGCAAACTGGCAGTGACCGTGAGCCATACAAGATCTGTATACATCCATGATGGTTTACCAGTCATTCACAGGAGGCGGAATATGAGTGGTTAAGGCTTCTAAGTAGACTTCATGCGATGCCTGTATACACGCTGGGTTTTCCCAGTTCAGATCACCCATTCAGCAAGAAGCTGTAGCCAGAGAGGGAGATTTTTCTAAAGAAGGGGAATTGAATGGCCTTTTTTTATTTTTTTTTGCTCCCTTGGGTATCCCCATGAGACAGAGATCGGAGTGGCAGTTCCTATCTTCCAATTTGCTTTTACTGATCTTACTGACACGAGCTGCTTCTTGAATGTTGCCTCTGTTCTGATGCTGCAAAGCCTGGATTATATCTGTGCATTTACCCAGAGGAAGAATCCAGGTGTTTAGAGTATGTCTTAGATTCTGCTTTGATGATTCTGACATTGGTTTAGAGATCAGCCAGTGTCCACAGCTCCTGGTCTACAGATCCTGTAAGCATTTTCAAAGACTGCAGTTGCTAAACATTTCAAGGTTTCTCAAGGTTTTTGGATGATGGAGATCAGACGTGAGAAGGTGCATCATCGTGCTTGTCAGCACTATTTCTGTAGGAGTTAGGAAATGTGAAGAAGACCTATTCAAACAAAAACTGAAATCCTAGGCTAAAACTAAATCCTAAAACTAAATACCTACAATACGTTATAGTAACATTTTCTAAAACCTATGCTAAAAGATTTTGAACAAACATAATAAAACAAAATAATGTATAAATAAAATAATACATAAATATTATTTAAAATAATAATTTCATACTTTTCTTTAAAGGTGCATTAGTCAAGTTTCAAGAAACACAGATGCTAGCTGAATATGAACAGTTTTTTTTCACTTTGGATCCACCGTGAACACAAAGAATGCTTCATACCATTACATTACAGTTCTACCCAAGAGACTTATTGTCTAATCACATTAGCCACAGACACTGCAAACTCCTCTTGGTCCTGTTTAGCCAGAGTGGGTGTGGAACTCTGGGGGCGTGATGGGGTTTCCATTTTACCCTGATATGTGACGCTTCCCACAATCACATCCATCTTCTAGATAGTGAAATTATGAACCTATAAACACTTAGAATTCAGCTCATAATGAGTTGATGCTGTGAGAAAGGACATGCGTTTTTGATGCCCAATGTTTTTTTGTATTGAGCTCTCATGAGCTTATCAGTTGCCTGTGTTAACTAGTATTATAGTAGTAGTATATATTTTATATAGTTGTATAGACCAGTATTACATCTGAAGGTGATAAAACCCACAAACCCAATTACTTAACTGATAAAGATTCATGTACTCATTATGTAAGTCTGTAACAATGAATAGAACTAACTAAAATAACAGATCCAGTCCTATTTATATAGTGTTCCAACTTCATTCCCTTTAACATTTCTCAATTAATAATTCTGTCTATTTTGGAAAATCACTTCCAGTGATCAACCTGTTTTATTGTGTTTCTTGTCTTGAAATGTTGTTGGCAGCATAGCATGGTCATAGTACAATCACCTGTTTTCTTAGCCAAACATATAGAGATGGGTGGAGTCTCATAAAGTGACTGGCCATTGTAAACACAAGGCAAGATAGTGTACTAGTGAATAATGTAACAGTCAGTACAATTATTGGAATGTGACCTCAAGCTCATCAATTCTGAAGCCACAGATGAAATTCTGAAGTTGTCTAATGAACAAGCTGTCACCGAGGCCCTTAAAGATGTATGCATGCATGTTCAACAGCCTGAGCAACATCTAATATCAAAAAGATTTAATGCATTTAATTCCTTTTAAAGCAGGATTACACAAGATGAAGTTAGAGCTCACAACTAAGTTGAAAGGAAGAAAGATTCCAAATCAAAGGGGTATTACAATTACTGAAAGACTATTGACACGCAGATTACTGATAAGTCAGAGTGGATGTGCTTAACATGGACTAGTGAGTGAGTGAGACCACTGAGAAAAACTGGGAGGAAGAGAAAAGCCAGGAGAGGAACAGGAGGAGAAGCCAAATCAATATCAAAAGATACACACAACAAGGATAATTAGGCTAAAGAATGAGACAAAACCACCAGAAAACATACCTGGTTGTGGTGATGACAATAAGAATAGAACAGAATAGAATTCAACTTTATTGTCATTGCACATGTTGCAAGTACTGAGCAGCGAAATTCAGTTTGCATCCATCCAGAAGTGCTAGCAAAAATATAAATATGTATATTACAAATTATGTATATTACAAAGGGAGAGAACTACCAGACATCATGATAATGTTGGCACAGATATTCATATTATATTAAATCGGGTGACGAATACAGGTTATGAAAACTGAAATGGCATGTGAATATGGGATATTATCAAAATAAGACCGGAGAAGGAATGCAGCTCCACAGAGGATGGTTTGTCTTCAGGGAGGGGAGCTGCTGCTCCAGAGAGGAGAGCTGATGCAAAAGCGGGGAAGATCTCTATAGAGAGGAGAGATGCTTCTCCAAAGAGAACTGCTCCTGAGAGGACAGATGCCTCTCAAGAGAGAACTGTTATAGAGAGGAGAGATGCTTCTCCAGAGGGGAGAACTGTTCTAGAGAGGAGAGATGCTTCTCCAGAGGGGAGAACTGTTCTAGAGAGGAGAGATGTTTCTCCAGAGGGGAGAACTGTTCTAGAGAGGAGAGATGTTTCTCCAGAGGAGAAAACTGTTCTAGAGAGGAGAGATGCTTCACCAGAGAGAACTGCTCCTGAGAGGACAGATGCCTCTCAAGAGAGAACTGTTATAGAGAGGAGAGATGCTACTCCAGAGGGGAGAACTGTTCTAGAGAGGAGAGATGCTTCTCCAGAGGGGAGAACTGTTCTAGAGAGGAGAGATGTTTCTCCAGAGGGGAGAACTGTTCTAGAGAGGAGAGATGTTTCTCCAGAGGAGAAAACTGTTCTAGAGAGGAGAGATGCTTCACCAGAGAGAACTCTTCTAGAGAGGAGAGATGCTTCTCCAGAGGGGAGAACTGTTCTAGAGAGGAGAGATGCTTCTCCAGAGGGGAGAACTGTTATATAGAGGAGAGATGCTTCTCCAGAGGGGAGAACTCTTCTAGAGAGGAGAGATGCTTCTCTAGAGAGAACTGTTCTAGAGAGGAGAGATGCTTCTCCAGAGGGGAGAACTGCTCTAGAGAGGAGAGATGCTTCTCCAGAGGGGAGAACTGCTCTAGAGAGGAGAGATGCTGCTCCTGAAAGGAGCAGAACAGCTGAACAGTAGAGAACTCCAGCAAGTTTTAGAGAGGACTGGAACTCCAGAGAGGAGGAGTGCAGCTCTGGAGACAAGGACCAAACATCAACAACAAAACCCCGTCAAAGAACGGTAATTAAAAGCAAAATGCAGAATGCAGTATAATCTTTTTGAAACTTTTTGCTGAAAAAGAACTTTGTCATTTTACTAAATAGTCTGGTGCACAGAAATGCAGTGAAAACTTCGAACAACATTCAAAGCAATATAAATGAATCAAAAAGGAGCTGGGTAATCAGGACAAGCAGTTTGTTTTTGTATGCTAGTGAATATGCAGAATCCAGTGTACTGTCTAACCAAACGGAGGAGCTAAACTACATGGCTTCCCTCTATTTTCTGCTCTCTCTCCTTCTCCTTTTTGTGCTCCTTCCCTTTTCCTTCCCTTCGCTTTGCTCCATAATTACTGTTTTGAGAACCATTCAGCAATTTGAATGAATATGGAGTGATGCTTATCGTGTGGGAGCACACACTCCTGCTTCACAAGAGACGTACTACTACTCTAAAGTTCTACTAGTCTGGAGTCCAGCTACTATGTGAATTCCCTCACACTTGTGCTTCCTCACACATTTTGCCAGCACCAAGCATGTGTGAACATGCAAACACCCCATAACTTGCTCACATATCCACACTTCAAAGAAAATTAAGGTATGTGTAAAATTCACAACATGGAAACAGCACGAGGCAGCAGACTCTAACTGCCAAACAGGATAACATGAATGAGAACACGAGCATAATGAGAACAAACGGAGGTCCAGGCTGTAGAGGCTGAGAGGGAGGGGCAGGGTTAGCGCTATAGCTAAGCGGCTTTTCCCATCACAGCTGGACTCATTAGATGTAAACCTTAATGTTGCATTAAGACAGTAATGGACCTCGTCAGGTCACTAATTGAAGACTTTAGGGTGTGTAAGAATAGGACTCCTACCAGCCACAGGGCTGTAATTGTGTTCATGTGGGGCCATTGAAGTGCTGTGTGAGACATATTCTGCTGTCTCATAATGCACCGTACACATACCCCCTCTCTGCTGGAAACACACCCTGGCCTGGGAGGGGTTGAGGGGATCTGTCTGAACCTCACAGCGTCCACAGCTCATTAGCAGTAACAAGCTTCCCACCAGCTCGCCGCACACACTCCACAACTTGCTGCCCCAATCATCACACCGGGACCCCAGTACAGCTCCTCTTTATATTTAGCAAGTAAATACCGGCGAATGCTTTTGAAAAAGCTTCAGAGCAGGTACGCTGATGTGAACGTACTGAACCGCGCACCCACCTGAGGGTCTCCGTCCACTTTAGCTCCAGCTCCAGGGCCATTTTATCCATTTTGAGCTTCTCCTCCTCTTTAGTGGAGATGAGCTTGGCCTCGTGCTGCTGCTTCTGGGCCTCCATCTCTCCCTGTCAGGGTGGGGGAGGGGACAGGAGTCACGGCGGCACAGTCTTGCTCTTATTCAGCAGCCTCACCTCTAGAGAGGGGATAAGGGAAGGGGGGGGTGGGAGGGGGAGGGTCCTGATCGTTCATGACTGTCAAACTAAAGCCCACACAGAGGAGGCGAGATGGAGCTAGGTAGGAGAAGTAGCGCTTGATCCATCTATCTCCATCTGCAGCAGAACACTCCTCCAGACCAGCTCGAAACACACACACACACACACACACACATCTATAAGGGTTCTCATGCAAGGTCACGCCGAAAGCTGAGCCGGCCGGTCCCTGGAATGGAGAGTTCCAGTATGAAGGACTGGTGCTAATGAACTGCACTACCACAAGCGTGGCACCTTTTGCGCGTCTCTTTCTGATGATCTCATTACGAGTGTCATCAGCATCTGTATTCACGGGAAAAGGGCGAGCGCGACTGACAGGAAGACTCCACTGCGGAGCAGATATTAATATGGCTGGTCTTAATCCCCTGCTGGGCGAGGCATTTCTTTCTTTCACTTATAAACTGACCCAAAATGATCCTTTAATTTATGAATTTACTTGATGTAGAATGCAATAAGAAGCTCGATTATTTTATTTGTAATGCATTAGTATGCTCATTTAGTTAATTTAAAACTGATAACTGATAATTTTGTCAGTTTTCAACAAGCGTGGACAGGCATGGGTCATTGCTGCCACTCTGACCTGCAGTGCTGTAAGGAGATTGGTTGTCTCTCTTAGTCTGGCCCGGGTGGCATCTAATTCTTCTAGAAGCTTCTCTTGCGCCTCCTTCAGGCTGGAGATGTGTCCCTTAGCGGAGCCCAGACTCTTCTCTCCCTCTTTCACCAGCTCCTGCAGACGAGTCACCTGAGAGCAGAAGAGAGACAGAGAGAGAGAGAGAGAGAGGGAGAGAGAGAGAGACTGAGAAAACATTCCTTGCTCCAGTCTCAGTGCCTACTCACTACAGGTGAACACATCCCTGGCAGCCTACAGATGTTTCCCATCTGGGCTAAACTATGGCTCTTATGCAGGGAGGAAAGGAAAGGAAAAGAAGGGAAGATGAAGCCAAAGACCCCTGACAACCTGACACTTAAGCAGTAGCCCCTCCCCTGACAACCTGACACTGAAGCGGTAGCCCCTCCCCTGACAACCTGACACTGAAGCGGTAGCCCCTCCCCTGACAAGCTTATACTGAAGCGGTAGCCCCTTCCCTGACAACCTGACACTGAAGCGGTAGCCCCTCCCCTGACAAGCTGACACTGAAGCGGTAGCCCCTCCCCTGACAAGCTGACACTGAAGCGGTAGCCCCTCCACTGACAACCTGACACTGAAGCGGTAGCCCCTCCCCTGACAAGCTGACACTGAAGCGGAAGCCCCTCCCATGCAGCAGCGGTGTAAACGTGCTAGGGTTACCCAGCTCTGAGAGCAGAGCAGCCATTAAAACACAGCCAGAGTAATGAATCGCTAAACACACAGTGCTGAAATTAATCACACAGAAAAGGCCCCATCTGCCCTCACAGCTATGACTGCCCTCAGGACGCATTCACACACACACACATTTTATATATATATGTATGTGTGTGTGTGTGTGTGTGTGTGTGTCCTATCTGAGGTGCCAGTATGGCCGTGGCAGGGGGAGGAGGCCCAGGTGCACTCACCTCGCTGTTGGCTATGTTGAGTTTGGCCGTGAGCTCCTCCCGGAGGTCGTCCAGCTCCTCCCGCAGACGGCTCTTCTGCTCCTCCAGGGAGCTGCGCTCCTTCTCGAACTGCTGCTCCAGCTCCTGAGGGACCAACGCACAGAGGCCATGAGACACTGGCGCGGGAGAGGTTGGTTAGCGGGAGCTTTGAAGGAGCGGGTGTAGTTTGCCATTGGTCAGTAGGGTTCGAGAGGCGGGGTCATTTTAGGTCACAGAAAGCAAAACCGGCAACTACAAGAGTCATGGAGTGCTTACTGAAAGCTGGCTGAAAATTGGGAATTTCAAAGCTGCAAGAAAATATGGAGCATACTCAATATCTTTACACGGAAATGAAAATGAAGGCCATATCATTTGCTTTGCAAAGACAAGGTTGCCATGAGAACAGATTAATAAACCGTACACCTCACATGCCGCTTGGCACCACTTTTTTGGCAATTCAGTCACACAAAGCGGAAAACAAGCAGGAATTGGGAACGCTCTGAGACGTGCCGCACCCGGATGGGGATTTTAAGAGCGGCACCCACACGTGGACATTTCCGTCGGAAGACAATGAGCATCATTAGCTCTGACACAGGTTTAAACAAACCAGAACACTGAAGTGTCCACCACGAATGAAGTGTGTCAGCGGGGAACCTGCGGCAAATGCGTGTATTCTCAGAATGTGAGAGATGGGATCATCTGCCATGGGGTGTCGTGCTCATGCTTTTACGACAAAAATCCTGGTCAGTTATGAATGATTATAGGCTGTGTATGGAATCTCGAACATAACTCATGATTAGAATAAATTACAAATGATGAAAATTTAAATTTATAGCAGCGATATTGAGTGCTTGCATAATTTACTGCAAGACATAACAAAGCGTGGTGTCCTTGGGGGATTCAAATACAATGCTCTTCAAAACACCGCTACGTCTTCAGTACACTGAGCTGAAAAAATCTTAAGATTATTGAACCAGATGAAATATAGAACATTGATAAAATACGCTACAAAATCTCATTGACACCCTTAGAAACATTCAGCTGTCTCAAAGAGAGGCTAAATGCTTTGCACAAAACGAACCATAATTTAATGTGCTGCTTTAATATGCTGCCTTTGGCAAATCAAATGTATGTGTGGTGTCTTCTGTACGAATATGTATGTATGCCTTGAATGCATAAAGACTTTTCAATATATAAAAGTGAGAAACAGAAACCCTAAGCAAGTTTGCAACATGATGGTTTGCATGGGTTGTTCACAGAGCACAGCTGAATTCTGAAGTACACATGTATGCAAATGTGACCTCATGCATATTTTATGGTGCAAATGTGGGGTGAAGAGGTGTGAATGGAGAGATGGGCACAGTGCACTTCAGGACTGGGGCAAAATACAGATCGATGCCTACTGTGGTTGCCCTTTTCACCCTATAGAAACTTTGTACGCCTCAGCTTGGGTTGACAAAACCGCCCGAGCTGAACCCCGGGAGAAGGGGAGCGATGAAGAGGAGGCACATCTCCGCTCTTATCCTCCCAACCAAAACGGGCCTATGATGTGCTCACGTCCCTTCCCACATATTTCCTTTGATGTTTCTCGAGTCTGAGAGCTGAGCGGATGACAAGGCCAAAGGTGCCGCGAGCTGCTGAAATCCTGTATGCGGCTCCATGAGATGACCCCTCCCCCGCTTCGGCTCCCCGCCACACCGGGTGAGGAGGGCAGAGGTCAGCGGTGGAGCGACAGACGCAGCCTCCCAGAAGCCTCGGCTGCGGAGGCATAATCCTGGGCAAGAGCAGAGCTAAGCAGATCTGGGCTTGGATTAGGAAATCCCAGATTGAGTCTGCCACTGCAGGCAAGAAAGGACAGGAGGAGCAGGGGTAAATTCAGAAAGCACATGGGTGCGCATGCGTGCACACACACACACACACACACACACACACTCAAACCACTCGCCTTACGTCTTTTCCCAACGGACCGCGGCTTGGATCACTGTAAAACGCATTCGTATTTGGGCAAACAGGGAAGAGAAGAGCGCTACACTCGCGCTCAGTCCCTGCCAGCATGTGGCGCTACTTCGCCACCACAGGCGTGTGGTGGCCAAGAGGGCCGGAGCGTATTTTGGCAGGACGGCGGTGGAGAGCCGGAGATGGGAGACAGAGGGAGGACAGACTGCATCTTGGCAGAGTTGATCATGCGCGGCTTTGTGGAGCTTCCTTTCATATGCTGGAGATGTCAAACACACAGGCTCATCATGGCATCTCCAGCTTCTGGTTTCTTCCCTGGAGGGTGAAGGGTGGGGGTGGGGGGGTTATTCAGTGGGTGGTGGGGGTCCGAGGTGCACGTGAGCGGGGAGATGCGTCTGGGTCGGGCTGCTAGGAGAGCAGAGCAATGGGGGGGGGGAGTGAAGCAGGAAGGATGGTGCAATTAATGAAGCATTAAATGTTGCAGTTAATGATGCGTAGGTTCAAAGTAAATACTCTGCTAACCCTCAGTGCCCTGCCAGGTATCTCTCATACGCACACACACACACGCACACACACACACACACACACACACACACACACGCACACACACACGCATACACGTACACACACACACACGCATACACACACACATACACACACAAACAGACACACACAAAACAGACACGCACACGCACGCACACACACACTTATCAGCATGGTTTGACGGTCTTCTCTGTGAAGTATTCTTAGAGGATGCTATGAAGTGACTGGCCCCATATGCAGCCCTATGGGAAACAGTTTACTGCTGAATATCTGACATCTCATCCAGTGTATTATTATATCTGTTAGTAAACAAGACATATTGATTTTAAAATTGTGTGAAAATGCTGGCTGAAACCTTGTGCTGGATTGGTTTTCTGTTCCAGATGTTTTCAGCTCCTAGACACATCCAGGGACGGCTTTCAGCTTCCACCATTACAGCAGGGTGATACCATGTCTGCTGTGACCCTGAGATTCTCAGTGATCTCTATCTGCAAGTTAAAATGATGTTTTCCGAGTGGATACCATCGTTCAAAAATACATCAATGGATTAAAAAAAAAATCAGTGTTGAACTACTCTGATTGAAGTTCACACACACTTGCGCACACACACACACACACACACTCTTCAGGTTAAAAACACATTTTGGCCTGTTCAACAAATCAGCCCAGCAAGACCTCGAGACTATGCCTAATTGGCTGATGCCTGGTAGGAAAGCTTGCGCTACATCCGCTAGGAGGACTGCAGTTCTATTGTAAAAAATCATTGCCAAGATGCTAACCAGCTGAAAAACCATGCTAGAAGCCAATCAGTGAGTCTGTGTGTGTTTGTGTGTGTGTGCATGTCAAACCCACTAACCCTGCCTAACAAGGTCCAATAATAGTCCATTCATCACAAGAGCATGAGATCCTGTGTCACCCCCTCTCAAGCACAGAGATGTACACAGATGCTTGTTTCTCTCTTATTCTCTCTGCGTGTGTGTCAGTCTGCGGGTCCGTCTCCCCCTCTGGACAGTCGTGGCTCTAGCCCCCGGCCGCTGAAGCCACTCATCCTCACGGCGGGCTGCGCCTCTCACGTGACTAACGACATCCCACGTGACATGCCCCGCTAGCGCTCTTTACAGCGCTGACGCACCATGGCCGCTACCGCGGGAGGCCTTCAGCCGCCACAGCAACATGGGCGGGTTGTGCTTCCCGTGTGTGAAGTGGCTTTTCAAATCGCCGCTTAACTTCTTCTGCGGTAGCGAGTTCTTTCCAGTTTTGAGTTATATTGCAGTTTGGAGCCCTAGAGAATAGGGGCTGTAATGGATGGAAGTACACTCTAGTAAAGGAGAATGAGCACATTGTGTGTTATGACTGTGAGCCTGTGTGTGTGTGTGTATATGCGCATCCAAATGTGTGTTGTGTGTTGTGTGCGTGTGCATGTTTGTGTGTGTTTTATGCGTGTGTGCGTGTGTGTGTGTGTGTTTTGTGTGTGCGCATTTGTGTGTGTGTGTTTTATGTGTGTGTGAGTTTTGTGTGTGTTTTATGTGTGTGTGATTTGTGTGTGTGCGAGTATGTGTGTGTATTCACGGGCCTGCACTCACACTCAGGAGCCGGTGCCTCTCCTTCTCGGCGGCGCTCTGCGTGCTCTCCAGGGCGGCCCGGTGCTTTCTGGAAAGCTCCTCGATGGCGCGGCCCTGCGCCTCCCTGAAGTGTGCCGCGTCCTCCTCATGCTGGCTCCGCAGGCTCAGGAGCTCCTTCTCGTACACCTGCTTCTCCTCCCGGAGGCTCTGCGCAGGAGTGAGGAGAGCAGCAGGATTCATCCGCCGTACAGGGACCGGCTGGCCGTTTTTGGACAGAAGGGAACGTGACGTATCTGCTGACCCCCGGGACGCGGTGTCTCGGCTCACGGCTAGACTCGCAGCAGATATGCACTCCTGCCCTTGGTGGGAGGCACCTAGTGTGCATCTGTTCTTGCAGGCCATTTTATTAGGTGCACCTGCCTTGCGTGCATTTTTAATCGGTCGGTAGTTAAACCGTAGCCCCTTTGTTGCCATGCACCGTTAAACCTGAATTATACTCGCGCACGTAAACGTATCTCTGTCACGACCCGGTGAAGAGAGGTGGAGTTTTTGGGGGTAGCTCGCACAGGCTAGGAGATGCCCCACGACACGCACACCTCTACACGACGTGCGTATGGGTGGATCGAGTAAAAACGTATGTGCTATAGCTAGAAATTCATTTGATAGCCTATTTCGATTTTGCTGTGAATCGCTGTGAAATAGTGTTTGGATTCCACGAGAAAGATTCCACTTTTCAATCCAGTTTGCACATCTCAGCGTGAGAGCGACTTCTGTGTTGTTTGTTTCTTGTACATTTTTGTACACTAATTTGGATGCTGTTTCCTAGTGCACACGTTGATGTCACACTCAAGCATGTTGGCTGACATCTCTGCGAACGGAGGGGTGCAGACGTGGGCCTGTGTTTATATCTTTGGTTCTTGGCACCTAGTGAGCCACCTCTCTGACCCTAGAGCCCTGCAACAGTGAGGTGGGCCCTTCTCAGTACGGCGGTGACTCTGCCATGCTATCAGCACGCCGGTGCTTTGGGCTGGGGTGCGATGTTTCCAGGTGTTAATGTCACTGCTTGGTGATCTTCCACCCACAAATATCCAGCAATAAAGCTCTCCTGCGGCCAGCAAGAGGATAGCAGGCACAGATTGCGCATGGCGACAGATGGGCCCGAGTCTTTAACAGCACACCCACAAGGCATGACTAAATCCTTCTAATAACATGGGTGGAAAGAGTGTAAGATTTCTTTTTTTGCCTATGGACATATGGAAAACGGGAGACTTCGGGACCGGGCAGCCAACGAAACCGCGTCGGACTCGGGGAGCACGGTGATCTGGCGGGGCCGCCATACCCGTGCCCCGGGCCTGCTGGTCTGGAGAATTTTTGCCGCGGTCTAAGGACGTTGGAGTGTGACAGCAGGGAGAGGTCCCGTGTCTCCTGACATCATTAGTGCGATGCGACCAGCCAAGAAAAAAGAAAAAAAAGAGAGAAAAAAGGAAAAGATCCCATCAAAGCAACGGCAGAGACATGCAACGGAGCGAATCAAACGCTCCATGGATCCAGTCACCCCATGTTGTCATAGTAACACCTAACTCAAGGCTATGTGGATAACTCATGCCTTTTCCCCTCCTCCTAAGCAGTCACAAAGGTGGGGGGAGGGGGGGGGCTGATAGAGACAGGCAGATAAAGACAGACAGAAGGATACAAAGACAGAGAGATTGAGTGAGAGAGATAGGTATGTTGAATCCCTCAGCCAATCAGAGACTGCCAGTCAGAAGGCCTGACAGAGGTCAACGGACCATCGCTAACTGCCGTTATTATGATTCATATTTCAGACGAGTGGAATGCGCACTGGCGCGGGGGTGGAGATGGGGGGCGCTCCTGCACGCTGCTCTCAGCGCATGCAAATTGAGAAAACAGAAGAACATTATTGGTGACATTTACACGGAATTGCATCTTGCTGCTCGGTTTCCGGTGTACACGTAGCTCGCCCTTTGTTTCTCTACTTCAAAATTCAATTCTACTTTTAAAATGTAAATAAACCATCGCAGGATCAATGGCGCTTCAGGAACTTTTTTTTTTAACAAGAACACGCGATAAAAATAACGAGCGCAGAAACGTGCTCGTGGCCCGCGCCGTGTTCAGCTGCTTTCGCCAGCTGCCAAAATGGCGCGTGACATCCAGCTTGCGGGGCAAAATAGTGAAAACTCCGCCAACGTCTCGCTATCCTGCAGGACTGATTAAACGGGATCATGTAAAAGACCTGCGCGTAATAGATAAATGTGCAGACAACTGGAAATAGAATTTCTGTTCAGTCATCATTCTTCGGAGAGCCGGACTGTCAGAGGTCTGATGCGTTGTAGATTTGAAGCCTCCAGTCTTTTAAATTAAACATGGGGTTCATGTGCTAATAAGCTAATAAGGCAGTGGAACAAGTGCTGTAGTAGAAACTTTCACCAACCTTGTGTACTATACTGCAAAATGTATAAATATATATATAGCACTTGGAAGCACTTTGCACAGCTGATGAAGGACCTGTCTGAAACGTCTTCTCTGGAAACTTTGTGTTACTTCGCAATATTTCATTTGTGCGTGCGTGTTGTAATAATATCATATATTACATATAAACAATTTTCTTGCAGGCTTTATCTGCGTATAGCTAACAGCGATATTGATTAGTGAACGCTAAACTGCCGTGCTGTGTGATTGACGGAGGGTGACGTGTGAGGGTGGGCAGGCCGCTACCTTCTCCAGCAGCAGGATCTGCTGCCTCTGCCTCTCCTCCAGGGCCTGACTCTTGTTCTGCATGGCTCCTCTGTCCTCCTCCAGCCGCAACACCTTGTCCTTCAGGCGGGACTTCTCCGACTCCAGGTCCCGGATGGCTGCCTCGTGGGTCATCTGTGTGGCCTGCAGGCTGCCGATCTGACCTGAGCCACACGGAGAGTGCATCAGCTCCGCTTTAGGGCTTCCCAGTTCGTCCAGATCGAGGCGTTACATGGGTCTGGGCCCACCGAGTTGTCCTGGAGGCTTATGGATGTGTTAAGGGATGTTAGGCTTCATAGTTGTTGCATGTGAATACTGAACACAACTGTGTACACACACGCATTTGAGCTTAAAAGACCTAATTCATTTCCAGAGAGCTAATCAAATGTCTCAAGGGTCTATTAACCTGGCAGGCCTCACACTGGGCCCTCGAATAAGACCAAAAGTCCTACTACCGTTTCCAGAACATTTGGTAAGGGTTTGGCTGCAATGGTGAGCTGGCTTTTCAGCCTGTTGATGTACGCAGAGGGCAGTACGGAGAGGGAGGCTCCTCTGTGAGAGGTTACCAGCAAGACGAGGCATTTAGATGAGAGAGCAACAGGTGGTTCAGGGTCAGCGCAGGTGTGCGGTGGGCGGTTGGGGGAAGGGGGTTGTTGCTAGACTCAAAGCAAATAAATGCCTCATCTCTTGCTGGAAAAGTGACCTATTCCATCTCAGACACGAAGCAAGGAGAACATATAGCATAGTGGATCACTGGCTGAACCAAACAGAAGATTTTGGACTAGTAAAATACAGTGAACTATCGAACCTTTTGGCAACAACTATACAAAGATGTGACTTAAACACAGCTATGCCCTAGCCTGCCAGTATATCGTCCATAGGGACAGACAGACACAAGGGGAAGGAAGCGTGAAGTGATGTGATGGGCAAAGGGAAGTGATGAGCAGGAAAAAAAAGGGGCATGAATACACACGCCAGCACAGCTCTAGGTGAGCGGGACTCGGGCAGATGTAATGGGGAGAGAGCGTGGCTGTGTTGCTGCTTTTAGACATGCGAGCGAGGGCTGTCTCACTGGCTTTGAGCAGGATCTCGGTGGCCTGCTGCTGAACCCTGTCCCGCGTGGCCTCCAGCTCACACTCCGCCTCCTTCTGCCTAATCGCTGTGATCTCCGCGTCCTGAGTCACCTCGTCCAGCTGTTTGTGCAGCTCCTGCATGCACAGAGCACACACACACACACACACACCAGAAATCAAACCCATCGATCAAATGGGCAGCACATCACTGACACAGCTGCTGTGTCATTCTCACTTTTCCCGTCTGTCTGCCTGTCTGTCTCTCTCTCTCCTTCCTCAAGTCTCTTTCCATTACTGACTGGTGTGCATATATTCTGAGCTGTTTGTCTTCATCTAATCTCTAGGTGCAGTCTCTCTCTCTCTCTCTCTCTCTCTCTCTCTTTCTCTCTCTCCTCCCTCTTGCTGCTCTGTTCACTTTTTCAATTTCCTGTGACACCTTGACTTTCTTTCCTTTTTTCTTTCTATTGCTGTCATTTCTTTTCTATTAAGCAGGCCATCACTCTTTATCTCCATTTTTTCTGTCTCTCTATCTGTCCCTCTCTCTCTTGTCCACTGTTCTGTTATTTATCACCCATTCCACTCTTCCCAACTCCTCCCCGTACACTCCTGAATTATTCTTTCACACTCCCGTGTTCTGCAGAAGTGAGAATGAGTAGACACTTCCTCCTCCCTAATTGGGCCATTTTTATGGAGCGGCCCGGGTGTTGTCTTCACTCAGCCAATCATTATCCATAAAATAATACACGTCTGGTTTTATAGCTCACAGAGGAGAGGTATCTGCTCCTGAGCTGAGCGCGAGAGTGTAACTAAATGCGTAGCTAAGCACACGGGTCTGCCTTTGCCCTTTATTCTCCTTGCTGAAGAGTGTGAAGTTCCTCTGTCTGCACACTGTGGCATGATAGCAGTGTAGAACATGAACGCAGCTCTGCGTGAACAGAGCAACTCTAACATGAGCGTGTTTAAATAAAAGGCTGACCTCAGACCCCAGATGAAAGAATCGATTTAAGTAACCCCCAAGGAACGGGCTTGTAAATTCAAGGGACATTACAGTCACGAACGCAGCAGGATAATACAGGCCTGAACTCGTGCAACACCGCCATCTTACCAGCAGCAGGGCGCTAGCGAACACCATTGTGTCAAGAGCAGCAGCATTGATCTGTTACCCAGATACCGAATGACTGGCGACCAGCGGGAAGGTGACAGGTAAAGCTGACAGCAACCATGGTAACAGTGATGCAAGGCGACAGTGACACCTGCACAATTGGTCACATTTCTCCGCCTGGGGACAGTCCGCGTCCCCCGTCCAACCCCCCCCTCCTACCTGTCCGGCCCCTGTGTGATTACACCGGCGCACAGCTCCAGGTGTGCCAAGTCCAGACGCCCTTTAGGCGAAGATGGGACTTCAGTCGCATCACCTGCCTGTGTGGTTCTCCCGTAATGAAAAGTCCAATTGTAGCAGCTCAGATGCTGCAGTCACCCCCACCGATATATTTTTCCATTTGATCAGCGCGGATTAACCAACACTGACCAGGATGTGCCCAAGGGGGAGAAGCCCATTATGAGACATAGACTTCGGAAATGTCACAGTGGCTCCAAATCGATTCCATTAAAGAGAAACTTTCTTTTTTCTTTTTTCCAGTGGGACTGAGGAGATGTTGCTTCCCCCGTGCAAAAAGTGTGCCAGGACCATCCAGACATGAATGCCCATACTGGAAAGCTGCATGTTACAGCCACTGTATAGCTTGACAAAAGCCTTGAACACTAATTTTTGAGTGTCGTTGTTAAAGGGCAGACGGCCATTGAAAACGCAGAGACCGGATTCGTCGTTCTTTCAGGACTGGATGTTTGGAGGATTGATTTCTCACTCCCAATCGTCACTGTTTATGGCCTCAACTGGGATGCAGAACATCGGGCTGTTATTGCCTGTTATGGGGGTGACTTTGTGTATATTCAAGACAAACTGGGAACACACCTGTGCCTTTGAAGCACCGATGGACTCACACGTGGAAGATCAAACGCGTAACGCAGCCAATAGGAAAACAGTCCCTTGATCTTGTAACCATGCTCCCCACACACTGACACTAAGCCCAGAGCACAAATGCTAGGGAGAATCTGATCCGGAGAATATCTGACTTACCTCATCCCTCACCATCGGGAAAATGTTTCTAAGGTGGACGAACACCATTGATTTTATTTATTTTTTGGTGTGAGTGTGTGTTTGTGTTTTGAAAAAGTATTCCTTCCTGTTTTGCCTCGAACACTAACTTCCAGCTTATTTGTCTTAAACTAGAAATAAAACCAGGAATGGCTGTCAACTTTAATATCAACTTATATTCACCCTTTTCTATTTAAAATCCTGAGGATGAAAGGATTCCTCTTTCAGGAGCATAACATGAAGCAATATGCATAGATAATGTGGAATACTGTACCATTTAATTACAGCAAAATCCAAAAGAGAGCTGCACTGACTGTGAATGCTATCTAAAAGTGCTTCAGGTTATTTACATCTAACAGCTATAATGCGCCGAGGTTTACAGTATGAGGCTCCTTTTTTTTTTGTTTAAATACAACGACGCACGCCTCGCTACCATTCTAAACGCTGCCAGTTATTTACAGCGACGCCCACGCCCTCAACAAAGCGCGCTTTGACCTATCTGAGCGCAAAAGAATTCCCCGCCTATGCACTTTCCCGCGCGGAGCGCCTTTGCGTGCGCACTTCAAAAGCCGGTCTCCTACCTTGATGTTGTTCTCGGCGGCGCTGAGCGAGGCCTGCAGCTTGTGGGACTTCTCCCTGCTGTCGCGCGCCTCGTCCTGCACCCTCTGCAGCTCGGAGCGCAGCTTGCCCAGGGTCTTCTGCAGCGCCGCCTCCTGCGCCTGGAACTCGCTGCGTAGCTCGGCCTCCGTCTTCTTCCACGCCAGCAGGTTGTCGGCCGTCATCTGCTGCGTGCGCTTCATGGCCTCCAGCTCGCGCTCGTAGAAGGCCTGCGCCTTGCTCAGCTTGGCCTCGTACTCCTCCACCAGCCGCTTCTTGTCGTGCTTCAGCTCCTCCACCCGCTCCGTCAGGGCCTCCACCTCCTGCTTGTGCAGCTGGCCCAGCTTCTCCTGGTCTTTGCTGAAGCTGGCGTTCTGGCTCTGGTGCGAGCGCAGCAGCTCCTGGACCTGCGCAGGGGGAAGAAAGCGTGGGCGGGGCATCATCTCAGCGGGGGGGGGGAGACGTGACGTTTCGACCTGCGCCTTGCCCGCGCCCGCCCCAGATATATTCCCCACGGCTGATTTGGCGTGCGGGGCCAGTCGCGCTATTATTCATATGCAAAATACACATTTGCCAAAGCAGTGTCTCGTTCGAACGACGGGGCTCCTACCTCCTGGCGGTGGGCGGTGCGAAGCTCCTCCAGGGCCTGCCGCTTCTCCTGCTCGAACTGGGTCTGGACCTGGGCGAAGGCCCGCAGCTTCTCCTCGAAGGAGCGGCGCATGTCCTCCACCTCGCGCGACATGGCGACCACGCGTTGCGTGTGCTGGGCCTCGGCGCAAAGCTGCACATCCTCCACGCGCTGCCGGTACGCCTCGAACTCCGCCAGCGCCTGCCGCTTCATGCGCTCGTGCGCCTCCATGGACTCCTCCAGCGCCTGGATGCGCCGGCGGAGGTCCAGCTCCTCGCTGATCCGCCCCTTGTACTGCATGATCTTCTCGCGTGTCTCCGAGAGGATCTGCTGCACCTCCTCCTCGTGCGCCTCCTTCAGGATCTGGATGGCCGCCTCGTGCTCGTCGTTCTTCGTGTTGAGCGCGTAAATCACCTGTCGTGGGACGGAAGTAACAGGCCACGGTGAGAGGGGGCAGGAGACAACGAGGAACCTGGCGGAAACGCCGTCCGCTTTTAAGCCGGAGAGGCACCTTTATGCTGCAAGCACAGTCCTGATGCGTGTTTTACAGAGAGAAAGGTCAAGCGGAATTAGTGTAGAACAAATGTCATATCAAAGGTTAGGTAAATCCTACTGCTGACCAAGAACATTTGTATCCAGCTGTGTTTGTTTACAGACATGCAATGAACTGCCACACTTGGGAGTTGTTGACCTTCAAATCCAACTTCCAACTAAAAAGCTTTGTTAAGCCAGCTACAAACTGAGTAGAAGATTTTGGAAATTCACTTTAAATGTACAGTTCAGAGGAACCAGGCAAAGCCATCTAATCGTAATCCTCCAGACTACCGAGCACAAAACAAGGAAAACTTTGCCTCTCTCCACACCTTCTCACCAAAAACACAACTTTAATAATTAATCTCCTGCAACACATGGCTGCTCGGGACAGTCTAATTTTTTACTCACCACAAAATGCATAAAGGAAAAAAAAGAGATTCAGACAGCAATTTAAATATGAATGTTCTTTGTTGATAAGGAGACTTTCTGTAAGGCTTTCCTGCCACACTCCATGTTGTAAAACCCTGCTGAGTTTGTCATGCTCTCGCTGGGTCAGGTCAGGAAAAGATTATTGATACACAACACATAAATACCTGCAATACCAACAGATTTGTAAGAGATTATTTGGAAGATTATCCATGTTTTTTTTTTTATTAAATTTAATTTAAGATTTAATTTAGAAAAATTATCATGACCAAACAATGTGTCTTCAGATTTCCATACCTGCACCCAGTATGTCACGCTCTGAGTTCATTTCCATAACAGTCTGGCCATCTGATTAGGAAGCCGTGTGGGAACAATACACTTATCAGAGCGGCAGCTCATTCTGTGGTAGAGCTGTTGAGGAAATAATGGCTAAACCCCAGTATGAGGAGAAGGTGTCATTGTGTTATAATGGGCTGTCCACTCTGATGGAGTGAAGAGTATCATTGACTCACACTCTTTACTCTCCACTTTCACACCGCAAGCCAACGCGAGCGCATGAGCGAAGCTGAACAGGCATGAAGTGGAACTCTGCGCAGCGCTCACGTTCCGCTCTATCTACCGCGAGCCGGGGAGATAGTGCCCCGGTTGCCATGTTTAACTGACCTGTTTACGCTGCGCACACAAAACTCAGGGCTAGCAGTGTCTTTGGTGGACTCTGACAAAACACACACCAAAAGGAAGGCGTGGCAGATAAGAACGGCTGCAGGCTCAGCACCCGCTCACATTCGCTGATTCAGACAGATCCTGTTGCATCTTGGGTATGTGTGTGTGTGTGTGTGTGTGTGTGTGTGTGTAGAATACCACACGCTGCTTACCAGCAACAACAGGAATCTAAACAAAGGCAAGACGCAGTATCAGGGGCAAAGCTGAACTGGGGGTTCGCACTTCTCTAGAATCAACCCATGTCTCATTTCCTTCAGCATGTTGCTGTCTCTCATTGAATTACAATTCGTCAGGTGGCCGGAGCCCCCTCACGCACCCTCCACAGCCCTGGGGCACCTTCTCTAGGTTGGTCAGCTATCTCACTGCACCATTTTTGATGGAGAGAAAAAAAAATCCCTCAAAGCCCTTTTGCTGGAGTAATTCAACGGTTAATTTGGAGGTTTACACCATGGGGAGTCTGGTCACAATTTGATGTTTTTTTCCTCACCAGTGCAACACAGCAATAACAAGGATGAAAAAAGAAACTTGAGCTGAAAAATTGATGTGCTCCTTAAAGTGGTAGCCATGACACAGGATGGTGAGAGGTTGCCAAGTGGCAACCTCGAGATATGGCCAGATTTGGGTAAACCTGGCAACTCAGGGAGTTGTTCGGTCTTTCCTTCTAAATAAGTCTAGCAACTTTGGCAGGAAGTATGACTTATGCCCTAACAGAGCTATAATATGACAAATATAATGAAGTTCCCTGGCACCCAAGAGGTAATCACTTCCTCCAATCTAAGAGCCATTATGGCTGGCCTCTTATCAGTCAATAGAAACCTGCACTAGGATAATGACAATAACTGACATTTGGTGAAGGACGACGAGAGAGTAACATATTGCCCAGGAAATTGGTCAAGATTACCCCAGGGCGATGGGAAATGTCAGTGCGCTGCTTCGGCCGCATCTGTTTCCAGCCGCCATGACTCAGCATGAGGTTAAAATGGGGGAGGGTTATATTTTTCAACTCTTGGATGACTTTCCAGACAAGTTCAACCTGTGACCTCTTGGCTGTTAAGTACCTTGGCTATTACATAGAATTCACTGTGTCTTCCCATATGATGGCTTTACCTAATACAGACCATTCTGACCTACTCCATCTTTGAATTTCCCAGCAGCAGGATAGAGATATCATTACGACATGAGCCAGTGTGCAGAACCCCAGTGGTCTGCAAAGCATGTGAATATTCATTAAGAAAGAAAATGGATTCTAATGAGGTTCAGATAGTGCTAATTAGAGTAATTACGTCCAGCCTATCCAGTAAAATGCAAGGTGCACCTTCATCCATGAGGTAATTAATGCAGTTGGAAAAGATTGCACTGGAACTCTGAGTGAATAAAAGTCAATGAGCAGCCTCTTCAATGAGCTAAAAACTTTACATTCTCTTTAGACAAGATAATCTAATTCGAAATTGCAAACTACAAATTACATCCTTTTGACGCCGGATGTGGAGCAGAGGGGTAATGCCCTAGGACAGACCTGGACCCCTGTGGTGGCTGCAGGGGAGGTACACACACAGAGCAGTACTGCCCCGGGGGGGGGGGGCTTCTCCCTGTGGCCCTCAGTGTTAGGATGGGTGTTTATTACTATACAGCTCCAATAAACCAACCTGCAACATCCATTTCCCATTTTTGCTTTTCTTAGAAAAATGCAGGCAGTCAGGCATGGTGTATTTGTGTTGTTCTGTACGCATCTAAAGCAGGGATGCTTTAGCCCAGTCCTGCAGATTTACAATACTGCAGAGGTAAGATGCAACCAGAATGTAATGACCCAATTAATCAAGGTCTTCAGTAGCATCTCAACATCCGATTGCTGGAACTAAACTGATCTAAACTAGCCCTGATCTAAATTGATAAATCTCAGCAATGCTCCTGGAATTAGTTTACGGATACTCTGCAATCCAGATTGGAGCAGCACTCAGAATATTTTTCAATGCATACCTCTTTTATGCTATCCAGACTGCTGAAGGCCAGGCATTTAGGAACAATGTGTCAACAGTTAATTAGAATGTGACAGATTTTATTTTCTGCCCCATGGCTGGAGTTCAGCATGAACATAAATTAAAAAATATTGTTGCAGGCCATGAAAGTACACTGCAGAAATGTTATGCTAAGCTAATTATGTTAGAAAACATAGAACATATTTTTGCTTGAATTCAACAAGCTGTTTGGGGCTATAGGTGACCTATAGGTTAGCTTTAAAAATGTGCCACATATGTGCCCCTATCATCAAGGTGAGCTATTTTGGAACGCTAAAAATGAAAGCTATACCATAATATTTCAGGTGTGGAACTGGGCTGGAGTGAACAAAGAAAACTTAATTCGATGGTTTGCTGCAACATTGTTGGCCTTATCCTGTTCATCTGCACCTGAATATGCCAGATACGGTATACACTGCAACAAATCCATGTACAAAAACTACAATACACCACATTGGTTAATTGTCTTCACGATGGCAAACCCCCTCATACAGTCCCACAGTGGATGGGCATTCTGTATTGAGCAGAGTGAGTATATGCACATGCTAGAAGTCAACCACCAACATACTGGTGTCAGAAGTGCCCTGCTGATCATCGATTTCAGTTCGCCACTTCAACACTGTCATGCTTACCAGGCTGAACATCGAGCTCAGTGACCTGGGAATCAGCAGCCCTGTGTGGAACTGGGTCTTGGACTTCCTGACAAACCCAGATCCACAGTGTGCGAGGTCGGGCAGCCTCGCTCTGAACGCCGGCGTGCTGCAGGGACGTGTGCTGAGCCCTTTGCTCTTCTCCCTGCTCACCCACGACTCTGTGCCACTGCACAGGCCCCAACGCTGTCATCACGTTTGCAGAAGATAAAGTGCAGGGTTGTTGGCCACATCCAGGAGGTCCAGCACACTGGCAGCATGGCGCTCCTCTGACAGCCTCTCCCTCAGCGCTAAGAGTGCCAAAGTGCTTATTGCAGACAACTGGAAAAGCAGATGCTTCACATGCGCTGCTGTCCGACGTCAACGAGCCCGAGGCTGAGTTTCAAGTGGCTACGCGTCCACATCTCTGAGGATGTTTTTGGAATCCTCAACATCTCTCATTTGGTTAAAAAAAAAATCACAGTAGTGTGCTTGTTTCTTGTGCGTGGAGGACTGAAGAAGGATCATCTGTCTCCACAAATCCTCACAACGCTTTACCACTGCAACATCAACAGCAGCACTATGGTGAGACAGCTCCACTGTGGCGGACAGGGAGGCTCTGCAAAGAGTGATGAAGACCATCCGTCCATGCCATCGTGGACCTTCACCACCAGTGCTGTGTGAGCAGAGAGCAGCATCATCAAGGTGTAGGTACCATGCCAAACCAGCAGGTGGCAGTACCACTGGAATTACATCAAACAAGCTTGCTTCGACGGAAGAAAGGGCGTGCCTAAAGTGCGCGAAATTCAGGTGTTTAAATACCTTGATCAGATCCGCCATATCGCTCTCTCTGGTTTGACCCGCACCGAGGTTAGACCTAGTTAAGAGAGGATCTGCCATCTCTCTCTCTGGTTTTCTTTATTGAGAGCACGCGAACTCCGGTACGACTAACGGCAAACAGCTGAAAGTCGTATTACTTAATTAACGATCCCAAGTAACGGTGTAATCCAACAACCGACTGATCAACGTCGCCACAGCAACAGATTCACCGACCCACTTCTATCAAGCTTGCTAACGCTGCCACACGGACTGACACAAAGGCGATCAATTCCCTGTCGTTAAACCGTGGATGAGACACATTCCTGGACTCCGTATCCAGAAGGGCGATTCCCAGGACACCTGGACCTGGACACCTGGACGTTTTATCAACGAGGAACCTGTGGTGGAAATTCCCTCCTAATTCCAGGAGAATTCGGCGAGGACGACGAAATCACCCAAAATCCTCAACACGCGAGAGTCTAACCGCTGGGCATAGCTTTTCAAAGGGCATAGTTATTTGAACTGCAGACTTAACCAACAGAACCAACATTCTGTTTTTATGTTCAGCTTTCTTTAAGACAATCCAGATCTGTTCATACAAAGTTCTCTGTGCTGTACATGCGATCTCTGTTTAATTTGTAACTGATAGTCTTCCCCATTCTCGGACACACCACATTAATTTTTAGTTATTAAGCCAGCGCCATTATCCTTTGTTCTGACCACGTTAGAATAAACCAGCTGAGCTCATTAACATATAGCCACCCTACTCTACTGTTTAAAGTCGGCGCCATTTTAGTTGCTTTGTTCTCCATAGGAGAACAGAGATTACAACTCCCGCCTCCTCACAAGCGCACGACCGCCCAAGCGCGCGCACACATTTACTCTTCCCCCTTTACACATTCACACACACTAGATGCCGAGCCTTCACTGTAAATATACTGATCCCTGTTGATGCTGTTTGTTTAGAATAGTTGGTTTTAAATAAATGTATCATTTATTTTCACCAATTTGTCTGTGTTGATGTCATTCAAAAGTGGTTGCTGCCAAAACCACCAAAGAATTCATAGTTAAATCCTTCAGATACCAAACCATTAGTTACCTTTAGTTGAGAACTAAATATTGTGGTTCTGGTATAATTTGCATATGAGACTGATTCTAAATTAATGAGACTGATTAATAATTAAGGTAAAACAAATTCATCTACTTTAAAGGATTAGTAGGTGAAACCCCTAAAAAGGACTCCTCCCACCTCAGCTACACACTTTATAACCTCCGGGCATAAGTCAGGAGATACAGGAGCATCTGTGCCAGAACCAGTGGGCTCAGGTCCAGCTTCTATCCAACACCTATCACTCTGCTGAACACCATCCAACGCCAATAAATACTAATGCTCATACTGCAAACCCTGGACTGATCCCTGTCCCTATTTATTTATCAATACATAACCCGCTATACACTGTATAGTGTAAACACTATACAGTCGGCAAGACAAAAGTTTTGTCGCCTTGTCATATAATGCACCCAGTCTAGTTTACAGCCTCACCTGTGCTCACTAATTGATTGGTTAATTAGTGGGTGTGTATAAAAAGAACTCCAGCACCCCAGACCTTCACTTGCACTGCAACTTGACCTCTGACAACATGCCAAAAATCCATCCTGCGAGCGTCTTGATTATCAAGACGCTGAAGACCAAATCCACTGCAGAGGTGGCTGGCCCCTTTAATGTGTCTCAGCGACAAGTACAAAAAATTAAAAAAAGATTTGAAGAGACTGGAGATGTTTTTGACAAGCCCAGGTCCGCAGACCCCACAAAACAACTGCTCGGGAGGAACGTTTGTTGGTTAGAAAATCCAAAGCCAGTCCCTCTTCCACTGCAGCAGAACTCCACCAGGCCTGGTCACCTCAAGTCCCTGTGTCAACTAGAACAGTTTGTAGGATTCTGTCTCGAAATGGCCTCCATGGTCGAATCAGTGCCCAGAAGCCAGCACTAAACAAAAGGCAGGTAAAAAAACCGTGTGGCATTTGCCAAGGCCCACAGCCTGCTAAACGGATGGATGCTGGAAAAGTGGCAGAAGGTGGATTTCTCAGATGAATCTTCAGTTGAATTACACCACAGACGCCGCAAATACTGCAGGAGACCTACTGGAGCCCGTATGGATCCAAGATTCACCCAGAAAACAGTCAAGTTTGGTGGTGGAAAGATCATGGTCTGGGGTTACATTCAGTATGGGGGTGTGCGAAACATTTGCAAGGTGGAAGGCAATATCAATAGCCTAAAATATCAATATTCTGCAGTGAAGCAAATTTATTTTTGTAAATTAAATCTCATTTAGGAGGGTTTCAGCTTTCATATGAGTCATTTCTAAAACCAATGGATGAATTTAAAGTCAGGTTATAAGCTTTTGTTTCCACAACATGGATAAGCGACAGAACTTATGTCAGGGACTGTATGAATGAATATATATAGCATATATTCATATTTATATATATATATATATATATATACACATAGTACAGGATGATTCCAAGGGAAATCCCATACACCGAACACAAGCTGAAGTGTGGGGTCAAGAGGCGGGGCCGACCCAGGGTAGAAGATGGTCAGCTGGTGGGAATGAACATTGAAAATCTGGCGCAGCTGTGGTGAGATCTGTCATAGGCCACGGCAGATGGAGTGAGCTTATGGCTTCGTTTCCATCCGGGGGAGGAAACTTTCACCAAGATAATTTCACCATTCTGCCCCCCGAACACTCCAAAGCCATGGTTCTCTCAGCAGGACTTCTTGCTATCACTTGCTGTGAGCACACAACATCTTTTTAAAGCTCAGTGCCAAGTAGAGTCATGCTTGAGATGGCACAGTCTGAATGCTGAGCTGGGATGCTTCTGCCTGCTTACTTTTTGAGGGTATGAGTCATTCTCTCAGTGGTACGGCTATGTAGTAGGATCTAGGTCAGGCTGACAGAGAAATAAGCCTTGCACACCGATCAATACAGAACCTCCCAGCAGCCACCAGGCTAGGTGTTTCCCTTTTTAATGTGCCCACAGCCTTTGAGCAGTCATTCCCCATTCCTGTTCCAGTGACCCAAACCACTGTACGTTTTCATAGCGCCCATATAGTTGACCCATGGAGGGCTTGGCGGTCCTGTTTAGTGGAAGCAGGTGTGGGAGGACAAGGAAAACACGAAACTGCATAATCCCAGTTCCACAATAATGTATAGATTTAGTGCAAAATGAGGAAGAGCCACTGCCAAGCTGGATGATTTAAATATAACGGACAAACAGCACTGGCACGCTTGCTGATATTAAGTCCCTTAAGTAAACCATTCTTCATGATCAAAAGGCAGGTAAGCAAAGCCTGCTGAAGAAAAGACCTTGCTGTGCTTATTAGTGTACTTTGGCAGCGTCTGCCCAGACTCTCATCGCAAGTCTAAACATGCATGGAGCAAAGAGTAGAGGAAAGAAAAGGGAATCACTGGTCACTGCTGGAGAACTGTCCATGGCTCAAACCCACAGGCCTGACTCATTCGCTGCTATGATTCTGCAGCTCTTACATATACAGACCGATGTGCCTGTCAGATCAGGACTGGAGAACCTGCACAGAAGGACCAAAGCAGAACTTCACAGTTCAGGGTACGAGTTCCTATTGATTCACTGGAGCATGTTTTGTTTTTTTTTTTTGTTTTTTTTAGTATAAAGTCTGTTTTTCTTTAATACATTTTAGTGAACTTACTAGCTCTACAATAAGTGCTATCAAAAGGTGTTATAAACTTAATAGTGCAAATAAACTTAATGCAAATAGAATGTCTGAGCCGCTTAAGTGCTACCAGGTCCTGCTGAATGAAATGGGGCCTGGCTAAAAATCTTGGCCAATTCCTAATACATTCCTAAATATGCAATATTGAATATCAATTTGAACAAATGCACTGAGAAAGTACTTATGAATGGCTCGCGCATGCATGTAAAATCATAGTTATGAATCGACTGAATCACGTCAAATGAATTCTTTTTACAGAAGAACATCACTTATCCAAGCAGTTTGTAGCTTGTGGTGAGGCATACAAAGGTTATGAGGCTAAACAACCACTGGAATCTCCACCTTCTCACTGTCCTCCTGAAACTACCCAGTACCAAATGGACAGGTTTGCTTTTCTCTCACTTTGAAATAAAGGAAATAATGTCAGTGACGTCCAAATCAGCACCTTTTCTCTCCAAAGCCACTTCACAAACGGCTTTATTCATCCAAGCCAATCTTTATTGGAGAGTGCTGCTGACAACAGTGGTGTTTAGGCAGGGCAGGCGGTGTTTCCAGCCCAAGACCCCAATCCATTGGCTGCTCCCAGCAGCTTCAGTCAGAGCAGATGCAGGCACTGGAGACTGGGATGTAGGCCAAGTTAATTAAACATCAACCCCAATCCTGAGAAGCATAACAAATCAGAAGGACACAGAGGTTTAAAAAAAAACATAACAAAAAAAAAAAAACAAGAAATATGCTAAATTTGTTATTCAACTCCTCCATTTCATTACAGGCCAGTTTGGGAAGAATGGGGTGTTGTTCCTGGAATCAGATGCTGTAAGAAGCTGTTAAAGCAGACCAGGAGCTCTTTGCATTGGACTAATTTTACTCTTTACTTTAGCTTCCTAGTAACAGCCTTTACAAAGGGGAGCTCTCTCAAGATTACACTCCTGATTACCCCTACTTCTGGAGTCTCGTCATAAACACCACACAGGCCTACATCATGGGCAAGACAAGTGAGAAAAACTGTAAGAAAAACATATGAAATAAGGTGTATAAATAATAATGCTCAGCCAGTTTAATCTGCTCTGACAGGCAGGGGGGTTGGGGTGAAGAGTATGAACGTTTGGCCCCAGTTTACAGCCAACATTTTCCCAACCCGACACAGTCACGAACGCCTCCTGAACTCTCAGAGGGTCTCTGAAAAGAGGAAGAGGTGAACTATCACCTCACGACTGACCTCAGAGACATGTTTGTTTTTTTCAGCATAGAGACCCAAGCTGAAACCCCTACTGATGCATCTTCTGTATGATATGACCAATCAATACCAGTGTAACATCACGTCAAGGCTTCATTACATCGTATCCAAGACCGCTGTGCAAATGATTTGAAAGGAAATATCCAAAAGTGCATTTAAAAACAAACTACTTTATTGAAGTCGTTTATGTGGTTGTTCATGGAGCATATGATTACATTTAAATATTATAATTTAAAGACCGCATGGCAAACGCCTGAACAGAACCTCTAGTACAAAGGAAGAGGCTAACGGTAATTTCCGGCACTGCCAGAGAAGTCAAGTCCTCTCCTCTTTTTCCTTTCCACGGTCTTTATATAAAACGTCTCAAAGTCGTGGGTGAAGACAGCTTGACAGACAACACAGGGAAGCATTGCGCATATTTGCTCTGGTGCTTTTCAAGGGCCCAGAGCAATCTGCCGTGCAGGAGGCATGAAAGCCAAGTCCCAGAGCAGAGCCACAGGTGCGAGCCCGGACCTTTCTGCCCGCCTGTCACGTCTCCCATGGAGATACTACGGTCATGCAAATATCTAAGACGCTCATTAGGTAATCTAGGAGGGGACTGAGGATGGATCGGTAATGCTGCGCAACAGGGAACAGTTCTGATCCGCGAGTCCTTGCAAAGAGAAAAATGAGACTGTATTTGATGGGCCGTTGCTGCAGTACTGGAAAGCCTGACACTTATTTGTCAAATTCGTATATGTAAAAAAAAAAAGAAAAAAGGAACAAATATGTGCATGAGGAGAGGTGACTGATAAGCCGAGATTACTACTGATAAATCAGTAACTAATGTTAACTAATATCAGTTGTTAACTAAGGTGATAAAGCTACTCAACATTCATTGCTTCCTTGCTTTCATGAGTAGTGAACATTTCTGAAACATGTAACAAAATGTCTGTGTGTGCCAACATGTCAGGGCACATGTAAAGCTGCACCAGGTCCGCATTTCCTGACAAGACCTAACAAGCCCAGACATGAGAGAGGCCCTCCACAGAGTAGAGGCGTCTGCTTTGTGATGTGGCTCAAGCTTTCAACCCACTCTGAAGTCACCGCAGGTCTCTGCAACAGCACAGAGAAACTGTCAGGAACCGCCCTCGGCCCACCTGCCACGGACCCTTCGTCCGACTCGCCCAACGGCAGCTTCTCTGAGTCGATTCCAGTCAGTCTGCCCTGGTTGGGACTGGAGGCACCAGCACAACACACAGACCAGCTACGTGACCGTGTTCCATCCCCATGGTAACCCCGCAATCATGCCGGTCAGGTGCATTTTGGGCTGTGTGTGTTGAGGGAGGGAGGATTCGTTTCCCTCCAAGCAGAATGAGGGCTGGCGGAGTGGTGGTGGCTGGCCACTCTGCTGGGGCCGCACTGACCGAGCTGGACTCAGACACATGGCCTCTCTCCCACCGGGCTGGTTTCACCAGCTGTTTGACCTCCAGCCAGTGATCTATCTGCACACCAACACAAGCCTCCTTGTGTAGCTTCCTCTGGTGTTCGCACATCCAGAGGTACATGAATCAGAAGCAGTGCACAGAATGAAAATAACACATATCTATATTATGAGCTATACAAAGGCCATAGCTCATAAGGTCGCTGTGACAGCAGTCTGCAAGAAGAAGTTGCTAAACCGAAACTATTAGAAGACCAGAGCTACTACTAAGTTCTTGGAAATGGCCCTGACTGTCACTGGTAATAAAAAAACCCACAGCATCCACATTACAACCTAAGGATGCACTGCTAAGAAATGATAATTCATCTTTGCTCAAATGCGTTTGGCCCCTGACACGGGATGCATCTGGGATGTTTTCATTCACTCACACTCTCTTCACAGTACACTTAGAAAAGGTACCAGAGTTCAGTTCAGTTCTATATATTGATCCATTTCCCAAAGCCAGCAACATTAGCTAATTGAAAAAATGTGATGAAAATGGACATTAATTGCTTGGCGTTCCTTAATCATTTTTGGTGAACCAGCTCCTCTTGCAGCATAATAAAGGCAGTGAGATATGAAAATTGCAGTGGAAATGTTAATCTGTTCAGGTACAACATTCTTCAACTTAATACGTTTCTTTTTAGATGTGGCGGAGTCCTGTTGACTTTTCTTCTTCTTTTTCCTTCTTCTTCTTGTACAAATAAATTACATTGTGAATACATATTCAACGTGATATCATTTGGTCTCCTGGGAGATAAACTATTTCTGCAAAATACTTTTTGAAACTTTAACATTTTTCTAGACGTTAACATTTTTTGGTTATATTTAATTTCTGTGCAATATCAAATAGGTATTTTCAAACACCCAGTGCAGGTCAATGAGCTAATCCTTTGAGATTCCTGTCATGTGCTATAGTCTAATGTTATATTTAGACTCGTGTGGGTGGATTGTAATTGCATGCTGCTGCATTCATAGAATTTAAGCACATGGTGCTTTTCTGATCGGCAGCTCTGACCTCACAATAAAGAGAGGCAAGTTTCCATAGCAACTAGACACAGCTGCTTGCGTGAGAAAACTGGTGAGCTGTGAACAGTAAAGCCAGGTCCCCCCCCCCCCCCCAGGCTCTGATTGAGTTAAAATGTTCAAGCAGCCCCTAATTAAACATTTGCTGAAATCAGTTGATTACACTCATATTAGCCTTGACACAACTGTTCACGAGATGATTAAGTAAGTTATCTCTCAAAACTTACAGCTCAAATGATCCTTATTTGTTAAAAAGCGGTTTTTAAAAAAATCCACGATGCACAAACGCGCTGTATAACACAAAAATGAAGCCTTAATTACAACGATTACTTGCATTAAGATACATGTCAAAGTCTCCGCCTGGCCGGCTGTGTGAACCAGTGTAGTAGACGTGCAGTGTGCATATGTTGCTAAGCGCCAACACAGTCCAAAGTGTGTGGCCAGTGTTTCTGAGATCTACACACACTGTGAGCACTTGCAGCAACTTCCACTGTCTGCGCAGCCCAGTGTGTGTGCGTGAGCCTGTGGGCCGGTGGTGGGCAGGGGCGCTTGATAGAGTTAAATATCTACTACGCATGATCTCAAAAAGCTCCCGCACATAAAGAAGTCGCTTCCACGTCAAAGATATGGCAAAGCTGAAGCCCTTTTGAAGCCTCGGCCGGGGGGATGCACAAAGACTTGGCATGTGCTCGGCTGTAAATACTCATTCAGCTCGCTCATGTACCACAACTGAAGCTTGAAGCACTGAGCCTAAAAGGCGACTGGAAGCGGCATGAATAATGCAGGAGGATGTTGTTCGACCTCTGAGCAGGTCTGCGTTAACTTTATTTTTTTCTTTATAGCCGGGACTGGCTCATTTGTGTCAGGGTAGATTTCGAGGTCTCATTAGGGACGTGGGCTATGGACAACAAGATGGGGAGATCAGGACATGCATGGTCAAAGAGAACGGAGGAGGTGCATGTCTGCAAGGCAGAAAGAGACGTGTTTGCGTGTCCGAGTGAAACGGCAACTGCGGTAGAGAACCAGGGCATGGCTCATCAGCCCTGAAGCCCCAGTTACCCCACAGGTCTGTGGGTCTGTGAGTCTGTGGGTCTGTGGACCCACCCTGAGTGTCTGTGGGCTCCGAGCAGCGGTCACCCCTGCCTGCTGGTTAGCTTATCCCTCCATCTCTAGCTCTCTGTTTCTATCTGTCAGGGAGTGTGTGTCCAGTGATGAACACACCTGCTATTTACACCGCAACCAGCTAGTGTTGTAATGATTAGAAAACATCCCCTTTCCATACAATGCTCTCACAAGCATCGATATTCTATACTTTTATAAGGGAAAGAGCTGATGCCTATAGCAGAAACAGCAGCACGGTGAAGGAATGAAGGTGGGGCAGTCGCTTGTGTGTGTGTGTGTGTGTGTGTGTGTGTGTGTATGGTGGCCTATGTGAGTCAACTCGCTGTCAAATCAA
The DNA here is from genome assembly GCA_020368025.1 of Brachyhypopomus occidentalis. NCBI lineage: Eukaryota > Metazoa > Chordata > Actinopteri > Gymnotiformes > Hypopomidae > Brachyhypopomus > Brachyhypopomus occidentalis. The sequence goes on along the minus strand of JAGXOD010000021.1, from coordinate 10,197,999 downwards.
AGAGTAAACAAAATGCTGTACCTCGTATAAATAGAAAGGAGTATTGGTCTGGTTTCATATGTTCAGAATCACCAATGAACTTGCAGTGTGAGGCATAGTCAGAGCAGTGGTTAGATAAAAGGCAAGTCACACAGTCACACACACACACACACACACACACACACACACACACACAGAGCATGGGCAAGGAGCATGCTTGAGTCTCCCAGCCTCAGAGCTGCGACAACGAACAAGGCCCTTCATCATCTGTCCCTGGCCATCCATCTGTGAGACGTGAGAGGTTGTCTGGGCCAGGCACTGGGGTTTACAGCTGGGTGGTGTGCACCACCCGCACCCACGCCAGGGACCCACAGGCACGCAGCATTCAATTATGCACACGGAGTAAATAAGATGCACACAGATGCCTCGCCGCACTCGATAATCACCATCCATTAAGCACCTCTGACACACACAAACACATAAAGCACATATGCAGGTTCCCACTCGGGATCAAAACAATCGCTGCACAAATGACAAGCACAGGGCCGTTTCCTACTGCATCATCTCATATCTCACAGAGCAGGTGCTGACTCTCTCTCTCTCTCTCTCTCTCCTGCTCTCTTGTCTGTTCAGGTTTTCCCCAGCATTCTCCAGCACTCCTAACTCAAGCTTGCACAAAATGCAAAAAATATTTCTTTATTTCTTTATTTTTAAAGATCCTGGGGGCAACGTTGCCTCCACATGAAAGTGCACTGCAGCCCATCAAGTGTACAGTTCCCACAGCTCCCTCTGAGCCTGCTTATGAGCTTCATCTCCCCTTCGCTACGGTCTCCTCCATTTCTCTTTGTTCCACTCGCGCATCCCTCACACTGCCGTGTGCAACGCTGCATTATTCACGACAGTCCAAAATCCAAAACTGTTTGGGCAGAGTGAAGCTACTCTACTGGCTTTCCCTCCAAACCCCACTGAGGCATGCGAGAGGCGCTCTGCTAGAAGAATCACAGCCTGCAGATCTCCGTCGCAAGGAAGGCAGACAGGAAGAGGCCAGCTTTCCTGGCTTTCCGAGCAGGATCGGCTTGTTCCGAGGCCTCGCCTCTCCTCCTCACGCCCCGCCTCTCCTCCTCATGCCCCGCCTCTCCTCCTCACGCCCCGCCTCTCCTCCTCACGCCAGCCCATGCTTGTCCCAGGAACTCACGGAGCTGGAGAGGAGGATCCGTACCGGATCTCTGAACACAGGGACATAAGGAAGGGAGACCTGCATGGACAAGGGAGAGAAGATAGGGGGCGATACTGAGCGCTTTTGGGCCTGCCTCAGCCCGAGCCGAGTCTGCAGGCAGCTCACGTAGAACCTGCGCGGCAGGGGTGACAGCAGGCCACTCCCTCCGTCCCTGATGCGCTGCCACCGGCCAACCAAGGACCACGATTAAAAGCTATTGAAACTAGATCTAGAACCATGCCTTTGGAATACAGTAATGAAGGATCTTGGCGATTACGGCTATTTTCTCTCACGTCGTGCCAATTCTTGCCAAATGAATTAACACAAATTTACTGCTTTTGAAACACAGTGGTTACAGTGAGGTTTACAGTAATATTAGAAAACTTATGTTTGCCCATTGGTTTGACATGTGCGTGGGTTACATAGGATGACATTTCAACAACAAACCCATGCGTGTGATCGCAGCAGATGGAGAGACGATAATCCACATGTATTACTCTTTTCTCACATGCATTCAAAATAAGATGAATGCAAATCAGGACACCTCTAAGATTACACTGCTTATAATGGAGAGAGAGAGAGAGTGACTAAACCATATCACCCCCCCCCCCCACATCCCCTCAAGGTACAGCAGTCTTGGCCTGAGGCGAGACTTATGCCCATGATTTTTAAACACTTGTGGAGAAACAGACAAAGGAAAAGTCAAAGTCATGACCTTGGTTACTCTGGCAACAGCAGAGGACTCTCAGGTCAGGCCTCAGGCGCCCGTTAGCTGCGAAAGCAAACCCAGCCGGAGCTGTCTGACAGCGGGACGCGAGATCGATCACGCGGCGTAAAGAACGAGCGTAAACACGCACGCGTGCTTGCGTCACACGCGCCCCCCAGTATTTCCGCGAGCACAGTCTTGGATCAAAGTCGTCCGCAAGACACAGAGCAGAGCAAAAAACCCACGGTAGCGCGAAAGGAGACGGCAGCGTGGACGTGTGTCTGCCGCACCGCCCCGTCCCCCCTCAGGACGCAGCAGGACAAACAACCCAGAAAAGACAATGAGCCAAAAAAGCAGGACGACCAGCTCCGCAGACACTGGGTCTCACGCGGCAGGGATGAAGACGTGATACTCCGACAGCACAAATAAACATCACCTCCGGCACTGTGTTAAGTGCCGTTTCCAAGGTTTTATGATCAGGTTTTATGATCACAAGTAATAATCTGTTAATAAGACAATAATAATATATGCTATACATGCAAATGAAAGATAGGGATTTACATGCATGGGGGAAAAGATCACTGTGCAGCGCACAAGGTGACAAACCAATACTTGCAATTTTCTCTCAAATCTTCTATGAAATTATATGAAATAAGATGATAGGAATACCCACTAATTCAAAGGTCCTATTCTCCTGTCCTGGCTGATCGGAACATATGTGGCCAGCTCTAAGAACAAGTGTGAACAGGGTACGATGCAGTGTAATCCAATCACTTAAACCACTTACAGAGACAGTCTGGGATGCATCAGGCAGTATTGCTACTGTAGTGTGAACAGTAATGCATGCTTAACAACAATCGATGGTACCGCTCATATCAACCGCACCATTGACCTGGCCGGACAACGTGCAATAATTACAAAGCTTTTTGGAAATGGCTCTAGATAGTGTTAAGCAAGCTAGGCTATAAGACCACAGATGAACCCAGCTGCTTTTTGTAGTTTCTTGTGGTGTCTCTTCTTGGCCTTCACTTGGCCTAGAAGACAACAGAAAATATGTAATAGCCTGTACTGGAACATTAGCAAGGATCCAGGGGACACTTCTGTCTGCAAACAACGAAGCAGAAGATTGATGCAGTGAATTGTCCGTCAGCAGAAATTATGTAAGAAATCCATTCAGAAGCGGTCACTCGAGATGCCTTCGAAATGCCAGGTGTAAACCGCTATGGCAGTCCCTTTTGATCAGATCACACAAGGTGCATTAATTCCAAGTGTGAACAGGGTCTAAGAGGTCAGACATCAACAAGGGACTTTTTGGTATATTGGTAGATATATTGAACTGTAAAATGTTTTACCTCCCCTTTCTAAAGCCCATCTATCAAGCACATAAAACACCCATTACCTAAAGAGCCAATGTAATTCTGACTTTAAAAGCATCATGGACTTAATGACATGAGGATTAAAGGACCGACTTCTTCTCTGAATTACAAAGCAGGCATGAATACCACCTCATTCCCTTTCGCTGACCTGTTCGAATCTCGCCTGGACTCTGCCCCGTCCCGTCCGGAGAGCCTCCTGCCTGGAATGTTTGCAGCTGGAGAGGAACATAAGCGCCGCACGAGCTCGCACAACCGAACGAATCCCAAAAGACAGAACGGGTAAAAGGAAGCGACCTCCACCCAAACTGTGAACGAAGCGACCTCCACCCAAACTGTGACAGTGGTAGGTGGAAGCGCCCAAACCCATCAGCCACTTCTGCCCGGCGTGATTTAGCACCGTCGTGATGCCGAGTCAGACCGCCCACTTCGCGTCAGGCTGGCACCAGCCCCAAGTGGCAGGACGCTCCGTCCTTCAGCAGGAGCGGCAGCGTCTACGGGTCGCGTACGGAGAGCCGGCTCGCGCTGCTCTAAGCCAGCGTGCTCTCCATGGCGGCAGCATCAGAGGCTGAGCTGCCTTTCCAGCTGGACAATGGCGGGGACCCCACCACCCCCCGCAGAGGACGGTGGTGACCCGGCCAGGTAAAGCCTGCCATTTCTCCCGCTGCTGGAGGAAGAGAGCACATTTGTGATGATGACAGGACATGACCTCGTCGTAAAAAAAAAACAGGCATTTCTTACGACGCCCCGGGGGCCATTCCTTGGAGCGTTTGTGTAGGAGGCAGGCCAGAGGCACACGTAAATGTGGCTACCGTATACTAGAGTGCAATGTAAAAACCGAAGGAGAGAGAGACGGGGAGGATAAAGAGAATGAGAGAGACAGATTAAGAGGTAGAGAGGAGAACACAAGAGAGATTCGCTAGCCCTCTATCGGAGCCTTAGCGTGGAAGCCTGTGTAAGTCTATAGCTATTAACGCTGAACCTTCGGATAGGAAAGGCAAAGTCAGAACATCTCCCTCTCATCATAATTGGGTCGTTTCTACCTCCGCCTACCTGGCATCCAGGGGGAGGGAGGCAGAGGAGAGGAGAGGCGTCGGGACTGTCAACACATGAGCGGCTCAGAAGAAAGAGGTGGAGGAGGGGTGGGTGGGTTGTGTGTGTGTGTGTGTGGGGGGGGGGGGGGGCTGATGAGTCTGCAGAAAGAAGCACTATAGTCCACAGCCAGCACTCTACTCTCCTTCATAAGCTGCAGAAGCCCAAAGAGGAGAACAGGAGGTCAGACAGCATGAGCACGCCCTGTCTGAGGAAAATATCCCCCACACCTCCTTTTCCCGTCCCTCACTGCTTTCTCAACACATGATCACAGAGGGCGGTAGCTGCCGGCTCCCCCCTGTGGGTCTGGCCCTACATCCCCTGGCTCAATAATGCATGTAGGCCCTTCTACCTGCAGGCCTGCTCCAACAAGAGGACAATCCCAAGTGAGGTCAACAAGGAGCAGCCGCCACATTGATTTATTTATGTTATCTGGCTTCATGTGGTAATGCTGTTTTGGAAGGATATGGTAAGGAATTTTCTTTGTGCGTGTGTGTGCGTGTAAGGAATGAAAGATTAATTGTATTTTAATTCTAATCCAAATTTTGCACTCTTCTAGTAGTTGATCTCAGAATGCAGCGATTCATGCATTCAATTAAGTCATGTGTCTGCCTCGATCACAGCTGGAAGCTGCACTACCCCTTCAATAAGCAGCTTAATGAATCACAGGACTTGTCATAATATGTGCAGTGGCTGCACTGATAAATCACACGTGTGCTCGTAACCTAACAAATCACACGTGTGAACCGCGAGGCGGTGTGCGCTGTGTGCACACTGATACGGCCAAATCCCTGTTAGTCTCGGTTAAAAAGCACCGGTACATCGTTAAATGAGCAATTTTACCAAAGTCACACAGCTCAAATATGATCTCTTGTGTGTGCAAGGGTCTGTGGGAGTGTGTTTATGTGTGTGTGTGTGTGTGTGTGTGTGTTGGGGGTTACAACACTACATCATGTCTGATATATCAGATATATGAATACATTTTAAGTTCATACATACACTTATGGATGATCAAAGGAAACACCATGACAACCAAGCAAAACTGCATCACAGTAAGAGTCTGCCTTTGCTATCTTATTCCTAAGATTCTCCCTGGCAGTGAGGACGTGCTTAAAGAAGCATAGAGTACAACTCAGGGCCTTCTAACTTAGGAGACTGCCGATGACCACGGCACTGGGCTGCCTACAGTAGATTAGTGGCCACAGACTAGCCATAGATTAGTGGCCACCAGCTTACAGGCGAGTGACTAGTGGGGAGAGATAGGTGCGGGATCACGCACGAGCTTTGATGTTCGCCGCGGCCAAAATCCCTCGTCTCGCGCTGTCATCTCACGCGTACGCTCAAACACCTCCGACAATAGCGCGGATAGGTTTTACAGTGAAGAGCTGATGAGCGCTAAACGCCATAAAGACTCTCAGAAATTCCTGCCATAGATGGTAGGAAAAACAAGCATAAATGCAAACTATTCTTAGGAGAAGACGTTCCGGAGAAGCTAAATCCTCACTGCAAGTCAAAGGAAGTGGAATGGTTATGGGGATGTAAAGGCCCCCATGAAGTGCCACATCCATCCGATTTCCCCCGGCATGTATCAGTCCGCATGTTTACACCTGATTACACCACACCGCCGGCTCGCACATCCCCACTAATAAGGTGAAGGCATGAGCCGTTAGTTGATCTAAATGAGATGTGACAAGGTATTGTGAAAAGTGAAACGAACTCTCTGTCAGGGTTAATGCAACTTGCAGCACCCTTGACCGCCATGTCCGCTTCTGACAGCTTGGTCATTCTCATTTGAGCTTTGGAATTTAAAATGGAGTTTTGCTGGAATAATGAACTATTTTTTTTAATCTAATTCCATGTGTAAAACATGTGGGAAATGTGGTTTTGAGCGAGAAAAGGGCTTTTAATACTACCATGCCATAGCCAAGAGAAATAGCCAAATAGTTCTAAAATATTTCTTATTCCATGCTTTGATCTATTCAGTATCAGTCCCATAATGTCCTAAATCATAAATAAATGCACAACTACTTATAAGCAAACAGCACGAATAACTACAAACTGATCTATCCAGTATATGGGGCTTTTTTCCCCCAGATGCCTGGATGTGGACGCACCAATGAGGTAATAACACTCACAAGTTGTCTTACAAAAAGCTTTAAAAAGAACGCCTTAATCCTGTCAGCCCACACTGACTTACTTTCTGAACATACCAGCTTAAAGAGCACATACAGTGGAGCATGAAGTTCACAAACGTTCTCCCTCTTAAATGTGTCACCAGCGAGGATTACTTCAAATGCAGTTATTTTCCAGCTGCGTCTGGGGAGGAACGTGTGAGGTGGATGCAAACAATTTCATCTGGGCTCCGCAGATAACAAAAAAAGAAGTTTTCTGTTATTTTATTTTCATTTTTTTAGTTATATTTATCTATTTATTTATTCAGCTTTGACGGCCTCTGCCATTGGTGAGGACACCTAAGTAGCATAAGGAATGAACTGTAGAAGCAAGTTAGAATTGAGTTGCAAGGCTGCCTACAGTAATGCTAATGCGAGCGAAGGAAGCCAGGCTATAGCCGGGTGTGATCTGTGTGAGTGGGAGGTGTTTAATAACGGGGCGCAGGTTGGGTGGGTGGGTGGGCGGGTGTGTGGGGTTAAATACCCACACACATATAGGCCATATTCTGGACTTCACGTGGAGAGCCCACCTGGCACTGTGGTGGTGAGAAGACAAAATGCCACAATGATTAAATTGTGTGCTTTTATCACATATCGTCACATGGTGCTTTGTACTGGATGAGTAAGACAATTATGAAGCAGAAGGGGGAAAAATCGTAACCGTAAGATACAAGAACATGGACGTGGAAAAAACAGTAACTACCCATGGTAAGCCAGTCAGGCTTTACAATGGAGCCATTATTCTTCCGTAATCAACAGTGAAGATATAATGGGCTTAGGTTACATAACACAGAATGACACTCCTTGTTGTCTCAGGGCGGTATTGTAGAGGCAGTGATCTGGGATGGACACACGCCATTAGCAGACATGGTTTAAGCAGTTACAAGGAGCTCTCCAACCTATTTTTGCCTGTGCATCACCAGGACCTGCCTGGTATGTATTATGTTTTTACAAAGCACGTGGCTGTTATCAATTTTTGTGCAATATATTGCTGAAGACACACTAGATTCAATTCTGAAGCACTGACACATGAATACTACTGTATATTCACAGCTACAGAATATTAGTGATGCTGATATAGATTTCCCTAAGCTCCTCAACTCTAGAGTACCTACTCTGTTGTTACTGTAAATCCAGATTAAAAATTTGTCTGATTTGTTTTACATTCAGTTTGCTGGGTCTTTTATATAACTATATTGTTTATAATCTGGAACAATGTTTTGTTTTACAATTTTATTAATTTACTTTATCCACATGTAAACTAAAATGTAAGTATGTATGTATGCGAACCGTGCCTGTGCAAGTGTCCAAAGGAATAACCTTGACTGTGCTTGGCAAATGCTGATGCCCGAGGGGTTGTCGAGTCATACAAAGCTTCGAAACAAGAAACACTTCTGTCATATATGCAGGCACAGGCGATGAGCCGGCCCTGAAGGAGAACCCCCTTAAAGCAGCCCAGATCCTGAGTAATGCTTTGAATAAAACAGCACAGAAGACAAAACTGCTCTCCCATCTATTTTAAGAAGCAACACGTCAGGTTGTATGTTTGATTGGTCTCTGGCTGAATTCCTGCTTCAGTACCCATGCACAGCCCTGCAGATTTATGGGATCATAGTCAGCTGACCCACGGCATTGGAACAAAATCACAACATATGGCTTTATTGTCAGCAGACAGTGAGAAAAGCCAGCAGCCTTAACAGACATGCTGGATGTCACTGTAGGAAAACAACAGTGTAAACTAACACGTTCTTTGGCTGGTTCCATTGAACAGGTCCTCATATAGGTGCACCCAAAAAAAAAAAACATCTAAAGATATCGGTTCTAAGATATTGACATTCTTGTAAAAATATCCCTGCTTGGATTGTAGATGTCTTGTAGATGTATGACAGTGGTGTGGATAAATAATATCAACAATGGGTTATTTAAGTAGGCAGAATTTTGCACTGCTAAAATTAAAATTCACAGCAAGAGAGAAATGCTACAAACAGGAGCAGGGATATACTTTAAAGTTGTTTTAAAGTTTTTTTTTTATTAGGCCACACTTTAAATGTCTACTGGCCTAGCAATTGCTTACACTAAGCAAATATTAATTTGCATTAATTTAGTCATAAATGTTTAATAATAATGGAATGGTTTTTCAAAATGGGTGTGGGTGTATAATAAGTAATTTGGAGGTTCACAGATTAACGTCTAAATAAACAAATTTTTTTAAATCTGCATGTCAAATCCAGATCAATACAAGTAATTTTGTCAACATATTTTGTCAACATTTTTCCCCCAACACCTGTCCTCCCCCAACCGGACAACCCAGATGATTGCTTATAAGAATCCTTAGTATTGATGAGAGGAACAGGCAATCTAGAACACACTGATCTGAAGTTCAAAGACTCTGCAGAAGCACATTACAGTTTCAGTTAGGCTATCATTTAGAGAGGACCTTAGCTTAGCCACTTGGCTCGCGTTAAAGACGTATCACATCCGAGTTAGTTTCATTTAGCTAACTGCTGATGGGCCAAATTGCTTCAATTCGGATAGGACAGCAAGTCCTCTGCGCTTACCCGTGTGATTGATGGCACGATACTTAAGCGCGCCTTCACAAGTGTACACAAGAACCAGCCTTTCACTGTAGAGAATACAGATAACGTTACCTTTGTGAGCTGTGCGATTTTCTTGCTCATCTTCAGATGAAGGTCTTGGGTGTATTCCAGAGTTACGCCGGACTGGAAGGACATTGTCGATGTTGATGTACTGTATTTCCCCGCTCCTGAATTGCCAGCAGGGCTGTAGTATTGCTGCCAACCCGCTCCAGTCGCCATCTTCACAATCCTTCAAATGCTGTTACTATGAATGTGTTAAATTAATGGCAAAATGGTAAGCGCAGACGTCAGGTCTGAATTGCTATTTTCCCTTTTAAACCCGACAACTGAAACCGAAAAACATAAACAGAAAGAGATGCTTTGTTATTGCGAAGGAGTCATATATACATATATATATATTTTGCTGGCTAACACAAATTCAACACAAATCCAGCATCTGTATGGTGTACATGTTAGTTAAAATACTTCTTTTTTTCCACTGTAATGTTACATACAGAGTAGCTAGCTTGTTAGACCTTTTGCTCACGTTATTGCCGTCTTAACGAGGCGATGGGTTAGTTTTCTACGAGCTTACCTCTGGAGGAAGAGCATCCGAAACCTCCGATGTTGTGGCATTCAGGTTCCAGAAATTCCCTGCTGTGCTTTGTGGCGGCCGGTCGCTTTGTGAGGCGGACACATTCAGCGTGAACGGCGCATAGTCTGAGAAACCTTGATGATGGAGGGTTACATCTCAAACTCGATGCTCTGCTGCGGAGAAAGCCGGACCGTGGCAAGCGCATTTGAATCGAGCCGTATGTGTTTGGTCTGACAGGCTGAGCGGTTGCTGCACTGCTCAAGAGTCTCTGTTACCATGGATCGCCTCAACAGTTTACGTTGCTGTCAGTGACGTCAGTTCCGCCAGCCCCTCTCCGCCCTCCTCCTCCTCCTCCTGCTCCCGCGACGGGCCATTGATGCGATGCAATTTTAGAATGCGATGCGACACAGCGCCTACAGCAGGTTTGATTCTTGTCTAATCCTTGCCTTTATCATATTGCTCTTTAGAAACGTCAAGAAGAGTCGTTCCTTCATCATACATTTGAAAAATATCATTATCGTTATTGATTTTTTTTTTTTTTTTTTTTTTTAAATAAATTTAATCTAGGGTTAGCAGCACAGTCATAAATTATACCAATGTACATACTCTGAAACAGTGCGTACAATAGCTTCATTGGTAGTTGGTTCTAGTGCTACTGAACACAAAGCTGCCGAGAACACAAGCACCGCCTAGGAGGAGAATGAACTGTGCTTTTTTCTAGTCAGTAAATGGCTGCAGACCTCAGACTCAGCAGGCAACACTGGCACTGAATATATAATCATTATCAAATAGACATTTAATGTCCTGTTGAAAGCATGGAAAACACAGGAAATCGATACTGGCAATGAATTAGGAGTGAATGTGTATTTTCACCCTGGCCTGCTCCTCTGTGTGAGTCACGCGTGTTGTCCTCCGGTGCATTAACATCTTCACAACCAGTAGTGCAACTCAAGGCAGACTTATAAAGACTTTAAAACAACCAGCTCTGGGCCCTTCTGCTCTTGTGCAGAGTGCAAGTAATTCCTTATGCTGCTCAGGCTGTGAACGCTAATGGCTTTGGTCATGGGAAATTCATGTGTACATAGATAATTTGTACAAAATGACAATTACACTGCTGCGTATGTTCTGAGAAGGCTTACTGCAGCTTTAAACAATCTAGGTCTTGTCAGTGTGGGGCACTTTTGTCACGAGACCAGCATAACAGTGCTGACGTAGGTTAATAGCTAAATAACACTCACGATTCTGTCGGACTCGTTTTGGTAGGTCAGACCTCACGCATGCGGTGGGAACTGGACTGTAAACATTTGCATTGTGCTTCCGTCTGCAGCACAAGCTGACCGACGCATTAAGTAGCCTGACGTTTGCCTGATTACAAATTTCTTGGACGTTGTTGTTTTTTTTTTTTGTGGGAGGGGAGGAGGAGGAATGGGTCACATCTACTTTTATCTACGTGCTGGTAAAAAATGCATAAGCCTTGCTCTGACTGAGGCTTCTCCACTGGAACGTTACTGAAATATGCCTTTTTAACTGTTACATTCAGAGCCCCTTCCCAACATCATGCAAATGCTATATGTAGGCCAACTGAATCAGCCCACCACTCCGGCTTGCCACTGGCTGTAAGGGAGATGGATGAGCGATGTGGGGCTGGAGAGAATGCACTCGAGAGTGTGGGCATTGTGCTACTCTTGGGGAGGCATGATGAACTCCGTTCTGCCGCTATCCTCCACACAGCGATGACTCTACAAAGGCAGAGGTTTTCACACTGTAATTGGTGCACACTGACTCACCAGCAGCAGTGTATCAGCTGAGGTTCGGGCCTCACGTTTTCACTGGCATGGTTCTCTTCTCTGTCACATGGCAGAGCCTGAAGGTTTCAATCTTTACAGATTAGTTCATTAATATGGAGTAGTTAATTAATATGCATAAAAATTACAAATGAGGAATCTTTTGGCTAACCTGGTTTGACCTGGTTCATCTTATGTACATATTTGGCAAAGTGAAGAGAGAGATTGTATATTCCAGACTTATTTGCAGGCTTACTGAAATGCACCTGGATCCACATTTATTTATTCATTTATTGTTTTGTGACACTGTTGTGCTACTCAGAGAATTGATGAGGAGTACACACAGAAGTGCACCGAGGTGCGAGTGCACACTGGTTAGCAAGGAGGAGTGCACTCAGGGAGGAGATGTGCATACTAGTTAGTGAAGAGCACACTAGTTACTGAGTAGGAGTGCACTCTAGTCAGGGAGGAGCACACACAAGGTTAGTGAATAGGAGTGCACACTAGTTAGGGAGGAGGAAGGTACTCAATTAAATGCCTGTGCACAAACTTAAGCATAACAAAGCTTATGCTCACAAGCAGACGTTTATTTTGACTAAAACCGATGAAGAAATGTGGTGCTGGCATTCAGGTCAGACAACAACAAAAACACAGAAGCTCCAATTAGATGTAAAATAGCATATGTGAAGATATAAATGTGTCTTCTCAAACAGTACGCTCCTCAGCCGTTTGGCTTATTAATGACTGCATTTAGCACACTGCTAGGAACACAGAGCTGCAGACACCGTGGCATTTCAACATCTGCTCTTAAGAGCTTTATAAAATGATATGAAAAGTAGAAGACTTGTAAATATCTGGTAAATATCTCCTGTACTACATAATATGGAACTACTCCAACAGTCAGATGGTGGAGCATAATCCTGCGGTTTAAAAGGATCGGGAGGTGTAACCCAACAGCTTGGTCAACCGGATAAATATGATAACCTGGTCATCTAAGGTCATCATTAGCTACCATGTCTAGACAACGAATTCTAGACAATGGATTCTAGACAATGGATTATAGACAATAGATTCTAGACAATGGATTTTCTAATTTCACTCAGTAGTTTCTAACATGAAAATAACTGACTGCAGCTCCTATTGTGAGCATTGTGGTGAGCCTTCTTCTGTTGAAAAGTAAATTAGTCTTTTAAAGGGCACAGGGAGACAAAAAATGTCCTGTCTTCGGAAAATAGGACACTGGTGGCATTGAGGAGGGCAATGGCTTATAAGAGCACGGAGGCCCTCGGAGGTTAAAATGTAAACAGAGAAGGAGCAGAGAGGGTATCTCGGTTTGTCTTCACTTCAGAGAATGTGTATATGTTGAAGGTTTCAGGAAAAGAGACTGTATCATGGTGCTGACCATGTGAAGCACAGCATGGTACTCACATCCTGGGGAAAAACTGGACTACATTTGTCTTCTGGACAGGTGAGAACACTGTTGGTGCCATGGCAAGAATTCAGACGTCCATAAAAGGTCTCTGACCCAAGTGGCATCCCTGGATGTCTTGCAGTCTGTATTTGTGACACAGGATTCCCTTGATCATTAATCAATTTGCTTCGTCATGTAGCTGTGTGGTGAGAAAACCCATTGTAAGAGCAGATGGCATTTTCTTGGCCAAATCTTACAGCTTTACTTTTATCGTGTAGAAACAGCAGGGTTGGGTTCAGCTCAGCACACTGTACTGCATCCTCACTCTCAGTACCAGTACCACACTACAGCCCGCGTCAGTGCCTCGGCTCAGCACGTCCGGGCTTCATTAAAAGGGGGCTGCTCTCCTTTGTCCCGTCATGCAGCTCCTTCCCTGTCACGAGCGTGGGCGTGGCGAGAGACGGGATCAGCACTTTCACCTGTCAGTGTTCCAGCATCCTGCAATTCCTGCGACCTTGAGTTGACACGTAGCTCCTGATCTCCCGGCCTGGAACCGGGGTGTCATATCCGAGCCCGGCAGAGGAGACACAGGGAAGAGGGAAACAGGGCTGCTGTTAGAGATCCTGTAGCAGCATCTCGGAGCTTTAATGAACAATTTATCAGGAATCAAGGTCTGGACACATCAAACTCAGGCCTGGCGACTATTAAACCAACTTTCATGACATCCCAACTATGAAATTATGATTTTGATGGCTGTATTATACTGGACTAACAACTCCAAAAATGAGAAATAACACATCTGTTCTATGGTTGACGATTGTTTGATAACATGCAATATTTCATTTCATTTTGGTTCACCCAGGGAAATAACACAGATCTGAAAGCATAGGCTCATTCTTGATCAACATTGTGTCATGGGATTTTCCAGACCACTTTAACCTTACTGACTGATATGGATTATGGCAATGTTCCTTTGAATTTGTCTCTGAAGTAATGAACAATTTTTTGTGTCATTTGAAAGGGCTCTTTATTTTTAAAAGATTTCAGTTTCCTAATGGTAGCCATCTTATTTTACTACTATTAACACTTTCTGTAGGAAGGTAAATACAACATGTTTAAAATTAGTATACTAGTACTCAAGCTCTGATTGTTCCTTTGATAAACGGCAAAATACACACACACAAATTCACCTATGACTGACTGTCGCATCTGCCGATGGGAGTCCTGTGGGGATGGCAGGACTGACAGTAAGATAGAGCAGACCAGCAGATCCCCAGCTTTGATGGGTGAGATATGTGCTTCCCATTGAAACTGTGAATTGTGTGCTTGGAGATCTATCTTCATGGACTCAGGGCCACCAGCTTTGTTCAAACAATGGACTCACTGGTTTCACATGTTAGTTTCTCATTGTACTTACGCTATTGAAAACACGGATACTATTGGCCAGCTTGTCCTAAATGGTCCTCTTATTTTAGTAACATTCTGTGGGAGTAAAAGCTCAGTTGAAATTTATTCATGGAGCTAATCCAGGATGAGAGTACCAAACACATACATAATGATCTTGACCTTCAACCACCAAGGTGTTATGATGGATTTTCACACATTGCTCTCTTTGGGGGAAAATTAGAAACTGTACAATTTATTTCCAGTCTGTGTAAAGATGATCTTTGGGCTCTTTTATTACTCACACCCCCTGGGAAATAACACTGTCCTCTCACAGTTCCCAGCATACATTGTTAATGGTGTACCTATTAATTGAGATAATTACCAGTGATATCGCCACATTGTATTAGTGTGTGAGTGGTATGGCTTGAGTGTTGTATCAGCATGACAGAGGACCAGGTTGCACGTGTGTCTCTTGCACAGACTCACCATCCTATCAGAGTGTAGGGGGTGTGGCCTAAGGGGACATGGTTTGCACTATTCCAAATATATCCTGGGTAGAGCTGGATCTGTCTGGTTATAAAACAGTAATGACAATAATGGTAATAAAGATTAGTTGGCAAAAGCATAGGTCATGACATTCATCCTAGAAATAGATGGTCATTTGGAAATCTTAGTTATAATAAGCCACCTACAAGTACAGTAGAACATAATAGCAGTGAAGAGAAATTAACTATGTTTAACTTCTAACTACTATTTGGCAGTCAAAATAGTTGTAATTTTTTTGATGCTGAAACCAAATAATTAAAATGGTGCCTCAGTTGGAAAGAAGTTTCAGGCTAATCTTCTGCAAGCCTTCACGCCAAAGTACTGGGCACATTCATGAGTAAAAAGAGCCAGGAATCAATAGCTTTCAGAGAGAAAAAAGTCTCAGGGAGACTGTTTAAAAGCCAATATACTAGTCTGCATTTATAAGGAAGGTCAAAAGCAAAGGGCAGACAAAGATTCAGCACATACTAAAGACCTAAGCACTGCACTTCCTCAGTACTCAGTATGGCCCTATCTGTCATGATGCATGTTCCTGTTGGGTTTTTTTTTTGGTGAATGTAGAATGTGAACAGAGGACTTGGGGGCACAGAGCAACATGGAGTGTTTTAACCGTGCTGTAAATATTACAGGAAGAACTGTAATGTTTGAGTTTCAGAGATACAAATCTCTGTTTGGAGCTTAATCGTGGCACACGTTATTAATTTGCTCTGGTGCTTATTGACGGAAGGAAGTGCCCGGATGCCAATTCCTTTGCTACAACAGTTGCAGCAGACCCCAGGAACAACCTGAAGAGTGCAGTCCTGGAAACAGCCAAGACACTATACAGGACCCTCAAGCTCCCAGACCTCTGTGTAACGTTGGGGTATTGGAGGCTGGACGCAAGTGAGGTTTATTAGCAAAATAAACAAGACAAACCAAGCTACACACAGTAGACTAACACTGAACCAAGAGAATCCAAACATTAACCAAATGTACCAACTAACACTGACAGTAAACACCAATACACTGAACAGGGGAGACATAAAGACCAGCAATAAAGACATGAAACAGCAAGATACCAAACAGCATATAAACCAAGAATACTCACAATAACCCACCAAACAAGAGACTGAAGACAGGACTCAAATATACTGACTAAAAAAGGGACCAAAGGAGACACACCTGAAAACAATGATGAGGGAGCCAAGGGAGGGGCGTGAAGTAATACACAACCAGGAAATTTCAAAATAAAAGCACACCAAAAGGAAACTAAAACACAAACGCATGAAAAAGGATTTGACCGACAGGAGTGGTGGAACTAAACGCTGGTAGAGAACCTGAGTTTGAAGGAAAAAAGACCACCAGGAAGAGGGCAGGGGGTTATTTATTTATTCAAGAAGATTCAGCTACTGAAGTAGCTGCAGTGTGCAATGCTTAAATATGCATTTAGAGGTATAGAATGCAGAGGTAGTAAAGAAATTAAACATAGAACACGTTTCCCTGTAGATTCCAGAATCTCTGTAGTTTCCAGAAACAGAATGTTTTGGACTTGAATTTCAGAAGCACTTTGCTTGCACATTTGAAGATTGGGTAAATGTAAGAACTATACAAAAACTAAACAAAACTGTCTGAAGAACTATAATAACATAATGACTGCAAAAAAAAAACGTTTTATGGAGCAACCCTCTTCTAGTCTCTTCATAATAAAAACATAATCTCTGCATGGGATCTTGTCCAGAGCGCCTCACCAGGGAGGCGTCCAGGTGGCATCCAGACCAGATGCCCAAACCACCTCAACTGGCTCCACTCTACATGGAGGAGCAGCGGCTCTACTCCGAGTCTCTCCCAGATGAATGTACTCCACACCTTATCTCTACAGGAGAGCCCAGACACCCTGCGTAGAAAACTTTGGCTCAGCTCTCTCATCACCACAACGGTCCAGTACAGCGTCCGCAACACTGCGACCACCGCACCGATCCGCCTGTCAACCTCTCGTTCCTTCCTTCCCTCACTCGTGAACAAGAACCCGAGATACTTCAACTCCTCCACTTGAGGCGAGGACTCCCCCCTGACCCAGAGAGGGCACTCCACCCTTGTCCGACTGAGTACCATGGTCTCAGTTTTAGAGGTGCTGATTCTCGTCCCGGCCGTCTCACACTCGCCTGCAAACTGATCCAGCGAAAGCTGTAGGTTCTGGCTCGATGATGCCAACAGGACCACATCATCCACAAAAAAGGAGATGCGGAATCCCGAGGCCACCAAACCGAACCCCCTTGACTAGTTATTCAAAAAGTCACCCAGTCATAATTTCCAGAACTAAAGCAAAACGCTAAACATAGATTCTAAGCACATGCAAGTACACACAATGCTGTAAACACATGCTCTAATCACAAATACATAAATATATGTGCTAAACACAGGCTCCAAACACAAGGCACAAACAGACTTCCAGCTTCAGTGCTTCATTGGACTTGATGAAAATAAATAAATATGCAAAATAATAATAAAAAAATATTTTTTCTCTGCAGTCATCAAAAATACATTCCAATCACTTTCAGCATTAGCCTCATTTTCAGATGGTCATGCATTGCAGAAGTGTTTGTATTGCACTCTCGTGTAGCTTTGCACATTGTGCAGATAAATGTGGATTCATGTCCCCTGAAGTATTTCCAGACTACCGAAGTTGGACTCGCGCGGGGCTCTGAGCTGCTGTCTTTACAGTGCGCTCGCTACCTATTGCTTTTCCTCCTCTGATTAGTCGGCGCTTCCTCACAGCTGCAACTACTGGATGTAGCAGATAACTATTCGCCTAATTGACTCATCTGTGTTTCCCGTACTCTGTATACATGGATTCTCTGTTAGACCGTCTCCTGTACCTCACCTGAGTTGTCTGAACGTCTTGTGTTGTGTTGGAGTGTCAGGAGGATTCTCATACTGTCATGCCAATAAATATGGATCTGGATAAGAGCACCGTCAAAATGCAATCAGTGTTTGGGAAGTACTGAGTAGTACTCTAAACTCTGGTACTGCAGCAACATGGGACAGGACAGTGAGCTCACCCTCACCCACACTCACCCTCACCCACAACCCTAACAAAACCCAGACTGTATACCTAACTGCCCTTAGGCCATAAACCCATCTACAACCTTAGTTCAGTTCTAAATGTCCCTAAGCCCTGAATTCATCCACTATGCACTACGTCCAGGCCTTCAACCCAAAGTCATTACCTAGACTTTAAGTTCAAACTTTAATCATCTCTGTTGCTTAGTACACCCAGAATCTAAAGCCATCTTCACTGAGACAATATGTCAGATGATTCATACACTGGTATGGAACAAGTATTATAGGATGTGGGAGTCTGATCCCCTTTGTGTCTGTATCGTTGACAACCAGTGCAATGGCTGCCAACATGTAGATCTGTATGAAAATTTAATCCAAGAACCTTGAGTCATACTACTGGGTCGTGGAATGCAATTATACGTAAGCATGCAATTATATTTTGATAAAGGTTTCATGGATGAAGCATATCAAATTCAACTGATATTTCATTTCCTTAGGAATTAATCTTATTAAAACAAAATAATGTTCTCAAATAATGAGAACGGTTTAGTTGTCCGCATGAAAACTTTCTTTATCTAATAAATGGGAAAAATATCAATCACAATCTTGATTAGTGACTGTATTTCTGTAATATTGTATTTCACTTGTGCTGTACTGCCATCTTGTGGCTATGTGACATATTTTCGATAATTCGTGGTGCAAAAAAATGACTCGCATCGAGGCAAATGATTTAAAGCACTCTTCGGGTGAACGGGCCACTGAGGCAAAATGCAGTACTTTTGCACCTAGTAGACTTTGGACATAAAGTGAATTCAAATAGTAGTAGCATAAACACAAATATGATGCGTTCCTCCTGAAAGTTCAGTCATATCTGAAAAGCAATCAAGAAGCTATAGATAATAACATCCCAACATCCCAAGCAGTTCCTGAGAACACTGGGTATACCAATCCAACACTGGTATGCTCACATTCAGAGAAGGTTTTTAAAAACATACCCACAGATTATTGTTTTTCTTTGATTGTAGACTGACAATTCAAAATATTGTTAAACATTTTAAAGTAGACATGCACCCTAAAATACTATTGCATCCTTTATAAAGTAGTTTTGAATAATTCTGTGATGTCTTTTTCTGTAATTACAGATGCTACTGCAATGACCACAATGTATGAGTGAACTTATGCCTTCTGTGGATGTTATTGGGGTTTGAGTCCCAACTCTCCCATGTATCACTTAGACTGGATTGCTGTAATATTCACTTATCTGGTGAAATCAAGTTAAAAATTAAATAGTTAATAATTGTAACCTTATTTATGTGAATTCTTCCAAAATGATTGCTTATAAGAACTAATTTATTGTTTCATATTCTCTCATATGAAGAGCTCATCTCTGTTTAATTTTTTTTAAAGAAACATATTGATCAGTGCTATGCTAATACATTATATACAGTATGTTCCATGTACTGCATACTACTACAGTTCCCCATTGTGACACATGCACAAATGTAAAACCAAAGTTTTTCTGGTAATTTTGTCCTTGTCCTTTTGTGCTCTCCATATTCCTGGTAGTGCTTTATACATTACTGTAAAAACGTATGTGCAATTGCTGAAAACAGCTTTAAAAGGACTCTGTGTGTATGTGTGTTTGCAAACGCAATGAATAGCACAGAGAGGAGAGCCGTTCTGACTCAGCCATTTTCACTGGGTCCATTACCACAAGCACCCTGGTACTCCCCTGTCACACTGGCCTGCCCAGGAGCCCTTTGTGTAGTACACACGCTCAGAATGTTGGAACGCCAGAAAGGGGCCGCATATTACACCGGCTCTTAAATCTCTTCATTAGCTGTCTTATCTTTTAGAACTGAGTTTAAAATTCTTTTATCGGTTTGTGACCGTCAAATTCCCAGTTGCGAATCTAAGTTTGATAACAAAAATAACTGATCTTTTTTTTCTAGGTCACTCAGGTCATCTAACGGTCTCCCACAAGTGTGGTTAAAGAAGTGGTAGTTACAATGGACCCAAACTGTGGGATTCTCTGACAGAAAAACTTAAAAGCGACCATTTAAAAGAACCTTTAAACACGCTTTTTCAATATCTCATTTGGTTCAGCCTAGCTGCTGGAGGGCTGAGTTTAGTTTCATTCACAGTCTCAGTTCTGTCGAGCTCACTGAGTACCCAGTGGAGGTCGATTCACTTTGGTCACATTTGTCTAGTTGCTACAGAGGAAATTAATTTGATTCCCTCTTGGAAAAAAAACCAGACTGTGTGCACGCACAGCTATTAAGCCTGTGGGCGACCCGGCTTCCTAGTTTAAATTTCCGTGGTAAGGATTGAGGGTTGACAGTGAATGAGAAAGTGTAAAGACTCTTTCCTGTGTGGCTGTGTAAAGCCCCTTATCTTTATTCTGTGAAATGAGGACATACACGCAGAGTTTGAGCTCGTGAGTTTCTTTGACAAAGCCCTTCTATGATTTCTTGTTTTTCAGTTGTGTTAGCTACAAAAGGCCTAGCTCTTAATTTTTAATGTTATTGTTCTGTTAGTGCACTGTCCTTTTAATTGTTCCAAGCTTTCTAGTTTTATTGTCTCTTTTATTTTTTTCTCACTTTAAAATGGCCGTTTCTTTTTTTCTTTCAGTTCCCTGGGTATTTTAGTTCAAATCATTACTGTATAACGGTTACTGGTAAAGAACAAGCAAAAAAAACATGGGTATCTAACTGACGATTTAATGTAAAAAAAAAAAAAAAAAAAAAAAGAAAATCGAACGGGGAACGAACTCAAAGTGACATCAATAACCTACAAGACGATAAAATGGCTTTAAAAGGTGAATAAATCAGGATACAGTGATACAGAGGTGGCATGCGACGCCAGCGTGTGGCGTGCTAACACAAACCAAAACAACAGAACACACGGAAACAAATACCACGCAGTTGTCACCTCCGCCCATCGGAGGGCGCATGTGGCGGGGAACATCACAATTACAGTCTTTAGCATTTTCTCTGTAACACTTTTTTTTGAAGGTGCTAGGTAAAAAAGGTGCTATGTAGATTTCTAAAAATCATTACTATTAACATTATAGTAGTGTTTTGTTGTTGGCTTTGAGTAGGCTTGCTGGCTACATTCTCAGTGGGATGAGGGAGGGTCAGTAACACAATGCCATAGTCAAAGTCAAATGTATTTATATAGCACCTTTATTTATAACAGCTGTTGTCACAAAGCAGCTTAGTAAATGTCCCAGCCCCCCAGTGAGCTAGCCAGAGGTGATCGTGGCAAGATGAACCTCCCCAAGAGAACGAGGAAGAAATCTTGAGAAGAACCAAGATTCAAAGAGAGGACCCATCCTCCTCTGGTGAACAACAGACACCACACCAGACTCAGTCTAATCAATAAAGAGTAAATAAGGAACGAAAAAAAGATAAAAAGAGACCTGCCTTACTGGTTTTCTAGAAATCCTAGTCAAGGTTTTGACGAGTGCAGGTGTGTCTGAAGCCATCCGGCACGAGATCATCTGTTCAGGGCCATGGAGGAGTAGGTGGCTGTGGTGGAAGGGGGTGGGGCCAGAGGGAGTGGTGGGAGGAGCTACAGCAAGTGAGACAGGTTTAGGTTCAGTAACAACAGGACATCAGAAGTACTTTGGTAGAAACAGAGAAAAGATGATGTCAGTATGTCCTAGTACAAAGTGTGTGTAAAATAGGGAACTGTAATACGCGAGGATGGACCCTGGCAGGTGTAGCTGTGACCGTGCAGCTACAAGAGCCAGAAAGTGACACTGGCATAAGAGCCCCTGGAACATCAGCACTCACATTTGATTGATGAAAAGAGGTGAAGTGACGGCATCATAAATAGCCTTAAATATTGAGACTGTGTCTGATTCTGGAACATTGAGAGGGATTTTATTCTATATGGCAGCTTTATAAGAATAGGCGGCCCTGCGGTAGATTACCTTATTAAAGGTGATAATACCTTGACAGCCTGCACCTTTTGTTCTAAGCAAATTTTGGGGTCACTATGCACTAGGAGTTCAGTAAGGTATTGTGGCCTTTTATTGATTATGTCACTCGGGTTTGGCAGATTAGTTAACACAGCACAGAGGAAACGCAGTGCAGTGATGAAACCTTTCACCCTGCGACTGGAATGACGGCATATGCCCCGTGTTTATGCTGGTTATCCCTGCAGAAAGGTAAGGTTGATGTGAACACGGCTTTCACATCATTCTCAGCTGCACGTGTGTGTGTGTGGGGTGGAGGGGGGGGGGGTCAGCTCTTCTCCTCATTCTTTCTGTTGGCTGTAATTTCATTTGCTTTGGAAGGGGGCTGGCAGCCTTCCGTGTCTGCCCGACCTGCGTGAAGCCGGCAGTCACGCGCCCCGAGGATTGGGCCAATCCGCCTGCCCTCCGTATCCTGAGGATCAGGTGTGTCTGCATGAAATCAATCATGAGGCGAGTTACCATAAGAAGATGAGGATGAGGATGTGAAACGGAAAGGTCGGCGCCCACATGGCATCACGCAAGCTGTGGCTTTTTCGAGCGTCAGGCGGGAGGCTAAATTGCAGGTTGCACTTTCTCACTGAGCTGGTACTGCATGCAAAGCTCGCACAGTTCAAACATGGACACTGCTGCAATATCTTCAGTGTAGAGGGATTTTTCAAATCCTTCTAAGAACTGCATCTTTTATGATATAAGTCTTGTAGCCTATTGGACGTTAATTATAATTCCTTTGAAGTTTCACAGTCAGCTTCCTTAAACCCTCCATCCTCACTTCCATGTCTTTCCCACAATCCACTTTAAGGCTACTGTTTAGCAAATGAGATGCATTAATCTGGCCCTGGGACCAGATACATTTCTCCATTGCTCATTCAAACCCCACTTGTCCTTTTAGTAGAGTCATTTGTATCCAACACATCAATTATGTTAAAATCTAACTTGTATACATTCAGTAGAGGGGAAGGTGGATGTTGTTTAACCCCCAGTGTGACTGCAATCGATATGCAGGCACCCCTGATGTGAATGGTCAAGGATTGTTGATTTTAGTACACAGTGAAATACATATGCTCAAGACGTAGGGACTTAAAGAGGTGCAAAAGAGAAGCACAAGCCCAACTCATTAGGGAGTGGTGGTACTGCGACAAACAGAGGCTTCTGAGAAACCCTTACTTAACCTGGTCCCACCATTAGATTGCATCATTAGCTAATCAGTTGGTCTGGCTTGTAGCCTTCTGTGTTGATTTGTGCTGTGCTGGCGAATTCTTATTTGGATATGTTATGCATTCCATTTCCTTAAGATGGTCTATTATTTTTGCAGTACTGGTGGAAATAATTTGTATTAAGAATATATTATTATGCAAAGGAAATTCAGCATAGCTACAAACCCTGAAAGAGGGTTTTATCTCTGTATTTAATTTAAGCATGTGACGATAAGCAAAAACAGCATTATGTGGGAAGAGCCATCAATAATAAATTTAATCCTGAATAATTCTGAAAATTTTTAATGGCTTCCTACTCTTAAATAACACGTTCAAAGATACAAATTCAAACATATCCCATCTTTTTGATGTTTAACACATGAATTATTTAATTGAGGAGAAAATCCCAAGAGACACATTATGTGCATTTTCTCATTGAAAAACACAAAAATGAAATTATTTGAAAGGAAAAAGAAAAGAAAAACATTCACGCTGAGATCCTTACAGAAAACAAACCGTCAGAAGAATGTAAAGGTGCATGAAGATTGCTTCAATATAGTGTGAAATGATGCATATTGGCCTGTGGGCTTGTACAATCTTACTGGCCAAATTGCCAGACTTTCCCTGGTTCACCCTGGTCTTTGGAGGCTTATTCTGTAATTGACACCAAGCACAGTCCCCGCACAAACAGTTATTGCCTCAGTGCCACTGATTCTGGTCTCTTATCAATTTTTGATCTGTAATAAAGGCTTTTTATTCCATTTTTGAAGACTTGACAGGTGATTTTTTTATTATTTTTTTATCTTAGTGTGTTTGCAATTCTTGGATAAACTAAAAAAGTTCTTGTGTTGGACTCAAGAGGGCACACTCTTCCCACTGTTTACTCGTAGTTCCTCTTTCTGCACCTCAGTGAAAATGCAGCACCTAAGCGCACGTTCGGTCTGAGGTAAGATCGATAGTCCTCTCTTCACTGCTTCTTCTCTTGCTGAAAGGAATAAAGAGATACAAAAGGCCGACACACCCATTTAAGGCTTTCTTATCTGATTAGGCCACTTTGCTTTGCTTATTCTCTCACTCTTTAGATCGATGGACAACTGATTCAGCCCCACTGTGTTGGTGAGCTATGATTATACTGAATTACTGGTGCCAGGAAGAGGGAGTTCAGGTAAGGAACAGGATGAGCGTCAGAACAGATGTTAAAATTGAGTGGACTGTCACTTAGCCCCCCCCCCGCCCCGATGCACATGGTTCAATTCGTTAGACCGCCAGCAAATACAACACTCTTTATTAGGATGCATGAAAAATCCACTCACTGCCCTGGAGTATTCACTGCGTACAGCACTCATATATCCAGCACTGACATGCAATTACAATTTCTGCAAGGCTTATTTGGAATGATACGCTGTTTACCTTATGTGATATAACTGACCAGTATTACACATAATCCCATATAACAGTGTGCTTTTAACAGTGTGGAGTTTATTTCTTTGCCATCTGTCATGGTGACTGCTATTCCCGTATACAGTATAATCATTTTATCATGGGAATTTTATACAGCATTATCAGTAATGACAAAGTCATACATAATGCATTGACTGTCTATTTTAGGGTGTACTGTCAGAGAAACGACAATCTTTGCCTGCATCTTCCACACTCCAACAATACAGTAAAGGTCTCAGCCCCATTGGGGAACTGAGGTTTGACATTTGAAGAGCAGAGCTTTACCCTTTTGGACACTACAGCCGCATTCCCTCTCTGTCAGACTCTCCAGCTGCATTTTATCACTGTCTAGTGCCTTGAAAAGGATTGATGTCCCCCTAGAGAGTCAACACAAGGCAAGAGTGTGTGTGGATGCGCACATCTGTGGGCAGACCTTCATGCATGTGTGTTGTATTGGTTGTTTGTCTATGCATGCACCCTAGCTGGTGTTGTGTTCATATGTGTGTGTGTGGGTGTGTTCCTTGAGGTACAGGGGTGTGCGTAAAACTAAGTTTGGCCAGTGGAGAAAGTCTGTATTAATGTGTGTTTGCAGAAAGTCTGCATTAATAAGGCCATGCTGTTTCTGCAGGTCCCCGAGCCTCATTAGTCAGTGGAGAGATGGCACAGCTCAACAGAGGCATGGAGGTCACCGGCAGAGATGTGTGGGCTGGACATGGCAATGAAAACATAAGTGCTGTTCATCCCCTGCTCCGGCTTTTCCTTATTGCGCAGGAGAAGATGTAACGTGCTAAGGAGGCGGCAGGATGAACCGCCTCTTTGTATAGTCAGGACACAACAGCTGGGTGGCTGTGTAATAAACCACGCAGAAGTCCTCTCTTTAGGGTTGGAGCACGGCACCGTTTCTAGTTTGGTTCAGTGTTTGTTGTTCGGTTATGTGCAGAAGCTGAACTGAAACAGTGATGGTGATAATTATGGCTATGATTATGAAGGCAATGATGATGATGATGACGATGATGATAATGATGATGATGGTGATGATGGAAGCCCGGGCTCGGTAAAGGAATCCCAGTGGTTGGATCTCTCTGCATGTCTGCATAACTGAATGTGCTTTCACAGTGGAGAAGCTGTGGCCTGAATCAGCCTCTGGGACGTTTATCACCTTCTCACATCGGATGTAAGACAACCTTGAGTCTGCAGTGTCACACTGAGAGTTGCCATGCTGAGAAAAATGCCTGTAAATCATATGGAACTACATTCAATTCCTCTGTGGCACGTACATCCTCCTTCACCCTGAATTCTGCTTGTTGCTTTTCATACCTTTTATTATCTATAATTTTATGAACTTTCATAAAATTCACTTTTATTTTTATTTTTTTATTTTAAAGCGCATAAAGAAAGTCAGAGAGCAAAAGCGGAACACAAACAGCTGGACAGCCAAAACCATGAAGCAAACACAAACTCAAAGAGTAGAAGTCTAATGACGCATCTTAATACTGCGAAAGGAAACCCCGGCACCACGAACTCCAGCAGCAGGACGGTCAAAGCCCCCGCCAGCAGACGTCTCTTTAAGGGCCAAGGTAAGTGCTAGGCTCTACAAGCAATGACACTCCAGGCAAAGGATAATTGCCTCCCAAATTTCAGGCAAAAGTGAGACAACACACTGAGCTGAAGGTTTCCTCCGGTAGTGAAGAGTGGTGAGACCAGCTGCAGTGGAACATTCTGACAGATCACAGCATCAGAGAGTACCATGCGAACTGAGGTACATTCATTTTTACTTACACCGTATTGTGTGACTTCCTGTAACAGGAAATTTCTCATTAATGTACAGTTCAATGGTAACCAGGGCAACAGGGCAGCAGTGACTGTTGTTAACACATAAGACATAATACACATATAGTGTATATATATATATATATATATATATATATATATATATATATATATATATATATATATATATATATATATATATATATATATATATATATATTAATGATGATGAGGGAAGGACATACCATTAATGGGCTTAAGGGTTTGTAGCCACAGCCTGAAAAAAATTATTCGATTCTGAGCTTATTTCTTGGAATACAGACACCACAGTCATAACCCCTGAAGTATTTTTCAACTACCTCTCTCTCAGAGGTAATCTTTAAATCGTCTAAAATCACAAAAATATAGACTCAGCAGTCACTTTATTCAATTGATCTCTCTAGTAATAACCACCAAACACCATTCTATTTTCAGAATGGACATAGAAGTTTGCTGATTGATGTTGTGAGCCTGACATCCATTTGCAGATTTATTACAAGACAAAGGTACAAACTGTAGGGAACATACAGGAGATCAAAACTAGCAGGATTAATACAGGAACATACAGGAGATCAAAACCAGCAGGATTGATACAGGAACATACATGAGATCAACACCAGCAGGACTGATACAGGAACATGCCTGTAATCTGCTGCAGAATGTGAAAAATGGGCTTATAAATCACATAAATCGTTTGTAGAGAGCCACACTGTTTCACCAGGTTGCAGATGGGCTGCAGGCCTGCAGGGCTGGTTAGCACCTTCTGGTGGTGGATGGTGCACCATTGGTGGACACGGGCCCAACAGAGGATGCCATTGTCCATTGTAAAAGGCTGACGGACATTGTGATGTTGAGTGAGCGACATGATGGCACATTAACCGACAGCAATAATTCTATCTGCTATATTCCACTGTTCTATAATGTAGAAAACTATATTTATTAAATTTTACTAACCCATAGATCAATGTAAGCCAGAGAATTGAGTCCTTCCAATGAAAAAAACATATTTCAGGCATTTCTATAATCAGTTATTTTTGTTTCTTTCTTATTTTTTAATTAACATTTTTTTACATGTTACATTAAATGCTGAAATCTAAAATATGCTTTTAACAGCGAGGGGTGAGGCAGGATGCCGAGACGGCTGTGTAGTTAACAAAACGAACGTTTATTTATTTTAGCAATAGCGCATTAGCGCTACGCAAGAAACATCCATCCATCCATCATTTATCCTTACCGCTTAATCCCGCTAGTCGGGGTCACGGGTGGGGGGGGTATTGGGGGGGGGGGGTATGAGGGGGTTGGAGCCAATCCCAGCATCATTGGCCGTAGGCAGGGTACACCATGGAAAGTGAATGAACACAAACATGTATAGTACTGCCTATGTTGTTATCCATGGTGCTGTTTCCCTGTAGACATCATTATATGCCGGTTAGGTAGACCTTGCCCAACCCTAATGGGCTGTCTCCCGTATCTGCCCCCAGACCTTTACAGTCAGGATATTCAAGACATTCCCTGGTCAGCTGAAGAACACAGGCTGAAAAGATTTAAAGGCATTGCAAAAGGCTGAGCCTTACTCTGCCCATGCTAAATACATGCACGCTGCTCATAGCTACAGTGCGACGGGACAAATCTTCCGATATCCTACTGAGACTCTCAGCCTGATTAGTTTGAAGATGATAACCAGAGGTTTCCAGAGATGCTGAAAATATATCTAAATATATATATAGATTTCCACCAGGAAAGCAGCCACAGCCAAATACCTCCATAGTGTGAGGCAGGTCCCAGGAAGTCAGAACAAGATCCAGGCTATCAACACCTACGCTCTACCAGTCATCACATACCCTGCTGGTATAATAACCTGGCCAAAGAAGGAGATAGAAGCCACTGACATCAAGACAAGGAAACTCCTCACAGTGCATGGAGGGTTTCATACCAAATCCAGGCTGTACACTGGCTGTAAGGAGGACTAGTGAGCCACTGTCCAGTATCAAACAACCAAGGTCCAGGAATACACCAGGAAGATGGCCCAAATTGACAAGGTGCTTAGGGAGTACCTCAGACAGCAGAAACCCAAGGAGGAGAGGAATGAGGAAGAGAAGGTGCCATCACGGGCCTTATATGGCATGTTCCACCAGCAAATAATGGAAGTGGATGATATGGAGAAATTCTACTGCTGGCTGGAAAAGGCTAGACAGAGGCACTAATCACGACAGCACAGAGGCAGTAATTGCAACAGCACAGAGGCACTATTCACGACAGCACAGAGGCATTAATCACGACAGTACATAGCCAGTAATCGCAACATGCACAGAGGCACTAATCACAACAGCACAGAGACGCTAATCACAACAGCACAGAGCCAGTAATTGCAACAGCACAGAGGCACTAATCACAACAGCACAGAGGCATTAGCTCTGAACACTAGAACAATAGAAGCTGGGATGTACCACACCAGACAGGACTCCAGATGCAGGCTGTGCAAAGATGCCCCTGAGATGATCCAACACATAACAGACAGGTGCCAGGTGCTAGCAGGGAGAGCGTTCACGGAAGCCATAACCAAGTGGCTGCTATATTATACAGAAACATCTGTGCCAAGTATAGGCTGGATGTCCCAAGGTCAAGCGGGACACTTCCCTGTCAGTGCTGGAGAGCAACCAAGCTAAGATCCTGTGGGACTTCCAGATACAAACTGATCAAATGGTAATGGCTAACCAACCGGACATTGTAGTGATGGATGAACAGTAGAACAGCTCTGTAGTGATAGATGTGGCAATCCCATGTGATAGCAACATCAGGGAGAAGTGGTTCCCATGGCAATAGGAGCACTAGAGGATGTGATCACCAAACTGGGGGAATGGCTCCAACAGATCCCAGCAATAACATCTGTGATTGCCGTCCAGAAGAACAGCTACTGCACAGCTCCCAGGCTTCTGGTAGAGGACCAGTGCTTGAAGGAAAAAAACTGCCCGGGGTATGTATGTATATATATATATATATATATATATATATATATATATATATATATAATAAGTGTTTACATACACACTGCATAAATGTAGAGGGGTCTTGTAGAGCCAGTCAGCCTACTTCAGGAGCCAGGAGGACCTGATTACAACGGGCTGTACAACGTACAGCAGCTCATTTGGTACAGCTAAATAAAGTGCACCTAATACAGTAATACAGGGCATTGTGCACTGCGGAATTCGGACAATGACACAATTCTTGTGTTTCTAGCACTCAATTTGAAATTAAACAATGACTATGGAGTATAATGAAATCATCTTTATACTCTATATACTTTACACGTTTATACTTATATACACTGTTTAATATTTGGGTATTTACTTTATCAAGCCTTTTGTGTTCATTGTGCCTGATGTTGCCACATCTGTCACTATGCCCCTCTATGTCCGGTTGGTTAGCTGTTACCATTTTGTCACTCTGTATCCGGAAGTCCCACAGCATCTTAGCTCAGTCATCCTCATAGTCATCGGTTCCCATAGTAATCGGTGCACAAGGGGCTGTGACCCCTAAAATGGGAGAATGGCTCCAGCAGATCCCAGGAACAACATGAGAGATCGATCTACAACAAAAAGAGTGCAGTCCGGGGAACAGCTAATATACCACACAGGCCCCTCAAGCTCCCAGACCTCTGGCAGAGGACCCGAGGTTGAAGGGAAAAGACTGAGTGGGGAATTTTAAAATTATATATATAATAAGTCAAAATTAGGGGAGTTGGGTAGACTGTAGAGGCAACAGGATTGGATTCACTTACATGAAAATACATAAACTTAAATTAAATTTTACTCCACTAGCATTTATTAAATATTTGTGACTGTAATGACTTTTCTTGCTTTTGCTTTTGCTTTTATCTTTTAAGTAGGGTTTTTTTCAGTATATATTTTAGTATATCTAGGCGTCCATACTGACTGTATCTAATAATATCTTTACTTAAAGTTTCTTCCTGATTTTAGCCTAAACTAACTAGCTAGAGATTTTGTTCTGAGTAAAACAATGAAGCACTTTTTGTAAGTCGCTCTGGATAAGGGCGTCTGCTAAATGCCGTAAATGTAAATGTAAATGTAAATAAACTCTGAAACAGTGAATGTGTGTGACATCAACACACTGCCCTTAGCAAAAAGAAGTTTATTCAAGTGTACTATAAGTATACTTATTTTTTACTAAAACTGAGGAAGTATACTTGAAGGTTACTTTTTATAAACTATTTTTTAAATACTTAAGAATAGTATAGTGAAGTATACTTGGCTTATACTGAAAAGTATAAACAGAAGTCTAAGACTAAGTACATTAATACCCTTAGCAAAAAATAAGTTTATTCAAGTGTACTATGAGTATACTTATTTTTACTAAAACTGAGGAAGTATACTTGAAGGTGACTTTTTATAAACTAAATTTTAGATACTTAAGAATAGTATAGTGAAGTATACTTGGCTTATACACAGAAGTATAAACAGAAGTCTAAGACTGAGTACATTAATACCAAGACTTACACTTGTATAATACTTACTATATCTTGCTCCAAGTGCATAATAAGGTCAAGTCAATGACTCATGCTTAACATTTAATGCAAATGTGCACTTTTTCCTTTCATTTTCTCCAGTAAGGAAAAAATTTTTTTTGTTTTTGAAATGTGTGAAATGTTTGAAAATATATCAAACTTGTTTTCAACATTCTGTCTTGTGATTTTGTAAATGCATCACACTCTTGTGTACATACAGTAAACTTTAAGAATACTGAGACGGCGCCGGACATACAGATTGACAAGCCCCGCCCACTCGTCAGCAGAGGTTGCTGGGAGATAGGCGAGAGACTGGAAATTATAAATAATCCGTTTAATGTGTGAGTTTGCATGTAGTTATTTTGCTGTTTTTAGTTATAAGTGTGTGGAGGATGCATATGTGTTTGTTCTGTGAGGAAAGCCGGGAGCACCCTCACTGTGATGTGGGTGCGGCTGGGTGAGGTAGTATGAAGTATTCTGAAAAAACCTACGTGGATCTATCAAAGTTCATTTTCTAG
Source organism: Brachyhypopomus occidentalis (assembly GCA_020368025.1). NCBI lineage: Eukaryota > Metazoa > Chordata > Actinopteri > Gymnotiformes > Hypopomidae > Brachyhypopomus > Brachyhypopomus occidentalis. The sequence continues at coordinate 10,166,661 of JAGXOD010000021.1, read as the reverse complement.
CTGAAATGAATTTCTCGTGTGAGACTCCTTTCTTCACTACCAGGACAATATTTTAAGGAATGTATTTCAAATACTTAAATTTTAAGCTATAAGTAATATGCCAAGCAAACTTAAAGTGAACTAGTGAAATAACCAAAGTTTAACAGTATACTTAAAATATACAATAAAAATAGACTAGAAGTATATAACAAGTACAATGGCAGTATATTGATAAGTGTACTTGTGGTATACTTTAAGCATACTAGAGGATATACCAAGTACATAGATGAGTATACTAGTTTTATACTATAAAGTGTACTTTTAAAAACTTAAAATGAACTTTAAAGTATACTTTTATAAACTAGAAATGTTCCAATTTAGTCCGAAGAAGTATTAAATTGGTATACTTTCTAGTACACTTAAAGTATATGGTCTGTAGTATACTTGCTATACTTATACTTATACTTAAGTATACTTAATAAAATGAACTTTACGTATACTACTTTTTGCTAAGGGTGGAGACTCCTCTTCAATCCGCTATGGTGAATGTCATCATTAACACCCATTAGAGAGGGACATCACTGTCTTCTTGTAATTACATCACAGTTATAGCAGCTAAGCAGGCAAGTAGCCCCCCGTGTATTGTTGTCCACTGATACTGACAGTCCTGCCTTCTAAAACACACTTATTTCCCCAGATCACTAGAGTATCAAGCGCTTCTGTTAAATGTTTCTCTATTGTACATCTCTTTTCATCTGTATACACTGTCAGTAGTTCTGCTAAATACACAGAGAACATAACTGCATTTGAGATGCTTGTTCAGATCTTAATAATAAGGTTTTTGCCATTGATTAAAGCTCTGGACTAAAGTTTGTGAGGAACTATTGGAACTATTGTTTTAGTCTAGGCTAAGACATAAACTGGGTCTTGGAAGCTTTTCTGTGCTACCTCAGTATGTTCTGCCTTTATCACACTCAAGAGGTCAGAAGGGTAATCTTTGTCTCTGAAAATATGATTTTCAGTTCATAAAATATGCTTCATGGCTGTGTAACTGTTCTTGTTGTAATTAAAAACAGCAGAAATTCAAAGAGGGAAAAAGAAGATACCCACAGAATCCCATTAACATTTAAAGTGCATGTTTCTTGCTGTGAGATGAGGTGGTATGTAATATCAGAAATGTTGTTTTTAATATATATATATATATATATATATATATATATATATATATATATATTAGAACAGCTCTGTTCTAATATATATATTATATATATATATATATTATACATTATATATATTATACATTATATATATATATATATATATATAATGTACCATCACTCACTAATGTACTTCAGGAAAAGCAGCATCAAAATTAATGCTTCTTCTTATGCTTTTTTAAGACAATTGATCACTTTGGTATACACTTATACATAAAATCACAAAGGCACCTTTAAATTGTTACTAGTCCTGGCATTCATTCACTAAGACGCTGACATTTTCCAGAATATTTTATGACTTTTTTTTCCCTGAAAGCATTATCTGACTTTCTAAACTTCCACGGGATGTTGGCTGCCAGTTTCTGGACTGATTTATAGGCAGTTTCAGAAATGCTCACCTGTACTGTTTTCGCTGGGCCGGCAGGGTCCAGAATGAGAACAGTTACAGTTCAGTTTAGAGCACAGCCTCTCTCTGGAGAAAGAGAGAGAGAGAGAGAGAGAGAGAGAGAGCTCCTGCCATTAATCAGACCGGGCCCAAACGGTGAGTGCTTTATGGCAGGTGGCTTAGCCCGAGGCTGGCAGGTCATTCGAGCTTATTGTGCCGTGAGGTGTCGATGCCTTTGGGGTAGTTAAACAGCCATGTCATTAAGGGGGAAGGCATACAGACAGTGTCACTCTGTTTGCAGAGTCTCTAAGAGACTCCTCTCCTCCCTGCTGTCACGGCAGTGCTATCTTTATTTCTTACTGACATCTATTTTCAGGTAAAATATATATATATATATATATACAGTATATATATATAAAAACAGGAACCAGTGACTTATAACTTCCAGCAAATGCTTCTTTTTAGGATCGTACTGTATGGACGTTCCTGTTTGGGACACTCTGTTCCACCTGTTTTCCAGTCCAGGTTTTGACGTTTGCTGGATTAACTCCGCCCCTTGCAGCTGTTGTCACTCGGGATCCACACCTGTTCCTAAGGTCGTTACGTCCGTGTACGGGTGCACATTCTCCTGTCTGATTAGGAAGTCATGCCACCACTATGTGTGTCACTGAGCCTCCGTCTCAGCCACTTACAAGGTTCCCTGTGCTTCCGATTTACAAGTTTCTCTTTGTTCTGACAGTTTTCTCTGATTTCCTAGTTCTGATTGATAATTGACAAGATTTGATGGAGGCCGTTAACTGTTCTATAAATGTACAAGATCCAGCCTGTACTCCAAATAAAAACATGAAATGCAATGAAATGCAATGAAAAATTGCATTTATGTGGAGGTTCCTTAACATTGGCAGGTCATGGGGAGTTGGGCATGTGAGATCAGTGCTTCGCTTCGTGATCCCATCTTGGCTCACACACCGAGGTCTGTGAGAGCAAAAAGAAGATCGCATGCAGACGGCACTGTGGTCATGGCCGCTGACGCATCCCAGTGGCCACTGTTTAATGACAGCACCTAAGCATCCAACACATCAGATGATGTGAGGACATTTGCCTATAATCGCATTCAGCCGCTAATTCCAGCAGACCTGTGAAAAGTTACCTTCTTCCCACTTAAGTGCAACCATAAAAGCACCTAAAATTAGTACGGCATGATTCATTGTCAGTTAATTTCTATCAACAATGTTTCCACTGTATCTCAATGCTTTGTGCCTCAGCATTCTGTAAAACAGCTCAGCACTTGATCAAAAAGTCAAGAGTTAAAAATGTCTTTTTGAAATGACTCATGCTTCTGCATGCATATCGTATATGCGTTTAGAAACATTCAGCCTATTCTCCAGCAAATAAGAGCGATGCGTAGTGTATAGAAGGTTTACTATCTTAAAAACCAGCATGCATGTTGAAAGCTAACCACGAGCATCGCAAAAATGGCTTTAGCATTTTGTTTTTATTACTGAATGTTGCACGAAGTGCTGGATGATATACTACTGACTCCTGAATCCAGCACAGGGTTTTTAGATTAGTTCCTACTCACTGACTTGAGCAAAAGCGATTCCATGCATTCGTTTTTTTTTGCTTGTGACATTTTTCACTGTTCACTGAAGTGCTCCGGAAAGTGACAAATATCCCCTGATTTGAGTCTGTACGGAGGGCCGACGGTAAATCGGCGCCTTTAGTTTCGCACAGCACCTGACACAGCCTCCATTTTCACTCCCCTGAATAGCTGAACAAGATGGTTGATTAAGTCTCGGTGGCTGTATCAGTGGGAGGTAGAGCAGCTTTCCAGCAAGGTGAGGCTCCACTGAGAACAGCTGCTCAGGGCCTGAACGCTCATACTGAGCTTATATTTAGTTATGAATAGGTATTACCATTAAAAGGGATATTGTTGCACGGTGTGATGACGGTTGTCCCTTGCTACCCCGCTGACTCCATGAAAGAAGCTGAAATCAGAGCCAATTCTGTCAACACATTGTTTTTGGCTCTCTAACCAAAAAGGACACAGTTGCGAGTAAACCTGAGCGGATGATGTGGATATCCTGCGTCTGCTTGAAAGCCCTTGAGCTCACTGCCATGCTACTGCTGGAAGAAAGCAAGTGTGACCCTAAAGGAGAGAGTAATATATAGGCACTTAGTGAGAGACAGCTAGAGAGGGGCTTACTGCACCAGTAGTTCCTACCTGAGGAACCGTGCGTTATGGTCCTTGACAGGAAACGATTAATTCGCACAGGACCTCTTTAAGTCTCGGTGTCAGTAGTGACTTCTTCAAAATGTTCTCACCAAAGACTCACGATTTAGTCTCCATTTTATTTAACATTAATGAATTCTTTTTTGAAGCTTCGTCTGGAAGCTATTGCTATCATACCCCTTTTGTCCTTTTTTATCATCTTTTTATGATAGAAAGTAGAAACTGTGACGAGCTACCTGTAATTCCTTTTTAAAATTGTATTTACATTTAGCATGACTTCGTCAGAACTTTGGAGGACTAGTGAAAGTACGAGTTGAGAGAAACTGCTTCACACCATTTTTTTTTCATATGCGCTGATCTTGGGATCATGAGTCATGATTTCAGACCCACCGCTTTTAAGGTATGGGGTCCGCTTCCAATTGATATATTAACACATGTCAGGAAGAACCACAAAGGGGCAAACCACCACTACTAGAGGAAAATGTATTTGGTTCTAGTTTGTTAAAGTTTAGTCACATGCTGCTTTCTGAGACCTTGAACCCCAGAAGGCAGCGTCATAAATGCACACCAAGTTTTCCCATTCCATAATGATCCATCTTTCTCCATGCTCCTGTTGCCCCGGACCGCCTTGCCAGCAGTAGTGAGGTTTGCTTCTTGCCTCATTTTTCCTCATAGGGCCTTGGTCCCTGACACATGGATCAATAACAAACGTGCAGCGTGCCCTCAACACTCTGTCAACGTGCTACAAATGGGCTGAGTTCACAGAGCACACAGCCGAGCAGAGGTCACACGGAGGCGGGTCTTCCGACGCTCTCTCCTTCCCACTCCTCCTCCCCGCTCCTCCTCCCCGCTCCTCCTCTTGCACTTGTTCCTCCTCTCAGGCCCTCTCTCCTTCTCCACGTTTTCCCGACCGTGTTTCTCTCTCACGCTCTCCAAATGCTTTTTTGCCCTTCTGCGTTCATAGGGCAGATCCATTTCGGTGCGTTCTCTGATAGCCCCGGCATCGGCCGAACGAGGAGGAGTCTCGCCCAGGCGAGACCTTCCGTGTTCTGTCCGATCGCCACTTTTCAGGTGATGGTGTAGTCAGGTTGACGGCTGGCCCAGAATGCATTCCCCAACCCACAGTCACTGCAAATGTGTCCACCTCATAGTCAGCAGGATCACCTTCGCTTTCCAATAATTACGGCCATGGCGTCATTCCCATATTAAAAGAATGGAAGAGGAACTATTAATTACAGATTGATTACAGACAGCTCAAATCAATCTAATGGTGGATATCTACCACGTCTGCTCTTAGAATGCGATGGCCATTAGCAAACCGCATTAGCAAATTACCCACTTTTGTATAAGGAACTTTCTTTTTGCAATTCTGGACAATGATAGTATTTACTGAGCTTAAATGGTAGTGCTGATTGCTTCAGATAAGAGTGTAAGTGTGGAGTAATTTGCCTTTATGGTGTCTTTTATAGTGGTGGATCAGTATGTAAAGACTCGTCTGTGTAACAGCTGAGTAGCGGCATCTGTCTCAGGCTGGTGTTTAAAGCAGGCATTAAGACTGCTACAGCCCCAGGAGAAATATACCCCATCTCCCCGGGAGACTATGCAACGGCCAACGGAGGAAATCAAGAATACATTACAGCCTCTGCAGTAATCAACAGCCGTGCTATGGAATTCCAACAGCTAAACTTCCTGTGAACTTATTTATTTTATAAATTGTCTTAAGGCAATGTGCGGAGACTATACACACTGCTTAGACATTATCTGGAAATTTAGTACTCTTCACAGGATGGTGAAGTAACAGGACTGACTTTCTATGGACTCTGTGTTGCTCTAGGTCATTAATTGAAACATATGATCCTAATATCCCCTTTTTTATGAAAACAAGGACAGCAAAAAAGAAATTTTACATATCTATAAAACAAATAGATAAATAAAAAACAAGGTTCCTAAAAAGAAACTTCTTTGATTATGGAAGAACAAAAACAGCCAACCCCTTTCAGCCAGTGTTATGTAACAGTCGATTGGTTAACTGACTCCAGGTAAACTCTGAGATTGTGGTCAGTCGATCAGCAGCACAGTGGGCTTCTCATCTGGGGAGACGGCATCAGATCTGAGGCGAGAATGACCTTTCACGCTGAGTCATGTTTCTGTGTGAGCGGCAGGACTTGGACTCGGAGCTCTGAGCGCCCAGCGAGTCTTTATCCGGCCGGAATCACACCTCCGAGCTGACCTATCCCACATGCACCTCCCACATCCCTCTCTCTCTCACTCTCTCTCACTCTCTCTCTCTCTGTCTGTCTGTCTTCTTTTATATGTGCCTCAAGGACTTATCAGGCTGAGGGAATACAACACAGATGAACAACAAACATATTTGCTTGAGATGTCTGGCTATGCGATTCTTATTTTTCCTTTACTGTGGAACACGTGCAGTTTCGTGGGCAGGAATGAACCGCAATTTACCAGGCAAAATCAAAAGATGGCGTTACCGTGAGAGGAGAAACAAAAGACTTGTGTTATCATTCAGATCTCCATTTGCTGCGAATTTCGTATTTCCTGATGAGATGGTGAACAGGTTGAGATTATTAGGGCATAGTAATTACCTTGGGTTCCAGGGAAAGACCATTCTATCTCAGTGCAGCGTAGGGTAAACAGAGCTCGGGTAATATGGTTTTGGCAGTGTGGTAATACCGTTTGGTAATGCCCCCTCCTTAACCCCATCACTGAACTGGAGTTGGTGTGTCTGATTAGAGACATACACTGTGCCACCAGAGAAGAGAGTGTGTGCCAATTGGAGAGTGTAGAGAGACAGGAGGTCTGCAGATCAGGCCATGAATAGAATCTCTGAGCAGCCATGCCCTCCTCTGCACATTACTCACTGTCCTCAGCAATAAAAAAGGCAAGACTGTCAGAATCGTCCATGAAACCCCAACCCCATTGGTTCTGATCCCAGATACACCCAATCGCATTATAAATATGAATGACCAAAAATACTACAAACACATGGTTTACCTGACGAGGATATATTAGCTTTGAAGCTGGCATTTTGCACTTTAACCTGGGCCTGAACACCTCGAGCATGATTTCCCAACAAACATGTATAAACAGAGGCAAAATAGACAAAACCAGGTCCCTGTTCAGTCAGCCACAGCCTATAATGCGGCTGCTTTCCGTTCAGGTCTGAAACATTTAGGACTAAACCTTCTCAACGGTTCCATCCAACATGGTCAAGATTGTGAGTTGCTATGAGCAGTGGTATTTCTGTGGATGTATTTATGGCCTCGAAGTGTTGTTCCCTTGCTCTTCTTGCAGAGAAATGCTCACAGATTCCTCCCAAGCAACACTCCTGGAGTCAGATTTGCAAAGTCAATCAACAATACGGTTCGTGCCGGCTCGGTAACCCCGAACGGCACCCGCATCAAAGCAAAGCCCCATGTGTGGCCACCCGCTCGGTTACTGGCTTCACACGGGCGAAGACGCTTCGCACATACTAATGACTTCAGCAGGCTGCACCAGTCACTGCTGTTTAGCGCCCGTGTCGCGTGTGTCCTTGCACGGCGTGAGAAGCTCTTGATTAGAATGCAGAGCCATGCCATTAGCTGCCCGTCATCTGGAGGCCAGCTCACACCAGGAAGGGCCTGACAGGCTGTCTCGGTACCAGCAGGCGAAGAAGGGAAGGTGGAATCCTCACGCCTCCTTGGCTGGGTGAGGCTGAGCGCAGCAATGGAGAGAGCGGGGGAGGGTCGAGGATGGAGGCTTTGACCACGGGAGCATAATGTTACACTTTACTCTTTAACCCACTGGTGAACCACGGACAAGTGAGGAGACAAACAGTCTATAGCAAATTAGAACCCAAACACAATGTTGTTTTACCAGCAGAGGTCAAATGTGCTTTACTAAAAGGCTTTTTACTCTTTATTTCCATTTACAATGTGATTTTGTCCAAGGCCACAGAAGAACCAGCTTACAATGTTTCTCTCCCATGCGCAGAAATCTCAAGTATTGCAGCTGACTGAAAGGAATGAATATAAATCAGTGTTATTAGCTCACCTACAGCACTGGCGTTCAATCAGTGAGTCCAACCATTTTGTTAAACATCCAAAGTGCTTGATGGTTTTTTTTTTCCCTGTCAGAGACGTTTCACGTCTCCATTGCTCCTTTTAATGTGCACTGACTCAAATGGCAAATGCCAAAGAGGAGAAGAGAGAGAGAGAGAGAGAGAGAGAGAGAGAGACGTTCACTGGCACTGCTGAGCTTAATGTGCTGATATGCTTCAAGCACATCAATCAGTACAACAAGAGTCCAGTGCTGGTGGACCATCCCAATTCAAGGTGACCATCCCAGTTCAAGCACAAACGAAGCACTTCTAAGAAATACAGTCAAAATGGATATTTTGTAGTTTTGTAGTACAATGCAGCACGCAGCGAAACCCGATGCCTCCATTGTTGTAGGGGGCATTGCGTTTGATGCCTTTCCTGACTGAGGGCCTGTTGCGACTATTGTCGGGGGCAAAACCACCACAGCGTCCCTTGCTTTGTCGTTCACTACAGTTGGACTCGCCGATGTTTCCTAGAGTACAAGAACAAAGGACCAGAATGCAGCTATAACCAATTACAAGAAGCACTTCCAAAATGTGCCAGGAAAAAATACGCAAAATTGACAACATGCATCCAGAAAAACCCTCAAGGAAGCACTCAAATACAACAGTGAGAGTATTTGTACGGTGCTACCACACACGCTGCCTGTATGAAACATTAATCCTCCTCCTGTCCTGACTCAGTGCTTTGCAGTGTTCTGCTGTAGTCATAGCGCAGGAACCCCCAGTGAGGGGCGTGCTTCAGGACCAGGTTGGACAGGACAGGACCTTGAGTGTGATGTATTATGTGCATTCTGGCCACGTTCAAGACCAAGGATAGACACAGAGTCTTAAGACGGGCTTTAAGGGAAGTGTAATATCGGCCCGGTAAGGGGCAGCAGGCGCAGTGTTATGTTCACCTGTTTTGACAGGTGGTGAGTGGAGCATGCGCTCAAATTTGTAATTTGAAATTGTGTAGAGGTGTAGGTGTAGTAGCTGACACTGATTATATGCAGACAGGTTTGTGCACTTTCAGTGTTATATGATTATGTTGAAAAGAATACTCTGGCGTCAGAAGCTTTGAAGAATCAGAGAATGTCTTTTCTGCTCTTGGCTCTTTTGTTGATGCGACTACCAGCACAGAACAAACAAACAGAAATGAGAGTGAACTGGTGGGTAAAATGCGGAGAGAATAACTACAATGACAGACAGAGATGCAATTTTTAATGCTAATCGAACTAAGAATAAAACTGGTTAAACAGACTGTTGTAAACTGCAAATTCATGTGTGGTGTGTTATAACAATTTAATTTTTAACTAAATAAAGAATGCGATGAGGCGCAAAGCATCCTGGGAGTCCTCACCCACAGTCCAAGACCAAGGCAGATGCCATAAAACAGTCTATTATACAAAAAGTAATATTCCAAAAATGTACTAAAGATCTGTTCACTCGTCCACTTGTTAAAGTTATCTTGTTAAAGATGCCTTTACCAAGACTTTGATGATCAGAAGCCACACACAAATCCTAAATATAATAGAACAACAACAACAAAAAATTTAACAATAAACAAGGGGACTTGTTGCCAAGCAAGTCATGGTGTTTACTGAAGTCGTTCATATCGTTCAGTCGTTCAAGACTGAGCTGCTGTTCATCCCTGGAGCTACAGGTCCTCAGCAGGATCTTGCCATCTCATTCGAGAACTCTTTGATTGTACCGTCTAAAGATGCAAGAAACCTTGGGGTGACTCTGGATGACCAGTTGTCATTCTCTGCCCATATTACGAACCTGACTCGGTCATGCAGATATTTTCTCTACAACATCCGACGTATCCGACCCTTCCTTTCTCAGGAGGCCTCCCAGGTGCTTGTCCAGTCTCTTGTCATTTCAAGGCTCGACTACTGCAACTCACTCCTGGCTGGTCTTCCTCTGCAGGCCATCAGGCCCTTGCAACTGATCCAGAATGCAGCAGCAAGGCTTGTCTTCAATCTACCCAAGTTCACTCATGTCACTCCACTGCTGCGCTCCCTTCACTGGCTTCCTGTGGCTGCTCGCATTCAGTTTAAAATTCTGATGCTTGCCTACAAAGCCAAAAATGGACCAGCTCCTCCATACCTTATGGAAATGGTCAAAAGTCGATCCGCACCTCGAGCCCTTCGTGCTTCAAGTACGGCTCGACTTGACCCGCCATCCCTCAAGATTCAAGGAAGACACGCGACAAGATGCTTCTCTGTCCTGGCACCCAGATGGTGGAACGAACTTCCACTGGCTGTCCGAACAGCGAACTCTCTCGCGGTTTTCAAACGCAGCCTGAAGACCCATCTCTTTGTAAAGCACTTATAAGCACAAATCAACTGAAGCATTGGTATAAAGCGTAATTGCACTTTATCTTTAGGAACACTTGCTAAGTATTGCACTATACTGCATGTAGTCTTGTAGGTATTTCAGTCTTGATAGGTATTGTCTAATCTTATATTTTGTTGTCTTCTTTCTAGGCATCAGCACTAGCAACGGTTTATGGCAGTGCTTGACCTCAAGTAGTTTGGACTTAAACCTGTTTATACTAGATAGAGATGCATATTCTGACTGAACACATAGTACTTTTGTAAGTCGCTCTGGATAAGAGCGTCTGCGAAATGCCGTAAATGTAAATGTAAATGTAAATATCCAGGGTCCGATCTAGAGATGTAGAACGCGGGAAGCGTCTGAGGATTAGGCAGGAGCCAAAGGCTGGAAGGGAGGCACAGGCCCGTACACAGGAAGACAGGAGGAAGGGGGAGACAGCAGTATGAGGAGGGCTGATGAAGGAAGATGATTGGTGGATAAGAGCTGAGGAGACCAGGAAGAGGCTGGGCTGGCTAACACTTAGATGAGCTTGATCACACGGAACGTGAGTCAGAGGCTGGCGTGCGCCTACGCTGTGACAATCTGTGTGTCGCAGGGGCGAGTGGAATTCATAATGCTTTCACACAAAACACTGATGTCTACTATATCGAGATAATAAAAATGAAAGGAAACCTAAATCACTGGAGTGTCCCTATCACTGTAAGAGGAGCAGACTCCAGAAGCTGCCCCTGAAGGTCAGCTCGGGCTCCTGACTCCCTGCCTGTTAATTAATGGCACGTGCCCCCAGCGCTATGAGACTCCATTAGCTCTGACATCAGTGGAGCAGCATCTCTCTCTCTCTCTCTCTCACACACACACACACACCCACACACACACAGAGCCATGTGCCTACATATATATCTGCAAATGAAGGGTCTGGTTCTTGGCAATATTGCCCTCTCTTTGATTCAGAAAATATAATCTTACAGTTGCTTGTCGCTCATAAAAAAAACGTTCGTCTTAGCTATTTGTGCTACTGGACCGTTGACTGAAGTAAGTGTGTGGTCTGTGTATTTGCTCTGAAATAAATATTACATTATATCCTGTAATGGATTTTAGTCAGATTAAATCCACATATGTTACCAGTAATGTTAGCAATGTACAGAACAATTACGGTAGAAGACCTGAATGTGAGAAAAAAGATATGACCACAAGAGAGACAGAATTTTTGTATATACACAATCCTCTCTCATCCTTTGTGGACACAGCCCCAAGATCCCCATCATCACTGGAACAACCTTGGTGTTAACCTTCCACTTTGTCTCTATTTCATCTTTCAGTCTTTGGTATTTGTCCCAAACTTCTAATATTTCTTGTTTTGGATGCCTCCATTTCTTGGGTCTGACACTATAAAGTTTAAAATATCTGACATTGCTTATGTTGCAAGCAAAGAATGAATTTCAGTGGATGGGACAGAGATATTCAGATATTACCATATGAGGTAAACTGTAGGAAATTATTCACGATCATACCATACCAGTGCTATAGCAGAGAAAAGGTACAATGAGAGTTCTTTAAGGACTCTCTTTAAGTTCTTTAATTTTGCAATAAGGCTTTGCACATAGAGCTCTTACAACCGTGATAAATGTGACTTTTAAATTGTTTTTCTTTGTATTAAACAATATATAGAAAGAAAGCATGAATAGCAGCATAAACAGAAATACTGTCAGCAGCGGCAGTATTTCATGTTGTCTTGTTGTGACGTTGTCTTCGTCCCACAGGTGGGCGGGGCTCATTATGCAACCCGACACCTGAGGGTCGTTTGTCTGTCTACATATGTTGTATCTTTGTACCAGGTGACTGCTGGTTATTGTATCCTTAATTTGGATTATGTCATGGGTTTTTCGTTGGTGCACTTTATTCATTAAATCCTCCATTTTCCCTGAGACCAGCGTGATCGCTTCCTCCTTTTTTGCATTCCCACTGCCACAATATAAAAGGAAAAGAAACAGAAACATATATAAGAACCAATGTTGAAAGACATAGTGCATCTTCAGTGGCGGACAGTCATAACAACACAAAAGGTTCATAAACAGACAACATAATAACATAATAGAACACAGGTGATGTAGCGAACAAGGCAGGACACACGTCACCTGAGTTAGCTGTGGCACAAAACCAAAACACAGATGTGTAACTAAACAAACATTAACAAAAGGCCACATGGAGTGTCACTGCCACCTGACAGTATCTACTGGGGAGGGGGTGCTGTTATATCTTACAATATCTTTCAACCTTTATAGTCTTTAACTGTAACGTCAATACTTTAATCCCCAATTATCATTTAACACAGCTGTAGGACTGATATTTTTACTAAAATAAACCTTTATTTTTGTCACACATGACAGCCAAATAATCAAAACAAAATCAGAAGGTGTGAAACAACTTAACAGTCCAAACACTCACATTAAAGGCAAGTTTAATAGCTTCGATATTCCAAAAATCTACATAATTAAATTTTTATTGAATAGCACTGGTGCCTGTCAAGACCGCAATTCCCCAACAGTACGTAACCTTCTCAAATTCCAAAGTGTGACAAGAAATATCCCCCCACCATTACACCACCAACAGCAGTTTGTACTGTTGATACAAGCAGGATGGATGCATGCTTTCATGAATTGTTGACCAGGCAACAATTTCCCAGTCTTCTGGGGCCTCAGTTGCCTGCTCTTATCTGACAGGAATGGCAATTGGTGTGTTCTTCTGCGGCTATAGCTCATCTGTATCAAGGTTTGATGCGTTGTGTGTTCATAGATGCTCTTCTGAACACACAGATGCTCTTCTAAGTTATCATGAGAGGTTATTTGAGTTACTTGTTGCCTCTCCATCAGTTCAAACCAGTCTGGCCATTCTCCGTTGACCTATGCTATCAATAAGGTGCATGATCTTTTCAAATTCCAGCAGCAGTTTCTTCTCAGAGCCACTCATCCCAGGAACACATTTAATTTGAACTGTGTTTCTGCAGACCATCTGGCTTCTCCTGCTTTGCTCCTCTAACAGTCATGATGTTTGTGAAGGACACAGGATGAAGATATGTGCCTAATAATACAGAGGTGAGGTTGTGGAACAGTTTCTTCTCACAGGTCATACTATATATATATGGTGGAGGTTCCTTGCAAGTTGGGGGTTGAATTTCAGATAATGGCATTGGGGACATGATCAGGATTAATGGTGTACTCAGAAATTGACACCATCATTCAGTACCATCAGGAAGGCTGTGGATTCACTCCACATTTATTCTGCAAACAGCTGCAAACATACAGCCAATTACACTGTCTTCAGTATAAATAACAAGGTGCCCTGGAAATGACGATTTGGCCCCCACAGAACACTGATCTCAACATCATTGAGTCTGTCTGGGCTTACATGAAGAGAGAAGGATCTAAGCAAGCCTACATCCACAGAAATGTGGTTAGAGTTCCAAGATGCCTGGAACAACCTCCTTACCTTCAAAAGCAGTATGTAAGTGCACCTAGAAGAATTGATGGTATTTTGAATGCAAAAGATGGTCACAACAAATATTGATTATATTTTAATATCTCTTTTGCTCATTGACTGTGCATTTTGTGCACTTTTTGAAAGCATTATTACATATTTCACACATGTTTAAAACCTTTGCGCACACACACACACACACACACACACACACACACACACACACACACACACATATGAATTGGAGTGGTGATCGGAGTACGTGGGGCTGTGACACCTAAGCTGGGTGTTCAGTGGCTCCAACAGATCCCAGGTAGGACAAATCAATCTCTGTCAACAAGAGCACAATCCTAGGAACAGCAAAAATACTGCACCACTACCTCAGACGCCCAGGCCTTTGATAGAAGGCCCGAGTGTAAGGGAAAAAATATGACCACCCACTAGAAGGGTGAGACTGGATTTTTTATATACTGTATATAAATATGAATATATATTGAAGTACATACTCTTGCACCCACACACAAACACACACATCTACACATGCACAAACTCCATCTGACTTAAATAATGTTGGACCTGAAAGTAAAATAAATGAGATAGTGATTGGCCGAACATAGAGCTATAATGAACAGGCTCTGTGATACAAGCCACCAAGCACTAGCTGAATTTGGTCAGTTCTTTCTGAAATATTATTTGTCCTGCCAAGCAAAAATAATGAAGCAACCTTGATGACATGCCTCTTCCATCTACGCTGACGTAAACAATCCAAGCAACGGAAAAAAGATAGCTTCTGAGCAAGGTAATGTTAATTTCACAGGAGCTTTTACAAGACAGTTGCTAAGTGGCTAAGATACCTCAGGATAAACATCGCTAAAATTGATTGGTGTAGATAAGCCCGTTGCTATACATAAGACACTCATAAAAACAACTTTTAAATGGGGAAAAAGACACTTTTATGGATATCCTGTCTGTCGTCTGTGTGTGTTTTTTCTTTCACATTATTTTGAGCAGAAGTTGATCTGTTCTACTTGGCTTCGCTATATTGACTGTATTCACGAAGCCTGGCTGACCTGAGGTTTGTAAATGCCTTTGTGGTTTATGAAGTGAGGAAGTGAGTTCTCCTTCACACTCCCCAATCGATTGGCTACACATTAACCGTATGATCTCACACAGTCATTCCCTGCTCTGTCAGCACATCTTGGCTGGTTTCACAGATACTTCAACTCATTGCTTCCTTAGACGCTCAACATTGTTCCCGTTGGAATTAATTTGTGTGTGTGCGTGTGTGGTCATGCCTGTCACCATGATTGGGTGTGAAGATGATGAAGGTTGCACTTCATTTGATGAACGTCCTTTGACTACACGAAGGGTCTGTTTTACCCATCAGCCCCGATGGAGGTAGGAGACCCAGTACAGCCTACACATACTCTGGGATTAGATCACAGTTCTGCTATGGGGTTAATGTGATTGAACAATGCAGCATTACATCACCAGCCCCTGCTAGTAACACAGCACCTAATGTTTTTTTTTTTATATGGATCTCATTAAGTAGTGATGCTATTATTCTGTAGAGTAAGTGAAAAGTAGACTTGCTACTGGGAAAGCCTTAGTTATAAGGACAAAATAAATAACACAGAAAACAAATGGGCATGAATGAAAAGAAAGCACAGAGCAGCCATTTCCAGGAGCTCTGACTAGGCAAAAGCAAAACCCACGAGAAGAAGCTGAACACAAGCGTTGGTCAAAGAGACTCTAAATTCAGTTTGAATAGGGTTATGCAAAGTTGAAACGCTGCACATTCTCACTTCCTGCTTAAATAATTCCTCCTGTGACTCCATCATTGGATAAAATGTTTCCCCTTAGAAAGATTACGACGAGTTACATTTCACCGCTGCCGCTGTTACTGAACGTACGCCCGCACGAGCTGGCCTCCCGAGAGCCCGCACGTTCTCGCTCCTGAAACGCAGCTCTCTAGGGGGGGGGGGATCCGTCTTTCTGTGAGTGTAAATGAACAATGAGCGTCATCCCGTCGCAAACATCTGATGTGTGAAACTAAAGGGAGCTGCGCTGTCAGCTATAGCCACATCTAGAACGAGCGTAGCCTCAGTGCCCCTTTGATTAGAGCTGTCATGAATAGGGAGGGATTCATTAAAACCTAGGCGACTTGTTAATGACGTGAAGCTTCAACCGAGAGACTGTGTTCCTGTGACCTCTTTGGTCATGTATACTGTAATCACCGCATCCAATCGGTTGGCTCTGTCTACGACCTAAATTAAACTTGCTTTTGAATGACTGGAAGCTGTTGTCTCAGTTCAATGGGCCTCGCCGGACGTTTCGAAGGCTATCGAGGACATGTGTGTTTGCAAAATGAATAAATGTAAATTCGCGGCTTTACGTATGAATAATACAGAGGCTCGTTACTGAGGCCCCTCTGGGATGTTCAATAATGCATGCTGTCATTAGAGGAAGGCTGCATTTGTAACGTAGGTGTGGCACGCGCATGAAAGATTGATCCAAATGTGACGGTTTGTTTGAACACAGGTTCCTATATACTGCTGCACGTACCGCTGCGTCAACCTCTTTGACCGCCTCTTTCTCAGACACGTTTTCTAATGAACTCCATAGACTTTTTCGTCTTATATTTTACAAAGCACAGTCCGAAACATTGATAGACAAGTACAACAATTGTACAAGTTCTACGTAGGCTCAGTCATTTTTGTGCAGCTTCAGCGGGCTTCAGTACCCGCCCTGCCCTGGGACTCCTGTGAGGAAGTGCAGAAGCCCATTAGCTGAATCCATAAAAATCTTTAAGACCACCCATTTACAATGGACTGGAGAACCACGTCTACAATATGCGCCTTCACATGTCCAGAACAATTTACCAGGCGCAGATTAGGCCACTCATTTTGCAGCACAGATCTTTACAAATTTTACAAACATGCTTACTGCAGAAGCATTAATGTGGTATAAAGCAGCAACTAGGATTTTTTGCATATTAAAGTTAAGACAGCTTAAGTATACCACATTCTAATACATACTTCATGTTTTATGCATAGCTTCTAATGGCTAATTAAAAGGCTAGGTGCTATTATGAGATAATGTGTTACTAGGTGCTAAAACAAACATATAGCCCATTTAATTTGATTTGTGGCTTTAATTTAGGTGAACGAATGCTCAAATCATTATTCTCCAGTACACTTTACACATGTTAGCTGCAAACCTGCACAAATAATGCTCAGCTTCGGTGTTAGATGGAACCGGCTTATTTTTCTTCCCATTATATATTATATTTCACTTGCATATTGTCACATTGTCAGCATTCAGCTGTGTCACAAGAGACACAGGCCAGCTGTCAGTCACACTGCGTGACGTGCCGTTCATTTACAAGCAGCTGGCAAAGATAAGAAAATATCTTTCAGGATAAGATTTCAGGATAAGATTTCAGGATAGCTCTTTGCAGGTGTGTGCAGTGGTGCAGATTCTCAGGTACACCGTAAAAGAAACAATTATGCATCAGACGGAGCAAAGTGCTTAAATGTTTAAGTCCCTTGGGTCTGCACAACAACGAAAATGATGTCGGCAAAGGTTACGATCACCCCTGAGGACCACCGCAAACGAAAGGTCCTGATTCGCAGAGGGTGCGCTGTCAGCCACGCGCTCTAACACACGCCAGCGTGCACAAACACGCACCTGCTGCGCTCAGTGACGGGTTGGTTAGAGAGGCACGGCAGGCCAAACATCTGGCAGGGAGCGCAGAGCTCCGAGCGTGGACGGAAACGCGGGGCGGAAGTCGGCCCGATGTCAGCGGGGCATAGCTGCGATAAGGGAAATGACACCCTAAAGAAAAAGTAGGTCCCACTACTGCATTGGCCTGAGAAACCGCAGCTTCCACCAAGAGCAATGATATCCTTTCAGATCCCGGAATACATAAAAGACACCATCATCTCTAAGTAGTATGAAGTTGAAATATCATGCCTTACCCCCCGGGTCTCCTCTCACCGCTCTCGAGACCCTATAAAGCCGTCGCGTTCAGCGGCAAATACCCCGGGATATCTGCTTACACCGAGCCACAGCAATTCTGACTTCACATCACCCCTTTCGTATTTATACTGGGGGGGGAAACAAAAAAAAACAAAACAAGTGGAAGTGCTTGTGAATCCGAGCCATGGCCAGCAATGCTACTGGGAGCCATATGTCCCTTATCCCATCCCAATTAGTCAGACAAACCAGCAAGGGGATGTTTGATGTGCATCGATTACTGCCTTTACAGCAGCAGCACTTGCATATTCATGCACCAATGAAAGGCAGCCACTCAGAACCACCCTGATTTGTGAGTCATCTATCCAGTGGTGACTGAAGCACTGCCCTGGCTGTCCTCGTCAATGGAGTGCTATGAAATCAGTGGATTTTTTTGCCAAAATGTCATGGGATTCTTGTGGGCTAAGGCCAAAATGTTAATGCATATTCATAATATTGTAATTTCTGTAATAAAATCCACCTCACGAGTGCTGTGCAAGTCCCCTAGCTGGGGTGGTGTTATTCAGATTAATTCCTCTTTGCTGCATTGACGGCTTGGGGTGGAGACACTTGCAGAGGGAAACCTGAAGAGGCTTTGGGGCGATGCAAATGCATTTCAACCTACCGTGGCTTTAAGTAAAGATATTTAGCGAAAGCTCCAAATGTCGCACCAGTTTTTGTCTTTGGCGATTGCGCGATACCAACTCTACAACGCATGCATCCATTACATTTGCTGTTGAGAAGAGCAAAGCAACAACTCACCCACTGTTTGTTAGAAACATTTGTTCACTGGAAACACTTTGTCGATGGACAGTTTGAGGCTGCAGCCCTGTTTGGGTCTGTGGTCCTCCAAATCTCCGTGGATGGTCAGCTCCTGACCAGAGGGCCTGGGTTTTCTGGGTATTTTTAGAGTGCTCTAAGTGTGGCAGTGACATCTCCAGCAACATGACTGTGCCTGATCTGCAAACATAGCAATGCTACACCCATTAGCATGCCACTACCATGACAGCGCCAGTCCTGCCATGGCAGTAGTTCACCACCTGTAAAATGACTGGATGGCTGCGGTCCTGGGGTCTGACACTGACGAGTAATTAATGGGGTAGATGGTTACTGACAAATTGTTCAAAGGCTACAGTCTGTAACTGTACATGCTACAGTCTGTAACTATACAGGCTACAGTCTGTAACTGTACATGCTACAGTCTGTAACTATACAGGCTACAGTCTGTAACTGTACATGCTACAGTCTGTAACTATACAGGCTACAGTCTGTAACTGTACATCAATAACACATCTTTTTAATGTTGTATTTATTAAAGTGTCCAGTAAGCATGCGTGAGCTTGGTGTTTATAATACCTTAGTTAGTGAGTACATTCCTGGATCTATGTTCTTTCAGCAATAACTGAATTTGAGTTCTGAGGGATTCTCTTTTTTTAATAGGATTTGAGTTTTGAACATTTTTAAGGTTGGGTGTGAGGTTTGATGTTTTTTTTAAGTTTGAGTTTTGGGGGTTATTTTCAGGTTGGGTGTGAGGTTTGAGGGAAGGGTGGTAGTTTATGTGTGGTTCGACTTTGGAGGGTTTTGAACGTTGAACATTTCTGAACATGAACATTTCTGGGCGAAGCGTTTGGTGATCTGTCAACTTTGTTGAACTCATTTCTTATTCACTCTTTAATAACGACGTGAAGCCTCTGCTCAGGCTTATCAGTGTGGCAACCATATATTAGGCTGGGTGTAGTTTCAATTTGGAACTCAGATTAAAATTAATGGAGTAAGATTAATGGTAATTTAATTAATGTGCCTTAGAAGTGAAAATGTTAGACACATTGACTAAGTGAGGGGAAAACAGATTTAGCTTCCTGAGAAAAGTTACTCTTGGAGCCAGTTGCCTGCGCAATGGACTGGGAGAACGAAGAGTAATTCAAATTCGTGCAGTAAAGCAAACATTTGACTATCTGATACTTTATGTGCATTTGCTGTACTGAAAGCATGAAACCACAGAAAGCTTAAACACACATAACAGATTAAATGTTTTTGAACTCAATGTCATTGCTTTCTGCAAAGATGAAAAAAAACCACTAATTCAAAATGTATGGCAGAGTGCTTTGTTCTGCTGAGCAGTTATCATAGCCAGTTTGTGTCTCAGCCTCTTTTTAAATCTATTCATTTCAACTGACAAGAAAATTATTGCTTGGCACTGTGTTCTTTCATTGAAAGTCATTTGAAACTGTCATTTGAATCTGTCAGGTGAAATCAAGAGGAAATTATTTCTGTTTCGTATTTGTTTGTTTTACATTTGACAATATGCAGCTATATACCTGATAGGCTGACTTCGTTATTACTCGATAATGAACACATACCTCTGCAGATGACTACCACACTTATTTACCAGTTAGTGTGCAGTGATTATGCCATCAGTAATGCCAGACCTTGTCTAGACCTGTACCTGGAACTATGTGATGCAGATTAATGTGGCAATAATGCAGTTCTCCGGCAGACTGGACCTCACAGCCTCGGGGGCTGCAGGATGAGGACAGGGAGGAAGGAGGAACAGCAGCAGCTGATGCTGATGAGGATGGAGTGCAGTTGGGGTCTGAGCAGAGCCTGACCGCACCATTGGAGCGGGATTGGAGCGCCGGGCTGCTGGACACAAAGGCAGCTGTCAGCCGGAGCTCCAGGCCGGAGGTCCCTGCCATCTGCTTCCAGCGGCGTGGGTCGCTTTAACTCCCGAGTCTAAAGACGGATTTGGCGGTGAGAGGAGTGCATGGGAGTCCTCGAGTGGATCTACGCTAGAACGCTGTCCTTCACCAGGGTGACAGCTCCGTGAAGCCTTCTACCCGAGCCTAGCCCAAATCGGCCCATATGTGGCAGTGCGGCATGCAAGCCCTGACCCAGCCTGCTGAAGTTCTGCTCCAGTCTCCTCCTCCACAGCAGTTTGGCTCCTGCAATCACCGTCCTGAGCCAGAGCTCCGCGCTCGCCCCAACACCACTCTAGCAGGCTGCTGATTGCTGCCTCCATTCAATTAGCCTCATTGCAGCTCATCAGTCAAAATGGCCTTAGATCCAACCTGCTGCCACTCTTTCTGCAGGACTGGCACGTGCTTGTTTGTCCATCACAGTCAAAGGGCTGCCCTTATTTCTGAAATCTCCTCCGCCTGTTTCTGGTGCCAGCAGGGAAGACATCTTAGAGAGGTGCTAGGCTTGTGTTAATGGAAACCATGACTTTGGGGAAAGATTGGCCCATATACAGCAGCAATAAAACGGCTTTGTTCACACCTGACATTAAAATTTTGAATAATCACAAGACCAACTGGAAATCGCTCTGCATGTAGGTATGTTGTTAAACCAGATAGGCCATAACAGAACAGACGAAAACAGCTGCTTTTCATAGTTTCTTACCATATCTCCTCTTCTGTGCATCATGCCCTAGCAGACCATGCACAGATCATCCTTGATGCATGTTAATGCCAGGTGGGAAGAGGCCTTAGAAAAAAACACACAGCACTGAAGTCAGTGTTCTATATTACCAGAGAGCTCAACGGAGTCTCTTTGGCTCTGTTTCTAATGACTGTAACTTGGTTAAATCCAGTTCCAACAGTGTACTGTGCCGAGTGATAGATTATTCCTCCTTCACTGCACCCTTTTAACAGCTCTTGAATTTTTTATGTATCTTGATTACAAAAAGAAATGAACCACCACATTCTCAGCAACCCCCTCCCGCCCACCCAAAACCAACAGCATCTTGGAAAATATTCTTAAGTGAGAATGATTTTGTTGAATTTTATGTAAATTGAATCATTAGAAAAGTAATAACTGAAATGTTTGCTCTTCACCCTAATTTTACCTATTTGCAACTTTTCATATAAGCTGACTTGTGTGTAAGTTTGTAATCTTGAGGCCATGTTGCCGGTACAGTGCCATTGCTTTTCTATTTCCTGCTGTTGTAAGAGCTCCCAAGTGCAGACTGAAAGAACAGGAACTCATTTCTCAAGCATGTACAATAGTGTTTATTTTTTACAGTTCAATTTCTTAAAATTGTTATGTTCCTCAACAACCTTTGGGACACCCAGCTAACTGGCTAATCTGCCTGACTAATGGTTAGATTCAGCTAAACATCATCTAAAACAATTAATTATCAATTTGCACAGAGAGCCCATCATGTTAGTTGTCCATAGTATAAAAAGAATAGAAAGAAATAAAGATCGTAGAGGACCTTGGGAGACTGCACATGTCACAATGGGGCAATAAGTGGAAAGCAAAGGATATTTTAAGTGATGCCATTTTAAGGCAGTGCCCCTGTAAAACATTTAAGAACATTTGCAATGAGCTGCACAACCCTGTTCTATTGGAAACACACTCAACCGCTGTCCGTGGTGCTGAAATGGACTGTTTGGCCCATATAGCTCTCAACTGTGCTCTACCAAAGCCAGTCAAGCATAGTTAGAGTCATTAGACTAAGGGACAAGGGTAGTAAGGTGACCACCAGTAAGACATGAATGTTTTATACACAGTCAACCAACCAGAATCAAAATAAATCCACATTAAATCAATCGGGAAAAGCATTGCATACAAAAACTGCAGAAACACCATTTTTCCTTTTGCCACAGAAACAAACAAACTGAGATTTTGAGTTCTAGATTTTACTGGCTATTTAATATTTGATGTAGACACGTCGCATCATGTCCTCTTAGTTTGCCAGGCTGATTGCTCAGTGGTGATTGTGTAAGTAAATAAAGAACAAAAGAACAAGGAAAGAACTACACATGGCAGGCTAGTGCAAATTTAATTTGTTTAGTTTCTTATTTAATATTCTATGTGTAAAGAGTATCGGCAGTTTCTTAGTATCATCCCGCAGTGCACACAGGGACGGCATTTACATAAATATGTTGTGGATCTGTCTGTTCTTGACAGAACATGGCAACTACCACCCCTGTACTCTTGTCTCTCTGGCATCAACTGCAAGCTAGGAGCTCCTTGTGATCCCAGCGGAAAACATATGCTAATGTCTCCGTCTGAAGACACCCCACCCCACAGTACATGTGCCTGTTCCCAGCAGTTCAGTTTGCACTGCTGAAAATACAGAGGCAGAAGAAGAAAATTTACTTCATTAATCTATAGTACATTTTTACTACCAATATCAAAAACATATGCTTCAGCACATCTGGTTTGGCCAATTTGCATCTGCAGCATCTTTTTACATTTATTTATTTTTTGACAAATCCTGCACATTAACCATTGCCCACATGTCATAGTTTGTTTACTGTGCATAGCAGTAATAATGGCACTGTGTATGGTTGTAATTTTTGAGTATTCAGATTCTACAGAATACAGCAGAGTACAGTAAACTCTAATTCTGAATACCTTCACAGTCCACATTACTTTGTTACTTGGAAATGTTGCTTATACTTCAGGAGGGTACTTATATAATTAGTTTTCTGGGTTTAACTTTCCTATTTCCCTATAAATTATTAACATCGTCTTTCAAAAATGAGCATCATAGCTAAGAGGAGTAGGCAGTTATTTTCGGATATAACCGCTTCTCTGCTCATGAATTGCATTTAGGAGTTTGCTGTCTGTTGCAGAGCACTCTTTCACCTTCAGAGTGGTTGGTATTCATTTCCACAGCACAGTATGGAATACTAAGAGTGCTGTTGACCTTAGAACTTTTTAAAATTCTGCCCTATGGTGAGTTAAGTGAATAATTAATATACAGTTCCATTACACACTTGTGTTAACTGCAAGTTTAAATTAAAAGGTGTCGTCAAGCACACTTCTGCTTGGGAAAAGTGTTTTAAGCTAATGAGGCCAAGCATGAAAATGGAGTAAAATAAAAAATCTGATGGGAAGTGAACTTTCACTATTGAATACTAATAGGAGCCATATTGGGGAATTTGGCATCTTTGTAACACTGACACTTGAATGCTGCAGAATGCACTAATTAGAAGCCATTTTGGTATAACCAAATCCAACAATCTGAAAAATCTGGCAAAAGCATCAATGCACATTCATTTGATGGGATCCTAGGATGGATGGGATGGTGGAGGATGTGGGGGTGGTGGTGGCACCATCTGAAAATCTACTCAGAAATGCTTCTTGTGGTGCATTGTGACCATACACAGCATAACGATGGGTCACTCGGTTCTGCTTTTATTGTGATACCTGATAGGTAGCAAGCAAAGAATGGGGCATGGTGTTTTTCATCTACATGCTATGGTAGTGAACAGGTGTCTAAAGGTTACACCTGTGATTTGACATGTCTTATGTTTGCTCTTCACTCTGACTAATGAAGGAAATCTGTATGGGACACCATCAGAATTCGAGGTGTCTCTTCTTCTCTTTTCCTGTTGTTTTTGTTTAGATTATTGTTCACGCATTACTAAATAGCTTGGCTTTTTATAGGATACTCTACTGAAGCAGTGCATCATGCATGAGACGTGACCTTTAAGAAGTTAAATAGCATAAGTTATCAGGACATTTGATGCCCAGTTCTGACATACTGTTTAGCATGTTTCTTCCATTGGACCAAACCGATTAAAACCTCTGGCCCAACATGCAAACGCCCCAGACATTTCAAGGCTCTTAACTTTGGGAACATAAAAATGCTAATGAGCAATTATTCAATAATTTCACATTCAAATTCATTATTCAATTTTTAAACATGACTGTTCAAACATTATTACTGCAAACACAAACAAACAAAAACAAACATCAACAATAACAACCAACAGACCCCATATTTGATTCCAATCTTTATTTATGCAAGGAAACCTAACAAAGCCAAAACCCTAGTCTGGGCAGGGACCTGGGGTTATTACATCTTTCACTGGTCACTGGAAATTACTGATGTGCAAAGAAAAGGCTTTGGACAGCAGAGCAAAGACGAGCTGTTTCAGCATCATGGCACCAGGGAACAAACATGTTCAACCAGGCAGCATGGAGATCTTGTGAGACGGTCGATGCCTGATGAACTGTAATTAGTCAAACCACATCTGTTTCTACTCAAAGTATGAAGGTGGTGGAGATAATTCTACTGAATCTCTCCCAACACCTCTCTTTGCCAGGGTTCAAAACCAATCCTTCATTTTCAGTCTTCTGTTGTGGAACTAAAGTCTCTCAGCTTCAGAATGGGAAGTGAGGGAGAAGTGCTCTGTACAGAGCACAGATTACAGAGCACAGAGTACAGAACACAGAGTACAGAGCACAGATTACAGAGCACAGATTACAGAGCACAGAGTACAGAACACAGAGTACAGAGCACAGATTACAGAGCACAGATTACAGAGCACAGATTACAGAGCACAGAGTACAGAGTACAGATAGAGTACAGAGCACAGAGCACAGAGTAGAGAGTACAGAGTACAGAACTGTGTCTCTCCTTGGATGATCCCTCAGAATTAATCTCTCTGCACTGCATAATCATTTTAGCAATTACTATTAAAGTCATAATGCCTTCTCATTCCCTTCAAACCACAGACATGGGAAGATTAACTGCATTTTTTTTTCTTGTGGCATATAATTGCCTTTTAAATAATAAAGAGACAATGCACTTCTACATTCATTTGACATATTTTATTACAAATTTAGTGTTTTAATAAAATTATTTATTTAAATACTGATGAAAGAAGTGCTTAAAAAACACTGTGCTGCTAGATTCAAGAACGTCATGGTGATCATTCAGTTTGTGGAAAATGGGGCAGCAACACGCGTATATATCAGTCCCCACAGCTCCGTTTAACTGGCTTTTGTGTACACTGTGAACTGCTACTCTAGTCTGAGAGAAACTTGAGGCCTTGTAAAGCCTTGAAAGCAGTTACCGAATTCGGCAGTTTTCCTCCACTGTTCTTACTACACGCTCAGACTGTCATGCCGTTCCGCAATCAGGAAAGGCCTTTCACTTCCTGGTGCTGCCCAGGCGAGCACACAGACTCCTCGAGACGTCCAGAAATTAAGGTTTTATACAGCAGGCACGTCAGGTAAGCATAAGACAAAGCAGTGTTGTCTTTTGCCTCGTCCCCATTGGTTACTTTTGAAAATTGTAATTGCTGCTGTAAAACACACTATGCCGCGTTCATAAAGCTGAGTGCTACCATGAGTAAAATAAAGCAATTTCACTAAGGCTGAGAAATCTAATTGACGTCGTTAATATACGGATTTCCTCACACAGCAAAGGAAATTAGAAAGTATCTGTATTTGTGTCACATAATTACAGACAGTTATATAAAGTTTATAAGGCAGAAGGTGTAAATGTGGTTGCTAATACTAATACTAGTACTAATAAAAATGAGATACAGAGCTGCCCGCAGTGAAAAAGGACGGGTCAGTCAAAGTCGCCATGCCGACACGCAGAGGGGCAGGGGGCCTGCGGCGATTCTGCTGACCGCGCAGCCGCTGGGGTTCTTAGTAAATGTTTATTGAGTGGACCCTGCTGAGGCTGCATTATCCCGCCGTGTAGTAATGAAAGAATATACCGGAGAGTGCACTCGTCCCCCACGCTGTTTATCGAACAGTCCTGCCGACAGCTCCCGCTGCTGAGCCGCTATCTATCCGGAAGCAGACGGAAGCCGCGGAGACGTCGGCGAGACGAGCCGCAGCCGCGACGAGCAAATGTTTCACTCCTTCGTTTTTTTCTAAAATCATTAAAATTGTTCTTCTCTCATGCAGTGTTAGCTGCCAGACAAAGGAATCAAGATTACGGTTATCGTTTCAGGTTCCACCTCTAGGTTTTGTAATGACATTTCACAAGAATGCAGAAGGTAATTTTTTATGGGGTACTATATTCTAATATTTACCAAACACACATTTTCTAACTACCCAGTAAGGGCATTTGCTGAATGTACTCTCTTTACTTG
The DNA here is from genome assembly GCA_020368025.1 of Brachyhypopomus occidentalis. Lineage (NCBI taxonomy): Eukaryota > Metazoa > Chordata > Actinopteri > Gymnotiformes > Hypopomidae > Brachyhypopomus > Brachyhypopomus occidentalis. Next base: position 10,140,092 of record JAGXOD010000021.1, on the reverse strand, counting down.
CATGCTGGGTTGGGGTAAAAACAATTCACTGACCTATTAGTGTGTTAACTTTAGTAAATCTATTGTTATATATTGTTTTTATTACAACTGCTATTACTAACTATAGAGTTATAGAGAGTTATAACCTCTATAGCTTTCTGGTGTGACACATTTACAAAGTGATATGGGGTCTGGGGGTGGGGGCAAAAGTTTAATTATCTCCTGATGTATTTGCAGTCGTGCAATTTTCGAGTGTGCATATCATTCAAGTGCTGAACATTATGTTTTAAAAGGCTATTTGACCCCATTTTGGTTGGCTCTTGTTCGAAAAGCCTGGAAGACCTCTTCATTGCTCATTTAAATGGGCCACTGTTGTGCTTATCTCCTGCCCTTCTGTGCACACTGCGCACCGCATCATCTCTGCCATCTCTTCCCGTCCTCTGCGTAACGACCTACGGGAAGAGGTGGTGCTTCTGCACACGGACCCTCTTAGCATGAGATCAAAGCCAAAACTGCTTTACGTGCCCCTTCCAACATTATCCTCCTGGCATACGAGGTCTTACGTGACTGTAGTTATATGAAAATGTAAATTAGTAAGGGAAAAAAAAGGAAGAGCCATTATCGGCCGCTGATAGCGGCGTGTGAAGTGTAAGTGGGGAATGATGGGCGCTAATTGCTGATGATAAATCAGCCTGAGCAGAGTTGGGAGCTGAAGGCAGCACAGCAGGTGGAGCTTCTGCAGGTGCTGCCACTGAGAGGACTGCATGCTGGGGACAACACACACACACACACACACACACACACACCTCAGACCTCAGACCTTCAGGGCAGAGAGTACAGGCGTCCTATAATGCTCTTAGGATGGCTAGATAGGCATAGATAGCTTGATTGGCACTTTTATACCAGGTCTGGCATGCAGGAAATGTTTGGGAAGTCAAAATGTATAAAAAGGTACCACTAGATGCAAAGTGAGGAGTTTTGGTGTTGAGCTGAACACACTGCCTGGGAGAACTCCAATGACATTAACATCAGATCTCCTGATTCCAACATAAAAAGGCATTATTCCATGGTTCTGTTTTAAGCTCAGTCTGAAAAGCAATCGATAAATTAAAAGAGAATTTCTGAGCATGAATTATTCAGTAAAGATTAAACGTGTTTTCATAATGGCGTCTGATGCACTAAAGGAAATATGAAGCCACACACAATAAGCACCCAGAAAGGGCTGCGCTTCCCTCAGCAGCTCTGTTCATCCTGCCACTTCACTCCCTGACAAGCAGCTGCCACCCGCACGCCAGCGCAGTGATGACAGGAGACTCCTGTTCCACTTACTTCACACACTGGCCTTACCACAATTCAATCTGTGACAGCGCCAATGTACGCACATGCTCCTTTGGCACACCTAGCGGGCTTTGTCCTAGCGGGCTTTGTCCTAGCAGTCTCACCGTTGTCCACTCAGCTTTCTCCTGCATTGTGTAGCATTGAATTCAGGAGGACATGCTCCACCAGGAGAGGACAGAAGAGATGAACAATGATTTATTTATTTATTTTATCACAATCCAAGGACATATTAAATGTTAAAACATGTTAAAACCACTGGCCTTTTTTTTTAGTATTTTCTCATAAATTTGTGTCTTAAATATTTGCTTATTTGCTGACTCATGCTTTATATGACAGAACACTGATATGTATTTGCAGGATGTGAAAACTAGGAAAGCTGGAATGACCCCATGCGTGTTCTATGGCCCGTCCAGGCAGAGGGACCTGCTGTCATGTAAAAGCCCCTCGGCCACCCATAACACGTCCCTAGATGGCATGAGCAATGATCCGGCTATGCAGAACACAGTGGAGCGCCACCGATCAGTGACCTGGCAGAACCAAACAGCCCCGGCAGGTCTGCCGGTGTCCTCGTCTGTTTCCGGCAGCACAAATACTCTCCCTGCAAGGTGCCTTGACCTTTATCACGTAATTGTTCCATAAAAGAGAATGTGGGGGTCAATTAGATGATATCCTGATGGATTTTACTGTAACATTGAGAAACTTTGGGAAGAACGTCTAGTGGACAATTAAATTAGTGACACTGATAATCAGGCACATTATTATTAAATCTCCCTTAGATCCAAATGACTTTTTCTCTTAATTAAATGCTCATCTGCATTATGTCTTGATGGATGAGTGATGGTTCTGTGCCTCCAGCTTTTGGTCCATGTTACTGTAAACGCATCTTGAGTTCCTGCCTATTAAAGAACCTATACACTCAATGCACCAATTCTTTCCAGTGTAAAGACAGAAATTTGCCGGGAATGTCAAACTAAAGTGCTATCACTCGATACTCAAGCGTAAGACACAAAGTGTAGGCTTTACTGTTTTCTGGAAGCACTGTGATGAAAAAGCAGTGAAATTACAGCTATTCCTTCAAGCAAAGGTGATTCATTTTGAAAAATAGAGCTCAATTTGATTCGCAAGCCGCACAAGCAGGTCAGAGCGGCGGGCAGAAGCGTTTCGGCCATGCTTCATCTTCTTTCGGTTTGTGTTTCTTTTCAGTGTTTTTGGGTCCGGGTCACCTTTTGGCGGCTCTCTCACTGCACATTTATGCACTGGGAATGAAGAATGATGTGTAGAGCCTAAATAATTCAGCCACACTGCTCATATTTCCTTCAGCTCATAAACAAGCCACGGAGGCCGTGGTGCAAGACGGCGGGAAAAGGGATGAAACAGAAATTGAAGGACCTCCAAGCCTGGAAGATCATCTTTGCGTCAGAACCTCTAACCTCTCTTCAATTACTTTGTTATACCCAAGCACCGACTGATTCCAGAGTCATGTCTACACTGTGCTTTCACGCAGTACTTGTGTCTGCATTGAGATGTGATGTCAGAAGCACATGTCCATGAATGACAACATCAAATCAATCTTTTTTTCCAGATGCATAAGAGCAGGTTCTGTCTTACATCAGATGTCGACAGACTTTAGAAGTTCTTTTGAGCTCTTTTTAGAAGCTCTTTCCTCTGTTACCATATCTTTATAATCTATACATTTACTTCACAGTTTTCATCGTTTGGACTCTGATTCTCATTACTGAAGCCATTAGCTGGCCATGATATGAAAGGAAAGAATGTTCTTAGGAACAAAACTATCACAAAAAGAGGCTTCTCTTTTTATGGCATTGCTAGGCTGTATCTCAAATGTTGATAACACATGGCTTTGAAGTGAATATTAGTGCTGACAGGTAAATGTACAGTCATCTTCCCTCTGATGTGCAGTAAACATTTCACAACTTTCACAAAAAATGTGAACATCTGCCATTAAGGGGAGGCCAGGCCAAATGCTATATTTCAGATCTACTTCTAGACAGCAATTTTGGTAGGACCTCTTTTATCTACTGTTCTCACAGTACATGGTGTTAGCCAGGGCTGGCAGACTTCTTCCGATCTGACTGCAAGGCGTGAAGTGTGTGAATTTGGTGGTTTTACATGCTGTTTCGCCTAAAATCTCCTGGGTTATGAAAATCAAACTGTGACGGAAAGTCTAATTTTGGATTGCAGGTAATTCTGAACAGTAATCATCAAACTACATCAGAAAACATTTCTGAATGATGGATGTTGGCAATGCTGATAAATGTTGCACAGCCCCTCAGTACCTGTTATGATATCAAATAAGTACGTTTTCAATTATTTACTAGATATCTCAACATATTCTCTTTTAACTAGACATCTGTCATTACAACTGAGCAAAGATAATTAGGTTAAAGCCTGAGTAGTTCGTGTCTGATGTCATGAAAATGATGGAAATTATGTCATAAAGCAAGGGTGCCCCTCCCCCTCATTTATATTATTATCTCATTACTGCATTGTTATTACATTGCATTACCCTGTGATACTACATTGCACTGCATCATTTCTTGTCTTATTGCACAGTTGTTACATTGTTTTAACACATTGCATTACTACCTTGTGTTAATACATTTTGTAACATTGTGTTATTGTAGTATGTTATTACATTTCTATTCAATAACATTGTGTTGTATTACATTGTCCCTTATGCCAGTGAACACAGGACAACTCCTTTATCTTGCCAGTCAGTTAACGGGGCAGAATTATATACATTTATAAGCATTTTTTAAAGGCTACCACCTTCTCCCTGTTTTGGTGCTCCTTCCCTTGTCTCTGCTTCTCTCTCTCTCTCTCTCTCTCTCTCTGTCTGTGTCTGTTCTTCTTCCCCTCACTCCTGTCCTCTGCTCATTTTCTCACTCCCTCTCACTTGCCAGTATATAAAATTAGTTAAAGGATGTTGATGTCTTGAAGTGTTTCATACACATTACTGAAATGGCCTTTTTTTTTGCATGTCTTTGTGCGTAAAATGCAATTTGATGATGTCTTATCAAACCGTAAACAAGTGCCAATCTTCATTTACTAAAGCATAGACAGCAGTGTGGCTGAGTGTCATAGATCCAAACACATGTCAATCCCACAAAGAAAGAAAATGACTGCCCTGTCAGAAAAGATATAAGGCCAGTCCTATAGACCTGGGTAGTTAGCTGTTAGATATGTGCACGGCACCGGTGCCTGTCAGCATCTGCCCGCTGCAAATGAAGAGCTATTGTCTCACAAGCCAGGGTGCAAAAACAGAGACTGTCAGGGGCTTTGTGGGTAGAGGAGAGCTTGCTTACATCGGTTATGTCACCTACACCCCATGTGATCAAGTTCTTGAGGAACAGCACCAAAATCTATTTGCAGTCTGTATATATTGTTACAAGGAATCTTGGCCTTATGAGGTACAGTCGGTCTGTTCCAGCACTGAGACATGGGAGGCTGGTCACCTTTCATTCCATCATTCACTAAATTAGCTCTCTTTTCATTAGCCCCGGGGCTCATTACACTCACACTGCCATAATGTGACACTAATTGATTGTTTTCTAAGGGCCTCATCCTCTTTTCTTGCAGGTAATTCATTTCTGAGAGCAGGTTACAGAATACAGTTTGACATTTTAACCTTTTTTTTTTTTTTTTGGCGCTTCAAATTGAATCTGTAGTTTTAAATTTCATTCAAATCCTTTTTTATTGAGTTTTACTCTTTTGTAACTGAAAAACCTGAACACCTAAATGTTGTTCCTTGATTATAGATGTGGTATTTAATCCCTTTCTGTACCATCAGTGTTTATTCCCCATTGACTGAGTCCTCTATTCCAGCAATATAGAGTTGCAATTCTCCCATAACTCTGCACTACAACAGCTCACTGGAAACACACTCCATTAAAATATCCATCATCCCAGTCATTCCCGTGTCATACTCCATCAAAGATAATGAACAACAAAATAACAGTAAAAAGGACTTCGGAAAAAATAATCCTGACATTTCAAGCCATGTGCCAAATAGTGTGCTGTGTTTTCTATTCGAAATAACAAATATGATTTGGCTATCTCCCCCTACTCACATCACAAGTCTGCCCACCTCTTCTATCTGTTTTCCATTATTGCATCAGTGCAGAGAGCCCTCTAAATGATAATGCCACTTGTGTCCGTTTGCTTGAAGCGTTTAGGATCCTCCGCTTTCTCCAAGATCCCGCCCGCCTGCGCTTTGTTGTCGTCGCCATGGCGCCGTCCACTGCATTCGCGCAGACGCTTGCCCACGCTTCCCTTCCAGCAGTCGTAGCACTTGCGTTCAAGCAGGTGGCCGCCGCTCGCTAAACCCTCTAATTACCTTCCGCGCAAGACGTGCTCCGTTCAAGGCCTTCCTCCATGTTTTGTCAAAAGAGCTGGAGTGTTAATTTACACCATTAAACAGAGCACATGTGAGAATGGCAGATTTTTTTGGTGTGTGGAACTCTGCAAACCTGCTGGACAACCTCTGCTTAGAAAATGTAAAAAGTCCTAAAGACATATACTTTACATTCAATTACAAGCAAAGCGGTTTTCGATTTCTTGGACTAAAACTAGACCAATTAATCACAGCCACTGTCATGTAGCCTTTACATATGCTCTTGTCATGATCATTCTTTGTTTATTCATTTATTTAATCCATTAACACACATTTACTTCCCTTTTATACCATGTCTTTGGGATTGTTAAGTCTGCAGACCAGTTATACCTGGCAACCAAGGGCCATCTGTAAGCACAGTGGAAACTCTTGGGAGCTGAGACGTTGTCATGGAGTGACCCTGGACCACTCAGTGTAGTCAGCTATGCATTATTCATTTCATTCAGCCTCTGATTCTTGTCCCTAACCACTGTTAGGGTGAGACTGCTGAATTAGACATCTGACTGAAACGTCTGTGAACTGAATGGGCCACCGATGGGTGTCAAGGTGCAATTTCTCCTTTTTTTCCTTCACAAGTGACTTGTAGGAATAATCAGAAAGACTCTCTTCAGTTCCTTCAGTTCCTCTGTGAATGAAAGCAGCCATTATTGCACCAGGCAGAGCAAGCAGTGGAGGCCTATGGCTACAAGATGAATGGCAGTGATGTCGTGATTAACTCCACCGACTCGCTCACAGTTCTTGCAATTCGTATTTACTCTGCTCATGCTTGTTCTTTTAAAAGGCCAGCAGGTGGAGCCCAGGCAAAATCAATTAAGAGACTGTACTTAATCTGTGCTTATGAACAAGAGCCAAAGAAGAAGAAAGCGCTCCGACTCAGCGGAACGAATCTCCCATCAGGCCAGAGTGCTCTGTGTGTGCCGCGGGTCCTGTTGGAGCTCGCAGATGTGGCAAAGCTTCCCCTTCTCCCAGCTGGGTTGCTTGCGGCAACAGTAATTACATCACATCTGGAGCTCAGCCACGCAGGGCCCTCTGCATTCAGATCGCTGACAGGACAGACAGGACAGGACAGGGGCGGGAACGCAGCGCGCCTAATGCAGGGTGCGGGACGTGGCCTTTCAGGACCTGACCCCAACCCGCCTCCTTCAACGGGGAGTGGAGGAGCCAGCATGCCGTGAGCTTGTAGGGCTGAAGACATTTCCAGGGTGCTACAGGCTGCTGAAGATTACACAACGGTGCCGCATTCTGATTGATGAGGAGATTGCGCAGTAGGTTATATAGACACTGAGTCATAACTATCTAACTAGAAAACCTCGTTTGAACCGGAAGAAGGATATGGAGATTTAAAGCAAGAAGCTTGGAGCAGTATGAATGCCAGCTTACTTTCACTGAACGAATAAATTCAAACGAGTCATTCGCTGAATGAATAAATTCAAATGACTCATTCACGGAATTGTGCTTTTCCCCTCCATCATATTCACTTCCAGTGCCATGCGAGGTGAATTACCCAAACACAAACTTACTAAAGTGTGGGAGACAGAGTTTGGATGAGGCACACATTCCAATTCAGATTCCCTCCCTGTGGGTGACTCTCATTCATGTTTAATCCCAGAAACTCAAAACTCTGACAAACTTCCTTAAGCTATGCGACACAGATTTGGTGAATGAAGAATCACTGCACGGCACAAGTAGTGCCACCGACTCCCTCGCCGGTGCCAGCCAGATCTACTTTCCCAATACTTTGCTCCCATCTCCCCATTTGCTCCCCATTTGCTCCCCATTGTGTTCTGAAGATAAGAAACATCATATACGCATGGCCATCATTACGCTTATCCAACCTTTTCTGGCCTTCACGCTGCTTTCTATTACCCGCCGTCTGGTTAGATCCGACGCCCCTCCGTTGGGGTTTTTCGACCTGTTGCCAGATGCTGTGGGAGAGTGACTGTTTGATCTGAATGAAGCCAGGACCCCCAGTGCCCAGGCTGTGCTTGGGGGGCTCCCATAGTGACACATGCTTACGCTGACCCTCCTCTCACCTCCACTGTGCTGAGTGGGAATCAGGGCAGCACTGTGTTCACCCCCCCCCGTCGCTTCTTGTCCTGCAGCTGTGCTGCTGGAATGGAGAGTCAGCCCAGCCTTGAAAGGCTCTCTGGTGGGGCAGTGGGCCCTCCTGACACCCGGCTTATCTCCTTCCTGCTCTCAATTCAGCCACGACTCGCTATTATGTTGTAAGTGGGTCGCGTCTGAACGGGCAGGCGTGGTCCAAAGGCTTGGCGCTGTTTCCCCTGGTGTTTTATTATATTACACATGTGAAGGGGGCTGGTTTTGCGAGACCATGTTGTGATGCAAATGGTCTTACGCAGAGATAACCAGCAGTGGAGCCTCACAGAAAGAAATGCAACGGGCTTTTCTTCGTCGGTGCTTGTTGACACAACTCTTGAGGGACATCAGGTCAGACTGCTGCTGGCCTACAAGCAGACAGCTCTGGAGAGCAAGGCATGCTTATGTTTGTAAAGCTCAAGCTCTCGTGTAGGTTTCTCTATCTGAAGTGCAAAGCATCGATTGGACACTTAACGCGCAGTTAAGCCCAATATTTCCACTCATCTGCTCAAATAATTCAGTCTGGTGTATAATCACCACTTTCCATCATTGTGAGGAATGTAGGGGCAGTATTGCTTCCTTTATTGTGTGTTCTACAAGGACACATAACTAGCATCAATAAAAAAAATACATTTCCCCAGATTTAAGAAGGATGTTAAATCACAAAGCAAAATAATAAAAAAAAGTTTTCACAAGCATTATTTTTCTGCAGATTTACCTCATAATACTTTGTGGAAAAAGTGGTGGGAAACGTTTTCAGCTCTCTGCAGTTCTTTTGTACAGTCCAGAAGAAGATTTCCAACTGAATCCTGACTCTCATTAATGGAAATAATTACAGAATTTGACATTTGGCAACTGCTAGCCGGTGGAAGACTGAGCCAGTGGGGAGGGTTTTGGCATTGATTTGGAGATTTATATTAATCTCAGCTGCACAAGCAACACATTAAAAACCTTTATAACTAAACTCTAGGCACAAAGATTCTTGCAAACTTTACAATACTTTGTTTTCTACTGCACTCAAGTCTCTACTTATAAGACAAAATTTAAAGGAGGAATAAATTGTCATTTTAGGTGAGTCATGTCATTATTTTGTATGTGTGGCACACTATGTAATAACAACTGGAGTCCCTCACCAGTGCATGGAATATAAAGCTTTATCCTTTGATCTGTTCATGACTTCTCAGCTATGACCCTGCTGGTTTAGACATTTGTTTGATTCTCGAACACTAATACAAGACAAGGAGAGGAGTGTCAGTCCAGTGTGGTGATGTGTTCTCTCAGATGGCCACGACTGAAATCTGTCTGAAACAACTTACGGTTGATTCCACATTACCCTTGATAAAACACAGCTAGGTCGATATCTGACTGAGATGGCATAGATTTCTGACATGTTGAATAATCCTCTTATGACTGGTATTTTTTGATCCCATCTTTGTACATGCTTGCTATTTCCAAATGTCTGTTTTATTATTAATAACATGTATGTCTATACATTGTACATGTAATTTTGAATTTTCTTATGCAGCGATTTTCCCCACTATTTTTCTATCCAAGTGAAGAATTTATTGCTAAATAAAATCCAATTTTTAATATTTAAATGAACTAAAAAAAGATGTAAGTGTTCTCTGAAGGCTGTGGTCCATCTCTGAGTGGGATCCTAGCAGGGTGACCATCAGAGACCAATACATTTATGATTATTGGTTTTATTATTAAACATTTACGTTTCTGTAATGTACTCCATTGCTCTCTGCATCTGCAATCCTTCCAAAAATCCTGTCTAAATGAGAAGCTACAAAATGTCTGTAAGAAGGTCTTACATTAATAATAGCATCACTGTAAAATCTATAGAAACACATTTTGCAATGTAATGTTATCAATCATTTCACGGGCACTTTTTCAACAAAGTGGTCCGTAAACTCATATCTGGTATATGGAATACAGCTGAGAGAACCTGAAAGAAAAACCGAAAGATACATCCTTCTCCTTTTCAAGCCAAACTGGCCTATTCTGCCTAATCTGGGCTCCTGGTCTATACCACCTCTGTGTTAAGAGGCAACATTGTCCGTACAAACACAAAGCAATAAAAACAACATTCAGTGAAGCAGAAATACCACGGCCATGAAACACATTTAGCCGAAGACGTACAGCTACGGTGTTTTGAAACGCTGCAGGCTCCCGTTGCTGCTGGTGAATATCCAGCATTGTGAATATTCATCTTCCGTGAGAAATCCACACTACATTAGCTAGCTAATAGACCTCCACGCAGCTAAACAGATATTAGAAAATGAAGATAAATAGAGACGGATGAAATCAACATGGATAATACGGATCAGTGGCAGAGAAGGGGATGCCAGAGATACCGGAGGTGCCGTCTATAGAATGGAGCGCCTCATCAGCCCAGCGATTGAAAGAAAACATATGCAGCCTTTTAAGCACACGCTTTTCTGTATGCTTCTTATATAGTTCGAGAGTAGTTTCATCATGAAATTTGATTTGTTGACGCCAAAGATAATTGCTGAAACACGAGTGATTGAACAGCAGACCGAATGAGCAACTCACAAAAGAGAGTAACACATTGAGGAAGTATAAGAGATATAGAAACTAGAACCTAGAAAATTATAAAGAGACTTTATGTGAAAATGGGTTAAAATCAGGCTGGATGTGGCTCCATCCAAAAATGTTTGAAGGTGATGTGTTCATCAAATGTGGAAACAAACTATTTCACACAATCCTCCACATTATATCAGCACAGACAGAGATAGTGCAGCCCTTCCCACTTACTGAGGACACACAGGAACATTAGAAGAATTACAACCCTGTCCAGCAGTAAACAATGTTGGTTTGCCTGTGAAAACCCATAATAAGCTGTCATGTTTAAAACTAAGTTCGGCAGCATCATTAATCCTTTGTAGATTTCTGTTTTGCAGGGCAAATTAGTTGCATATGATAATTCTGTCATTCAGTCTGAATCTCTGACTTCAACAAAACAGTTCAGTAATTTGAACTGTAGACCACAACAGTAGACCACAACATTAAATCCTCAGCTGCCCATCTGCAATTACGCCGATAATCACATTGGAAAATTAACTAATTTATAAACTAAATAAATAAGATTTATATCTGGGCACATTTGACCAGTGAATTTTGGTAACAGAAAGAATTTAATTAAAATTACAGTTGAATCCAGCATTAGGCTACAGTTTTTGTCTGCCTCATCTTTCCAATATCTGTCTGTTTGTGCAGCCTAATTAAACTCAAACAATGGGGCTATTTGTTAGGCTCTAATAAGATGTCTATGCTTTTTGTGTATATGCTGTAGACAAAAACCCATATCCTACAAATCCAACATATGCTAGCTTGTAGCTACACACAAGCTGAGCTGGGTGTGGAGTGATGGTGGGTGCTCGGAATGGTCTGTTGAACAACCTGTAAATACAAACCTGGCTCGACGGTGGAGGTGATCTGTCTGGTTCTCTTCTAAATGTAGTAACTGACCACAAAAATAATAGCTTCATCGTTAGCATTAAAAAAATGGTCATTCAGCCTCCTTTCTTTAGATCAAGTATATATCATGTGGTGAACAAACTGCTTAACCTTTAGTGCATTCGGTTTTTATATCATTATATCACATTCTGAAAATAGAGTTATGGAATAACTGGGAGAAAGACCATGAATCTCTGCCATACCTTCTCCCAGTTTATCCTACCAAACAAACTCCTTCTTCTCCGTGATGAATCTTACAGTCTTCCACATCTCCCTCTCTGTCTCTCTCCATACTTGGTAAGGGCTTCTTTCAGAGGCCACCCAGAATTCTAAACCAAAGTTCACTAGAGTTCAGTACAGATCTGGAAACAGTGAGCAGCTGTGCCCTTGAAAAAACTTTTTCACTTGACTGCCAGGTAAAACTGTGGCATGTGCGTTAAGCAGTCATGCACTAAACTTTCATTTCTCCGATGGCTGGCTGCCTAAACCTCTGAGATGATGCAATAAAAGGACCTGTTTCTGAACCATGCATGGAGCTCATGGTTAGGGCTTCACGGGGCCCCTTCATTGGCTGTGTTTTACTAAACTGTCCAAAATGCTTCGGACCCAAATGAATGATATGAGCTCATTAAGAGCCTGGGGTGAAAATGTTCACTCAGCCAATCAGGTCACTGTTGCCGTTACTTTTGGCAGGATTCACATTCTTTGCCTCCCTTTAAATGACATATAAAGGACAGGCTAACGTGTGATGAAAGTGCTTTGATAAAAAAGCACTTTGAGACTAACATGATATCAGACTGAATCACTTGCTCTACCACCTTGTCTTGTCAGGGTGGAAAAGGCTTTGGTCAAAGGTGAAGAGGGAAAATGGACTGTATGAAACATTCATCAGGCTGCTCCAGGTTCTCCATAGAAAATAAAGGCTCCAAGTCACCAGGGAAGCTCCACCCAGCCAATCAGGGGTCAGTCACAGGACAGAGCAAGGATTTACAGCTCAAATTTGATTAACTTCCTTCATTTATACTGGGCGTGAGGCCAGTAATATTGACTGACTATGGCACGCATTACTGTCTCTCTCCCTCTCTCTCTCCCTCACACACACACACACACACACAGAATGGCACATTGGGGGCTGGCAAGGAATATGTTCCCAACTAAAATGGAACATAGAACATTTTGTATACTGATATGATAAAAATGTTCTGTGAATGTAAGGAAAGGCTTGCATGCTGCATGCAAAGGAATGTGAGATTGTGTAGTCTAGTGTAAATAAAAGAAACATATATATATATATATATATATATATATATATATATATATATATATATATATATATATATATATATATATATATATATATATTATATATATTATATTATATATAGAGAATTATATAAAATATAATGTAATATAATATATACCCCCTTCTGCTAGTGTCACAGTCACTTTGCCCTGTCCTTGTTTTGCCCTGTCCGTGGTTTCCTAATTTCCGCTTCTGGTCGCACCTATTCCTTATTCATCTTAACATCTTGCCTGAAACCCTGTGTTTGTTCTCAGTTGTTGCTGGTCAATCTCTCTTTTGCCTATTTCATCTAGTTCATCTGATTTCCTCCTGTTCACTTACTATTCCACCTGTTCATGTTTCATTTCCTGAGTTACTGTATTCCCTGGTCAGAAGCCATGCACCTCTGTGTGAGCATTCACCATATCTGCAACTCTTGTTACCCGTGGTATCTCCTCTCTGCTCTTCAGACTGTTCTGGGAGACACATCAAACTTTCTTGTGATGGCATGTATGGATGTACCATCCTGCTGAACTATCTGTGTAGGTGCCACTTCATACTACTAGTAGTGGCAAGGACACTAGTAAAGTAGACAAGGATCACCAGTAGAGAGGAATCATTCAAGAAAGAAAACGGGAGACTGTAATTGTCTGTGGCCAACACTTTCCATTTTCTTTTAGGGGTTGTCTTACAGGACTCTCCACCTGTTGTCACTTTGATTTGCACCAAAGCAAATGAAATTGATTCATTAATGGTTTCTGGTGTGGTTTCCGGTTGGCTAAGGTGTGAATGAAAGGGTTGGGACTGGCAGGTACAACGCTGGGTCCCACACTGCTAAACTGACAGATTTCTACAGAAATCAGTGTGCTTCTGCTTTGTGACTTGGGATCATCCTTGGGTCATCAGCATTTAGAGACTCCACCGTTTTCTGTCCAGGTAGGCTAGCCAATAACTTGCTCATTATCTCTAATTATTTCCAGCTTAGACTAGTGCAGCTCCCATCTGTTGGGTCTTTCTCTGCATGCCATCAGGCCCATGAAACTGATCCAGAGTGCGATAGCGCAGCTGATGAACATGCCAACACTTTCCCATGTCATTCCACCATTCCACATCATTGGCTTCATCGTAGTTCATCAGGTTTAAAATGCTGGTGTTTGCCTGCAAGGACAAAAACTGAGCCGCTTCCGTCTGCCTGATGTCAGTCAAATCCTAATCTGTACCTCTAGCCCTTCAGGCTTGACCCACCATCTGTGAAGATTCAAGAAAGACAAGCATGGAAACTCATCTCTGTTCTGTCACCAAGTTAGTGTAATGAATTTCCTTCGCCTGTCTGAACAGAGGAGTCCCACCGTCTCCAAATGAGAACTGATCTCTCTTAAGAGCACCTTAAACGTAACCACACACATTTTATTTACACACATTTATCCTGCTAATTGATTGCTCTTCAACTGAATTATATTTTGTAACATTGCATTGTAGCTCTTATTCTAGGTTTTAGCACAGACACTTGGTGCTGACAGCCTCGGTCAAGATAAAATCTCACCTATTTGTGCTGGGTAAGGGCACTTTGTGTAGACAGCTAAAGCACTTTTGTAAGATCCTCTGGACAAGAACATCTACTAAATGTTACAAATCTCACATCGATGTTACAGTGTCAATAATATCAATTACACTGGACAGGAACATCTGTACTAATTTTGTAGAACACTGACAGGAAAATTGAACATTAGCCCTAATGAACATTAGCCCTAACTTGATGTGAACATTATTATATTTGACAGCATAGTCTAAGAATGTTTTCTATACTATATTGATAACCAGTAAAAACTCTGAATGCGAAACAACTCAAAAACAACCCGCCCCCTAAAGGACTCAGTGAACATTAAAAATAATGAAGGCAACCCACACTTTCTCCAGGCTTCACAACACTTTAGTTTTCACATATTTCTTCCGACAGACTCCCATATTCCAGCAAATGTGAGATCCTAGTGATCTGTGGGAACACTTATGTCTGCAAGTTTGAGGCACATGTCATTGTTTGTTCCTTTCTGTCAAGTTGTGCTTGCGTTCCCAGGCATGTGATAACGTTCCTCTGAAGGAAGAAGCACCCCTTACTCACAGCCTTTCCCAACGAGGGATTTTTAACGTCAGTGGAATCCTCTTGAGATGAAGCCAAATGTGGAATAAGACAGAGACTCACAGCAGTTGTAGATGTATTTGCAGTTTGCTTTAAAAAAAAAAAATTCAGTATTACTCATGCAAGCAACAATTAATTGGGGCATCGTGTTTTGGTAAACAGAAGGAATCAAACCGGGGCGGATCAAAACAGAATCAATCCCCTACCAGGGCTGGAAATAATTTCATTTGCTAATTTGTGCAATTACCCTGATGGATAAAGCTTGAAGTAATAGTTGAAAAACAAGTCATCTTCATAATTCTGCATGATATTGCATGACATTGTGATGTCTTCTCTGTCAGATAAACAAGAGTATGAGGTAAGAAAACATCAAACAAACAATTGTTTCTTACCATAATAAACAAACTCAACTCTGCCAACCATCGGCCAATCAAAGTAAGGAGAACTACATTGCATGGGCAGTTTGTTAAGAGTATTTCTCGACCTTGTAGGGAAATAGTTGAAAGGACAGAAGTAATAAACCAGCAGGGACTTCGATACGCTCACTCCACTAATGAACACACAAAGCTGTCACACATGGGGGACCCCTCCCCTTCCAAGCATCTAGCTGTAAAGGGGTTGCTTCGTGTCCGGCTGACTCGCGGAGGGACGTGAGTCCTCCGAACCCCGAGAACCCGTGGGATTTTAATGATTGGACCCAAGTGCAATAAACAAACTAGGGAACTGAGACCTCCGTAAAAAATAGCACGGGAAAAGCTGAGAAAAGAAAATATAAAATACGAACTGTAACTAACAAACAAAAAGGCACGGAGCAAAACTCTACGTGTAGGTAAGTAATAAGAGAACTCAAAAAGCACACGGACAAGGTCAACGTGGCGGATCAGGTAAATAACCAACAGAAAACTATCTCTAAGAAAATAACCAAATGACAGGAAGCAAACAGAGAAAGGAAAACTTGAGAATGGCCAGGGATGGCGCATGAGTTAAACACTCGAAGAGAATAGCGTAGGTGACGCAACACCAAGAGATAACGCATTAGAGAGGCTGGCTGCAAGAGCAAGGCAACAAACAACTCAGCGTTGAATCACCGCAACTGTCACCCTTTAGTAAGGGGAAAGACAGCTGCGGATCCTCAACGCTGATTACGAGGAATGTGGGAGTGAAAACTCCCTCTAGTGGCCACAGAGGGAGTCGCGCTGGAGCCATCCCTGACACTAGCCATCCTTTACATTCTTGAGTCTGTTAGTGCACAATGGGAAATGGACCTTTTTAAATCCACTGCTCTGAGCTCAACTTCAAAGCTTCTCTCGAGGACTGATCTACTTTATCTTTGTCCAGCAACCTTAAGAACAGCGTCATCTTGAGGGATCCGGAGAGCCACGGATACGGAAAACTGCAAAAGCGAAAGACAGCAAGAGACAGAAAAGACTGGAAGGCAGGAATATTGAAGGAGACACAGAAGGTTACTAAGAATGAGAAAAATAGAGAGAGCTGAGTTTACTCTGGCTCTAAGCCCTTGTGAGCTCATTTAGAACTGTGTCTGCTGAAGTGTGACAGTGGTGTGTGTGGTGTGTGTGGTGTGCCTGTAGCCCTCCTTACATTAATGACTGAACAAAGCTATGCAGGCATCAGGGCAGCCGTGACACACTCCTCAGAGAATGACTCCTGGGTTCGAGACCTCAACAGTCCCCAGAAGATTAGAATTCAGGACCTTCATCAACCTGTCCCCCAGGTCATGTATCAGTTGCTGTAGAAGAAAGGTAACAGTTGGCTAACTAAGCCCAAAGAGAGTGAAGCTTTGAGCATGTTACACATATGCACACATTGATGTAGTAGTAAAAACACCATGTTTTTTGCCTAAGGCATCCTTTCTCTGTGGTGGTTTCATCCATTGCCCTCAAAACCACTTTCAAACACCAACTGTTCCTGAATGATGTTCGGTGCACGAGTGTGTACGTGTACGTGCGGGGGGCTCAGGGCTCCGTCAGCTCTCTGCTTCGAGCTCGGCTTACGAGCGGCTGCCGGCTGAGGATGGCGACTCTTCTGGAGCTGAAATCATCAGCCTAATCGCCCGAGGAGGAAGACGGAGACTCGGCCCGAGGGATTGAGAGACAGAGCGGAACGCTCGAGGTAGCGTGGGGCCCCTCCCTGGAGACGCCTGATAAAAGCTGCTACTATACCAATGCTTGTGTCTAATTAAGCAACGCTACATGAAGTCACCATTATATTACTCTTTTGAACGGATTGTTTTATTCAGCTGTGGATACTCATTTTAATTTCATATGAGAATACTTTACCCAATTTCACCATCGTTATCACCCATTTATGTAATGAACGGGTGTTAACTCCTTCTCCAAGTTTCCTGTTAGTACGGCAGACCAGACATGAGCTGATCCTCATTCCATCACCACATGAGCAATGAAACATAAGGAGTGCTGCTGGCAGTGAGTGTGCGCACCATCTCACTCTCTCCTGGGAAGCGGGAGATATTATAACATATTACTGTGAAATGTTGATGAGGATGGCGTTTTTGTGTCAAAACCAATCTCCCAGAAGAGCCACATTTTCACACCTCAAGCGCTGCTGTGGAAGCCCAACGTTTCAGTGGTGCCCCGTATGAAGGAAGTGAGCTGTTGGCTTCCTGTTGACTCGAAGAGCAAGAATGAATTTCCTTTGCAGGTTGAGCAAGGGTGTCACCGCTTCGTTTTGACTGACACAATTTATACCCAGGCCAAACAGTCCTGCAGAGGCACCAGGTTCTTGGGACTAGGATTGTAAACAGACCACCATGTGCCTCCTGGCTCTACTGACAAGAGAAAAGGCACGATTGAATTCAAAATGCATTAAACTGTAAGTCATTCCAAGAACTGGACACCATCACCATCTCTGACTTTGCAGTCCTCCAAGAATTTGAACTGTCCTTCCCTCCATGGGAACAGGAGGATTCCACGACGGTGTGAACATGATCAAGGGCCATTTGGGCACATAGCTGGTTAGCTGACAGGCAAAACCTCATGTCCCTGTGCTGTCATTAAGGCTCAACCTCGCTATCAAGCTGAATGATTTATGAGCCACTCTGTCCATCTCACATGGGTTCCAGCCACACAGATCCTCCAGTACAGCACCAGGCATGTTACCCTTTATCCATACGAGATGCATCACATTCATTCAGACCACTTTAGCTCTCAGTGTTAACTATTAATTTATCAATCACACTTATTTAATATTATTATAATTTTTGATATTTGAATAATTTGATATTTTGAGATGGACCAGTGATCAATCTGCTATCATGTTTAGCTCTGGCACATCAAACTTTAATTTATGAACAATATAAAGACTTCAGTGTAACACAAAATTACCATGAAATTAGATTCAAATTAGTCTAAATGTAAACGAAGACCAGCCATTAAAGCTCTCTTTATTGCCTGACATTTCAAAATGACACAGCTAATTTCAACAAATAAAGGTAATCTTAACTAGACACAGTAGGTCTGGATGGCAGGTAATAGTGTCAAACTGACAAAAGGACTAAATACAATACTCAACTGCTCACAGACTACTGAGCAGTGTATGCAAATCCCTTTGCAATTCTAACGTATTCCCCCACTACTATCACAAGTGAACAAATAACTTTAAGGAAGTCCCAGGTCTTTTTTTTTTTGCTAACAATGAGGACAAACACTGCCAAGCCTGATTCATTAAACTTTGCCAACAGCCTGTTGGAAGACTTGTTAAACCTTGCAAAATTACTTCCTCTGGCAACTGCGTTTCTCCCTGTGCAAATAAACTTCCTCAGGGGAGCAGGTCCAGCGCAAATACAGTGGAGAAAAGGAAGATGGGCGGAAGTAACCCAGTAGTTTCCACAGGATCATTAATTTGCCCCAGAATGCAAATCAAAGTTGCATATTGCAAAATTTACATATCGTACTGCATATTGTGGAAGATTGGAATAAATTTTACTGACAGACCATATTTTTTTTACCAGTTTCTCCTTTGGTAGTGGTAGTTGGAGTATATTGGAGTCATCTCACATCCCAACAGTGGGCCTGTATTTATGACTCCATGCTGAAGTAAAACTTTTTTTAGCGATAAGCATTTGGCAATACAGCTACAATAGAAACTTCCTGTTGATCAAAAAATATTGCTGTATTTAGTTTAGAGGCATTCTGCACGCTCAAATTCCGCTTGATCTCATCGACGTGTCTGAAGTGTCCATGTTCTTTTCATGTGCCATTTTCCCAATCTCTTGAAAAAGTGGAACAGAGTTTGACATACAGGAACCTCAATGAAAACACTTGCCCTCATTTAAGAACTCAGTTAAAATCTTTCCTGAATATTTCAGAGTGCATTAGCCTTTTGTAGGACGGTTTCCTCCATCCAATAGATTGCTGTACTGCCAACACAGTAAGTCTATCAAATGCTGCTGACCGACTTCTTAGATTCACTGTTACCATTTTCCCACCATCATGGTGCTGGAGCATGTGCCAATGTCAAGAAACAATTCTTTGGCTTTTCCACCACAGAGAACTGGTTCTTGGCCAGCAAAATCTGTGCTGTTCTGGCCCCCATAAACTTGTTGGTCTGGAACCAAGGAAGCCGTGATGCGAGTAGCCAAAAGGTTGGGTCTTGCTCTCGCTAGAGAAAGCTGCCATCTTCCAGAAATTCCCTATTTAGCTGTATTTAATTTCATCTGCCAATATTTAGTCTGCCAATGAACATAAGTCGTTGCTTAATAACTGTACACAATCATAAACAAAGCTTATCATCTTGTACATGAGCATTGCTTATGATCCCTTTGTGCCACAGAGATGCAGACAAAGCTCATTCTCTGTTGTCAAAAATGCTCTCAAAGCAAGAACCATCATTTGCAAACAAAGAATGTGATCCATAATACTTTTTATGCCATCTGTCAACTTCGGTTTCCAGGCTAGGGAGCGGTCGCATCCAGACACATTATCATTCTGTTCTGAATCCAGCAGAAACACCATTTCTGACAAGGTTGTTTAGTTTCTGGGAAGCAGCAGTTACCTCAGCATGAGCACCAGCAGTTTTGGTAGAAAGGTATTATGTGATGGACACTTTCTTTAATATGCTTGAGAAATCAACCAATTCATTTGCATTTAAGATTGTTAATGCACAGACAAAGCAAAGGCCTTACCCCCCCTCCCCCCCATCACCACAATAATCCTATCCTCAATATGTATGCAGCAGACATGAAAGTATTGTTTCATCTGCTGTTGAAGGGTACAGCTGTAGTAAAACCTGGGCTGCAGTCCCTTAAAGGTATCCACACAAGCAAGCCATTCTCCAGATTCACATAGGCTAGATGAAGGGATTTGGATAATACATTCTCTGCAGAATGATTCTCTCAGTACACAAACTGGCAACGATAACTTTATAACTACAGAAGTAAGCTCTACAGATTTGTGCACACTGAAGTTGCTTTAATCACTGGAATGATGATAGATTCTTTAAAACATAGGGAGAGAATGCTTGTAAAGATGCTTTTTAAAAGTATTTGTAAAAACACCTGGAAGTTGTTTGGATTAATTACCTTAAATCCAACCCTTAAATCTGCTTCTAATACCTTGAGGACAAGTGAGATTTATAGCACTATTGGGGTAGAATACTGATAGAGTTCCATTCTATGCACCAAGGATGCATTGGGCATAGGGGTTTGGGATACCTTAGTCAATAACACATCCATGCACAGAGAGCTGAAGACTATCTTCTTATATGAAGTTAGAAACCGAAGACCCTATCACAGCCTCCTAGAACGATTACAATCAAACAGATCCTCCTGCTTTAATTTAGAAGATTTCATCACATCCTTTATAGTCTTATCCAGCCCGTCTTCAGAGGTTCACATCCCTAGATTTATTAGCAGCAATTCAACACTTCAGGCTCTTAATTATGATGAAAGGTGAAGGATTTAACAGGAACACATGTGCCGATACAAAATTTGATGAAGTCAATTACTGGTTCATATTATTAATTTTGACCAGTCTGTAACCTCCTAGCAGCCTTTCAATGTATCAGGAGCCTCCTTGGTCGAATACTGAATAAAGCAAATGGCAGGTTTAAGACCTTTTATGATCGAATGTAGTACAAATTCTCCCTTCCTCTTTTTTGTACACTGTAAGTGATAGGATATTTTTAAGTCCCCAGAAATTATGAAGTCATATAATAATAATAAGAACTATTAGTATTATTTTTACTAATTTGATAAGCACATTTCAGGACACCCAAGGCCACTTACAAGAGTAAAGGATAAAAATAAAAAAATAAATTAGCATATAATCAAAATAAAATAGTAAAAAAATGTAAATTATACAAGCAATACATAATGTACACTTACCCATAAACAAGGTAGAAGAGGAAGGTTTTGAGACTGGCTTTGAATAAAGACACAGACAGCCTACCATGTAACTTAAGAGGGAGGCAATTCCACATCTTAGGGTCAGCAACACAACATGCTCTTTCACCAGGGGTATGTGGCTTAGAGGAGGCAACTATAAGCAAAGGAAAAAAGTGAAGAGTACAAGCTGGTTTGGTACAGATGTAAATCTATAAATCATCTGAATAACATTGATTCTGTAACCCATGCTGCCTCATAATGGGGGAGCATATACAGTTTAAAAAGCAACAGGCCAAGAACTGAGCCTTGAGGGACCCCATTAACACAAGTCTGACAAACTGCTGCCTGTCAGTTAAATATGACTGGAACCAAGTACTGAACCAGATAAACCAGTCAAGTTACCAAGCCATGAAAGTAATAGGCTATGGCACACTGTATCAATTGCAATAGTAAAGTCTAAAATAAAACCTGATTATATGCTAATAAAAGATAGCTCATCACCCTAACAAGGGTGGTTTCCATGCTGTTTTTCTAATTAAAACTAGACTGAAATAATTCAAAGAGATCATAAGAATTAATATGCCACATGACATTCCTACATATTCTTACCTACTGATTTGTTTGACAGGTTACTTAGCACAGTAGTGCTGTTTGCCTGTGGTGGAATATATACTGAATCAAGCTGCAGTTAAATTCTCTTGGTAGGAAATAGTTGAGATTTGATCTCCAAATGTTCCAGATACAGCAAACACCTTGACAGGACTTCATCTTTGCACCAGCTGTTATTAGCATAAAAGCAAGACCATCCTCCCTTGAACTTCACCATAGATCTCTGGACCGCAAAGCCGAGTTGGTCTGATGGAAAGCAACAAAAAGCTCATGGATACACACTTGTCAGGTGTATTAAGCAGAGGGGGGAGGTGGGGTGAGAATTTTGGAATTAGGCCTCCTCTCTTACCACAGTAACACATTACTTTGTTGGACAGGCAGAATTTCTTTCCTTTAATACCAGAGATAATTTTGGCAATTCTTCAAGATAGTCCTTACTGGATAAAAAACCCTACTAAATTGGGCATGAGCCAAATTTTTTATTGAAGACAACAGAAAACAGAAACTTAAGCTACACACATCAAATGACACAAGGGAAAGGAGGAGTCCAGTAACTGGGACTGAAGACAGGAACAGAGAGGTTTATATTGGCTACACATGGAACTGGGGGTGAAATGAGGCACAGGTACAGCTGGTGGTGATAATGTGTCACAGGTAGATGTACTTAGGACAGCAATGAATATGAGTGGGGGACAGAGCCTGGGAAGACAAAACAATGAGCACATGGAATGGGACAAAAACAAGGAGTCACATGATGCTCCATGCCACTGGGAGAGTGACACAGATGAGGGAGACGCCGTCACCCTTGTCCGGATATATAGTACAAGGGTTTGGTTGTGCTGTCAGTAGCTCTGCATGCTTTAATTCACCACATGAAGATTTCCAATGATAGTGGAAATGTTCTCCTCATAAACATTTCAATATCATTCGGTTCGGTCCCCTCATTTTTGGCCTGGGTCACTGAGTCCAAGGCCTTAACACTAAGTTCTGTTTTGTACTGTTATACAAGTTTGGCTCGTGTGCACGTGTCGTGCCATGCTCTGCTATGTGACAGAAACGCTCCCTAATTCATTCATTTCTGTAGGCCCCTGATTAACCGCAATCTGCCATTTGCGGAGCAGACACTTTTCTGATCCTGATGATACGTTCCCATTTAAATGAAAGTCTTCAAAATGCAATTAAATTAAATCCTAGATGCATTGCCCCGTCCTGCATTAATATAATCGCATTTGTGCGTAATGTCTTTTTTAGTTTATTAGCATGGATTAGCCTGCATTAACATTATCCAGCCCAAGATTACTATTAGCATCAACCCCTTTCAGATAGCCGGTCTACAGACACATTTAATTTGACAAAAGTACAATGTCTCTGAATTTGGGATTACAAGGCTAATGACCCAGACTGATGTTTATGTTCTACCTCACATGAAGAAGAATAAAGCACATGCCTTCAGTGTAATTCAAATGTTTTTTATTAGTGTTGCTGCTGCTGACAGACTGAAGAGTCTTAGATGATTAGAAGTACAAGACAGGCCAAGCTGCCTGGACAAATCAGAACAAATTGAAATATCTCACTGTGCTACGAGCTGTCTGCATGAGGCTCTGTAGAACAAAGAAGATTGTGGGCTGTTCACAGTCCACTGTCTTCCTCGTGGAAGGCTGTACGGCTAGCTAGCTCCTACTCAGGGATCAATAGTTTTAGAAAGCAGAGCAGTGAACTCGTATTATAATGTGCAAGTGTGAAAAGTTGGGCAGATGAGGGTTAACTGCCTCCTTAACCTCTGGCTAATGAGGGTCCAGGCCGTGAGGCAGGTGTGAAGGCTGCAGTGACGAGTCCTTCGAGGCTGCGCTTTTCTGAGTGGGCACGGGCTCCGTGGAGCCGGTTGCCGTCAGAGACGGGCGCCTGCTGTGTCTCTCCTTATCGCCACGTGTTCTAGAGCTAAAGTGGTTGACACGGTGATGAGAGACAGGTCACACGTGGGCCCAATCAGCACTGTAATAAAAGAGCCCGCGTTAATAAATGAAAGTTTCCAAGGTTTTTGTTCATTCCGTGGCTGTAATGCAGGGTTAGAAATTCTCACATAACGAGCGATGTTTTTTTTTTTTGTGTCAAATGAGTCAGCCTGGCTTTTTAAGGCTGGCTGCATCCAGTTCAAATTATTGTGAAAATAATTTAGTTACTGCCAACTTGCTGTTCATTTTACACAGGAGCTGTGTATTCTCATTTCATCTGTCTTGTCAGTATACTCAAATATGGGCGTGAATAGGTGGATTTGTGGTTTGACTGCTGTAATTTAGACATTATGCAGGTTTTTTTGTGTGTGTTTGCAGGAGCTTCTCAATATAAAGTATCCCGTTTAGCTCTCTAGGTCTTTTTTCTTCTAGTGCATGGAGAGTGAGGCAAACACCTCTGCTCCATGTGGGTGTGAGCACTTAACCACCTAATCAGACAGAAACCAGTGCACAAAGAGACACTTAAAATGTGAACACTTCAAAGATTTCCATGAAAAAATTAAGGCATTAAGGAGCTCAATGGTTTTCCAGCCACATCTAAAAATGTATTCTCTGCTGTCTCCAAGGTTTTCTCACACTGATACAGAGTATAGCCAGAATTATGCATTCTATGGATTTTACACACACACACACGCACACATACACACACACACACACAAACAGGGCAGGATACAGCGACCTGAATTGTGTGGCATATGCATTTATAATCATTTGACATGGCAGTTAATACGATTTGGGTGTTATATCTCCACAGTCACACTTCACATCAGGAATGGCGGGTCTGCAGGTAAGGTCCACAGAGTCTAAACGGTGCTATAAAATATGAGAAGACATGCTAATGTGCAAGTCTGAATGGCCACAGAAGCCATTCTGAATGCCACTGCTCCCAGCAATCTGTGAAATGAGACTCCAAGTAAGTCAAATTACTAAGAGGGATGACGGAGGAGAATCAGTTTTAAAAAGTGTTGAAAGAAGCCTATTCACCCTTTTACTTTGATGTTACTTTCTGATCTTCTCTACATTGTCGAGCTATATTCATTACTAACTCTCTGCGGATCCTAAAAGGAGCATCGCAGTCTCCTGCTTCCCCAAATGCCCTAATGATCAGAGCAGGGAATGAAGAGAATTAGCAAACTTTACATTTAAAAGAAAAAAAAGTTTTGTGCTGTCTTGTCATTGCTCCTCTAGTGGCTTCAACAATGGTGGAGTCACTGCTGCCCCCAGCACTAATATTCAACCTCCTCTGGGATGCTGAACTCCAGATCCATATCATGTATAAAATGTCCTAGCAGAGATATCAACATGCTGCCAAACTGACCCTGTCACTGTCAGACATCCCTTAAGCATGTGTGTCAATAAGATGCATAGCCGGTTATGGTTGTATATAACACTGTTTGTTTATTTTTTTAAACATTTGATAAGGTATAACACAAGTTGATGTTAAGATAAGATTAATGACAATTATGGAAATGATTCTGCCTGATCCTGCAGCAGTGACCATTAATCGAGATGGAAACGGAACATTTCATTATCATGCATGTCTAATTTAGAGCCTTCCATTCATCAGAATGGGTGAACTAAGATTTATCAGACACCGCCAGAGTAGAGCGTGTGAGCAATGCATCCTGGGACGGTGTCTGCGGCTCTCTTGATGGGTGGCGCTTACATATCTAAGAACGGTTCACTGTGATGCAGTATGACTTCTACAAACGCAACTGTATGGGTTGCATTAATTGTGGCATTTGGCAACCGAAAACAAAAGCAATGCACATCAAAGTAAACACAGCACATACAGAAACAAGAGCACTGTGGCCAGAGGCACAACCGCTACAACTGTATAAACAATACAAACGCGGCTCTCAGAAGCGACGGTTTAGAGCTTTGTGTCATTCCCTGTAATGCCGTGATGCACCTACTCTACCGCTACCATTCTGATAACTGCACTTCACAGCTCCACAGCTCAATGAAGAACCAATAGGATGCAGTAGATTCGGACACAGTAGAATTGAACTTGAAGTCTATGGATTGGCGCTGAGCGTCGGAAGCTGACACAAATGGGCCCCTTCGACGTGTATAAGAGTTGGGGAGTGTGTTTATGTGTGTGTATCTGTGTGTGCAAATTTGTTTCTGCAGCCCGAGAGCGACCTCTGAACTAAAGCTGGAGAACTGGGAGGCCAGTCCTGGGAACAAAGGCAGGAGCTCAATGAATTACTGAAAGCCAGAGTCACTGTCACAGCGAAGGCAGCAGGTAACGAATGACTGGACACGGACCTGAGAGAGATAACCTTTCAGGTTTACAGCACACAGACATTTTTCCTTGCCAGTGTACGTGTGGTATGACTTACCCAAAGGAGGATGTGGATGGAGTGCTGTTTAATGGAACCTTAGAACAGCATTTGATGTAGTAACAGTTTAAGGGAATTTCATGTCTAGTGGTGCTAGAGACTGACGTAATGCCGCGTCTTGCCCTCAGACCACGACCCTGACGGCACGGACTAAACATTGATCGCAATCTCATGTACAATATCTGTGTTCAGTTTAACATTAACAGGCCTCTTCGGAAAAACTACACTGAGTCTGAATGTCTGTAACAGCCCTTCACAAGAGCTACAGTTACCTTCTAGATTCACAGTTTCTAGCGGTCAGGTAGTGCGGTCTTGGTTTTTAAATAATTACACTTGCATAGATGGTTGGTGCTGAAGTGAGGCGTATTCCTCCCCTATAGATTCTACACATTCATCCTTGACCTTCACCTTTCTCCGTACGCGGGTTATATAACAGTGGTGATTCATGGGTACAGTCTGCTACATCTCCGTGCTCTGATTAGCTGCCTCCACTAACATATAATTCACTATCACAGCCACCTACTGATGTTAATATTATCTGCACTCTGGCCTTCTCCGAAGTTTATTTGCAAAAGTATGTCTAAGATAAGTTGAAAAGGTCTGAGTCTGGTGCTAAGGCGTTCTCGGGTGGACGCCGCCGTGCTAATCTCTTCTCAGCCCTCTGTCTCTTCTCTCAAAGAACATCTTTAAACTTAGAGAATTAAAGTGAAGTGAAAAAAGGGCCCAAATGCTGGAGCCCTCAAGGACACACAGCAGGGCCCAAATGTCTGACTGAACTACCAATCATTCATCCAAAATGATTGCAACATTTTACATAATGGACGCTTACCATTTAAGAATACTTTGTTTTAAAACATGTTTTTAAAATATAAATCATTGCAAAATCGCTGTAACAGACTAAGGAATATCTAAGTCTTAGGTTTGCTTGGTTTTTAGAATATTGTTGTGCAGATGCATCTTCATGGAAACACATATGCTCCCAACATCCACTGTTTATTATCGCCTCTTAATAATGAGTACAAAATCTGTAACCTTGAAGAAGGAATTCAACTTTTTTTTCAAATTGTTTATAACATTCAAAAGGTCCAGTGAATGTCATTCAAGATCAACTTATTCTCCTGCAGTATGCAGAAGTGTCTCTGGTTGTAGGGGACTGTTGAATGTCTGAGTGTGGAGTCTGTTGAATCCTAATGTATAATGTAACAATCTTATGTATGCTGCGTGTACTGATTCCATTCTACTGAGTCCTTGATCCTGTCAGTATGACTTCACCACAACTCAACATAGGAGCTAAGCATGGGGTGAGAGAGAGAGAGAGAGAGAGAGAGAGAGAGAGAAAATGTGTATATGGGGTGGTGGTAATGGTGTTTGTATAATACAAGTAACCTTTGTAAGTAAGAAGTGTGGGCCATGAAATTGTGCAGAGGTGAATTCAGTAACACTGAAACACAGCTGCTGTTAGAGTACTGGAATTCTGATTTACTCATGTGGGGATGACACACATTATTGATACCTAGAAAAATGTAAATAAAAAGAATACATATGTAGGTACGCACACACATACACTGGCCACTTTATTAGCTATACCTTACTAGTACAGGGTGGGACACACTTTTACCTTCAGAACCTCCTTAATTTGTGGCATATATTCAACAAGGTTCTGAAAACATTCCTCAGAGATATTGGACCATATTAACATGAGAACATCACGCAGTTTCTGAATCTCACACTCCACTATATCCTGAAGGTGCTCTACTGGATTCAGATGTGGTGACTCTTTGAGTACAATTAACAATGTTACAATGATAAAAAAAACACAGAAAATTATTTGAGCTTCATGACTTGGCATGTTATCCTGCTGGAGGCAGCCCTCAGAAGATGGGTACACTGTGGTCATAAAGGGATGTTATAACATGGAGCTGTAGTGAGACGGAAGCTACAGTGAGAAGAGTGAGATTTATTGAGGGCCAATCCATAATCAGCATCGATATTTCGATCCAGGGTCACACGACTAACAAGACTAAATATTGAACAAACAGCTCAGAAAATAAAGAAAATTTCCTGAAGAGAATGAAAATGAACAGATAAACAAGGAATTACTGATACAGGGCAGCTAACCATGGAGAAAACTAACAACGAGACCAGGATTGAAACATCAATGACCAGCACTAAACAAGGCAAAACACAGGGTTAAAAGGAGATACACAAGTTAACAAGGAGATAAGATACACGTGGAAACAATGAGGGGTGGAGACTAGACACATGAACACGAATCAAAACCAAAACTAGAAAGCAAATCAAAGTCACGAGGATCTCCATAGAAACAGCCGCCAGGGAGGGGCCAACTGTGACAGATGCACATGGTCAACAACAATACGCAGGCAGGCAGTGGTGTTTAAATGATGCTCAATTGGTGTTAAGGGGCCCAAAGTGTGACAAGAAAATATTGGAGACTTGAATCCAGTCAATGTTTTGTTTTGTTGTATTTTTATGAGCCTGTGTGAACTGTAGCCTCAGTTGCCTGTTCTTAGATGACAGGACTGGCACCCAGTATGGTCTTCTGCTGCTATATCTGCTTCAAGGTTCTGCTTCAAGGTTTCTGTCAGCTGTAACCAGTCTTTCAGGCATTCTCCTCTGACCTCTGGCATCAACAATGCATTTTCAGCCAGAGAACCTTCACTCACTGGATATTGTGAACCCTAGAGATGGATGTGCATGAAAATCACAGTAGATCAGCCACTTAAGACCAGCCTGTAACAACAACCATGTCACGTTCAAAGTCACCTTTCTCCATCTGAACAACATTCAAGATCTCCCTCCAGAAGAGGTCAGTCCTGGGAACGGTAGATTCCCAGAGCTGCTTTCACAGCTGATGAAGGACCTCTGTCCAAAATGTCCTGTTTCTCTGGAAACTTTGTGTACTGCATACATATACATACATATATACACACACATAAACACACATCCATCTGGGTGTATAAGATGTGAAGTATTAGTACTGGAGGGTTAAGGGGGCTGAGAGATATTTACGGTTTTCCACATTTGTGTGGGTCATGTGCTCCTAACCCCTGTGATTGTATATTACAGGAATTTTGTGATGTAAATAGCTATTACAATATACTTTTATGGCAAAATGTGCTCATATGATACAATTCACATATTTTGCTTTCTTGTTGCTTGAATAGGCTATTTTTGTAAAGGTTTATCTTCATGGTGCAGACTCTGTATGTTGAAGGTGTATAATAAAAGAACTCCCAGCTATTCAAACAATGATTCTAATTGTGTGACTCTGTGGGGTGATCTTCCCTCTGATCCTGTTGGCACATCTTGGCCTTTTAAATACGACGCCTCTATCTGCATGGAACACCTTGGTTCAAAGAGTTTGCAGTCGAAAGGCACTCTTTTCTCGAGCATTATGAAACTGTAATTCAGTGGAAAATGACTTAAAGAAATGAAATGAAATTAGGGCTTTGTGTCTGAACAGTTCCAATTTTCATTAAGCAATCATTGCTTTAGCCGGGAATGATAAAAGGTTCATAGTCATGGTGCATAGTCACAGTTGTTTCTAGGGTCAACAATATATGACCTTCATTCTTGCTTTAGTTACATAATCAAATATGTCTTTGTCTGCCCATGAGTTTTGTTAGCTTTTTACCATTTGCTTTTCTAATTAGAAGTTTAAACGACTACCTAAGCCCCTCTGATGGATTACGAAGCCCAGGCACTTAAAGAGATCGACCCTGGTGAAGACCCACTCAAATTACTCATCTGGTGTCTCACAGTACATTTCTGTTCTTATTATTACTCACACATCACTTTAGCATTGCACAGGCGGTCTAAATTAATCCCATTTATGAATGACAATATTTAACCTCTGTAGTAACCTGAGACATGGCCACACGCACACTCATGGAAAAAAGGCATTGAGTTTAATTTCCCTATGGCCACTGCCTCCGTATCATAACTGTGGTTCAGTTTACAATAAAGTAGAGAATTACAGAAACTATGCTTCCATTATGCCTCCTATATATAATGCTTCATTAAGTAAGAACACGATAAAAGGAGTTATTAAAAACTTTTACTCCTTATTCTAGTGAAGTCGTTCCATTATGAATCCATGGATCAAACTAAGGCCCATTATTTATCCACAAGAGCTGATATTTGGAACTCATTATCTCAGGTAATATCATCTCCACTGCTGTGCGAAATGATGGAAATTCAGTATGGAATTAATGAAATATTGGACATACTGTAAATTGTATGTCATGTTGAACGCACCCTGGTAGGTGGACAAGGGAGGAAAACTCAGCAGTGTTGGCGCAGAGCTGTGAGCAGGGACCTTCTGTAGGACAACAGAGAAGAAGTAGAGGCAGATAGGGTGTGAGCAAAGAGCTTGAGAAGAGGAAGTAATGAGAGTGAGAGAGAGTGAGCACAAGAGGTAGAGACGAGAGTGAGAGAGTGAGCACTAGAGGTAGAAACAAGAGTGAGAGAGAGTGAGCACTAGAGGTAGTGATGAGAGTGAGAGAGAGTGAGCACAAGAGGTAGAGACGAGAGTGAGAGAGAGTGAGCACTAGAGGTAGTGATGAGAGTGAGAGAGTGAGCACTAGAGGCAGTAATGAGAGTGAGAGAAAGTGAGAGAGAGTGAGCACTAGAGGTAGTGATGAGAGTGAGATAGAGTGAGCACTAGAGGTAGTGATGAGAGAGTGAGAGAGAGTGAGCACCAGATCAGTATCAGGCTTGGTGATTTACAGGACAGGAGATTTCTGAATTTGCTACATGGTGCTACTGAAGAGACTTTATCTAGAGAATAAAAAATGGATTATTGGATAAATGGATAAATGAGTCAGCGGACAATTCAAGAATGCAGATGCATCTCCACAGCAACCCCATATTTGGTGGTAGTTGCCTGTACCCTGGTCACACGAACAAGGTCCTGAGCTGGTCTGGTCTGGTCTGGTCTGGTCTGGCCTGGACTGGCCTGTAAGCTCTGCAGAGGCTTCTGAAGGAGAAGGTATTGAAAGAAAGAAAATTTATATTTTCTTCTAGCAATGAGACTGATGTGCCCCCGTAGCTCTAGCTTAGCTGCATGGGTTAGAGGAGGATGGACATCCAGTGAGCACAGTAAAAGTAGCAGGCAGCCTGATTCCTGTCTGGGTGCTCCAAAGCCTTCCCCCCTCCCCCACCCACTTGGCTGGTGTTCAAAGCAGCCCCAAACCCCTTTGATGTAATTTTCATCAGTCAAACTACATAGACACTATCTGCATGCAGAGTATCCTCTTAACCAGAGGAGATGCTTCTGCACCGAAGCAAAAGAGGTATTGCAGACCTTTAGAACAAATGAGGATTTCAGCATATTTCTACACTGTGACCTTTTAATATGTGATCAAATGTTGTTTGTAAATCACAGATCTTAACAAAAAAGATAATTTTTTACACTAAAGTAGCCGAGTGTATCCTGGGCCACGTCCTGCTCTATTTGGGCTGTGCGAGTGATAAACGTCACACTCCTTATGTCCTGTCTGATTCACACTGGTCTGGTTTTCCAGCACTGACAAGAGCAGCCTGGCACTGGGCCACCTGTCAGGACCCAGTACTTAACTCCCTGATGGATCACATATCCATCTGTGTGCCACTATTTTCATTTTACAGTATCACAGGCATTGGGTCCAGCTGCCACGCCCCACATCCCACACCCTACGCCCAACACCCCACACCCCATGCCGCACACCTCACACCCCACGCTTGTTTTCAGATGTTTTTTCATATATCAATAATAATCAATTAGTACAGGAGATAGTGAAAAGTGAAATTACAATGATCCTTGTCATGTTTTCTGCCACCTGACTAATATTTTTTTGCATTTCACTTAAGGCCTGATGCCTCATTGGTGAATACGTGAGCGTGTGTCTGTGCACTCAGTGCTGCCCTGAAGGAGAACAGGAAGCTGGTTGGGAGGAGCAGTAGGCCACAGTCTGGCTCTGCTCTGATCCCCACTTCTGCAGCCGCTCACCTCCGTCATCTCCGTCACCCTGCTCACCTCCACCGCCCTGCTCACCTCCACCGCCCTGCTCACCTCCGCCGCCTGTTCCCATGGTCACCTCTGTGTGCCCCCGTGATCACGACCACCCACACTGCCCTGCACTCTGTGGGGCTGAGAGATGAAAATGAAGGTTGAGTGGAGAGTAGGCTGATAATGGCCTGGGGCTTCAGGAGCAGGATTAGTGTGCTTCATCGCACTGGTGAATACGAGCACCTGCCTGACCCCCCCCCCACATCTCCTCCTCCCAGTGCTGCTCCTGATCTTGCATCTCCTCCGCATCTTCTCACCTCCATTGCTTGAATTAGACGCAGAGATGCTATGGCTCTGTGAAGATGGGCCAGAGAGCTTCTAGGGCCTCGGCGGATTTTCCATTCCTACGTTCTGTGAATAGACTTGGGGCCTTAGTGCTTTGGATTCCAGTGGAGCCTTTACAGTTGTAGGGACAGCAAGACATGTGCAAATATAGGGACAACTTTGGCATATGGTTTTATGGCAAGACAGAATCTAAACAAAGTGGCCAAATCCCACAATGCGAGTGTCTCCCCATTCTGCTTCTGGCAATATGAGCATATACTCCATAATCAAACTGCTGATGCCATTATAACAGCTATGCTGCACATCTGAGCGTTTCAGTGTTTGCACTTACAGGCAGATTCCAAAGTAGCAGCTTGCACCATAATAACATTAACTCTTTCTCACAACCAGAAAGCCATTTAGAACCAGAATGACTAACAGCTCAAAATTGTACACAATACAGTTGTTTACACCTTGCAAAGAACAAATGGACCCAGACCCAGTGTTGTGCAATGTAATGCATTTGATGCTTGTGGTCTGTGGAGGGCGTGTGGAGATAGATAGGTGCTACTGTAGGAGGAGTGGGACAAAAGCTCGCCATCTAGTCTATTCCCAGTCATCATCTATTCCAGTGTCATCATCATGTTATCAGTCAGTATGTCTCTCAGTCGTCGTCTGTTACTAGTCAGTGTGTTTCTCAGTCATCGTCTGTTATCAGTCAGCGTGTCTCTCAGTCATGGTGAATTCGTGTGTGAGTTAAGAGTGCATTAGCTGGCAGTGAGCTGGAATCTGCATGGTGCTGTTTAGTCCTTCACTCAAGCGTGATTCATCCTCACTTGTTTGAGTCATGAGTTCCTTTCATTCACGCTTGCATGCTTAAATTAATTAACACCTGGGACATGCTGACATTTCAGATAGTAAAAGTTTTTCTTTGCATACATAATCATGCATCACCATTTGGTCATCATCATGGCTGACGGTAAATATAGACATGCAGGACTGTCAGTGCAGTGTTTTGGACTGAAAGGAAACCCATAGTGGGGGCTTGTGTTTCTGAGCCCGCGGCTACTTCAAGGCCTCTGATTCAGCAGTAACTTCTACAACACACTCCTTAATTTGGCTGATCCTCATAAGAAACTCCCAGGAAAGACAACACAGCCCCGTTCGATCTCAAAGATCTACGGCACAAAAAAAAATAAATCTTGCTTGTTTACAGTTTCCTCTAATGCGTACGCAGCTGCAGATGCTATAATGAAGAGAATCCCACTCCAGCTTACCAAGCAGATTCAGTGCTGCCATAGTGACTGCGTTGCACATCTGGACTTTTGATTTCGGTGTTGTTGAGCTGTGGATTTCAGTATATCTTGAGCTACCAGACCTCCTCTCGACACAAGCCGTCACTATGGCAATTGGGTGACCGAGAAGTCTGTGTTTATTGCTCTGTGCTGTTATGACATGTGCCCCAGTGAATAATGTGAGATGTTTTTTTTCTGTAACGAACCACACTTCCTCATGCTGTTGGTATTTGGCTATGTCTGCTAATAAAAGCAAGGTGGATTGACTAACTCAATTTGAGTTTCATGCGCTGCAACTCTTTAGTAAGTGTGCTGATCTAATTCAGCAACCTCTAGTCAAGTTTACTTAGACTGGAACCAGCACTGGGCACTTTCTCCATTTGCTAGAAACTTACGCTCAGCGAATTAAGTTTCAACAGTAAATTAACCTGCTTCAGTGTAAAGGATAAATGCAGTACGTTGCAATCTGAATGTAAAAGTACTGACTTTAATTGTGACCTTCACATGCAGTATCATTGATCCACTCCTGGTCTCAGGGGTGCTGCTGTTCGAATGGATTTGAAAAATGACTACAGAGCAAAGGGACAATGCTCGAGGCACTTCACTTACTTTCTACACTCTTATCCACTCAGCAGAGTAATCTGATTATTGAAGGATATGAAAATACTACACTCCTCCCATAGCTTACAGTGGCAGTGTAATGGAATTGCCTTTACTGAACATTATGGAGATGTCATCGATGATAGCTGAACCTGCATTATGCATTATGCATTCACAAATGAAAGGGCCAGAAAATTATTCAAAAGTATCTGAGATGCCTGGAGATCTTCGGATGCCTGGAGATCTTCACCACATCCCCCGTGCCCTTGTCCGTCAAGCACAGCGAGTGTGCTGTAATAAAGGAGAACTGAGCTTTAGCACATATCTAGTATCCACTCCTATTTCCTATGTAATGGGAAATGGCACCGCACATCTAAGTTAGAAGGTTCGGGCCGACAAATGACCCAATTACAGCGTGTTTGAACCCTCACATGCTAAAGGAGTAATGTGTTTTCTCCAGTTCGTGCAGTCGAGCTCCGGCGCCAGTAAATTGGGTTTGTGCGATGCTCTCCATTGTGCGGGATGTGCAGAGTTGTTATCACGTTTCCACCCTGGTTTCCTGCCGCCTCTGGGCAGTGGGGTCAGACTCGGGTGAGGGGTGGGGGGTGAGGGGTGTGGGGTGTGGGGTGAGGGGTGGGGGGTGTGGGGTGTGGGGTGAGGGCTGAGGGGTGGGGGGTGAGGGGTGTGGGGTGTGGGGTGAGGGCTGAGGGGTGTTGGGTGAGGGGTGTGGGGTGTGGGGTGTGGGGTGAGGGCTGAGGGGTGTTGGGTGTGGGGTGTGGGGTGAGGGGTGTGGGGTGTGGGGTGAGGGCTGAGGGGTGTTGGGTGAGGGGTGTGGGGTGTGGGGTGAGGGCTGAGGGGTGTTGGGTGAGGGGTGTGGGGTGTGGGGTGTGGGGTGTGGGGTGTGGGGTGTGGGGTGTGGGGTGTGGGGTGTGGGGTGTGGGGTGAGGGCTGAGGGGTGTTGGGTGAGGGGTGTGGGGTGGAGGACATGCTAGAGGAGTCAAACTCATTTTGGCCCTCCCGCTCTGCTGGATGAAGCTTAGCAGAGATCTTCTCTGTCTGTGCGCAGCGTCCATGAACACACTGCTCTCCTCCCAAGCCCGGATCCCCCGTCAGCCACCAGTTATTTTCCTGTTCCTTTTAAATGGCAGTTTTATGTTATCGCAACATTTCAGCTCATGGCATCGGGTTCTACTATTCGTTGCTTCTACTAATCACACACGCACAACCTCACCTATATATATCAGTTTTGCCACATTGAGATTGGGTTCATGAAAAGCAAACCTAAACCAAGGACAAGTTTGTGGTTGATGAAATGTTTTGCTGTAGTGGCTGGCATGCGGTTGTCCAGGGTACTTTCGTCATCGATTAGATGTATTACAGGAATTTACTGCAACAGTGAGAAAAGTCCATAAGCGG
Source organism: Brachyhypopomus occidentalis (assembly GCA_020368025.1). Classification (NCBI taxonomy): domain Eukaryota; kingdom Metazoa; phylum Chordata; class Actinopteri; order Gymnotiformes; family Hypopomidae; genus Brachyhypopomus; species Brachyhypopomus occidentalis. The sequence goes on along the minus strand of JAGXOD010000021.1, from coordinate 10,104,390 downwards.
AGGCCATTAGTGTGGTCCTGCAGCACTTAACAAAAGGTTAATATTGTCCAGATATGAGCATTAAACCATGTCACATTACCATAGCAAAATATGTAAATAATATGTCTTTTCTTTCAAAATGTAGCAAGTGCATAGATTTAATTTTGAAAGGCATGTTTGGTTTCTTCATTTTATGAGCTCAGAATGAAAGTCAACATTGTTTCTTCCCATGTTTTTACTTAGTGATTAGCTATTTACGGTTCCCTCCCAAAACCATGTAGATATATACTGGAATTTAATAAAAATGCTTTATCTATCAGTCTCTCTGTAAATCTCTTCTATGTGAGTAATTTTTTTTGCAGTATTTCATTGAGTTTGTTCATCAAAGGCCTTCTGTATTTTTTCTGTAATTTTTCTTCCTCTATTTTTTATCAAAGTCGAAGCAAAATCAAGTTCTCTTTGGGTGAAATGCCATGAAACATGCTGTAATAATTCAGAGAGGTGGTGACGGCCTTACATGGCAAAGCCTTGCATGCATGCATTCCAATCTCTCCTCCTTTTCATCTGTAAAGAATCATATGCATACTATAATTCTGCTGAAGTTCATAGAACGAGATGCTCCCATTTTTAAAGGCACGATCACATGAAGGGAGAAAAGATTCGCCCCCAGTTTAAAGTGGAAGTGTGGCTTTAAGGATGGACCTTGCCGTGATTTTCTGAAACAGTACTGCAGATGTGAAAGAGTTGACAATGCCCTGTTCCTGAAAAGCAACAGCATATTGTTCACTGCATCAGATGTTATGATGTCGTAATGTCTGATGCAGCTCTCTAAACCACAACAATCACGCCGGTTAACACACAGCCTTATGGGAACTGACTTAGTCCCCAGGGGATCTTGGGGCTCTAAACTTGTTTACCTCCCTGAAATACAGATGCTGCAGTTGGCCACAGAGCAAGCATCTCTCCCAGTCTAAAGAAGGCACCCTGTGCTATGTGTAGAGATCCTGGTGGGTCCTGCTCAATATTCATGTGAAGCTTGAAGGTTGTTTATTCCTGCTGTCACCAGGCACTTGCCTCCAAGTTACATCAGCCACAGTCACATTTCTGCCTTCTGTCCCGGGATGGAATTGTTCCATCAGTGATGGAATTACTCTACATGTGATAGACTTATTTCGCCTGTGATGGAATTACCCCATGCGATGGAATTACTCTATGGATGATGGAATTACTACTTGTGTGATAAAATTACTCTACATGTGATGGAATTACTCTAGATGTGGTGGAATTACTTCACCTGTGATGGAATCACTCCACATGTCATGGAATTTCTCCACTAATTAGTCAATTAGTCAATTTAATGCTGCAAGATCTCTCAACCAGTGTCTCAGTCTACACACGGAGGACTAATGGTCTACACACGGAGGGCTGACGGTCTACACACGGAGGGCTGACGGTCTACACACAGAGGGCTGACAGTCTACACACGGAGGGCTGACGGTCTACACATAGAGGGTTGACAGTCTACATACGGAGGGCTGACAGTCTACACACGGAAGGCTGACAGTCTACACACGGAGGGCTGATGGTCTACACATGGTGGGTTGACAGTCTACATACGGAGGGCTGACAGTATACACACGGGAGGCTGACAGTCTACACACGGAGGGCTGGTGGTCTACACACGGAGGGTTGACAGTCTACATACGGAGGGCTGACAGTCTACACACTAAAGGCTGACAGTCTACACACGGAGGGCTGATGGTCTACACACGGAGGGTTGACAGTCTACACACGGAGGGCTGATGGTCTACACGGAGGGTTGACAGTCTACATACGGAGGGCTGATGGTCTACACACGGAGGGCTAATGGTCTACACACGGAGGGCTGACGGTCTACACACGGAGGGTTGACAGTCTACACATGGAGGGCTGATGGTCTACACACAGCTGCACATGGCTGGGTTAGAATGGGACAGAGCCACAGCCACATGGGGAAGTCACTCTGCTCGTCTGGCAGGGTGAATATTGCTCATCTCTGAACTGCCGCCTCTCCGTTTATCTCTCAACATCAAAAAAGCAAGAAAAAATTCTGTACTGGTGACAGTTTCACACTTTTTAATGTGTGGAATGTTTGCTTTCTCAGAACAATTTGGACAGCTTTTTTGGGAGTCATCACTGAATGGTGTCCAAGATAAACTTTCCCGAAGTGCTTTTTACTTTTTTTTGTGTGTCATTTCACCATTAAGCACATATCACTCTTGCCTCTGTTTCTTTTCTTTACAAAATCCCTTTACACATGTAATTATATGCTAGAAATATAATAACTCTATTGTCTATATTCTGAACAATTAATTCTGGCAAGCGACAGCCTTCAGAATCAAGTGAAAGAAAGTTGGTAGGAGAAATAATTTAAAAACGCGTTACAATGCTCAGCCCAAGTAGTTAAACAGAGTCGTGCTGTGTGGAAAGGTAATTCAGTGATTTTGGGCAGATCTTTCTTAACATTGGAGAGATTCATAGTAGTTTTGACTTTGGCGAGGCATGACGATGTATTGGATGGCAAGGATCTGAGCAGTATCCTCAACAAAGAAATAAAGATGACGGCAAATCACTACAACTGCTGCATTTAGCACAGCACAAACCCCTCTCTCTGATAGGGCTTGACATATAATGTCAAGACCTTCAATTCCTAGTAACTGAATATGGTGTCCGCTGTGTCCTGTAGTTACAACGGGGCTCTGCCCCCGATAAGCCCCGCCTTCCATTCCGCCTGCCTGCTTATTCATCACAATGTACAAAGACCACAATGGACCTCAGTGCCGCAATGGGTACATAATAAACTTCTCTGGTCTTAACCAAATCAATTATTCATAAGCTGTCCGTCTTGCTTGAGTGTAATGTCAGCTGGTGTGACCTTGCTGTTAGTACAGAATTAATTCATTAAATGCAATGCACTGACTACAAGAAACACAATTATCTAAAGCCACAGTTATACTTGCTTTAATTCTATATCAGTACACACTGACCTTCTGCTCTTGGCAAGACAGTGATGGATTGTGGGAGGCCCTTCAATTCTTTTGTACCTCTAAATAGAGTAAAAAATAATTAAAGTTAGAGAAAACCACAATGATTGAAACTCTTCCAGGCAGCTAATTTCCTACATAGAGTACATTCCCAACTAGCTTTTCTGTTGTCTGTGGTCTGTGACAAACTACTGGGTCTTCCAACAGAAAGCCCCTGGACTTCATTACCCACGGATCTTCCTGATATCCAGACTGCACACTACTTGCTTTTTTCTGCAAATAAACATCACAATTTACATCTAGAAACTCCGCCTCTTTTTTCAAGAGGTTTTATGTATTGGAGGAATAAAAAAACTATGTTCAGTATATTATATTCTTGACAAGAAACAAATGATTCTTGATATGCTCTTACACTCTTATCCTCGGGGCTTACAAGGTCCCATAGACCACACCATGTTAGGTCCAAACAAATAACAAATCTGTGCTATACATAACCTGAGCACGACCTCACTTTGATACCAATGGCCATGGTTAAAATAGTGCCAGCAAACTCACAAAGTGGACCACCACATTGAACACTATGGCGAGGGCTGTAGGCATCCGCCAGCTTCAAAACCTGCAGGTGTGAGCTTGATACAAGCAATTCAGCGTAACCCAGTGAACTGAAAGGCTTCTGAATTCACCTTTTGTTCCGCAGCTGTGTGTAATTAAAGCAGGCTGCTCGTCTGTGGGAGATTTCGTCTCTCATTCCGTGCTCAGAACATGCGCTCAGGCATTTCTGCAAACATCACCCTTTGTTCAGCCGCAGGGCCCTAAAAGACTCCATAATGCGAGCGCACGTGAAACACATTTAGTGTCATCAAAAATGCTTTTTTCCTCCCTAGATGTGGTTTTCTTTTGCCGTGCTCCTCTTCTTCATGCATCTGAGCTTAATTGTCTTTCATGTGAACAAAAGGTGTTGCTGCTAATTAGTGTGCAGTAGTTCCGTTAGCATTGCCTCAGCTCACGCTTCCACTTGGACCCATCTGTAGCCTGTGTATGAAGAGCTAGTGTGTCCAGGGCTCTGACTCTGACCGCATCAGATGGCAAAAGATTCGACAGGCCTCGTGTAAGTTTCGCCCAAGCACTTTCCACAAGATCGCAAGTCAACTAGCTGCAGTTCATCACTGACTATCCGACAAAACGACGGTCTTATCTTAGAATGCACTGTTGCTCACGTTCACAGTGGCAAAATCCCCCTCCCCCAAGTGTCTCCATTTCTCTCTGTCTTTCTCTCTCTGTCTTTCTCTCTCTTGTGTGCTCAGAACACTAAAGGAACACTGCATCCACTTTCAGTGGCTATATTTCCCAAGTTGCTGACTCAGGGTAAATCGCCGCAGACAAGCAGAGTAATTGCTTTAAAATGCCCTTTTCAAAACTGTATCCATGGCATGTCTATTGGGCCAGCCATTTCAATTCTGATCAATTACAATGTCGTTAAGCATTCACAGACAACGCTCACTGCTTAGCCAATGCTGTATATGACTGAAGCAATTAAGGATCATGACTCAGCTTAATTGTTTGTTAAATAATGTCTTAGCTGGACGATTCAGGTCCAACTTCTTCACTCTGAAGAAAGAGCACATAAGCAGTCAGACCTGAAGGCGTGCTAGGAATCTCTGTGGGAAAATTGTCTTCGTGTCGCACCAACATTAATATTCTGCGGTGCAGCTCAGCCCAGGTGTATGGAGTGAAGGGGGCTTTCTGATAGCTCGTGGAGTGCACAGGTGTTTGCTTTTTCTTTGTCGGAACATTGCCATGCCTTCAAGGAAATAGACTAATGGTCTCTCTGGTCTGTTCACTGACTGGACTGTCAGGCAACTGGGCTGTCAGACAACTATGAGAATAACATATCTTGCACCATGGTCTCCTTAAATGGAGAACTAGGAAAATACATTACCAAGAGTTCTGTTGATGCCTTTATTGTGCTCAGACTGCCAGTGGTGATCTCTTTTTACGGGAGAATATTGGAGATAGCTGGAATTTGTGGGTTCTGCTTGTTCACTGACTCATGGATGCATCTCACTAGAGGGTTTCTGTCAAGATGGCATTGGTGGTGACTCAGAGCCCACTGTCATCATGTCTCCTTCCCCCAGGGCAGGCCGCTCGCTCCGGGTCACGGCACCAGGTCGGGGAGGGTCAGGTGGAGCTCCGGTGTGTTGTTTGATCAGTTCTCTACAGACTTGGGCGGTAATTTGATTAAAAGCCCACAAGGTTCTGTGGTCGGCCTGCACTGGTGTCATTATCTTATTCAGGGGAATGTCCAGCCTTCTACCAGCAGCCTCAAAGGATGCGAGCTGCTGATGAGGACTTTTGTCAAAGGAAGACCTCCATAAAAGCAGCCCTAGTGGAACGCCTGGGCTCTGGCAGCAGAACGAATACGTGCAGTTAAACCGTAATGAAACTTTTAATATTTTTGTTGACATATTTTGTACTATATTTTAAATCAAATCAATTGTGAGTTATATTTTGCTTTTGCTTAGAAATAAGCAGAAACATCCAGCAGAACTATGACCAACTGCAGAATTATTGACATTAAGATGTCAAGTCTGAGAAATCATATTTAAGTTCAGCAGAATTCATTCACTGAACACTGAGATTTTCAGCACTGTTGCAAATCAACCAACGCTTTCTATCAAACTTCTCTGTCCATTGTTATGGTCCTTATTCACTGATACCACCAGCCATTCGTCTTATGAGGCTGCACGAGTGTTTTTATTGGATTGAGCACGAAAAGTTTTGGACAGCGTATTTAATGACTTGGCTCTTCCTCTAATGGAGAGAATCACGTTTATTTACTCAGAGGCATTGAGACTTTATTATAGACATTTGTCAAAGTGATCAGACAATGTAACTGGACCAACTCATCGTAATCCCAAGATGTTAATTTTCTGCCAGTGTAATAATGTGCGTTGTCAGCCCACGAGCACATGAGGTTTGGTGATTGCTTTCTCTCTGAGCTCTGCGAGATGGTACGATCTCACAGCATAGCTACAGAGGAAGCAGCATACACATGTACACACACGCATTCACACAGGCAGACTCACACACACACACACACACAAAGTGGCTGGAGGAGCAGAACAGACGGCCTACTTCACTTCAGAGCAGCAGAGACTGAGTGCCAGTCTGGGGAATTCAGCTCTGAATTTAGTGCCACGGGTTAACAGCTGACCTTGGGTTGATGCACCAAGGACAGGCACACGGAGCTTCATCTGTGTGTGTGTGTGTGTGTGTGTGTCTGAGTGAGAGAAAGTGAAGCTGCTTTAAAGACTTGGATGTGGGTTGGCTCAGAGGGAGGCGGTGTGGAAAGATGATCTCTGGCGTGAACAGAGTTGGTAATTCTGGCAGGTGAAAACTCCAGCCTCACTGCAGTGATGTCACTTCTAATGTCCATGCTGACGTGAATGTTCATTAGCGTCCCTTCGCTACCCTGCTCCACCTGCGCTTTCATATCAGCCATCCAATCGGATTGCTCCAGACAGGCAGTCCCCTTCCTGCTGCTGAATTCTGACAAGTTAAAGTGGCTCTCTTCACTTCCTGCCCTCTTTCTCCTTACTCTGCAGTTAAACACAGACACTGTGTCCTGCTATTTCCCATGAGCACTCAGGAGGGGATCTTTTGTGAGCACATGACACTCCTGGATTGGCCCAGATTTGCCACTGGAGCAAATCCGAGTGTGAGTTGCATACAGCTTTAAGGAGGTACTGCAGCCACTCCCCCGACAAACCTGATTGGTGCCATTTCAAAGTGATTGGCTGTGTGCTGATTGAAGAAACAGCAGAACCGCCCAGTGACATCTCTGCTGATGCAACCAGACACTGACAGCCGATGAGAGAGACCGACAGAGATGACACAAATCTGACCTTAACAGTAGCCATTTCTCTATCATCCTCACCGCCGGCTTCACAGCTGACTTTGCCCTCTATGTCTCTTTTGTGTGTACAGAATAGCTTGCATCGTTGTTTGAATGGCATTACCTAATTATAATAGTCTCATGTTACGGTGCTAATAGTTTTAAGTATTTCCGCTCATTACAGACTTCATGTAAGTTTGACAGTAGTAAGAACCTAGAGGTAAATTTCAGTAAAAGGTCTGCACAGATTCTTCCTTTACCTGACAGCTATTATATTTCCATTCCTGATGCTTCTACTGTCCTAGCGTGGACGATCTATTCTCCTCAGTCTGTATCTCTCAGTCCACCCGGGAATGCCACTTGTTGGGGTTACCTAGATCTTCCTTTTTACTTTCTAGACCTTTCCACATTCGACAACTGAGATATAAAGACTTGGAGAGATCAGGAATAATGTCTAAAACGTGAGTTTGATACATCTCTGATACACGAGGGTGAGGTAGAGCATGACTTCAAACACTTTGGGAAGGTCAACACTGATTGGCAGGTGAAACCAGGCTGTGTGCAGGAGAGAGGTGGGTGGAGATGGGGTCAAAACGATGGAGCAGGATGCCGAAGTGGCTAATGTGACTAATGTGAGTGACCTGACCCCATCCACCTATTGTGGATGTGATCTGGAGGGCTGGAGCTCTAAAGAAGAAGTTGTCACCCAGATTTGCCATTTACACTCATTAGAAGCATAATTAACAGGAAATCATGTTAATAATGTTATTGAGAAATGGCACGAGTGATGTATGGTTGAACTGATGATCTTGGAAGACATAGCAATATCTCAAAGGAAATCTGTCAAGGATATCTCGTACACAGATGCAACGCTTAAATGTATCCAGTTTTGCAATGGCAAGAACTGCGTACACATTACAAAAGCTTATATGCATGTGTGTGTGTGTGTGTGTGTGTGTGTGTGTGTGTGTGTGTGTGTGTTCTGGAACTGCAGCATGAAGCAGAACGGCAGAGTTTGCTGTGAAGGTGACTGACAGAATGTAGGACTGCTCCTGTCCAGGTTCCTAACACTGTATGTCATTTCTCGTTCCACTGCAAATCAGAACAGAAATCATTTTTCAGACTACAGGGGATAATGGGAAAACATTCTCTCCACACAGTTAAACCAGTATCAGATATTAATTTAATCTGTGATAGCTGCCCACAGACACAAATTAAAATAAACTGATGGCATTTTAATGTAGGTGTTCTCTGCATAATAGTGTTTATTGTGTCTGTATTTTGTGTGTCCAGATGTGTCTGTCAAAGAACATAACAGGACATATATGTGAAAATTGTGGAGAGTATAGTTTCATGGAGCTCTTTAAAATCATGTGTGAAAGAAGTCAAATACATAAACTCTAAAGTAGCCCTAAACCACGTACATTAGTAGACACTATGACCTACTTTCCCTGCTGGCTTCATCAGAGAGCTTTCCTCTTAGTACTAACCTAATAGGAAACCTATACTTAAGAAGCAAGACTACCACATGGTAGAGATTTTGGTGACAGAAAAGCAGTATTAAAGTGAAATTTTATTTTACCATACTGATTTAATGACACCATATGTTCCTGTAGTGAGTTACTTTTCATTTATCTAATTTTGTAGGAATGTACTCCTAATAACATATACACTTTCCCTTTACCTGACATAAATGTTCACCATGTAATAATTACAGCGCATCTCATTTTGATTACACAGTCATTTCAATTAGTGACTACAAAACAAGGTCACTGAAGTATGAAAAAGAACAAAAGTGTAATTAAAGAGTTCTTCTAGAAGATGGATTAATCATGACAGCAAAAATGAAATCCAAGCATAATAGGGGAGCTTTTATTTCAGTTTGTTATGTCATCGTTTGCCTCAGGGCTGTTAGCAGCACAACTGTGAGGCATGTGTTGCTTCTGCAGGTGCGTTCGACAGCTCCTCCCACCTCTCTAGTCCCTCACTCATTGGTCCAGGGTGTTTTCCAGCAGGAAGCCTACACCTCTTGCTACACCTCTTGCTCAAGACTTGCTACACCTCTCAGCTACGCCTCTCACTGACTTCCAGCTCATCCTGCACCCGTCCTTTCTCCTGGTGGCACCTGAAACAGCCCTCAGCTGTTTCTCAGCGTCACCATAAGGTTTGGCGCTCTTGGAATGCCACGAAATTTTGTTAGCGGTGAAAATGAAAAAAATATGTTTTGCTCAGGCAGAAGTAGCCAGTAGCATATGTGGAATTCTGTATTCTGTCGTCGTGTGGCTTCACGCAGTGGCAGAGAACATTAATAGGATTTCCCACTGTTTCCGTATCATGATCCTCTTCTAAATCTCTCCCTCTCCACCCCTCCCCTCTCCACCTCCCCTCTCTCTCTACTCTCTCTGGCGTGACTGCTGACCTCCGCTAAGTCTAAGGAATTCTTCCCTCAGTTCTGGGGGAATGTTTTCTCCTAAGCTGTTTCCTACTGGTTTTTATTAAAGATGAAGGAATCAAAATCATATTATCTGTGCTGCTGGAGCCCGACGCCACGCAACCCAAACCCACTTCTGTTCGCATGGAGTCAGAACTCATTGCACGGAGCACGGAGCACGGAGCATGGAGCACATCCCTGCAGGGCTACCAGAGCTGCAAAGCTGCAAAAAAAAAACCCTTCAGAAAAGTGCCGTCATAAAAAAAGAAGAGCTGTCAAACATCATACCAGAGGAACGTATGAGAGCGCTTTGTCGTGCCTTGCCAGGTTCAAGGTGCAAGATTCCACAGGTGACACAAAGGCCTCCACTGTAACACCTCCACAGACAGACCCGGATCTCCTTCGCAGGGGCTACGGCTCCACATAAGAAATTCGAGTGTTTTTTTATCTCGATGTTGGTCTTTGGAACTTCAATTGTACGTTGTTTCCTTTTGCATTGTGAATTTCTTTGAATGCTATATACCATATTTAAGCAAAGAGGAAATTATACTCTGTACAGTGGAAACCCAGTGCGTATAGTATTTAGTATAGGACTGACAATTGTATAACAATTGTAAAATAAAAATAACTGATGTTTTTATTTTTCATAGAGAAGCAAACACCTCTCAGACCGTGCAAAGTTCACCCTAACGCAGAGCAGCAGATGAAGAACACTGGCATTAACTTGATCTTGATGTGAATCCTTCGGTACAACCAAATAACATCTTTCCTGGCCTATGTGTAGTATATCTGTTCGTATAATTTTCAGGTAACGTGTTGTTGTTGTTGTTGGGACTGAAATAGGCACTAGAGGTTTGTTTATGCCTTTTGTTTGTGTCCTATTACCCATGGTTTCAGTCAGGTCAAGAAGAAATGCTCTGCTTTGAGTGTTTTTGCCCTGCTGTGCAAATGAACTGCCCACACATATCATTTTGTCTCAGATAAATAAGGCAAATATCAACTCTCTCTCTCTCTCTGATTTCTTTGTGCACTCTGCCAGTCAGACAGTAAGTTTTCTATTTTCTGAAAATGATTAAGGTTTTAGGTTCAGACCGTATGGAATGAAAAGCAATAAAATATTTCTTCATCCATTCATGACAGACGAGCCCTGTAAGCGTGGTCTTGCATGGCAGCTCGAAGTTTTGAAGTTTTGCTTCTCTTCCGGATGCAATGTTTGAGCTTAATGGAAACTTTCAGAGTTGATGGGTCTGCAGTGACCTGTGGTTATCTGCTCAGAGTGAGTGCACTCACCCTTACAGCGCGAGTTACACCCTTCCCTGTTAGGGGCTCGGGGCAGTGGGAAAGGCCTGAGCATTATGACATCAGCAGTGGTCTTGACCTGCACTACCAATAGCGACATACCTGCAGGACCACGTGGCCCCGCCCTTTCAGCCTCGCAAGCCCCTCCTCCCACTTTCCATACTCGCAGCGCGAGCTCACACTCCCAAAGCTGCATTTCTCAGTCAGGTAGATCACTGAAGATGTCCAGGCCGCCCAGTAGCAAGAAGGCGATGGCGAACAGTGAAACACAACCAGGGTGCCGATTAATCCATCGGCTTTGCATCCGTTGCCAGACTTCCAGATAACTAAAGGTGGGACTCGTTGTCATCTCCCGGTAATGCGCGGAAGCTCGCATGTGTAGCGTGGTCACGCCTGACATCGGTTGCAGTGTTTCTCAGCTAACGTTCAAACGCGCGCTGCTCTCTGATACCCAGATACTCTGATACCTCAGTGACATATGGAGGAGCAAATGCTTGTATGATCTAAACCTGCCTTATGCTCCCACCGAACCTCCTTATTTACCAAATTCTCCTCCCACATATGTTCAGCAGGCAGTGAGTTGCCGTATCTTTGACAGACTTTATGACTCTCACATTAGTGGTGAGTCCTTTTCTCTGTGGACCTCTGTGTAATACCCCCTTTGTGCTGTTCAGTATTCCACATCACCCTTCCTCATGCCTACAGAGAGACTTTTCCTCTGAAACCCTCAGCTTTCTCATTAGCGCTCTGGACCTGGCTGTCCACACAGCTGCTTTGTGGCGTCTACGGTAAACAAAAGTGCTACACAAGTAACACTGAGCTGAACTGACCTGAACAAGTTTTGGAGGAATCTAGTTCAATTCAGGCAAAAAAAATATTGACACAGGCACATAAGAGCATATGGCGAACAGGGCGTGTCCGAGGGGGCAAAGCCTGCCTGAGCTGGTGCGAGTCACTATAAGGGCAGAATCAGAAACACTCCCACCCAGTTTAGCACTCTTCGTAATAATGGGCCTGAGCGACGCTTTAAGTGAAACGGTTTGAGGCTATTACAGCAGGAGCGGGGTCCGCCATAAGTCTGGCGGGCGGACTACAGCATGCTGCATTGCAGCTTTAATTACAGGAGCTATGGGAATGTTCCATGGGCTTTGCTATAGCCATGAATCAGAGCTGCACGTTTTAGTACTGCGAGTCCGTGTGTCATGAATATTGCTGTCTAAAAGGTATCCTTGTTAGTCTTTAATTAAAATGCATTTGACCAAGCTGTCTTGGATTGAGATTGGGCAACATGTCTATGTATGTGTAGGAGGAAATGGCCATAAGTGAAAGCATCCATATACCCACACATATACTGTATATTCCAACTGCAAATCCTACCTCAAGCCCTGGCCTGCAATAAATCTTAGTGTTAATCATAACTGTAGTAATTATATCTTGTGACCCTGAGACAAAATGATGTTTAGAGGAATTTTCCTAAATTCATGTAACACGATTTAATTAGTTCTTTAATGAAAAACAAATTGGCTTGGCACAGTATGTGTTAAAAAAAAACATGCTCAATTTTGATTGCTCTCTCTCTCTCTCTCTCTCTCTCTCTCTCTCACACACTCACTGAGAATAGATATAGCAGTATAGCTGGAGGCCAGTAAATTTAAGCAAAATATAATCACATTGGTGGCAACTCTGCATCTGGATTTATTCAATAGTCACCTTTGAGTTGCATGGTGATGACAGGAAACAAGAGGAACAGGTAATAGGACCAGATACAATAACCAAGACGCCTCAGACACTTACCACTGGAAATCCACGCAGTCAAGGACAACCTTTAGCTGGTTCATCTCTGGAGAAATAACGCAGGTCTCTAAACCGATCGCTCTACAAATCACATACACTTATAGCGCCTCGGATATATTCACCTGTCTATCAGACGTCTCCGTGACTCGAGTCAAAGCTCTTACAGGAGCCATTCCGATCAGCACACCTACAAACAGAGCAGGAGCCTTGGACCTGCTTAAATCTGAGTTTGGGTTCATCATCACTAAGGCAGGCAATTTTACAAGCAGTCGCCTCAACGAACACAATTAGATTATTTGAAATGAACTCTCTAGTACCCCTCCAGGGAAGGCTTGATTTAATTTGGGTGTGGAACTGCATCCAGGCAACATTTGCCCCCACAGTTCTAACTAAACTCTATCAGTGTGCAGTGAAGCCCAACATACTGTAGGCATTTTTGGACTGTAATTGTTTACTGCACAGGCTGCATGATATAAAGCAACAAACATAAATCAGGGTGCGTCTAAAGAGCACGTGGTTCTCAGCTGCGGGACCACCTCCGCATTAACGATGTGTCGTTCGTACAGTCCGATGCCATGTTCTGGAAAGCACATCGAACATCAGCAGTGGTTCCAGTGGTTCAGATGTTACAAAATAAGTCAGCGGCTCAGGTGTGGGGGCACCGTCTGCTGCACAAGTAAGGTTATTCTCATCTTTGCTGAAGGCTTATTGGAGCGTGGCCTACACTCCAGATAGACACAGGCCCCTATTGTGCACCTGTCGTACTGCCAGCAGACATCTCTGAGTTGAGTAGACGTAAAGATGTGAAGTCGTGAATCTGAACTGCAGTCCTGGGTTTTGTAATAGGATAACAAGGGCATAATTATGTCCTTATTATAAAGATCAAGCCAAGCTAGGAAATAGGAAAGCAAGTTCGCCCATGGATGCTGCATTTTCTCATGTTTGTCCTTCCAAAGCCAGTTTTAGAGATACTAAACCGGAATGCTAAGTAGGACATTGGAAGCACAGGTCTTATAGTTTCAATAGCAAGTTCTAGCAGATAGAAACTGCTGAAATGTTATATATGCTCTAGATCCAGGCTTTGTTTTTCATAGCTTCCCTCTCACTTTCTCTCTCAACCCTCTCTCTCTCTCTCTCTCTCTCTGTCTGTCTCTTTCAATCCTCTCTCTCTCAACCTTGTCTGCAAATGTATGCAGTACAGTTCATGTAGTTTATAAATGTCAGACTTGTGCAAGAGAAACAGCAGAACAGCTGGAGGCAGATCAATTCATATTAAAAAAGTAATGACTTTGTCTGTAATACTGCACATGAGAATATTTTTCAATATAGCATTAACATTATGTAAATGATAAATAGATTATTATATTGTGTAACAAAATGCATTACTATGTGCACAAGAAATATTCTAAATGTGTGCAAGTCTAAATGATTTCTATCATTTCACAGCTCTGCTTCCTGAAGAGCCGGATGAAGAAGTTGTTCAATCCAGAACAGCCTGTGATGCACAGCTGTATTAGTCAGTTACATTAGGAATGGCTACACAGTAAAGAGGTGTTGGACTACCAGCACCCTGTAACACGGAGCAGTTCAAAAGCAAACTAAACTGCTCACTCTGGCTTTTCAGCACATTGGGTTAGCATGTGACTGCGTCTCTGTGCACCCTGCTGCTCTGTGCACCCTGCTGCTCTGTGCACCCTGCAGTTCTGTGCAACCTGCTGCTCTGTGCACCCTGCGGCTCTGTGCACCCTGCTGCTCTGTGCACCCTGCTGCTCTGTGCACCCTGCGGCTCTGTGCACCCTGCTGCTCTGTGCACCCTGCAGCTCTGTGCACCCTGCAGTTCTGTGCACCCTGTGGCTCTGAGGGGGCCACAGAGTGGGAGGAGCTCTAAGCTCCATGGGCTCCTACGGTTTAAGAGCTCTGAGGAACCAGTATTAGCAGCAAAGAGCCGGCGGAGAAGCAAGCAGAGACACTATCTCCAGTCTACCCAGTCCACTCTGAGAGCAACAGAATGAAGCGTTTAAATGTGCTTTTTTTTCTATTTTTTTTTAAAACCAGCATTAGAGAGAATTTATAGTGAAGCTTAATCCAGTGTTTTTTGAGGGTCAAATTTTCATGAAGGATCAAAATGTTCCAGGGCTGATGGATGTGCAGTAACAAAGCACAATGTCCCTGCGTGATGCCAAGCACTGCAGTGAGCAAGCAGTCAGATCACCAGCCTGTTTAACCTTTTCTGACAACATTCTGGAAGCATCTGGTGTCTTGTGGCTCCGAGTGCGAAATCAGTTCATCTCTCCGAAGGACGGCAGGCAAAATCACATGTTGTAAAAGATTTTACATGTATCTGGAAGCGTGAGCGTTTGTATATGGAAGTCTTTCAGGAGATGGCAGAAATGAGTTTGATATCATCTGCGTGGTCCTGCATTAACCCGACGGGCAGTTTGTGTCCTGAAGGCTATTGTCCTGCCTCGTACTTGGTGGGCGAGAGCAGCGAACGCTACTGAAGGTGATAGGGTGGATTATAATGTACCAGCCTGATGCTCTGCTACACGGTTTTAAGACGTCATGGCCATTCAAACACCCCTATTTCCCTGACAGAATGGAAAATATGTCTTTTCCACAAACAGGAACACAGCAAAGAAAGGAAACACAACAAGGTCAAAGGGGAAACCGAAAAAAAGAATCCTAACCCTGCTCATCCACGCATCAAGGACAAAGACCATGAAACTCAAAGTGCACATTATGGCACAGGCATAAACATGCTGCAGGGAAAGATCTAACAGTGGTCTCACACCAAACACATTCAACCATGCTTTTCTGGTAACTCTGTGCAAGTATTTTGGCCTGCTCATGATATTCAGCCCCATGGTCTACTGTCAGGTCTTTATTTTACTATCAGGCTAACTAGTCCACTGTATAACCCTTGTTTATTCAAGAAAACCCCACAGCACAAACACTGTACATGATGTATACCAATTTATAGTAGCGGTTGTCAAATCTCCAATCTGTCTCCATGGATGTATTCAAAATGAGTTAGTTCTATCCTGCATACGGAATGCTACACCAGTTTATAATGCACACAGCATACTATTCCCCATAATAGTAAGCAATACAATATCCATTAAGGAATTTCCAGCATTATACTACAGTCACGTGACCAGTTATTCCCTCCGTGTGGTAAAGATGACAGGAACAGTGGTCAATTTGTAGCAACATAAACGTTTTATGTTTATATCTGGGGTCAATGGCACTGTTCTCTGATAAGTAATTTGCTATTTTATTATTTCTTGGAAGGAAATGTGGACAAGACCATGTTGCATTGTGGGTTTTAGTACAACATAAATGCACTACCCACATTGCGAAGATTTTGGCCATCTAGGTATCTTAGTTGTACTGGATGAATTCATTTTCGTCTCATACTGTATACTACATGCTATTTTTGTCCACAATAAGTATGTGAGTAGTATTTATACCATTTTGAACACAGACCATGTAGCTTCATATTCCGCCATTTCACCTCACCACCCCACTCGTTGCTCTCACTCCTGCAACACCTCCGCCACACCTTTGTCGTTACCCGCACCTGTTCTTTTACCCCTTCATTAGCACTCCAAACATCCCTCTGTTTGGCTTTGTTCTCTGTGAAGTCTGTTTTGTGCCATATGGAGCTAACAGTGCCCATTTTCGAGTTAACAGCTTCCAGTCAGAGTTCATTTTTGTTTCTCCATCATCCAGTAACCTGTTGACTGCGATCCTGATCTGTGTCTGTGTATAAACTGAGCTGAGATAGTGCAGCCAGTGTGTCGCTGCACACCGTGTCCCTCCATCTCACTCTCACTGCCACTCGCGGGCGATCACACGTTTTCATGCCGACAAAAGCTTTTTTTTTTTTTAAATATTTGAATGTGTTTATACAAACATTCAAAATATAAAATATCAACGGTTTGGAATTTCCTGCGTATGAGAGAGATGGAGTGTTCAAAATGTGGCTCTCTCAACCACTTCATTATCTCAGCACTTCGGGGTAAACTCTCCCAGGACACAATTCCCAGGATTATCTCCCACTACTTCTACAGTGTGGTAATCCCATCTTAATAATGGCTGTGAACAGAACTCATACAGTCCGTCTTACTGCACTGCAGGCGGAGAAAACGAGCATTTTTACAATTTCAATGATCAAAGATTAACTAAGAGCTAAGAATCAAAACTATGTATGAAGAAGCTCTTTTGAAGAATGAGGCTGCCTTCTTGCCTTCAGAATCAATGAATCTACAAAGCTGTACATTAATGGGGGTTGGACAGTGACCAGGGATCTGTAATCCAGCCTCAGCAAAGTTTTTAATGGTTTTGTTTATAATAAAAAAGTGATGCATGTCTATGACTAAGCCTTGCATTGCCCACCACACCTTCCCTACAGATACACCCTCTTAATTATGCATGATCCAGAATTATCTGCAGTTTGGGAACTGCAGGTTTACTGCAGGTTTTTTGACACTAACCATCCAGCAAAAAGGATTCGTCTGCAAGAAGTTAGACAACAAAATAAGATTTTCATGCTTTAAACGCAAACTCCTATATACAGAAACTCAGGAAGTTTG
Source organism: Brachyhypopomus occidentalis (assembly GCA_020368025.1). NCBI lineage: Eukaryota > Metazoa > Chordata > Actinopteri > Gymnotiformes > Hypopomidae > Brachyhypopomus > Brachyhypopomus occidentalis. The sequence goes on along the minus strand of JAGXOD010000021.1, from coordinate 10,087,374 downwards.
AAGTTTATTGTAATATGCGTTTTTGCCTTCCAGTTCGATGAAAAGTTTATACTCACTCCTCCTTGGTACTCTCTTGGGCAACATACATAATACATGTACAAAACAAAATATACCCCAACATCCAAACATACACTAACCGGTATAATAATATAACTAAAGGAAAAACAACTAGCCATCAAACAGCCAGTAGGATAACAGAAACTGAAATATAATGGCCGTAGATTAATGACCAAATACTATAAACCAATCAAATCAAAACCAATACACTAACAGAGAGAGAGAGAGAGTCCCTAAAAAGTGTGGCTTGTGCTGTGATACTGGATTCCCACCCAACAGTAATATCATAAATAAATGATGACCTATGTGAGTAATGTCTCCTATAATGCTTGTGTCTGTTTCCTGCAGTGCTAAGGGTAACCTATATCTCCCCCAGATGTGCTTATTTTCATCTACCACCTATAACTCTGGAAGCCAGTTTTGTTAAGCCACTTTAAGTCTTTTGCCCATAGGACAAACTAGGCTATTAAGTCTCCATAATGCATTTTGTGTGTGTGTGTGTCTGTGAGTATGTGTGTGTGTGTAGGGGGGGGGTTCCTATTGTTTTTACAATATTGCCTTTCTAATTTAAAATACATTTCTTGTCTACCTGCAGAAAATGTATTTTTTCTATTTAAGCATGCATTGAGGTTTAGGTCTGCGGTATATGTGTACACACACACACACACACACACAGCAGACTAAAACCTGTCTAATCTCCACAAGGCGTGCTCTCCATAATGAGCTCCATCCTAACATCATGGCACATCCGGCCCCTCAAGCTTGCAATTGCAAAACAAACCCATTGTGGGAATGGCAGCTGCCAGTGACGCCTCTTAATTTGTCTGCAATGCCACTGCTAAGGCACAGCATATCAATCACTTCACCCCAACTCTAACCATATAAAGAGGGCTTGGTCAAAAAAACAGAGGTTCACGCACTGTGTCACTGGTGACTCGTCGGTGAGTCATTCGTGCTGTAACATTTTGAGGTGTTGAAGAAACCCTGTTTTTCAAAGGACAGCAGCTAGTACTCATCACTGTGTGCGGATGCATGTGTGTGTGTGTGTGTGTGTTGCTGCATAATGTGTCCCTGCTCTGTGTACAGGGGGAGGGTGACGCTACAGCCTCTCTCCAGGCAGGAGATGTGGCGTGTAAGGCAGAATAGATTGGCGTTTGCCGGCTTTTTGACACTTCTGTAAATACCAAGTCCCGTCCCACAGCTGGGACTCAGGGTCCTGCAGTGATCACCTTTACCTCAGGCTGCGTCCTGTTTGCACAGCACTAGATCACAGTTACAGCATTTGTCCTTGTGACTAACAGCAACACCCAGCCAGCATATGGAAATAGCAAAGCAGAAAACGATATTAGAAATGCACTGCGGGGAAATGCACTGCAGCCGCAAGCCTCAGTCATGCCAGGTAATTGGTATTATTTATACAAAGCCACTGTATTTTAGTGGTATGTGGCACCATCTGGACCACAGAGCAAGTTTTATTGTATAATTTCATGCACCATGAGTTCTCATAATCTCCTGACCAGCGTGACTGATGAGTCAATTCTGAGGATAGGCAGGATTCAGGGGCATTGCGAGTCTGGCCAAAGACTGTACCCACAATATAGGCCAGTGTAAGACTGGGACCACAGTAAAGGCCAGTGTAAGACTGCGACCACAGTAAAGGCCAGTGTAAGACTGGGACCACAGTAAGACTGTACCCACACTAAAGGCCAGTGTAAGACTGTACCCACACTAAAGGCCAGTGTAAGACTGTACCCACACTAAAGGCCAGTGTAAGACTGTACCCACACTAAAGACCAGAGTAAGACTGTACCCACACTAAAGGCCAGTGTAAGACTGTACCCACACTAAAGACCAGAGTAAGACTGTACCCACATTAAAGACCAGTGTAAGACTGTACCCACACTAAAGGCCAGTGTAAGACTGTACCCACACTAAAGACCAGAGTAAGACTGTACCCACACTAAAGACCAGAGTAAGAGTGTACCCACACTAAAGGCCAGTGTAAGACTGTACCCACACTAAAGGCCAGTGTAAGACTGTACCCACACTAAAGGCCAGAGTAAGAGTGTACCCACACTAAAGGCCAGAGTAAGAGTGTACCCACACTAAAGGCCAGTGTAAGACTGTACCCACACTAAAGGCCAGTGTAAGACTGTACCCACACTAAAGACCAGAGTAAGACTGTACCCACACTAAAGACCAGAGTAAGACTGTACCCACACTAAAGACCAGAGTAAGACTGTACCCACATTAAAGACCAGTGTAAGACTGTACCCACACTAAAGGCCAGTGTAAGACTGTACCCACACTAAAGGCCAGAGTAAGACTGTACCCACACTAAAGACCAGAGTAAGACTGTACCCACATTAAAGACCAGTGTAAGACTGTACCCACATTAAAGACCAGTGTAAGACTGTACCCACACTAAAGGCCAGTGTAAGACTGTACCCACACTAAAGGCCAGTGTAAGACTGTACCCACACTAAAGGCCAGTGTAAGGCTGTACCCACACTAAAGACCAGAGTAAGACTGTACCCACACTAAAGGCCAGTGTAAGACTGTACCCACACTAAAGGCTAGTGTAACACTGTACCCACACTAAAGACCAGTGTAAGGCTGTACCCACACTAAAGACCAGTGTAAGACTGTACCCACACTAAAGGCCAGTGTAAGGCTGTACCCACACTAAAGGCCAGTGTAAGACTGTACCCACACTAAAGGCCAGAGTAAGACTGTACCCACACTAAAGGCCAGTGTAAGGCTGTACCCACACTAAAGGCCAGTGTAAGGCTGTACCCACACTAAAGACCAGAGTAAGACTGTACCCACACTAAAGACCAGAGTAAGACTGTACCCACAATATAGGCCAGTGTAAGACTGGGACCACACTAAAGGCCAGTGTAAGACTGTACCCATACTAAAGACCAGAGTAAGACTGTACCCACAATATAGGCCAGTGAAAGACTGGGACCACACTAAAGGCCAGTGTAAGACTGTACCCACACTAAAGACCAGTGTAAGACTGTACCCACAATATAGGCCAGTGTAAGACTGGGACCACACTAAAGACCAGTGTAAGACTGTACCCACAATAAAGACCAGTGTAAACTTTACTTACTTGCAGTTCATGCTTCCACAGTCTTCCTGTTTGCACCCTACCATATTTAATTATTTAACACAGAATAACACAACAGCTAGTGCAGTGAGTATATTATGTTGGTTTGCTATGTTTGTTCAGATCTGAAGCTGCATTTGTTCAGGAGAAATCCTGTGTCCTTGACTGGTTAGGTTAGGTCATGTTTCTGAATATTAACGAGCATTGTGTATACGATTCTGTTTTGGCCAGATCACCAAGTAATTGTGTTACTTCAAATGGGAAAAGGTGTGAAATTTGTGAAATCTGACATTATCACTAGTGTCTCTCACTTCAACATGGGCTAAGATTTGAACATCCCTACAGTGTGTGCCAAGCCTTAGTTGAAAATAAGCAAGATGGGTAATTATCATTCACTCTGTGCATTCAGGCCTGGTATCAGCAGATCAGCAGTATGAGCAGATTTCCTTTACACAGGGACATCTAACCCCCCCGCGGCCATGTAATTATGAGGTAATGACACCGATCGCCTGCAGCAGGCACTGTGCTGAGCAGCGCTCTGGGGCTTGTGGGATTTGTATTCCCCCTGCACGCTCTCTTGGCCTCTCAAGAGGACATCAGGAGGATAGGCTGCCTCAAACATGCTTGCGTCTCCGTCGGACCTCAAGCCCACGGTGATTTTCAAATGTGTCTGTTCCTTCATTATCTGCAGCTCTCCCCTGTGGCACATTTGTTTGCTTTTGTATCTCCATATTGTCCTCACTAAAGCTGCTATAAGTTTCATGAAGAGTACTTTCACTAAACCATCTTTACATTTTGATAGCTACCATTAGCGGTAGCTAAAGTTATGGATGGACTGTATTAAGTGTTAAGTTCACCCTGCTCAGAGTTGAATATTCAATATATTCATTGAATATTCAATCAATATTCTAATTGGCTGTTCAGGAACTAATAACTGGTATGCCAGGTTGAATTATGTCTACTCAGAGTCTACGGTTAAATGTGTTTTTTTTTTTTCCCAACCTGCTTTCTGGAATACCACCCTCGTTTGCATACCAATTCAGTACAAATCAGGAAACTTCACTGCAAGGATGTAGTTCTCCCTGTCTGTCAATTATTTTGTATGCACACAGAGTATAATAAGGTCAGGCAACATGCAAATCCAACATGCTAAATGCATCTATTTTTGGAGGGAGGGGCAAAGAAGAAAGGCTATTTTCACTGAAGATTTACTTCATGTCTTTAAATGTTCCTAATTTATGATTCATAGCACTGGTGTCATCCAAATATAAAACTATAGGTGGTTCTTACGCATAAGATCACTCTGGCAAATGAATACTCAAGCATTTATTTTATATAATGCAGTCTAGAGCTTTATGTAGATTCAAAGTAATATGTTATAACAACTTTCACATTATAATCAGCTAGGTATTTGCAGACATAGCAGGGACCAGTAAGGGGAATTTGGGGAAAATCACTCTGTAGACGTTTTACTTATTATAGAGACAACATTAAATTCAATGGCAAGAGATATCTCGTCACCGATCGACGCCTGCCACACATCTATGCTTTAAAACAAGACTAAACATGTCCACCTAACTGAGCAAGATAATCTAATTCTAGTTTAATTTCCTTGAAGGCACGAGCTTATGTACACCAATGGAGCGTGATTAAGCATCCCCACTGTCGAGAGAGAGAGAGAGAGAGTGAGAGAGAGCGAAAGAGAGACTGAAAGTTAAGAACTAATGGTTCAAAAAAGAATTGAAGGGTGTTCCTGGGATGCAAGTATGTTGAAATAAAGAGTTAGGAACATCTGGAGGAATCGAAGGTCCTTTCACACTACAAGCTCACTGATCAAACTACAGTGCTCCTGAAGAGTGACTATAAACACACAGTATATGCATGCATAGACAGACAGACAGACAGACACACCCCACCATATCACTTTCAGCCGCAAACAAAGACTGCTTTCATTATCTGACCCATGCGAAAGAGAGAATAGGGCCCAGAAGGCAGAGACATGCTGGGAAACCTTTTATTTCCTTGCAAATAACCTCTGGCTAAAATCACTCAGTAAGCTGTAATGATCCATTTTTATAGGTAGTGTGGTTATCCGATTGGTCCGTGTGTGTGGGAGGGTCCAGCAGGCTCACAGAGATGTTCCTGTTGTGTTTGGTCTCCTGACTGAGTGCATTAACAACAGTGTTGCGCACCAGGACAGTAGCAGCATGTAAAGCTCAGCTCTCATCAACACACCACACCCCACACGCCTCTATTGTGCACTGGCTTTCCTGTCTGAAGGGCCACGCTGAGCATGTCTGTCTTTCCAGAGCACAAGAGCTGGACACAGTGAATTAGGCTTCAGGGTTCATGTCTGCCTTTGTCTAATGTAGAGGTGAACACTGTGGTGCGTGTAGCGGTGTGAATGAAAAACGCTGCTCTTATCTGCATCGCTAATTGCCCCTCTAATCACTGTGCAGTATCAACAGCAGCCTGAACTCTCCTGCCCACCCTGCTACCAGTGGCAGAGTCCTCCAGAGCCCAAAGCACAAACACTATGGATCAGCAAACCACACCACACACAGCATAGCTCAGGAGACCCCACCACACACCTCATGAGACCCCATTATAGACACAGTTCAGGAGACCACAGTACACACAGCAAAGGTCTGAACGCAAAGATCTTGCGTAGTAATCTTCTTCTTCTTTCGGCAATTCCCGTTTAGGGGTCACCACAGCGGATCAAACTCCTCCATCTAGCCCTGTCCTGAGTGTCTTCCACTGACACACCCGCCACTCTCATATCCTCTACCACTGCATCCATTAACCTCCTCTTAGGTCTACCTCTCCTCCTCTTGCCAGGAAGTTCCATCCTCAAGACCCTCCTGCCAATATACATCTCCTCTCTCCTCTGTACATGTCCAAACCATCTCAATCTCGCTTCTCTAACCTTATCTCCAAAACAAGCTACATGAGCTGATCCTCTAATAAACTCATTTCTGATCCTATCCTTCCTCGTCACTCCAAGTGAGAATCTCAACATCTTCATCTCAGACACCTCCATCTCCCTCACCTGTCTCTTTGTCAGTGCTACTGTCTCTAGTCCATACAACATAGCAGGTCTCACTACTGTCCTATAGATCTTACCTTTCATTATAGCCGACACCCTTCTATCACAGATCACCCCTGATACTTTGTGCCATCCACACCACCCTGCCTGCACTCTCTTCTTTACCTCTCTTTCACTTCCTCCATTACTCTGTACCTTCGACCCTAAGTAGGTAAATTCGTCGACCTTCACCAAATCAACTCCTTGTAACTGGACCTGTCCACCGTCTGCCCTCTCATTCACACACATGTACTCTGTTTTACTCCTGCTCACTTTCATTCCCCTGCTTTCCAAAGCATACCTCCATCTCTCCAAAGCTCACCTCCACCTGCTCCCTACTCTCACTACAGATCACAATGTCATCAGCAAACATCATAGTCCAAGGGGACTCCTGCCTAACCTCGTCCGTCAGTCTGTCCATGACAATTGCGAACAGGAAGGGACTCAGGGCTGATCCCTGGTGTAGTCCTACCCCCACTTTAAACCTGTCTGTCATTCCTACCGCACATCTCACTGCTGTCACACTGTTCTCGTACATATCCTGCACCACCCTCACATACCTTTCCGCTACTCCTGACTTCCTCAAACAATACCACAGCTCCTCTCTCGGTACTCTATCATAAGCTTTCTCTAAGTCAACAAACACACAATGTAACTCCTTCTGTCCTTCCCTATACTTCTCCATTAGCACTCTCAAAGCAAACATAGCATCTGTGGTGCACTTAGCTGGCATGAAACCATACTGCTGCTCACAGATCTCTACTTCTCCTCTAAGCCTAGCTTCCACTACTCTTTCCCAGATTTTCAGGCTGTGACTGATCAACTTAATTCCCCTGTAATTACTACAGCTCTGAACATCGCCCTTATTCTTAAAGATCGGCACCATTATGCTTCGTCTCCACTCCTCAGGCATCTTCTGGCCTTCCAAGATTCTGTTAAATAACCCAGTCAAAAACTCCACTGCTGTCTCTCCCAAACATCTCCATGCCTCCACTGGAATATCATCCGGTCCAACTGCCTTACCACACTTCATTCTCCGAATCGCAGCCCTTACTTCCTCCTTGCTCACCTGGGGCACTTCCTGATTCACAACCTCTACCTCTTCTAACCTTCTTTCCTTTTCATTCTCTTGATTCATCAATTTCTCAAAATACTCCTTCCACCTTCCCAAGACACTCTCCTCACTACACAACACATTTCCATCTTTATCCTTTATCATCCTAACCTGCTGCACATCCTGCCCATCACGGTTTCTCTGTCTGGCCAATCTGTACAGATCCTTTTCCCCTTCCTTAGTGTCCAACTTCTCATACAGCTTGCTATATGCCTTCTCTTTAGCTTCTGCCACTGCTCTCTTTGCCATACGACACATCTCCTTGTACTTCTGTCTACTTTCTTCATCCCGCTGAAAATCCCAATTCTTTTTAGCCAACCGTTTTCCTGTCAAACTTTCCTGAACTTCCTCATTCCACCACCACGACTCCTTGTCTATCTTCCTCTGTCCTGAGGTCACACCAAGTACCTTCCTAGCCACATCCCTCACTGCATTTGAAGTCTCATCCCAGGTACCCAGAACACCACCATTACCCAGTACCAGTCTCACCTCATCCCTGAATTTTACACCACAGTCCTCATCCTTTAACTTCCACCACCTGATCTTAGGTGCCACTCTCACTCTCTTCCTCTTCTTCACCTTCAAAACCATCCTACATATCACTATCCTATGCTGTTTAGCTACACTCTCCCCTGGTACCACCTTGCAATCACTAACCTCTTTCAGGTTTTGTCTCCTACAGAGGATATAGTCGACCTGTGTGCATCTTCCCCCACTCTTATATGTCACCCTGTGCTCTTCCTTTTTTTTAAAATAGGTGTTAACTACAGCCATCTCTATCCTTTTAGCAAAATCTACCACCATTTGTCCTTCCGTATTCCTTTCTTTAACACCATATCTACCCAACACCTCCTCATCACCACTGTTCCCTTCACCAACATGTCCATTTAAATCTGCTCCGATAACCACTCTCTCCTCTTTAGGAACCTGCAAAACTACTTCATCTAACTCCTCCAGAATTCTTCTTTCTCCTCCACATCACAACCTACCTGAGGAGCATAAGCACTGATGACATTCATCATCACTCCAACAATCTCTAACTTTACACAGATCACCCTGTCACTTACTCTCTTTACCTCCACTACATTCTTACTAAACTCATCCTTCAGAACTACTCCTACTCCATTTCTCTTCCTGTCTACTCCATGATAGAAGAGTTTGAAGCCACCACCAATGCTCCTGGCCTTGCTCCCCTTCCACTTGGTCTCCTGAACACACAGTATATCTAACTTCCTCCTCTCCATCGTATCAGCTAGCTCTCTCCCTTTACCTGTCATAGAGCCCACATTCAACGTACCAACTCTAACCTCCACCTTCCTGCTCTGCCTCCTCTCCTTCAGCTTCAGAACCCTCTTCCCCCCTCTCCTCCTCCTCCTTGTCCCAACAGTAGTCCAATTTCCACTAATGACCTGTTGGACATCACCACCAGTGGCGGTCGTTGTTAACCCGGGCCTCGACCGATCCGGTATGGAATTTCTATTTTTGATCCGCATCATTTGATTTGGCGCAGTTTTTACACCGGATGCCCTTCCTGACGCAACCCTCCCTATTTATCCGGGCTTGGGACCGGCACTAAAATACACTGATGTGTGCACCCTAGTGGCTAGGTTATCTTGCGTAGTAATGGAATACCATAATGTTTAAGGTCAATAACTTGTGACGATGTGAGAAGACATGGGCAAATACAAGATACACAAGGCCCTCAAAACGTCCTAAAGACCAGCAACAACAACAGCAACAAGAAAAATCGAAATACAGAAAAAAGATTTTTGCTATATCAGAATGACTGGTCTATAAATTTCAAATGATATATTTAAAAAAAAAAACACAAACAACTGGCAGTTGGATAGGATCTAGATTCAAAACAAACACCAGTGGCTGACATGCAGATTATAAGAGTCTGGACAGTGATAATGCGTTGCTGGCTAATAAATGGCTAATGAATATCCTAGACTAGCTGCTGGGCCTGTGGAATACTGCCGTAGCTAAGCACGTGCACACTGAGAACTCCTCCAATCAGGCTAGCAGAAGAGGAGATTTGCATATTGATAGCTTCACATTTCCATGAGGACAGATTTATTGTTTGGTCCTGCTCTCTATTGAGGAACGGACATTCAGTTCCCAGTTCAGTTGCGGTCATACATACATACATATATGACAGGAAATTCTGCTGTTCTGTTTCAAAGAGCAACGTCATGCACTCCAGGTTTAGCCAAATCTGCTGTCTGTCAGACAAGTTAACCATGAGATTAACACACATGGGACTTGTGCTTTAACAAGGTGTAGCTGTTACATTTCTGTGTTGTGTTAAAAGTTCACTCTGGGACTTGGGAACAAATCAGCCATGTCACCCGTTTCTCTATGAACCTGAAGAGATATCGCAGTTGCCTGGCATATGTAGTGAGGAGTAATGAGTAAACTAAAGAAAATGACTTGTGCACCTCCAGTTTGTTTCTTCTCACAATTCTAAAGTCAATTTTACACCAAACGCAGTAATCGCGGCGCAAACACAATACGTTTCTATAGGAGCAATACGCTCTTATTCTGATCAGTGCAACCTACACTCACCGGCCACTTTATTAGGTACACCTGTCCAACTGCTCATTAACGCAAAAGTCGAATCTGCCAATCACATGGCAGCAACTCAATGCATTTAGGCATGTAGACATGGCCAAAACGATCTGCTGTAGTTCAAATCGAGCATCAGAATGGGGAAAAAAGGTGATTTAAGTGACTTTGAACGTGGCATGATTGTTGGTGCCAGATGGGCTGGTCTGAGTATTTCAGAAACTGCTGATCTACTGGGATTTTCATGCACAACCATCTCTAGGAAAATATCCAGTGAGCGGCAGTTCTGTGGGCGCAAATGCCTTGTTGATGCCAGAGGTCAGAGGTGAATGGCCAGACTGGTTCAAGCTGATAGAACGGCAACAGTAACTCAAATAACCAGTCGTTACAATCGAGGCAGAAGAGCATCTCTGAACTCACAACACGTCAAACCTAGAGGTGGATGGGCTACAGCAGCAGAAGACACACTGGGTGCCACTCCTGTCAGCTAAGAACAGGAAACTGCGGCTACAATTCACACAGGCTCACCAAAATTGGACAATAGAAGATTGGAAAAACATTGCCTGGTCTGACAAGTCTCGATTTCTGCTGCGACATTTGGATGGCAGGGTCAGAATTTGGTGTCAACAACATGAAAGCATGGATCCATCCTGCCTTACATCAACGGTTCAGGCTGATGGTGGTGGTGCAACGGTGTGGGGGATATTTTCCTGGCACATTTTGGGCCCATGAGCATCGTGTCAACACCACAGCCTACCTGAGTATTGTTGCTGACCATGTCCCTTTAGGACCACAGTGTACCTATCTTCTGATGGCTACTACTAATTATAGTAGATTTGTATTCAGTATCATTAATGCAAATCTAAAAGATGTCCACATAAAATTTTTCACTGTTAATCAGAATTGTAACTTTTCGAAGCAAAACTATGAAAACACCACAGGAGTAGTTTTAAATGAAACCATGCCAAAATATTTTTGCAGGTTACCGCAACCATAAATTACACTGGTGAATCACGTCCGGTGTGAAAGACCATGCGTCATGGAACAGCAACTTGTCATGTTCGCCTCACCGTTGAGGTTAAAAACAAAAACAGAAAACCAGATCTGAGATACCTACTCAGATAGATAGATAAGTTCTTTTTTTAATAGTCAGTGATGCAAGTACAATCGGAGTTATAGCTTCAAGACCTCAGCTTTGGAGCCAAGCCAGTAACCATAATGAAACCATAGGAAAGTGAGAGGATGGGATTTAAAGGCCTTCCCTGCTTCAAGAAACACACTCTTGCGCTGCAACTTTATATTAAAAGATTTGTTTTTTATTCACAATAGAAGTGTAACAAATATAGTTTATCAAAAAATTCTGCTGCTCATTAATATAATTTATTCCATAAGATCATAAGATTTCTATAAATGTTCAGTGGCAGTTTGCCAGAATGGAATATGCACATAACAAGGGGAAAGAAACAAAACAAAAACAACTGCATATGGAAAACCAAAAATTGCTATGTGCAATGGAATGATTATCAGCATTATTATAATTAAATTTTTGAGGTTTTATCACAAAACAACAAAAAAGTACCCCAACAAACCAAAAACACAAAAAACCTCGTATGATAGTCAACACAATATTTTAGCCAAAAACTCACCCCTGAAACCTAACCCAAAAACAAAAAACAAGCAAACACACCCGAACAGCACATTGTCTAACCTGCTCGTTGATACAAGACGCGACGAGATATCTGCCTCGGACCGTAGTAACTCGGATCTCAATCCCAGACGACCTGACCAATCAGGGAGTTGCGCCCACAGACGCAAAGCCTCTGGGATGAGCCGCACTGCTCAACAGCAGGTTTGCAGCGCCAGTACAGTAAGATTCAAATGGCATATCCACAACGTCACAGTGGCGAATGAAGGGCTGGGGTTTGGGTTGGGAATGGTGGCGCTCAATCGCTTCGTCGTAGACAAGTTCATTTCACTTAGCAATTGGGAGCCATGTTCATGCTGTCCACTGCTGCAGGATGATACAGGAAGCAGCACTGAAGCCATTAGCGTTGTACACAACAGTCATGGAGAGGGTCATTAGCTGCAGTGCTGTAACACTGCTGCGGGGGGGGGGGTCCCTTTGGTCTCCATGTTTTGGAAATGCAGCTCTTTGGATCCAGTTCAACACCTTACAGTTGTTTTCTGTCCCAAAAGGAAAAGACCTCGCGGCAGGTAAGAAAGAGGGCTGTCCATCGTGGGCTCTGCCAGTGTAGATAAGGAACAGCAACAAGGGGAGACCAGTCAGTACTGAATTCAACCTGCTGCTGCTATGTGTGTGTCTCCATTTCATATATATGTATATATATTGTGTGTGTGTACATATACATATATATATACACATACACACACACACACGGTAGTTTTCCATGTGTCAGTGTGAACAAGCATTTTGTATTTCCAGTGTTCTATATCCAAGTGTTTGAATGTGTTTCTGCTTTCCTGTCTCTTAAGATCCTGTGATTGTGCTTCCTTTGTTTCCACGCACTGCTCCTGCTCTTTCCCCAGCAAACAACCCAATCAATCCCTTAATCCAGAGGTTTGTGCTTTTAAGAAGAAAAGAATAAACAACCAAAATAACACAATGACTAGGCAACAAATGTTCACTTCACATTTGGTGGTACATTCATACACAACAGTTCCCTCTGCCACGGTCCTCTGCTCCCTGACTCCTCCCAACTAGATCACCATCATCCTGATAGTCACTTCACCAGTGTGCCAACTAGGCCAAAACAAAAAAACAGACAAAGGAAAGAAAAAAACAAACTGGCACTGAAAAAAAAAGGTCCTAGAAGTAATAAATTAACACAAAATATTTTTCTTTTTTTTTTTTTTTTATACACCATGTCAAGTACAAACATCTCCGCCACACCTGATTAAGTAAACAATCAACAAATGTACACATCTGTGTTGGAAAGCAAGATGGTGCAGCAAAGGAAAAAAATCGGAAGGAGGACGAGGCAGCAGAGCATCGTTCTTAGAGAGCCGCTTCTAATGGCCATGCCAGCCCAGGTAGACCGCTGGGGCTCTGACACGGCGTCCCACGTCCCGCAGTGCAGGACCAGGACGCCCCACGTCCCGCAGTGCAGGACCAGGACGCCCCACGTCCCGCAGTGCAGGACCAGGACGCCCCACGTCCCGCAGTGCAGGACCGAGCCCCAGCAAGACTCCCACCAGAACATACAGAGGCAGAGGTCACCAAGTAAAAAGAAAAACGGCAAAAAACGTTTGAACAGAATCGGAGGTGAACCTCGCTGTGCGAACGTCTGATCACCTTAAAGCTAAAAAAGGCACTAGTAAACTCCACGTCACTGCCTTGCAGTGTGACTCAAAGGAATAGAACATGAGAACGAGGGAAAAAGAGCATGAGACATATTGGAATGACCCAAGAGCACAATAGCATGGACACAAATTTAGTGGACATCTAAAATCTAATGTTTACACACAGACACACACACACACACCCAGACAAACAAAAACGGTAGTGACCGTTATTGTTTTTTTTTTGTTTTAACCCGAAGAATGCGTGAGGGGGCTTTGTAGTCATCGTCATGGAGAGGGTCCAGTCTCCTCATAGAGGAGAAAAGATCCTTCGGGTCTCCAGGGTCCAAAGGGCCAGCGTGCACCCTGCTATCTCTAAAGACGCTGTAGAGGACACTGAGCCGGGGGGAAAGGGCTCCGTGCCAGGACACCTCAGCAGACGGCGTCCGCGCGGGTCGTGGCTCCAGAGGAGAGGGCAAAGCAGTCAGGCCTCCTCGGCGCTGGAGGGCGGATGCCGAGCCGGAAGCGTTCCAGCTCCTACAGCTGGTTGGACCTGTCAGCCATCTCCTTCTTTATGACGGGTAGCGGGTGAGCCTCCGTGTTGAAGACCCAGTGCTCGAAGGGCAGGTGGTCATCATCTGAGAAGAGCAGGTACAGGTACCTGGAAGAGGAGGACAAGTTAGTCCTGCTATACTTAAACGGAACGAGTCAGGTGGGGAGACTCGATGTACAAATCGCTCACAGTGTTTCGCAGACATGCTGTTGCAGTTAACACCGCTGCTATGACCTTGCAGATTATTCTGTAATAGTCTCTCCAAAGACACCCCCCCCACCACCCCAACCCTCTCATTTTCTCAACCCACACACTGTTTTGAGAGGTCAGTGTGATGAGCGGACACCCGGATGACTGAACGCAACCACAGTTGATCCAACACGGCTAGTCCAGGGTCATCTCTGTCCCACCTCCGGTCTGCTGTCTCAGAGAGCTTCCCGTTACAGGGACAGAAGTCTGCAGTGGTGACGCACGTACGCAGGGCAAAGGGTAAAAAACGCCCCTCTGCCCCGCCAGCCCAGTAATGAGGGCAGGATACGCAGGACTTTGTCTAGTGCCAACACTGAACTAATAAAGGCTTCACACATGAAAAGACAACCCGTGCAAAGCAGAACGTAGCGGCGGGTTCAGCAGAAGGGCCACAACACGAAAACAAACACACCTGCACTCAGCAGCTGAGCTCTGGCAAACGCAGCCAAAATGGCTGACGGCTTTTTCTTCTTATTCTTCTCGTCTTGTTACAGTGGAAAAAAAAAAAAAAAAAACACCCATAACTCGGTATTTCACAGATAAACAGGATTTGGAAAAGGCCAGCGCACACGAGCATCGCGTATGTTTGTGCCTAGTGAGGGGTTTCCTGCAGCAGGACGCATGAGTCCCAGTGCTCCATCACCACCATGAGGGGAGGAAAACCGGAGGAAAAGGGTGAGTCGGCGCATTGAGCTGCTATCTTTTCGGTTGCCAGATTCTGGTTAAACACAAACAACTGCACAGACATAAAGAACTCCCCCTCGCCATCTGCACTGATAAATCCCTCGGAGATCCACGTGTCCACCCTCATGTCCCCATGGAGACAATGCAACCCATTTAGCCCAAAAACTAATCCAAGAACTTCTAAACGGCTTTTGTTTCCAGTGAAGAGAGGTAGAGTTAGAGAGAGAGAGAGATAGAAAAACTTTCTAAGAAAACCAAACTAAGGCACTGCATAAATTAAAATGTCTTTATTGTATTGACGCGTCTTAACGGAACTGTTAAAAAATGTAGCAGCTAACGCTTTCTGCAGGGCATAATGCAGCTGAACTAAAGAGAGGGACCCAGTTCATTGATCAGAAACAGGTGCCTGTGTGTACGATATCTCTGCCTAAACCCCACCTCCAGATCAATTCTGTCTACTTGACATTCAAACTGATTGATTTCACAAGTAAAAGGATGTCTAAAGAACACATGTCCGCACAAAACAAGCATATAGCAAGACCGATGTATGCTTGCACTCAAGTTTACACTCAAACAAAAACACACAAAAAAAGAATTTATCTACAATCCACGTCTTCATTAAGGTTTGGCTACCCTGAAGTAACAACTTCAATCCATCACCCCCATGAATGGATTTTTTTGGCATAATGTCAAGATCCTGAGATCTTAAAGACAAAGACTTGCTGTGGAGCTCTCTGTAGTCTGAGCTGCAGGACAGTCTTCATTCTTAAAATGGGCTACACGTTCGTTCTTCTTGCCTTGCCAACACTGAAGCACCCATAAGGAGACCACGGGCGATCCTCCACAAACCGATAACGCTGCTGTGTTCCTAAATCACAAAAATGTTCTGACTCTGAACAACATCCTCACTAATATTGCATGTACCACAATTAAAAGTCCCCAAAAGGTCTTTGTGGAGCCGTGCTTTTAGTTAGCTTTAGATATAATTATTTTAGTAGTGGGTCACTGAATTATATTGCAGTAAAATGTAATAATTTGGTACATTTTTTAGGCATCACAACTATATTGTGTAATAAAGCATTGTGTAGAACTAGGTTTTGCAGCAGTTTTCTGTTCTTCGTTGCATGTCTATGTGCCTGAACCCCCCCCCCAGCCCACCCCCCCAACACCCCCCACCCCCCCCCCGCCTTTGAATGCTAGTGGATAGTCTCATTCACAAAATCTGGAATAAATTTTTTGAGCCTGCTCTTCAAAGTTTCTTTGAAGAGACACCCATTGCTACATCCTTCCTATTCTAACTATTCTTAAAACAGATACTCTCCGAGACGGAGCATGCCTACAACTATTATTCTAAAATAGTTCACGCTCCCTTCAGATGAGAACAGCACACCCTGTTTAAAACTTCCCGGGCCGTCGGTCGACGGCGTGAAGTTTTTGCGAGCCGAGCTCAAACAGAACGTTCAAACGCTGTGGCGAGAGTGAACTATCTTTGGTGGCAATGTGCAACACTCCTAAAACGATTTCCAGTCTCTACACGGCGGAGAGTCGCCTCTCAGGAACCACGAGGCTTTGGTAATCCTGCCCCTCCGACCTTTACTCCTCTTGCTTTCATGACCTGCCTCTTCCTCTTTATCTCCTTCTCCCACACTCCCTCTCTCTCCCCCACACTCCCTCCTTCTCTGTGAAAGCGAGCAGGATCTGCAGCAGTGGGAAGGCGGTAGAGATGACGGCCTCCTTTTGGCGGGGCTGCAGGCGCTACCGGTGCTGACAGCTGGGGCCTGTTAACCCCCGCACGGCACCGGGCTGGACGGCCAAGCAGCCGGAACACAGGAGCAACCGGCGCAGGCCCTCCTGCCTGCTCACATCTGTTTGCAGTCGGGAGCCGGGCTGTGTGGGGGTGGAGTCTCCTGAGCTGGACTACAGTGGGGGGTGGAGTCTCTCAAACTGGGCTGTGTGGGGGTGGAGTCTCCCGAGATGGGCTGTGTCGGGGTGGAGTCTTCCAAGCTATGTTGTGTGGGAGTGGAGGTTTCTGGTGTGGTGGGGTCTCCTGAGGTGTGTGGTGGGGTCTCCTGAGCTATGCTGTGTGTGGTGTGGTTTGCTGATCCATAGTGTTTGTGCTTTGGGCTCTGGAGGGCTCTGCCACTGGTAGCAGGGTGGGCAGGAGAGTTCAGGCTGCTGTTGATACTGCACAGTGATTAGAGGGGCAATTAGCGATGCAGATAAGAGCAGCGTTTTTCATTCACACCGCTACACGCACCACAGTGTTCACCTCTACATTAGACAAAGGCAGACATGAACCCTGAAGCCTAATTCACTGCGTCCAGCTCTTGTGCTCTGGAAAGACAGACATGCTCAGCGTGGCCCTTCAGACAGGAAAGCCAGTGCACAATAGAGGCGTGTGGGGTGTGGTGTGTTGATGAGAGCTGAGCTTTACATGCTGCTACTGTCCTGGTGCGCAACACTGTTGTTAATGCACTCAGTCAGGAGACCAAACACAACAGGAACATCTCTGTGAGCCTGCTGGACCCTTTCTCTTTTCTTTCTCTCTCCCTCACTCACACACACACACACACACACACACACACACACACACACACGGCAGATCATTTCAACTGGCACAGCCAGACAGGGAGGGGGCAGAAATTAGTCACATACAACAAAAGCCTCTGACAGACAGACAGAGACAGACAGACAGACAGACACAGAGAGAGAGACAGACAGACAGAGACAGAGAGACAGACAGAGAGAGGCTGGCGGAAGAGGGACAAACAAACTTGTTCCAGGAAAGCATCAAGAGCAGCATTTAGAGGCCAGAGTTTACTGCCTGCACACGCCGAAGTCTGCAGCTCATTCTCCTGCCCCAGGTGGAGGAGCTGTCTGCTGGGGGAGGAGATGAGCGCTGATGGAGCTCACAGAGGTTGAGCATGCAGCCCAGGGGCATGATGGGAAGCAGCGCAGAGCTTTGATGTAGAGCAGCACGGACGCACGCTAGAGAGGACAACGGACACACGGCGTAGACACACACGCAGACCCTTCCAACGATAGACAGGAGAAACGCAAAGTGCCTCTAGATTATCTACAAGAACGAACCACATCAGTAACTCAGAAATGAACTGCTTCAAATGAATGAGGTTTCCACATACAACCTACGCAGACCAGAATTTCACAGTGGAAAAAGCATTCCAAAAACAACCCCCCCAGTTCTGCCGAGCTGCTGTGTGCAGCCAGGTTCAAAAGCTGCAGGAGTCCCATATTTCACACGCACTCAGCTGAAAGTGCCTGAGGTGTAAATGGAGAAATGTTGCCTGTACATACAATGTGCTGTGTGCGTCGTGCAGACTCAGCTGAAACCAACTGAGCTGTCTGCATTTCACACACAATTGATGAACACTTAAATAAGACAAATTGATTGGGAAATAAATGCCACAGCGATTCCTCTGACTACATACATGTTTGTGTGTGTGTGTCTTACTTGAGAGTCTCTGCTAAGTAGAAGCTCTGCTGGACGTCATCATGGCTGGGACTGCTGGCGTAGACATCCCTGACACCACTGTAGCCACCTTCAACCCGGCAGTGTTGCTCCAGAGCCTGAAACACACACACACACCATAACAGTGCAGATACAGAGACTTCAGCTCAGCCAGCATCACAACACTGCTGCTACTAAACAGACACACACAACAAGCGGCCATTAAAAGTCAACTCCATATGTGAGCAGGAGAACACAAATGGGGGAAACAGTGAAACAAGGCAGTTCAGTCATTTGAGTGGAGGAGAACTGAATGATGGGGCAGAGAGAGAGAGAGAGAGAGAGAGAGAGAAAGGGGGGGGGGGGGAGTATGTCAGCGAGCAAATGCATCTGGATACGAAAAGGAGAAATGCTAAATTAGGGAGCAGAGAGGCTAAAACCAGACAACAACCCGACATCCTAATGGCCCCAGAGTGGGAGGGCACGTCGCGTGAGATGGGGAGCAAGTCCGGCACACACGGGGCAGTCAGCATGGCTACTACAGTCTTTGCTGCCTCCCATAACAGCTGTATGGGGAACATGCAGATTTTCCCCCATGGCAAACTTCACTCGTCACTCTTATGGTGTTTTCCCTTCCTAATCGGTTGTATGGGTTGTTATCGGGATGCCTTTAGCATGTGAGCGCATTCAAACACGAGACATTTGAGCGTCGGGTGTGCGCAGGGTCACGCAGGTGCCCTCACCTGTACGGCCTCCCAGCCCCACTGCCTGTATTTGGGGTCGTGGGTGAACCTCCACATGTACATGTATGTCTCGATGACCTCGGGTCGCAGGATGAAGTACTTTTCATTCTGCCGCGTGGCAATGGCTTCTACGCCGCCGTCGAACCGGAACGCCTCGGGACCCAACTTCAGATCTGCAAACACACACACACATTAACAGGTGCTAAATGTTTAAAACGTAGGTAGAACAACAATAAATAGAAGGCTTCAAATAGACAGTGCTCCACTCCTGTCAGTCCCGCTGGAAGCTGATAATTATGTACAAAACTTCCCAGCGTCCCAAAAGTTTGTGTGTTTTTTCTTTCATCACTATCTGATACCAACCTAAACCTAAACCACATTAATTTCGAAGTGCAGACAGCAGCACATTTCCCTCTCATCACACTGGCAGCCAGATTGTACTGCACCACACACACATCACATACATTATCTCTGGCATTCGGGTTTGGGGAGCTCATGAACGCAGAGGGACAGAGTCCTTGTGCGTTGAGGCTGTGACAGCGATGGCAGAAATGGGTCAAGTCATCCAGTCGTGGCTTCGTGTGACGGCTGCGCTAGTAATGCTAGCAGGGCAAACGGAGCCGCTCGCGCCTCACGGCTGCCGGAGCTGCAGAGCGGCACTCACGGCCTTGCACGCCGGCCCCAGACGCACGCCTCTCTCCGATTCTGACGAGTTGCGTTTCGTTTGGCTCTGACGTCGGCGGTAAACCGCCCACCCTGAAAGTCGGCCCGACTTTCGAGCTCTGGGTGCTGACGCAGAAGTCACAGAGTTCCGCCTCATTATGGGTCGTGGGGACGGGGAGAACGCAGCAGTGGTGCCGGGCAGTCTCAGGGCCCACACAGAGCGCTGGAGGGGATTTGGACTTTGGGGTTTTGCTTTAGGCCTGCAGTGAGTCCTCTGCGTGGGGTACGCTGTGCCTTCGCCTTTGGCCCCGTTCTCCTTCACCCTGTTAGCCTGCTGGTTTCTAAAGGCCGAAAAAATATCCTTAGATAAAAGGAAAAAAAAAAAAAGAATACTATAAAAAGATGCGCCTGTGTGTCACGTCTACACATACTGGCTAGAAAGGTGTGTGTGTGTGTGTGTGTGTGTGGTGGCTGTAGTGGATTTGGGGATAATCTGGCGTTAGTCGGAGCCTGAACTGTTGATAGCGTAGTCGTGGCACCCACAGCCCCGTGCAGACGTTATGCCCCAGTGCTGATCTGATCGGGCCAGAACCCCTCCAGGAAGCTCCACCTCTCAGCAACGTCGCCCAGGCAGCTACTGGTCTGTTAGTTCCCACCGGCTGTGTGCTGTACTGGGGAGCCAGTGGATCATGCACTCGCCCACAAACAAGCCCCTTCCCAGTCTACCACACCACACTGACCAGCACGGGGCGTTTCACCGCAGACCGAGTACCTTCCTCTCCCGCAGGAGCTGCTAATCAATCAATCAAATAAACATACATGCACCTCTAGGAATAACATAAAACATGCCTTCCCACTGCTCCCTTCAAAGCTAAGAAGATTCTAAGCCTGCTCACTGGTTCGGGCGTAGGACTCGTGGCACGTGCGGGCGATCTCGGCCGCCAGCTCCATCTGGTGGCCCGTGTTGGTGTCGGGCGCGCCGTCGGCCCCCAGGGCAATCATCCCCCCAGCGAAGCAGGTCAGGTGGCCCATCTTGTGCTCCAGGAGACCTCCCTTCCACTCGGCGATGTAAGTCAGCCCACCGCTGGACTTGCGGATCAGGTTCGTCTCGATGGCCTGTGGGGAACACGTGGACAGACGAGATCAGCGGCGGTGCGGCAGCGAGGGTGGGCGGAGGGGGGTGGAGGAGGGTGGAGGGGATCGATCTTCCCCTTATGCCAAACGCTCGGGAGTTACTCAAACTGCGCGGGCAGAGTGGAGCTCGGTGTGCATTTGCGTCTGACACAAAGTGCAGTCGGCAGGCTGGAGAGTGATCTGCCTGTAGCAGCCCCCAATTAGCAGAGCCTCTCTCTGCAATTAGCAGCCCCCAGAGGGCTTTAGGCCACAGCAGTCAGGGGCACGACAGGGACGCCACGCCGGGGGGGCGCCACGCCGAGAAGACATGAAGAAGGCGGCGGCTAAGATGGAAATATCCCCCTAGTTGGAGCACGGGAGATGAATCGCTTAGAAAATTCCCGACCTCACACACACACACACACACACACTCGCACGCACTTCGGGTTGTTCAATAACTGGCTTCACTACTAAAGCATGTCAACAGAGTGCTATAAATCCCTCTGATTGCACTGGATGATTCCCTCTTAGTGTTGATAAGTTCCCCGCTAAAAGCAGAGAAGTGAAGCAGTTGTTTGCAGGTGTGTGCAGTAACGGTGAAACGGAGAGGACTTCTGTGATGATGGAGCGCGCTGATAACAAAGCTTCTAGGATGACAGACATGGCCGATGCAAGTACAACCTCGCTCTCACGGTGGCCTACATAATGGCGTTCTGTTATCAGATGATTGGTCATGGGTTTTAGGAGTGAAAAGGAAAGAGAAAGGGGAGAAGGAGGGGGAGCAGGAGAGACAGACAGAGAGAGAGAAAGAGAGAGAGAGAGAGAGAGACACTGACTCTATGGGCAAGTTAAGACGCCCTGCTCTTCTCTAATGGAGGTACGAGTTGAACCGAAAGTCTGAATCAATCGAAAACAAACAGATTTCCTCTAACCTTCAGAACTCTAGTCTAGTTCCTCTTCCACCTTTTCTCTCGTCATTACACGCACGCACAACTTTTCATGGAGTAAACAGAACTGAGTCCTAACAGTGTGACCCAGTGTCTGCTTCCTTCTGGAGGTTCCCACCATGCACTACGGCAGGCCGGACACGGGGAAGGCCCCGGGGCTGAGCTTACCTTCAGAGCCTCGTAGTAGAGCTTCTTGCCCTCCTCGTCCTTCTTGTCGGACATGAGCCAGGCCTTGAGCAGGTACTCGTAGAAGCTGTCGCCCAGGCCGCCCACGGAGACGTGATCTGAGTGGCCGCGGAGGTGGGTGAGCAGAAGAGGGAGAGAGAACGTTTAAGGACTGCGAATTAATAATTCTCTTAATCGCTTTGGTAACAGTTGTGAATTACAATCCATGGCAATGAAGGCGTTTGAATTTGAGAGAGCGGGAGAAAGAGGGAGACGGAGAGACGGACAGACAATGGGGGGGCATGCGCACACACACTAAAATGGGACAAGGCGTTTCAGTGCTGCAGTGACGCATGATTGTCGCCTGTAAAAATGAGATTAGGAATATTCTGAAGCCAGAGGCCTCAGCGATCCCCATGTGTTTGGAGTCTTCGCTGAGCAGACGGGCTCCGTGGTGAAAGCTTGTCTGGATCTGCATATCCACAGAGCTCATTAAGCACGGGCCTGTTGTCATCAGTCAGATAGCAGGAATAATGAGGGAGGGGCTCCACAAACACCAGCCCACCAGAGAGAGAGAGAGAGAGAGAGAGAGAGAGAGACTGTTTTAAAACAGGCTGTCGGGAGACTATCACTGCTGTTAGATCTGTATGGCTGCTGAAGGGTGTGGAAGGCTTCTTCTCAGTATGCTCTCGTACTCATAGCCACCCCCCCACCCAATCTCCCATAGGGCTGTTTAACAAACACTCCCCCACAGTGTGCTGCTTAACACATTCAAGGGCTACCAGCAGCCCTGT
This sequence comes from Brachyhypopomus occidentalis, assembly GCA_020368025.1. Taxonomy (NCBI): domain Eukaryota; kingdom Metazoa; phylum Chordata; class Actinopteri; order Gymnotiformes; family Hypopomidae; genus Brachyhypopomus; species Brachyhypopomus occidentalis. Next base: position 10,064,752 of record JAGXOD010000021.1, on the reverse strand, counting down.
GAGGAGACTGTCCATGGGCTAGCGCTGAATAAGCCTTGGAGAGGAGAGAAGCTGTCCACTCAGGAGATAAGGAGCAGAGAGAGAGGGAGAGAGAGAGGGAGGGAGAGAACATGACATGAGCAGAGAGGAGAAAAAAAGGAGAGCAGAGACAGGCAGACATAGAAAGAGAGGCAGAAAGAAGGAAAAAAGATGGAAAGAAAGACAAAGAAACAAAGCCATCAAAAAAAGGACACTAAGAACAGGACAAATGCCGCGTCTAATGACTAGAACACAAGAAGAGGTGACATCAGTGAATTACTGATGAGGGCAAAGCTTCAGACTTTCACCTGTATAATTAATGGACACATAAATGACATTTACTGTATCGACTTCAGATTGGCTCTGGAATTCCAAATACTAAAAGGATTTGGTTAAAATCCTAAAATGCGACTGGGGGGGGCTGCTCTGTTTAAATTTACACAAAGACCTACATGAAGAACTAATTGCATAGGACTAATACACCTCTCAAATATACTATTATAAATTATACATTTAGTAGTATAGTAGTCATGATTTAATTAAATGTGTTTAATTAAGTCTTAACACATTAAACGATGAACACCATGCTCACTTCAAGAATGATGTTGGGACCATCGTTAATCGAGCATCTACACACATGAGCAACGTATCTGTGGTCAGTGCACTGAACTACGCATTGAATATATTGGGAAACGTCTACGCAAATGACAATTACAGATCTAACGAGCCAGTTAGCACAAACAGGTTGGTGGAGGAGGCTACGATATTTAATATTTAAAACAGAGTGTTTCTTAGCCAATAGCAGGCTGAACTAACTTTGATATAGTTTCCGCTGAGCCAATCAGAGGAATACACACCTTTCGCTTCTATTTTTTCCAAAGGTTGCACTTTATTCATTTCTAGTGTTTAATTGTAGGACTGTAATTGCAGGAATTAGATAGCCAGGGTTTTTTTTCCCCCTAAGGAGGCTGCGGATGAGAAAGAATTTTTCATTCAAACATTCCTAGAGCAGACTTCCTCTTACTGCCACAAATGACCTATATGAGAAATGCCCCCAGGACAGGAACAGACTGCTGAACGAAACCAAAGGGCGGCCAGCTATTTTTTTTAATGTGGGTGAAAGGAATCGGTGCCGCTTCCTCCGGCTAGCTGCCCTCCCAGATTATTTTGGCTTATTTCAGCCGAACAAAGGAGCTGGTAGGGAGTGAACAGAGGTGAACTCTGTATACAGAGAGCCGCAGGCTGCTTCCTGCTTCATGACTACAATAGGAGGTGCCCCGCCCCACCCACCTGACTCCGCCCACCAGCCCGGCCCCGCCCCATCCACGTCCACCAACTCGGAGCCCGAAAGAAAGACCATACAGTGCACAACAAGTATTCTGTGCAGGTTAAATATTTATTTATATCGCCACTAAAACCATTTTTTTTGACAAACACTGATAAAAGGAAACAATAATCCAAGTGATTTGGCTTTAGATGCCTTTCATCACAGCTACTAAAAGACTGAAAGAGGGTGCTGTAACACAAATGACTGCACCAAGGATGAAATGTCCTGTGACAACAACATGACTGTTCAAGGAAACATGCTTTCAAATGTAACACAAATAAATGATGCAGTCATTCCAACCTGCCAGAGAAAGGTGTTTGTATGAAGGTGCGTTTTAGACTAGTGCTACATCATAAATAAGCCACATAATGCATTAATCCACTCTGACACTTACTGCAGAGAAAGTTCTGGAATGCCAGTAAGGGCCTGAGGGTCTTGCGTATGTGCGTGGAGCAACAGAGGAACAACTACGCCCACACAGCACTGCTTGTGTGTGTGTGTGTGTGTTTATGCTCTTAAAACATGATCTGCCACTACACCTCTCTTATTGAACTTTCAGAGGCAGTGTGAGGCACACACACACACACACACACACACACACACACACACACAGGCGGTGTTTTGTGTGGCCCTGATGTCGCCAGTGAAAAACAGCATACAGGAAACCTGCACTCTGAGGGTCCTGTTTACTGAGCAGTTATGTGCAGTTATAGCCCAGGTGGAATGCCAGACTGCTGCAAGATGCTCGCCCACAAATAAACCATTATTTTATCAGTAAATCAGCTCGCGAGGTTTTACAAAGGCCTACTCTATGTGCTGCACGCATGCGGCGCCATTAGTAAAGTGTGGTGTGTTTATCTTTGTATCTTAACAACAGAGCAGGAAACCAGACTTTTCTAGACTATTAACTGTGGACTAGAGGGCAAATGGAGCGAAGAGGAAGGAGAGAGAGAGAGAGAGAGGGGACAGGACAGGAGACCGAGAATAAGGCAGTGACAGAGCAGAGAGAGTGGGAGAGGAGAGAGGAGAGACTTACGTTGTCCCCACTGTCCACTGTTGGGGTTCAGGTAGTTGGGGTACAGTCCCTGAGGCTTGTCTAAGCGATTCAGCACCTTTCGGATGTTCATGACCTGTAACGGGGGACAGAAAGAGACTCGAAGTGAAAACAGGCACAGCAGCTCAGCACACCCACGCAGTAAACTCCTGACATGCTTGAGATGCGAGGGGTGCTTTCCTGTGGAGATTGCACTCATCAATTCAGAGACTCCAGGTGACTTTCACAGTTAAGTCAAGCCTTGGCCAGGGGGTTGTAATGGAATCATCCATCACGGCGGCCGCGGCGGAGCGGGGCGGGGCCAGGCCCGGGAGGGTGGCGGCCAAAGGCGACGTGAAAGCCACGCCTCATTTGCAGCGCCATGCCCCCCCCCCCCGGGGGTACCCAGCTCACAGGAGTGAGCGGACAGGGCCAGGGGCGGTGTGTGTGTGTGTGTGGTTGGTAGAGATCCCGTTTACCTTCTCGGCGAACACGGGCTTCCCTGACAAGCGGCCGAGGTGCATGAACTCCAGGTGCAGCGTGCCGTACTCCGCCAGGATGCTGCTGCCGCCCGACGCCCACGGCCAGTTGCGGCCTATGCCACTGCGGAGAGGACACACACACACACACACACACACACTGTTGGTCAGTCTACACCACTGTGAAGACACACTTACTCCCCAGGCGCTAAGCATGCACAACCCTTTGGGATGACTGCTTCCCCCTCCACAGAGTCCTGCTCCTCTAGAGAATCGAGGGGTGATGATTAGCGTCAAAGCACCACTCATCCCAGCACTCATCACTGACAACATGTCTGTCCCTGACAAATTGTGTGTGCCTCTGAGGACAACCATATCCCCAGGCACGTGGTCCCCCTCTGCTGAAAGGCATGTCCACTCAACCACGCCAAGGACGCTGGCCTTCATCTGAACTCTGACCTCACGACAGTGGCTGCCAGGATGCCACGCTTCCTCACCAGATGCAATTACTATAGCAACATGATTAAGCCATCCACTCTTGCCGGACCTCAGACAAGCAGCAATTTGTCTTCATAATTGGTGCTGATGCAAACTAACAAACCCAATCAAATCCTTGTGAAAGTCAACTTTTCATTGGTCGAAACAACACCGCATTACCATAGCACCACGTTGACATACAGAGATGCCCGAATCTGGAAATGGAGACAGGGCAGAGTGAGGGGGTCCTGGAAACCTCCGTCTGGAGGCGTGGCTAAAGGCGTGGCTAGAGGCGTGGCTTGCCGGCACGTCTGGGTTCGGGAGCCGGCATGTCTGGATGGTATCCAGATGGTGGCATGTTGGGGGATGGTGGAGGTGTAGGAAAGCATGACTGAGTGTGACGCTGGGGGCACCACTGTACCCCAGCACCAAACCAATTTGTTTATTTGATTTTTCATTACCAAGCTGATTAAATCATGCTACACAAACCTGAAAGGGAGGGAGGGGGGAGCAATAGCAGAGCAAACAATACCAGTACAGCTGTGACCAGCTGTGAGAGCTTAGAGGAGATTACCACAGGCTAAAGGGGGGGGTATATATATATATTTGCACAGTGTGTGTGTGTGTGTGTGTGTGTGTGTGTGTGTGTGTGCAACCCAGGTTGCTGTTCCTTTATTTTCCCATGACTATACAGAGGGGAGATGCCGCATGTAACACCCACGTCCTGCTGAAACCCAGCAGCACTGACGGATCAGCGCCACGGAGCCCCGCCCCCCCAGGGTTAACAACACACTGCCATTACACTGATACAGGCTACAGCACGTGTGCAACTGCAATCATGATGCATCAGCAATAATAAAAACAATAACTAAACACAGAATGGTTGATGTGCCATTAAACACCGGCCAGGAACGGCAGTCTGGCAAAGCGTACAATATTGTCGTGATGATATTGCCACGATCACAACAATGTTCTGCGCCTGATACTGCAGGCAGCCGTGAAGCAGCATCCTGCCATGTTCTGCATGACCTTACAGCTACTGTAAGATACACCTTACCAGCTAAGATCAGGCTGTGTCTGCGTTTGCCAAATAAAAAAATATATATATATAGCAGAAATACAGAACACAGTAGAAAGCAATCGCACATGCGCTGTGTGTGTGTGTGTGTGTGTAGACCAAATAGTCTGCAGCAGAGCATGGAGGAAACACCCACCAGTAATAGAATTAATATCTGAATGCATTCTGGTGCAGCCTCGTGTGCACAGAGATACTCTGCAGCAGACTCTCTCTCCAGCACCCTGTACCGTCCTGTACCCTGTACCCTCCTGTACCCTCCAGCACCCTGTACCCTCCTGTACCCTCCAGCACCCTGTACCCTCCTGTACCCTGTACCCTCCACCCTGTACCCTCCTGTACCCTCCAGCACCCTGTACCCTCCTGTACCCTCCAGCACCCTGTACCCTCCTGTACCCTGTACCCTCCAGCACCCTGTACCCTCCTGTACCCTGTACCGTCCTGTACCGTCCTGTACCCTGTACCCTCCTGTACCCTCCAGCACCCTGTACCCTCCAGCACCCTGTACCCTGTACCGTCCTGTACCCTCCAGCACCCTGTACCGTCCTGTACCCTCCAGCACCCTGTACCGTCCTGTACCCTCCAGCACCCTGTACCCTCCTGTACCCTCCAGCACCCTGTACCCTCCTGTACCCTCCAGCACCCTGTACCCTCCTGTACCCTGTACCCTCCTGTACCCTCCTGTACCCTCCAGCACCCTGTACCCTCCTGTACCCTGTACCCTCCTGTACCCTGTACCCTCCTGTACCCTCCTGTACCCTCCTGTACCCTCCAGCACCCTGTACCCTCCTGTACCCTGTACCCTCCAGCACCCTGTACCGTCCTGTACCCTCCAGCACCCTGTACCCTCCTGTACCCTCCAGCACCCTGTACCCTCCTGTACCCTCCAGCACCCTGTACCCTCCAGCACCCTGTACCCTCCAGCACCCTGTACCCTGTACCCTCCTGTACCCTCCAGCACCCTGTACCCTCCTGTACCCTCCAGCACCCTGTACCCTCCTGTACCCTCCAGCACCCTGTACCCTCCTGTACCCTCCAGCACCCTGTACCCTCCAGCACCCTGTACCCTCCTGTACCCTCCAGCACCCTGTACCCTCCAGCACCCTGTACCCTCCAGCACCCTGTACCCTCCAGCACCCTGTACCCTCCAGCACCCTGTACCCTCCAGTACTCTCCTGTATCCTATACCCTCCTGTACCCTGTACTTTCCAGTACCCTCCTGTACCCTCCAGCACCCAGTACCCTCCAGCACCCTGTACTCTCCAGTACCCTCCAGCACCCTGTACCCTCCAGTACTGTGGCCGCACTCTGTTTTAGCCATTAGGGCTCAGAGAGAGACGTCCCGTCTCCTTGAACTTCTCACCCTGAAGTATCACTGAGCTCAGCTTACGTCGCAAAACAGTCCACAGACAGAAGCGTCCTTCTCTCAGGAGCTCCGATTACAGCCACTGTCCCGCATTTCGTAACGTACCTCCACACTCCCTGTGGTAACAGCTGTGCTCAGTCACGGTCACTCAGCCCAAACATTTTATTTATTTGAATTAAGTAATTATTTCTCTCTTTTTCTCCCTACCGAGAAGAATCTTGATCAAATATAAAGGGACTCCCCATATGCATGGGAAGCAGAAATGGTCCTGGTAATTAGGCCACTCAGATTATTAAGCAAATTACCCAAAGCCACTTGGAAGATCTTGACACAGAGTATACAAACAGAACGCTGACCTGGGAGAGGGAGAGAGCCATGCTTCAAAGCGTTCGCCGTTCGAGGAGCGGGGAGGGAGGGGCTAAACGTCACGCTGCGTTCTAATCTCACTCGGACGTGTAAAGGCCGGTGGGCGGAGGTGTCCTCACCGTGCTGATCAAACGGAGCTGCTCCTCTCTGGGTGGAGCGGATCGTGTCTCACTGGGTGTCTCAACGCGAACGGCGTTGATCTTGGAAGCGGCACCATCGCGGGCGCTTTCTCCCACTCCCTTAGGAAAGCGCTTTGCAAGACAGCAACTATGCGCAAGCCGCAGGAAGTTACGGCGAGAGGCGTGCTTTAAACCACGGGCCTATTTAGCCGCGGCTATAGAAATCAGCTTTGCTTCAAACGCGCGTCGCCTAAGTAGCGTGGCTTTTCAAAAAAATAAAAAAAAATAAAAATTACTTCCGCTCAACTCAGGAGACACTTGCACTAAATGACTGAGTATCTGTTGCTTTTCAAACGCAGACACGGAGTAGCTAATGATTTGTTGCATCTGAAGGACGGTACCACCCCGTTGCTATGGCCCCGTCACAGGGATCACATGTTCCTTCCTCTGTGCATGAGGATGACGTGCGAGGCTGCGATGCTCTTCACACGGCACTAAAGCAACAACTCCGCTAGATCTCACGTGGCCTTCAGCAGCTGAACAAAAGCAACAAAGAAAGCCAAAGGAAACCGAAGTGAACGTTTAACTGCGCTAATACCGCAGCTCCTGATAGTTCGCACAACGTTTTAAATACGCAGGAACGGGGAATTAAAACAGGTCGACTCATTCCTCCCAGTGGGCACCTATGAAGGAGTGTTGTTGCTATAGTAATCAGCTCGGAGGGCTCCGGACAAAGCACAGCTCTGCAATGTTCCCACATGTTCGTCAGCGGACGGACAGCGCTCAATTTTTTGTTTTCTGCTGAATGTCCAGGGTCGCTGTTGTAGGGTGAAGTTTGGCTAAGATGAGGTAGGACCCCTTAACTGCCTTCCTGGTAGACGGCAGCAGCCACAGGGCATGTGGGACCAAGATAAGCCACCAAAAGAAAGAAGGAAATTTATATATAAATATGAAGGAACAAGGGATGGGAAAATGGAAGGATGGAGGACAAAAAATACACTTCCTGCTTCTCATTTGTTCATTACATTGATATAAAGCTACACAAAGCCAGGAAATGAAAGCCCAGATGTGCTTCGGGCTGGAAAAGTGTGCGTGGAAATGGAGTGGAGGTCCGATGCCTTGTGTTGGTGCAGTGGGTGGGCACAGTGGAAGCTAGAGACCGTTCACAAGTAACAAAAGTGAAAAATCTGTTGAACTCTCCGTCTAATCCATAAAGTGTCAGAGCACGTCGCTGTCAACTTATAGCTCAGCCCTTAAAATAACAGTTGACACACTTTCTAAAGAGGAAGAGCAGACAGGAGGCCCAGAATGGCGACACACATTGAGACGGGCTGCAGAACGGGAGGGGCTGGATGGGAAGGACGACCCCGCTGAGCTCACGACACAGGACATCTGCTTAGTGAAATATGGAGGATCACTAATACAGTAAGAGAGAGAGAGAGAGAGAGAGAGAGAGAGAGAGAGGCGCAATGATGGATGCATATGTGGACTGTAATACACCAGCCCTTGTCTACGTCACCCCACCCGTCTTCTCTGAAGCATCAGTGCTGCGTCCTCTACGTCAGCCTTCTTCCACCTCTTAAGACCGTGAGCTCGTCGGCTTTGTGTCTTAAGAGGGGTGCGGACACACACGCGCACACACGACTCTGCTGAGGTCATTACATACTCAACCCAGCAAGCTTGGGACCTAATGTCATATCACGTTGAAAGGCAATTAAATCTTTTTTTTATTGCCCATAATCTCACACTCATATAATGTTTCTATCGATCTGCAGCCCTGTGTCAATAATGACTGGATTCCTGCCTATTTAACAGCTGAAGGCAATTAGGAATCATGGCTTCTCGCTGGAGTTGAACGTCCAGTCTGTTTCAAGATAGATCACAAACGGCCATTTCATTCTTAATGCAGCAGGCTGAACTTCTGATGTCGCAAAACATTTCAATATTTAATCTACTTCTTGCTTCAGAGATTAGTGAACTACAGAGAAAAAGGAGAGATTGAGTATGAGAGGTTGTGGAGCAAAAGTTGTGCAGGGTGGGTTGAACTGCACATGACAGAGGGAGACGAGATGGGGCATATGAGAGGGGGGTGATGGGAGAGGGCATATGGGAGAGGGTACATGAGAGGGCACATACAAGGGGCATATGGAAGAGGTGACATGAGCACATGTGCATTTGTCCGAGGCGCGAGTGATTAGAGGCGGCGTCCCACGTGAAGTCTCAGTCCTGCCTGGCTCCAAACTGGGTCAAGGTCGTACCTGTCGCATACCCTCCCCGCCTCCCTCCCCTCCCTCCCCTCCCTAGCTCAGGCAGTCACCGGCTGCCCGCGGGAGCGCCACACGGAAGGAGGATAATGAGAGTCCGCGGCAGACACGCTGCAATCGCGTCCCTGCCGGAGCAGGGCAGGAAGCGGCTTCTGGCTTCGGCAAACTGGGTTAACACTAATATCTAAGCAAAAGGATCAAACTGGGAGAGTTGCCGGTAAAAAGTGGGCCAAAGTCTTGATGGCACTAACTTTCAGCACGTGAGCAGAAAGGCCTTTTCAAAACCAAGTACTGGCTCCTGCTTCTAGGACTCCTCCGAGAGTGGAGATAAACTAATCCCCATCCACCAAGTTGTGTCTCGTGGATTCCATCTGGTCTCCTGATTCATGCATATGGGCATCACCAGTTGGAGGTGAGGGTTTGAACATTAAGCTCTTGCTGTGGTTGAAGAGCCAAGTCCATCTCCATAGCAGCGTTCGTGGTACATTATTACCTCTCTTGTTTTCTGGCTGTGAGTTACACAAGGGTATAACGTTCTCTAAAGTTCCCAGCTCAATTTCTAGCACCTGATTAACCACCTCAGCCCTTGGCTGTTAGCTTGGGCTAACTCTAAACGAGCAACTAGCGCTAGCTACATTCATGTAGGCTAAAATTCTGGGGCCTCACTGGAAGAGGCAGGATGGAGGGCCTTTCTGTATTTTTATTTTATTTTATTTTTTTATTTACCAGTACCCCTTGGGGCCCCCATAGCTCGAGGTCCCCCTGCAGTGCGTGGCCCTCCTTCACGGCCCTGCTGAGCTTATTCCAAGTAATTTTTTTTTTTTAAATACTCGCATCTGCAGTTTGGACAGTTCGTACTGATCATTCTTATAAAGTTTCATTGCCAGTCTTGAACTGCAGCGACCCAGGTTGCAAAAGCAGACGAAGTGGGAACGTTCGTATGGGTTTTTGCTCAAGGCCTCCAGGACCATGAAAATGAAACCATCACCACAGCCCTTGGGTCCTCCTAGACCCGGGGGCTGGTTAAGCATTTGGACAGCTGATGTAGAGCAGCCCCCATGTTCAGTCCTAACCCTTAGCTTCCACATAAGACAAGGGGAGGAAGCAAGGCGTACCTTCAGTAGTTCTCTAGTGATGGGTGTGGCTATGCTCAGAGGGAGGGTGTGGCTATGCTCAGAGGGAGGGTGTAATGATTCCAACAACCCTGCATCTGATGTAGGAAGTTGAGCCAAATCTGAGTGGCTTGTGGAACCCCATGCTTTCTGTCCTAGGCAACCTACAAAATAAGTGACTGGACCGACTTATGCAAACTCTGAAAAAGTGAATTTTGGAAAGGTCCCCTGTCCTGTCCTGCTGGTTTGACATTCCTCACAGGCATCACACAGCATGTTGATGGAGCTTGCTTTCCTTCGGCTTGGCTAAGGCAAGCTGCAAAAAAAGAGGCGTTTCAGAGCAATTCCTGTGTGTGTGTGTGTGTGTATAAGACAAAGCCAGTACACTCCTGTGTTCCCCTGCTGGCACGGCAAGCGTGGTTCTCCCTGTACTACAGAGCCGCGTTTCCTTTGATCACCGGGGTGGTTGTCTGTGAGAGGTGCCCGTGTTTGGTAAACAGTGGGATTGTTCTTCCTGCAGCGCAGCTCGTAGCATGTGTGTAACAGCTATGCAATGTGAGGATTCGGAGCCGTTCGGGGAGACAGTTTCCCCCCCCTCCGCTGTTCAAAAGCAGGGTATTAGCACGCCGCATTGTTTGGCCCCGTTAAGTAGGAAGCCAAACTCGCGTTTCATCCACATTAGCACGCTGCAAACTACGGCAAACATCCACCTGGAATCCGCCTGCAGCGGAAGGCGTAGGTAAATCCGTATGGTTTTGAAATCACGCCGGCGCATAAAGGAGTGAGAGTGCGACGGAGCTGGGCTGGCTGGGCGAGAGGCGCTCGCCTGCCCATTTGGGCGAAGCAGGCGTGTAACCAGACGCATGACGAGGACGGAATCCCCTCCGCCCGCCGCCGCACCTCTCGGTGGTGCTGCCGTCGGCATGACAACTCGTGGGGTTTAATTAATATCTGAAGGTGGATGGGCTATGACCAGACACAGGTGAAGAGCTACACAGGTGTAGGTGTCAGGGCGGCAGAAAGCTCCCCGGGGTACAGTTGGAGACAGTGAATGCCTCTCCCAATGACGGCCTCACACACACACACACACACACCAGTGCATAATGTGCTTTACTTATCGCTAAAGTTCCTTCCATACCCAGGTGTCCTGGGTAAAACATTGCTGGGCAGAGAGTCAGGTAAGTTTTCAGAGCTGTAGACCTTAATATGCTAATGCGCTGAATGTGAAAGTGCTGGTAGAGGGGCGGGTGGATGGCAGAGGGGCGGGTGGATGGTAGAGGGGCGGGTGGATGGCAGGGCTCCGCCTCTCTGCTCAGGGCTGTGCAGCAGAGTCTGCGGTCTGCCTCTAGTGCAGAGGCTCTTAACAGCACCATTTTTGCTGGTGTTGGCTTAGAGGACACACAGTGGCAACGTTTATGCTGTTGGAAGAGGTCGAGTCAAAGAAGGAGATTTATGTTATACTGTAGATAAAATAAACAAAGAAAAGCAAATAGCACTACATGCAATCCACGATTAATAAAAAAATAAAGCAAAGGAAAAGACACATTTTGTGAACAGTAAAAATGTGTAGTACAGGAAGCACAGTGTACATTAAGTGTAGATTGGAAATATAATCTATGAGGTACTGGTAGCCCTTTGAGATTAACAAAGAAAAAGAAGCAAGGGAAAGAATGAGAGTGGGAGTGTGAATGTGTGTGTGTGTGAGAGGCTGTGTGACTCACCTCTTAAGGTTGAGAAGAGCCCAGGGGATACCAGTGGGGGTTTTAAATGCAGGCAACAACTTCTCTCCCAGCTCTATAGCTTTCCTCCTAAACACCTGAGACAGAGACAGAGAGAGAGAGACCGAGAGAGAGAGAGAGAGAGAGAGACACACACACAGAGAGAGGCTCATCAGTCTTCTAGTAAAGAAGCTGTCAGAGAAGCTGCACCAATCCACTGAAGCACCCAACCTATGGATGCATCTGCCAACTGCCCCCGATCTGCCCTGCCCCCTCACTGACATCCCCTCACTGTCAGCTGCCCGCCTGCAGCACCCGGGCCCGCCGGCCCCCGTCAACACCACAAACCCTGGCAGATAAGAACAGATCAGATATGGCCGCTCTGCATATCCGAGCCGTCCGTCATCTCCGCCCGCCACCCGCGCTCCGTGGTCAGGAGGCCGACGTGAGGCCCCTCTGGCCCGCCGACGTCGGCCCCCGCCGCACAGATGTTATCGTGCGGTGGGAGACAGACGCTCTCTGTTGGATCCGGGAGACGCTGCGCTCGTGACGAGAGTCACCAAGGCAGGACAAAAAGGACATCGATATAATAGGGAGGGGGGAAAACCAGAAACAGTCAAGATGAGATCAATGCTCAGATGCGCTGGCCAGAGGGTACGTCCATCTCCTGCCAATCGACGACATGACTACACACCCGACTACGCCCCACCCCCTCCAATTCATACAGCCAATCACTTCAAAGCAGCGCTGATTATGTTCGGTACGAGGAGAGCGACATGCTGATGGCTCTCGCGGAGTGGGACTTGCTCATGGCGCGGGAACTAGATGCTCCGACGGCGGCGCACAAACACACACACACACACGCGAGGAGAGGCAGGCTGGCAGGGGAGAGGCAGCTCGTCAGAATTCAGAGGCAAAACGATAGAGCCGAGGTGTATTTGAAAAGGAAGAAGCTAACTGAGGCGAGATAGATATGATGAGCATGGAGTGTGACGCGCCAAAATGTGGCGGTTTAGTCAAAAGAGCATTAAGCACTGAAGATTAATGTGGAGAAGTGGCATTAGAGCAGTGAAGCAAAAGGGGTTTCACCTCACGGAAACAGCCACTCTGAGTAGAGCTGATCACCGCTTCAGCTCATCAGTGAAATACCTGCTGCACTCACACTAGAGCGCATTGCTGCTTCAGCCAATCACAGAGCCGGCGCAAAGCGCACTGTAGTGTCTAATGCCTCCTGTATGTATACGCACGCACACACACAAACATGCACAGAGCTCCGTGTGCCTGTCCTTGGTGCATCAACCCAAGGTCAGCTGTTAACCCGTGGCACTAAATTCAGAGCTGAATTCCCCAGACTGGCGCTCTGTGAAGTAGGCCGTCTGTTCTGCTCCTCCAGCCACTATAAGTGTGTGGTGGGCGTGTGTGCGCACGCGTGTGTTGCTTCCACATTGCAGCCTTGCTGTTAGATCCTCCCATCTCCCAGAGGTCAGAGAGAAAGCAATCCCAAACCTCCTGCGCTCGTGTGCTGACGACACGCATCACACTAAAGGTACATGAATATCTCAGCATTATGAGGAGCTGTGGAACACTTTGATTAATGTCTATAATAAAGCCCCCAAGCCCAGGGGTAAAGTCCTTGCCTGAGAGTGAATAAGCCTGGCCATCATCATAGCAGACATACTACCTGCCATGAGTGATTAGGAAGCAATCGAATAAGGCCTCGTCCCACGGGCCCAGACGACAAACGGTATGCACTTCCTAGCTTTACAAATATAGAAATAAATAATAAAAAAGATTCCAATTTCATTGGAATTCCAAATCCATGGAACATGCGAGTGGGGAAGGTCATGTGGAATGCTCAGAAGCCCACCATGGCAACGAGTGCCACCATTACTGCTTCAGGCATCTCAGGATGCAATCAGCTTCTGCATTCAGGACCAGTCCCCATTTAACCCCTTCCCCCTACCCCCTCCATTATCTTTAATTGTGTCGAGGTGGACTCTCGAAAACAAAGGTAAGGGATTAAAAACAGGGTAGGTCCTTAACCAGCCGCACTGATGCACGAGACGCCTCCGTGTGTAAATGGCGTTTAATTTCATTTCGATTTCTGTTTGCGGGTTACGCCGCTAATAGTAAACACGGGTCGTTGTCCTGCCTTCTAGAACTGTAGCTGAACAGCATAAACATTGCAAGCACACAGACATCATGCTGAGGGAACCACGCAAAGACTTCCAACAAAGTTCATTACCTAAAATAGACTCATCGCTATGCTAATCGATTCAGGCCACAGATGTCAAACATGCAACAGGGCCCCACCGGAGCGGAACGGGAGCGCACGCACACACGCACACACACAGCTCACTCTCTGGGGGTGCAGCAGCGAGGCGGGTGTGTGCAAGGCGGAGAGCTGAGGGGAGCTGGAGCTGTTCCACCAACACGGAATGTACTACACCCTCATGAAATAGCAGCTCTGATCACGTCTGCAGGGCTCACCACCTCACCATGCCTCCCCAAGGTCCCGTAAGCCAAGGATCTTAACGCCATCTTCCTCTCTCATTATCGATGAGCAACAGAAATAGAGTCATACTGGCACGAACGTTGCCAAGTGTGCGACAAGGTCAACAAGGGCCGTGTCAGATACTTAGGGACCAGGAAAATTTGACGAGGAGTGGACTACTGGAACACGTAAGACACTCAAGGCCAAGAGTGGAGAACAGAGCACTGTTAGAATGCTACTACTCAAGCAGCCGCAGTATGAGAGGGTATATGCAGAGGATGTGGGAACTATGGATACCCAATATTAACAGTACCACCCAAACGACTTGTAGCTCAGAGTTCCCACATTCACAGAGAAGTTAGCCAGCTAACAGCGCTGCGGAACCAAGAAGATACCCTGGTACAACAGGCTGACCATTCCTGAGGCCTTGGAGAGCAACAGACCAACAAGCAACAGACCAACAAGCAACAGACCAACCTGTACACCACCTTGATTGACTACAACAAAGCCCATGATTCAACGTCCCACAGCAGTATGGTAATGGAAAAAAGACCATTACAGGACATTTAAAATTATATACATTCCACACACAAAGATTTAGGCATTGTTTAAACTATTAACAATGGTTAACCCTGTTTTGCAAAACAATTCAGCTATCTAGCATGTTGAATGAGGAAAGAAAGGTTTCTGCCTTCTTCTGTGACGGGTAAATACTGATTACGTATTGGTCATATTCTAATAATGACACAAGAATCTCCCAATCACACGAGAGGAGTAGCAGGTTTAAATGTACAAATCACACGAAGGCAGGTTTTTAAACCTCTATTAATTGGTTCCTCCTCCTACTAGGGATAAAATTTAAAGGGCAGACTCAGATTCAGGAAATGTGTTGAACCACGTTGCGATGATGTCTTAGCGTAGAGATATTAATAAAAAACACTGAGAAACATCGATGCTGGCATGCCAGCAGACCTCAGAGGGTTAATATGGTGCTGAGAGCAGAGCTCTCTCTCAGTGTCCCATATCACTTCAAGGACTCCTTGTTCTTTACAACGAAGGGAGTTCTTAGTGACATTAAATGTATGCTTGGCCTTGTTTCCATGTCAAAGGTATTCAAGATTCAAAGAGTCTTTATTGTCAATTCCCTGCGTCCGTGACAGAGGAATCGAGATGCTATATGCACTTTGACCTGCTGCAGAATACATTCAGAGCCAATCAGACAGCTGTGGTTAAGTTCCCTCGGTTGACAGCTGCATACACAGTTCTCAGTGTTGCCCGTTTCTTTGAGCTTCTTCAAGAGGTTGTGCAGCACATCTTGGAACTCCAGTCTGCTTTTGGAGTCTTTGCCTGTGCGAGACCTTGTGGTTTAACACCCTTGTGTCTTGTTGCTGTGCTCAGCCTGGCCATGGTGTAGGACCTGTGAGACGTGACACTTCCGCCTCACCACTACAGTAGCTTTTGGCTGTTCCTTGCACAGTTTTAAGCCTCCTACTCAAAGTGTTTCTGTCCATTTCGACCTACAAATAGGTCATCACCTATTTGGTATAATTGGTTAATCATACATGTGACTATAATCCTACATAATCCACGACCATGCAAGTGCACTGAGAGGCGCATATGCTGTTTTGAAGGATGGTCTTACCAAATAATGGTTTTTAATTTTAATGTGTACATATACTGTAATAACCTGATGTTCTCCCACACTTGTGCTCTACATTAAGGACAGCTTTTAGCTGTGTTCTTGTGGCTGACCTGCTTGCTCCATCTAAAGCTCACTGACGGCAGGCAGGGTTTCCAGCACCCCTGTTGGGGGAACAACTTACTATTAACACTAAAATTTCTGCATTCTTACTTTGCAAATTGCTTTTTCACAAAAGAATCTCAAAAATACTGTATTAAACATTTTCAAAACACCACTATAGAAATGAATCTTGGATACAATAGTCATTGTACAGCTCGAATAGCAGTATAGATTTACTGTCTTGCGAAAATAACTCCACACCGCTATTAATGTTAACAGCTGGCAACACAAGAGAGAGTACACCTCACTGTGAACATGTACAAATCGAGTCCATAGTGTCAATATTTTGTGTGACCACCATTATTATCCAACACTGCCTTAACCCTCTTGGGCACTGAATTCACCAGAGCTGCACATGTTGCTACTGGAATCCTCTTTCATTCCTCCATGATGACATCATGGAGCTGGTGGATGTTTAGACACCTTGAGGACATCCCACAGGTGCTGGGTTGGGCGCATGTCTGGAGACATGCTCGACCAGTCCGACACCTTTACATTTACATTTACGGCATTTAGCAGACGCTCTTATCCAGAGCGACTTACAAAAGTATTATGTGTTCAGTCAGAACCTTTACCTTCAGCTTCCTCAGCAAGGCAGTCTGTGGTCGTTATGTTGAAAAACTGCCATGCGGCCCAGTTTACAAGGGGGGGGGGAGGAGTCATGCTCTGCCTCAGAATGTCCCAGTACATGTTGGAATTCATGTTACCCCTCTATGAACCACAGCTCCCCAGTGCCTGCAACACTCATGCAGCCCCACCCCCTTGCTGCTACCACCCCCCTGATTGGCTGTAGGCTAGACACAGTTATCTTGGTCCACCTCACCAGGGCACCGCCACACATGCTGGACTCCATCTGAGCCAAACAAGTTTATCTTGGCCTCGTCAGGCCACAGGACATGGCTCCAGTAATCCATGCTCTTGGACTGCTTGTCTACAGAAAGCTGTGTGTGGGCTTTCTTGTGTGTCGGGTTCAGAAGAGGCTTCCGTCTGACGCGGCAGCTGTGCAGACAGAGCTGATGCAGTGTGTGTGTGTGTGTGTGTGTGTGGGTCTGAGCACTGACCTCCCACTTCTTCAAACTCTGCAGCAATGCGGGCAGCGCCCGTGCGTCTCTTTTTGAAGCCAAACTCTGGATATGACGCTGAACACGTGGACTCAACTTCTCTGGTCAAACTAGGCGAGGTCTGTTCTGAGTGTAACCCGTCTGTGTAACCATTGTATGACCATGGCCACTGAGGTTTAGCTCAGTTCAGTGTACTAGCCATCTTCTAATAGCATAGGCCATCTTTGTGCATGTGTGTGTGTGAATATATACACATACACACAAACAGTACATACACACACAGATCTCACACACTATACACATATACATTAACCTGCAGAATATTGCCATGAATGAACAAAGGAAATCAGCCACTAATCAGGTCTATGCTAACAGGTGGCTACTAGCAACAATGATTGTTAGCCATATTAGCATGTTGTGCAGAGTAGGAGAACAGAAATAAATTAGGTGTGTGAGTTTGTGTCCTTTCCTGAGCACATGGCTCACAGTTTACGTCCTTTGGGGCAGCGAGGAGAGGGCCTGGCTGTCTAAATAAGATGAATAATGATACCAGTGCAGGCTGACCAAAGACCCTTGTGGGCTTTTAAGCAAATTACTGTCCAAGTCTGTAGGGAGCTGATCAGACAATACACCGGAGCTCCACCTGACCCTGCTACCATGCCCCAGAGAGAGCAGCCTGGCCTGGGGGAGGAGACATGGTGACAGTGGGGTCTGAGAAAGATCCAAGCATCACATCCTCATCAGGCTCTCAACCTCAAATGTGCTATTCTATTGGAGACGGCCATTTTACCTCACTGGTGTTTGAGTATTCTGTTTCTTACCCAAGGCTCCAGACTAACACTGTTCTGGAGATGATAAACATGCACAGGATGTGCACAGGATTGAATAAAAACTCTTCTAGGGCTCTTTCGGGATGATTAATGTTGCACGAGTTAAAATGTAAAAGCGTATGTAAACTATAAAAAGTAAATGGTAAGGAAATTCTTGTGGTTGGTGAATCGCCACATCAGCTTCACAAGTCAAGCCCTCCATGATTTCCCAGCGGGAAAACTGCATCAACCACTTCTATTCCATTTTTTAATAATTGTTTTTTATGACTATGACTGACACTTGGTATGACTTTAGTGTGACTGACACTATGACTCGATCATATAAACTAGCTGGTTAGCCAGTTATAGAGATGTTAGTTCTGTCTTCTGTGAACAAGCTAGTAATATTTAGTGTCAAACAAACCAGAGAAAAAGAAGTCTATTTCATATGCAAGTACAACTACCTGAACCACAACAGTGATTGTGTACACACTGCATATTAGGCATACAAGGCACATATAATGAAAATCTCGACCATTCATTGATCAAATTCCAAATGCGTTTCGATAACATCGCTCTCCTATAGAGTACGTCTATTACACAACAAGCTGTCAGTAATGCGCTCTAAACCAGGAGAAAAGAGGAGGCTATTTCTTACGCGGTGTGGTAATCAGGCATCATAAAACGGTCGTTTAAAAGAAACAGAAAAGAATAGATATCAGTTGAGAATGCTGTTACTGTAAAGTTTTAAAGTAATCTGCACAATCTGTTCATACCTAAAATGTATTGAATTTACCAATTCTAACCTACCTGATATTTGCAATGTACAGCTGTATTATTTATGAAAATCGCTTACATCTGAAGATACATTCAGTATAAATTGTGTTTAATTATGATGCTTTTACCAGTCATGTCTTTAACTAGGCATTATTATATAAAATGCATACAGTCAAGACAATCCAATAGCATCACTCATGACTAATGTTCCTGATGACTAAGGCAGCATAAAAAAGATGTAGCTGATCTTGAATAGAAAGCAGAGAGGGAACGAAAGGTTCTGAGGGTTTAAATCACCAGCAGACAGCGCCAGTCCACACATGCGAGTGGCCTAATAAAATGGGCAGGGGAACCAAAACAAACCAACCTACCAACCGCTGTGCCAATTCACAATATTCTAAATGGAAGCAATGCTTCAAAATTTCATCAAACAGAGTGCTGCTTCCACAGATGCTCCTGCAAGCCTAATTTGGGTCTGAAAGATTAATTGGGGGGTGGGGGAGGAAGCTATTATCTGATCAAACAAAGTCCCATCTATAGGGAGCAAGGTCAGACAGTATTAGCGAATGGAAACTGAAAGCCGTGACCCGTGTTAGCTCAGCGTTTCGAAGCGCAGAGGAACCGAACCGACTACCATGGGGCGGGCGTATGGGGTGATTTGGGCATGGGAAGTGAAAAGGTAGCTTTAGAAACAATATGGAGTGAATACGCGGGGGCGGGGCAGTCACCTGGGTCATCTCTATGACATCATGGGTTGTCGAAGCGATGGTTTAATGTTGCAAGGAGAAGGAGTGGCAATCCTCAGAAGTCCAACCCCCACCACCCCCCCACCACCAACGCGGATGCTTGAACCTCTGCCTGCCGTCGGTGAGCTCTAGACAGAGCAAGCAGGTCAGCCACGAAAACACAAGTCAAGCTGTCCTTAATGAACAGCTAAAGCTAGGCCTATAAAGCACAAGTGTGGGAGAGCGTCTGGTTGTTATTACAGTATCTGCACACGTCTAACTGTTCCCAGTACCAACTCAGCTGTAAACGTCATTTGTGATCACTTAATGGCACAGTTGCTCAGAATTTAAAAGCCTGGCACAACAGATCACGCCCTCGAACTTGTGGGGGAGTTTTGAAAAGGGCACTCAGAAGCAATTACTCCACTCACGTGAAGTGATAGTGATGTATTCCAACTCTCAGAAAAGCAAGACCCCTCAACCCCCCCTCCAAGAGCCGCAAAGCGTCTCAGTGTTTGTCAAAGAGAGGGGGGAGGTGGTGGTGGAGCAGGACTGGACTGAGATATTACTGTGGATAGATGGGATGGTCAGTGAAATGGTCCTCTGCCCCAAACAGTCTGGCACCAGGGCAGCTCAGTGCCGGGGGCCCTAGGAAACCTGGTTTATTCGTCTCAAATTTCATTCCATTTTATGCCCCCACCCCATTTGGATTTTAAGATTCTAGCAGTTTTTCCTTTAAGGAAATGTGTTACGCACTATTATACATCCTATACAAAAATTGCACTTTCGCTAAATGCTTCAGTAGCAATTTCAGTAAATACAAGACCGTTGTAAAAATTGTGTAGAATTCAGAGCACATTTTATAAATATAAATATATGTGCAATTTCTAACTTTAACACTTCATTGTAACCTGTCTGATATATCTTGCTTAAGGATATACCTGGAATCATTTGTGATGACTAGCATCATAAACCTATTTTACTACGACCATATGGATATTGGTCCATTCCATCATTTTTATCCTCTGACCAGCCTCAATAAACATTAGTGCCAGTAAATCTGCAACAAATGTAACTTTTTTCTCTTTTTTGTTGTTTTGGTTTTGTGTGTGTGTGTAAAGGGGGGGGCATCCAGGGCCCGGTGAGGCCTTGTAGAGCTCCCCAGCCCTGGATCTCCTCTTGCCCAGAGTGGAGATGAAGCTCGTCCTTGGCCAATTATGCCCAAATTCACAATGGAGTGCATGTTCATTTTATCTTTCCTCTTGGAGGGGAAGAAAGCAAACAAAACGCTATAATGTGTTCAAGATGCGGATTCATTACGGGTTTCTTCATGGTCTTGTGAACAAGCAAAGACAAGGCTGGTGTTTGCAGAAATCCTTCAGTGAGCCAAAGTAGAAAAAAGGCAACATTACCAGCAACACATGTGCAGATGCCGTGTGTGTGTGTGTCATAGCTTGCTCTGAAACGCCTCCTCCACACTGTCTCCGACTGCACACGCAAGAAAGGGAGAGGGTTCGTCGCTCAGAGAGCGCAGGCGACTCCATGGCACTGTCGGCCACGTCCCCGAGAGTGTGTGGGAGCAGGAGGACACATCTTATTATTCCCCTACTCTTTATTTGTTTAGAAGGACCCCAGAAGGAGTCTGACAGAAGTGGAGGTGCAACTTGCCAAGATAACAGTGCCTGTGGTAGTTCGCACGTTACATTTAATTAATTGATTTGCCACTAACAGCAAGGTCACTCCTGCGGACACGCACTGCGGCAAGATGGACGGACCGGGAATAATTGATTTCCTCAAATGCTGGATGGACATACAATGTGGGGCCATTGTGTTCTTAAAGTCAGACAGAGGGGTCAGCTGGTGCAGTGGGAAGTGGGTGTTTTGTCTTTTTGGGTTTTTTTTTTTTTTTTTTTTTTTTTTTTTTTTTAAATCGCTGGGCAGATCCTATTGCAGCCCCGTATCCACTTACCAGTCCGGCACTGGGTGACAAGTAGCATGAGAGAGAAGATCAGGAAGAAACTGTTCGACATGCAAAACAAGTGGCCTGGTGTTCTCGACCCGAAACCCGCATGCTCGACAATGCGCGGCCATCTCTGCGTTCGCTGCTGGCCTTAATTCTTTGCCAGAGCTAGATTGAGGAGGGAAGCGGTTATTTGAGTTGAGCCATACCTCTGCCTTTCGCATGCAAATGAGGTCTGGGGGAGAGAAATGGTGGGTGCACAGAATAGCAAGAAAGGAACAGAGCGATAGAAAGGGCTTTTAAGGCCTGAGGAGAGAAAGCTCTCTGGCCTTCTGGGACCCAGCTGGAAGCAACGGTGGAACAAAGCTGATCTAGGAACAGTCGGGAAGCAGGAGAGGGTGAGCGGACGATTCACATTTGATGAGAAAACCACAAACGCAGCTAAACTAAAACGTTTAATATCAAGTGGGGAAGGACCTGAAGATCTTACCGTTTTTATGCAGGCCATGAAAGTCCAACGGTCTGTGGATACTAAAATCTAAAACACTCCCTCTTTATGGGTATTGCACAATGCGTGATGTTTCCAGGGAGAGGAGAAAAAAAAAACAGGAAGGAGAGAAGACATCATTACCCAGTTTCTCCAACCAACTGGCAAATGAGGCCATGGAGGCTTGATATTAGTTGTACCATGCAAGTCAGGTGCAGCAGAGAGAAGCCAGTGTTTAGACATAGAAACAGAAATAGAAGGGGGGGATTCTATATAGAAAATACTCAGCCTACCCGGGTACTGTTGCTAACCATGTCTGTCCCTTTATGACCATTTGATACGCATCTTGTAATTGCTACTTCCAGCAGGATAATACCCCATGTCACAAAGCTCAAAACATCTCACACTGGTTTCTTGAACAAGATGAGTTCTTTGTACTAGGGGAGGGTGATCTGACTATTTTATATCGTAACTTGACGTGCACAATCTACCTTTCAAACGAATTGTAGAGATTGCGATATTTTATGGTCTCCTTCTAATGTTTCGAAACACAGAAACTTCGATGTCCAGTAAAAAAGTGGGTCCACGCTACATTCATAAACAAACAGAACGACTGCTTACAAGATCGATGTGGTAATTCGCATATTGCACCACATATCTCTACCATATGTTGTCTTTCATGTGTGACGCATTTTAAAAAAAAAATGACATGACCCATCAGCACGATTTATAAGGAGCAGGTGCCAAAAAGTGATTTGATTTGCGTTGTGTAACAGTTATGTAGTCAGATATTTCTTACCTAAAAGATACCTGTAAATGTTGGGCACCAATTAGCACTTTCAAAGGTTAATACAACAAATCTGCTCAGCCATCTTATCTGAAGAAACACGTGGAGTTTAAGAAACCCATCTCCCGTTGCAGAAAACATCCCTCAAACCACGACGCGTTAACCTCACCGCCTTCACACACTTTGGGTTCGGCCTTTTCGCCATGTTGACACAGAGCATAACGTTTTCCAGGTGATGCAACTAAAATTAAACCTGTGCTCATCAGTAAAGTCAACTTTGGACCGGTTCTCCATCCACACAACATGCTCCAGAGCACAGGCTAATCTAGCCTTTTTATTTCTTCCTGCTTCTCTCAGACAGTGAGACACTTGGCAACTTTCTGCACTTACATCCGAAGTGCAAAACATCACTTCCTTACCGTGAAAGCTGCAGCTACTCTGTAGAGTGGAAATACTTGTAATTTTGAAGGAACGGTACAGGAGACGGGGAGCACGGTTACAGCCACAGCTCACGTCTGTGGACCCTGCCAAAGCATTTGGAACACAGAATTAGCTCATTTTCACCAATATCAAACAGGAGCTTGACACAGGTGCCACCTTCTCAGAGAAACATGTTGCGAACGTCGGTGAACTGTTTCTTAACCGAACGAGCTGTGCTAATCCACAAGCCCAAGGCAACACCTAATCCCAATGCTCAAGCCATCTTCCTCCCCGTCAGAATGACCCACGTGCAGGAAGGGCTGCTCACAGAGCTCGTCTTCCCACAGCGAAAACGGCAACGCTTAAGGCTCCAAAAGGCAAGCGTAGTCGTGCAATGCGGAGATACTCCTGTGACTAGACAGTTTTGCCCCATTCACCACTGAACTGGTGAGCAATTCAAGCTACACTGTTGAACCGATCCCTCGCTGAGAGTCTCTGCAGTCATCCCATTCACTCACACATTTGTCTTATGCGGACAACCAGCATTTGTGAGGACTTGAATGAATTAGTGTCGCTGTAAAGCTTCAATATTGTAGAAAGGACGTGATGAATGTGTGTGTAATAGCTGAACAGCCTTCATCTGAACAACATGCTGTCGCAGAGTTTCAGTCACCTTGGAGAGGCTTGCTTGCAAAATGATCAGTGGTGCCAGATAACTTGGATTTGTGTGTGTGTGTGTGTGTGTGTGAGAGAGACGTGTACATGGAGGTTCTCCCTCATCACCATAGTATGGTTTAGGAGAACAGGTCAGCTGACAAACACCCAGCCGCCCATCCCCATGTCTCCTCTCTGGGTGAAGAAAGTAATGAAGACAGATCTCGGTGCAAGGACACAGATGATCTTAACTATCCCATCAGTTTGGAAATGTCTTCAACAGCAGCACTGAAACACCAGCTCCAATGAAAGCAAGGGCTTGGTCTATAAAAAGGCTAATACGATGGAGTCCTACTGATCCTCGGAGCACCCTGTCATTCAAGATTCTCCATCAGTCTGCTCCTTCAAGAGGCCAAGTATCTCCGTCTTACGCCTCAGCCTTGTGTGACGACCTCAGAGGTCAATAAAGCTCATCAGGTTCAAAACCCTTTTAAGGAAAGAATCAGCTTCGCCTGGCTTGCGTCCTGAAAGGTCTGCACTCCGTAATTAGCATCAGCATGCTATCAGGAACTCGCATGGTTACCAGTGCCCACGAAAGCAAACGAACCTCATTTGAATATGAACGGCACGGGCCACTTTCAAGTTGCTGCGTTCCGTGTTGCTTCCAAAGAGCCGTTGCGTGACGCATGTTCTGTGGCGCGGAAGCAAACAGGGAGATGTGCAACCCACGAACGTGACAGGAACGTTAATACAAGATCTAGCGTAACACTGCTGGAGGAGCCAAGGAAGGCCAGGGGACGCTCCGATCGGGAGCGGCTGCATGAGGAGCTTCCAGGTGCTGGCCTACAGATCTCCTTATCGGCGGTGCAGTGCTCCAAACGAGCCTCGGCGTTCCCAGTAACCCCCACAGGTTGCAGAACCCGCCCCAAGCACATGTGGGGATTAGATCGCAGACGGCTCCATACAGCAGCTGATGTAATCGGGAGGCAAGGCAGGGTTCTCCTCAAAGAGCGGGTAAATAGTTTAGAGCTCTTCATAAATATTAACCAAGTCCCCGCAGGCAACGCAGGCCACCGTTTGAACAGTCCTCCTCTCTCGTGGTCTTTTGGAAGGTTGCGCTATACAACTGCATGTGTGGATGAGTGTATGCACATGTAGGCATTTGTGGCAGGGATTTAAAAGTGCTTCAGGAACACATGTTCGGCAATTACCCAAAAGCCTTTGCAGATGCCGTTATCAACAATTGCAGTAGCGCCTGATAAGAACTATCCAGGAGATCATTAAATCAACACCGGGAACACCTGGCTGCAGCAGTTCAACTCCATCTCCACAAATACGGCAAGGTCATGCGATAACATCTCTCCAATAACGCTCAACAATGTCACAAGAAGCCACGATTGTTCCCCTGGATTTCCCCCGTGTGGGCCTGGAGTCTTAATGTACATTACAGGTGGCTTTATTCTTCATCACTTTGCATCTAGTCACAACGAGACTTGATGCATTAAGTTTAGACATGCATGTTGTGGCAGGAGAAGTATATTAGAGAACACCCTGAAAACAGATGAATATGTTCCTGCTACTCAGGTGAGCACTGCATCAGAGACAGGCATGCCACTCAAAATAAAATAATAAAAAAAAACTGTTTATGGAGACATTATTAAATCTCTTATATTCGCCTTAGAGGAGAAAGAGTAAATAAATCAGAAGTGCCCTGTACTTTTGGCCTCAGCTAAATTAGACTGGGAACATGGTTAGAGCCCCAGATTCCATCTGCGGACATAGTCAGAAAGCATTTTGAGCACAGAATTAGCCAATTTTCACTAATATCAAGCAGGAGCTTGGCACAGGGCCACCATTTCAGAGAAACATGCCACAGTCTTCAGAGAATCTCCATTTCTTAACCGAATGAGCCTCGCTAATCCACACCGAGTCCCAGCCAATGCCTGATGCCAGTGCCAAAGCCCTCTTCCTCCCTGACGGAACTGCCCGCGCGCCGAGAGTTAAGGGCTGCTTGCAGAGTTCATCTCCCCACAGTGGGGGAACAAGAGCAGCGGCTTTGGGCTCCAGAAGAGGAGCCCTGCGGTGCAGGAGCGCAGGCACAGGGACACGCACAGCCTGGTCTGGGCCGCCGGTTAGGACACGACGGACCGCTAATTGTTCTGAACCCAAACGCAGCACTGTGCGACTGGAAATCCCAAGGTTTATTAGCGTTGGGGATTATGCCCGCGTGCTTCACGCGGCCTGCCTTTGCTAATCCAATTACGCAAGTTTGAGGGGACTAGACGGTGTAAGGGTTAGCGCATCAGGGGAGGTACCACAACAGAGGAGAGGCAGCTACATTGTGCCAGCTGGCCTATATAAGATGCCCGTGCAGATCTCCACGTAGCTTCAATCCTCAGACACAGCCGCCCAAGATTCACCTTTTCCAGCAAGTGTTTGGGTGAGGGTCACTGGTCCACTGTAACTGAATGGGATTTCTTGGCCTACTCTTGGCAAAAATGGCCCAACAAACCAGAAGGCTGGTAAACAGCAAAGGAGCTCCCATCAAAAGCAAGAAGAGGAAAACGCTGACCAAATGTGGGGAGATGGAGGGTCAATTTTAGCACGAGGACCAGGACGCTTAGAATCCACTGGTCTTGTGAGCAGTATTGACAACAGTTGTTCTCTTGTTCATTTAAACCCAGTTTGAACATATAAGCAACAGAGACTTGAGAAGAGACGTGACCTCCAGTGGTCAACGCCATCTTGGGGGGATGGGAGATAGACATTAATTGACGCTGACTGAGCTATGTACAAAGTTTGCTGAATCAGCCCCTCTCCCCAGCCCTGCCCCACCTCCTGAGATTTACCCCCTCCCCACCCAGCTCTAGGTTATTAGATGGGACTGAGCTCTGACAGCATTATACCAAAACCAGCAAAACTATGAAATACATCAGCTGCCGGGCCCGGAAATGTGCTTCCCCCATGACAGGGGCAACGTTGCAGGACAGCCAATGAGCTCGGAGGAGGGGCCTCTAGCTGTCCAATCCTGCACACGAGACCCAACAAGGCAGCCAAGAGGCGGAGCACTAGGCGAGGCCGTCCATCCTAACCAGAGCGCGGGGTCAGTTACGCTCCATTGGACTCCCCGCTGCTAGTGGCTGTCGCAGGAGTCACACACTCCTCTCAGACGACAGGATGAAGCCTAATACGACTGCACCATGTATTATAGGAAAATACAGCCAGGCTCAAAGAACTCCCGTGTCCCTCAAACACTCGGTCCAGCGCGGGCTTTCCTGCTCCTACAGCAGATAAGTACAGTGCCACGCTCGGTCGCGTCCCGCGCCGCTGAACGGCATCTGAGCTCCTCCATCATCCTCTCCGCTCAGCTGGCTTTGAGACGGCTGTGCCACAGTCCCGGTTGGCCGTGTCCAACAGATCAGCCATCCCAGCGGACCAAGGCGGCGGCCGAGGAAAATGGCTCGAACTTTTGTTTATTTGAATACAACGATGGAGCCTGCAGCAACCCACAAGGCTTTTGCTCCACACCCAGGACCCAGATGCCAGGCTCACAAAAGCTGACGTGCCCATGCTAATTTTGCCCTTATTAGAACGAGGACTTGAGGGTCGGCTGTGTTGACGGACAAGGCCCTTTGTGAAAAGGGTAAATAAAAGATTGTTGTGATTCATTAAACCTGCCCTGAATGATAACTAGTGTGCCAAGCTGCTGTTTTAATAACTCCTCTCAGAAAACGGCTTCATTTGTCACTGTAATGGATTATTTCTTTTCAATAAAGCAACGCACATGATTCACGACGCTCCTCGTAGGTATTTGTGGAACAGGCCCATTTTTCTTCTCGTAGTAGTGAATAATTTTTTCCTGTAATTACTGGGTAATGTGGAGTAATTAACGTGGCAGAAGCACTTGCTCCTTCCCCCCCAGCGGCACCTTTGGTGCAGGGTTGGCCCTGCCGAGATGGCCCAGAGGTCTGGAGCTCAGGGACTTCACAGCCTTGGAACCAACAGCTAGTGCTAGCGCTCAGTACGGCGCTCAGTACGGCGCTGAGTACTCTGATGGCATGACAGCCATGTGGAATATTCTTCTTCTTCAAAAAAAAAAACACTAAAAAGAAATATTCAAAAGCAAATGAAAGGTGGGGAATATTAATTAATAATACCTTCTATAAAATAATAATGTTAAAAGGATCAGTAATGCGGTACACATAAGGCAATTAGGAGTTCCCACAAGGGCCTGGCTGCAGGACATCTTGAGGCAGCTGATGAAGTCCACAAGGGGGAAGTGAAAGCATGCGGCGTCAATCAGATGGCTTTCTGCACCTAGATATCGGCTCCGCTTTTCTAAGGGACAAACAAGAAGCCACCCCCACCCACACACACACACACACACACACACACACACACACACACACACACACACTTCTCCTGGTCATCCTGCCTTGCCTTTCCCCAAAAACAGGCTTCCAGCCCTTGCGGCCCTGATCAGCTGGGGAAAAGTGAATGCGCCTTTTCTTAATTCCTGCCACTTGAGAACAATCAAGAGAGCTAGCCAGGCATTTAGGAGTGGAGGTGGAGTTAGCCTGAAAGCGTCACGCTTGAGAAAGACAGGAAGAACCTGCGGGACTGGCTGGGCAATCGTGCATACCGTGGAATGAGCTTCTGCTTAAATATCACTAATGACAGGAAGCAGCACGTGCTCCCACAAACCAAGCACATGCCAGCGCACTGAAATGATAAAAACAACCGGCGACTGTTGGAGGAGCCCTTTCTAAAAAAAAAAAAAAAAAAAAAGGCACATCAGCTGTTTGCCTCCTGGGCTTTGAAGAAGGAGTGGGCGGGGCTTCAGGCAGCTCAGCGAACCCTTCTTCGTGATGCCACGAGGCTCCGCTCGCCGACAGCCCGACACGGCCCGCGTTACGGGGCACGTCGGCGGGGGCAGAGACCTTGACATTTCTGGACGAGCGGCAGCTGGAGCCGGCTCAGACTCCAACAGCGAGGGTAAGGTCACGCTGGAAGGAGCCCTCTCACCTCACGGCCCGACATCAAAACAAACGGCACCCGCGACATCACTCGAGCGCCATCGACGCCAGAGAGCTAGTCAGGAGCTGTTGCTTTTGTTTTTTTTTTTTGTCCCCTCCCCCCCTTTCCATTATTTATTTAGTCTAGTCTAATTAAAGGGGCCCTGCCCCGCATACAGGAGTGCTATAGAGATCGCACTGGTCCGGCACAGGGCTGCCTGGTGAAAGGCCGCTCACCACGCGTGCACTCAGCCTGCACACATGGGCCGGGCCTTCAGCTGCTAGAGTGGGGTGAGTGGCAGACCTGGAGCTTTCTCCTCTCTACCTCCGTTCTACACCCACTCTAATGTGGCCTGTCAGTCAGGTAAGGCAGAGAGAGAGAGGGAGGGAGAGAGATGACAGAAAGCCTTGCAGGTAGTGATTATGTTCCGATTAAGTCCTGCTGGAGACATTATAACTTCATCAGGGTGAAAGCTCAAATGAATTCCAAATACACCAGTTTATGCAAATTCCTGCTAAATAAACATTAGAGTTTCTTCTACTGAAGGGTCACATGGAGAGAAGCTCTCAGAGGTCCCATACGGAGGGAGAAAAACAAATACAAAAAGGCAATTGCTTGTCATGTTGCAACTGAGGGGGAAAAATTTCACCACAGACACACCTGTAACAGTTAGCGTAAATTTCCAGCACACAAGCAATTTCCTACCAAGCCCAAACTAAATAGTACAAACGAATCAAAAAGCAACACACAAGGCCCAACACATCATGTTTTTCTGACTCATGCTGTATGCAACCTCGGTTATTCCGGTGTGACTGGCGACCAGGCCTGGCCAAGAGTCCTGAGGACAGATTGGCCCAATCTGGAGAGCCATGTTTAACCCCTCACACAATCCCCTTTGTTGGGGGAAGAATGGTAGAAGCATTGTGCAAATGTCACAGGACGCCTGTCACTCATCACCAGGTGGCGTCATTAAGGATACGAGAGGTTTATGCAGCACCGTGCCTAATTGGAGATGCGAGAGAGAGAGAGAGAGAGAGAGCTTTCCTTGTTTACAGTAAATATGCCTTATGACAGAAACAAATGACTATGGACCTGGGGCGAGGATGATTAATTTCCATGATGCGTCACCGTAAACAAGTGAAATGGGCCACATTTTTAATCACACGAGCAGGAGATGCATTAAGCAGGAGCAAGCAGCCCTCAGCCCACAGGCTGCTAATGAGCTCTGATTCACTCTAATAGTGTCTGAGAAGAACCAGGCTGCAAGACGACATGGCAGAGGTGGGGGATTAGAATGGATACACCCCCCCACCACACACACACACACACACACACATGAAGCCAAAAGGTACATATGTTGAACTCAAAAGTAACAATGTTAAGTGTTCTTCATAAATTCATTGTACTGATACAGTGCTGTAAAAATAGAAGTGTTAGCGATGGTGGTATACCAACGTCTGATCCGTCCCTCGGTGACTGAACATCACCCCTCACTACAGCAACAGCGTCAATTGTGTTTCAGGTCAGAGTGCAGTTATGTGAACGCGCACAAGCACTCAAATCTCTTCCACAAGTCCATCTCTTGCAGACCGGAGCGTCCTTGACCTGGCCCACACGTCCCCCCCCTGGCCTGGCCCACACGTCCCCCCCCCCCCTGGCCTGGCCCACACGTCCCTTACACCAGCGCTTGTGACCGTATGTGCAGCAGGTTCACAAAAAAATGGCATTTGAAGTTCTAATTCGTCTCCCTCTTTTCACTTAAGAGTTGACAATAAGGCCACGCTGTTGAGATGCTCCGTCTTATTAGCCACACATGCAGTTCCCAAGTCACAATTTCAGTTTCTAACAAATACTGACAATGGAACCGAATTCACAATAAAGTTCTCAAATCCATTCATGTTACGACCTGACAAAAAAACACAACCGACCAATTGTTTTGGCTTTAATTAATTAGCACAACGCGTCATTTCTGATGTGATTTCAGACAGACATGCAGAGTTGAACATTACTGTATGCTTCAATTATGGTCACTGCCAACTTTTCAGTCTGACTGTCCTTTGTGTGATCAAAGCCTAGCCATTTCAAACATTGTGAAATTTTAGATCCTCCTCCAAAATGGATGGTTTTATTTTTTTTTTTTTTGATCGACACGTGTACAAGGATGTACAGGAACTTTTGAGGGAGAAAAAAAAAAAATCAAACTATAAGCATTTTTCATTGGTGCGTTTTAAAACTGTCAATTAATATGGTGATGCCGTGAAACCATATTTTAATACTAGGTTATTGTACCATAAAGATTTCAAACCGTAACACCCCTAGGTCGTGACCAAGAAGAATATTGCTCCACTAAAGGTAGAATAAAATAAAACTGCACTGAAGGTGAGGCAGGTCGATAGCTGGGGAGACGTTTCAGCTCTAGGCCTTCGCTTTTAAAAGGAATTCCATCTCCTGGGTTTGATGGCGGTAACCCGATTGGAACCACTTCAGCCAAAGCCTGACTGTGATTATCTGGAGCAGCTGACACACACCAAGCACTGGAGGGCCAGTGCTCCACCCGCCATGGTGTGAGCGGGGGTGAAGACGAGGGAGAGACCCCACCCACACACACACACACCCACACACACACACACACACACACACACACACACACACACCCGCACCCGCTCTGAACCTCCGCAAGGACGTGGAGCTCCGCGGGCCGTGTAGGCTGGGCCGAGGGCCCGGCCTGCTGTAAAAGGAAAATGGTGCTGCAGAGATCGATGCGTGATCCATCAGGGAGTTAAGTACTGGGTCCTGACAGCTGGCGCTGTGCCAGGGCGCTCTCGTCGGCGCTGGATAACCAGACCGCTGGGAATTGGACGGGACACGAGCACCGGGACGCGTTTGTCCCGCTATCGCTCACACGGCCCAAGCGGAGCAGGCGGAAGGTGCCCTCATGGAGCCACACTGAAAATATGCAAAACATTTAGCGAATGCGTGTGCAATGATAAAACTTGGGGGCATTTCAGGTAACCGAATCATTTCTGTTACCTGATTGTTCCGTCACCAGATAAGTTTATTCAAAGTTGCCAACAAACTTTCTTCTGGGAGGGATGTGGTACAACCCCACAGTTGATATCGTTAGCCAAACGCTGACCAAAAGCTTCAAATTGTTGCCTGAGCAACAGTGCTGAGCAGTGCATACAACAGCTTCACCAGGACACTGATGACCTCGTGTTCTCTCCTGCAACACTTGTAATGCGCGGCCTATAGCAGACCAACCCTCTCCCGCTATAAACAAATTAGACCTTCATGGCTTGTTTATTCAAACTTCATCCCATCTGCTACATACATGACAACACACGAGGGGGAACCTGCACTCAACAGGGTTCTGTCCAACGGTTCTAAATACGGCTGTGTAACCTGCAAGTGAAGTGGTGAAGTGGCTTAGAGTTGATTGGACCACAAAAGACGCTCGCAAAGAGCCATCATGGCTGCTCCTTCCCTTTGACTGTGTGCTTTCACTCAGACGCCGTCCCAGCACGCACGTACACATTCGGACGCACGTACACGTGCGTGCACGTGTGTGGGAGTGTGTGCTGTGCATGTAGGCCATGTCTGCTTAGGCTGGCTAATGAAAATTTCATCAAAGGACCGAGGCTGCTTTGAGTGGCAGCCAATTGAGGCAGCCGACGGCCAGCGGAGTCGCATTCAAATCGTTCCCCGCGTGCCGTCCAAACCTACGCTGGCTAGGTGGAGAGTCACTGTGGAAAGGGTGCAAAGTGACATCACTCTCTCACTCCCCTTCACACCCTCGCCCTGTCAAATGGCTTTCAAGTCAACCTCACTCCCACCTACACGCTCGCCTTGCTTGCTTTGAAGACACACAAACATGCGTGCGCTGCCCTCGAGAGGGTTTCGTGCACACACCACGACTCTCTCATCACCCCACTCCTCAGGTTTCTGAACACGCGCTCTCCACGCGCGCTTAAAATGGAGATGGAGAGGCACCATGCAGCTGCGAGGGTCACGGCACGTGGGGTGGGTGTTGACCACACTGCTCAGACTGAGCACACCCCCCAAGTGAGTGGAGCACACGGCGCTCTGTTGGGCTACAGCGCAAGTCCTTGGTTGCTCAGGTGTTTTCTGAGGACCAGGTGAAGCCACCTGTCGCTCCCTCTCGCGGCACTGCCAGTCTTGAGACAACAAAACAACAACAAATGTCTTCAGGGTCCATGACCAGCATGACCATCATCCGGGAACGAAGTGCGCATTACAGTAAACAACCCGGAACTGCCCTCCAGGCAGGGGCACAGAAAACAATTGCTCTCTTCTGCAGGGAAAAATCAAATGTTTCAGTTAATAGTAAGCGGAGACCGATGGCATCGCGTCCAGGAAGTGGCCTATAAACTGGAGATCCCTCCATGCACGCGACAGAAGCACGGCCTGCTGGGTCTCATCCTGAACACCCATGACCTCCACTGAAGCTTCTATGGCCACAGTCATGTTTTGCATATGAAAAAAGGCAAACGTTCCAATCATGTCAACTTTCTGGTTTAACAGATCATGAGCATCATACTGCACACAAAACAAGGCTATAGGAGGTGAAGGTAGGTGCTGTACTGCCAAGTTCCACCATTTTAAAAATGATGGCAGAGACGCGTTATTAGTTAAATAAGAAAATATGAGACTTTGTGTGTTAAAGGATCAGAAAACACGAGCTTATTTTTGGTGGAATAAAATAGATTGTCCCAGCCAAAACTTTCAGAGAAAACTGGTTTGTAGACGTTTTACAGCACAGTTTTACAGCACAGTTTTACAGCACAGTTTTACTCAAGCATACGAATTCTGCACAAAACGTACACTGAAGCCTGATGCTATTCCTCCCATTTATCCTGGAGGCACAGAGAGTCTGGGCCAAAATGCTGATCAACCACTGTTCATTTTTTTTTCTTTTTTTTTCTGTTGACTGTGTACAACAAATCTGTAGTGTGCTAGATAATGTTAGACAGCATTACCCTGCCAAGTTACATAATGACTAGCATCAAATACTGACAAAGTTTTAAATGGTTTGGGGATGTTTATGGGAAAAAAAAAAGGTTACTCAGAACAGTTGGTCAGATAGCCAAGACACCCGAGTTATGGTAATATGGGTTATGAGAATTCTGACAACACACGGAGTTCTCTAGCTCCATGCACAGTGTCACACACCCATCAGGAGGGGTCACGTTAGTATATAGTATAGTACGATATTAGTTATATTAGTTACTATGTGTCTTTCTCCAGACTTTAAGGTGTTCACAGTGTTCTTCCTAATGGCACACATTCCTAAAGGAACATTGTCAGATGAAGCTTTTGCCAGGTTCCAGTATGGCGCGTCTGTGCATGGTTGTGCTATAGGGCACTCATTTATAAACCTGCGCTCTAGCTGAAGCTCAATATTACAGGAAGTCATCTTAAACATGTGATGCCATGGTGATTTAGAGGGGGAGGAGCTTGCACCTCTGCTGGCCCTCTATGATGGAGGGTGGGCGGGTACGGAAGGCTTCATTTCCACCGGAAGGCAATCTGCAATAAAGTAAGCACAGGCCCGTATGCCCCGCCCTGCTCCCTGCTGGCAAATTTACAGAAGTACGGCAGAGTTAATCATTTCATCAGAGACACAGGCACACCTTACTTCAGTAAGTCCATTTAATTAAGGCTGAAAAGCACAGGGCACACGCCCAAACGACAGTGAGCCATTATGGGCCACTGGAGAGCCAGCGATGAGTATTTGCCCAAGCGACAAGCTTCTACCATCTTTTGGCTTTTCATTTAGTAGAGCAGGCACACAGATCCCCTCTGTGTACATCCAGCTCCTTGGAACAGCAACAACTAAGAAGGAAGAGGGGGAAGTGTGTGTGTGTGTGTGTGTGTGTGTGTGAGAGAGAGAGTGTGAGTGGCTGCTTGTTTAGCTTGGCTCAACGTCCAGGCAGACAGCCGTGCCGGCGGCTGTAGAAGGACCCCGGGCCTCTTCCAAGAGCTCTGTGCCCTGCCAATTCTAAATGTCACCCACTGATTAACAGACAGTGCCACACAGGGCTGAGGAAAACAGTGTGTCCAAGACTGATGTGTGAAGGGGAAGGTGGGGGGGGGAGGGATGGGGGAGGAGCGAAGCATGCTCCAGTCTTCCAGATCTACAGTGTTGGTGTTCTACCCAGATTACATGTCATATCCTGTGGTTGCGATTTTATTATAAACACATTCAGATCTGGCAAATCGCTGCCCGGCGTTGGCGTCCAGCCATGCATTTACATACCTCTTTGCCGGAGAGATAATAGGCGGACAGCAGTCCTCCAACGAAGCGGATGTTCACTTCAAAGACCGAGATTTCAGCGTTCTGCAGAGAATGGAAACAAGAGGGAGGGGACAAAAGCAGATGTGATTAACGGGGCTTATATGGAAACACTGCCGCAGTACTAACCGCCACTGGCACAGGATGTGAGCAGGAGTGCGTGTTGGGGGGAGCAGGGGAGCGTGTTGAGGGGGGCAGGGGAGCGTGTTGAGGGGGGCAGGGACATGGTTGAGCATTAAGATGTTTCAAGTCCAAGTGAGTGGAGCACATGGCGTTCTGCTGGGCTACAGCGCAAGTCCATCCGACCTGGTGGTGCTCAGGTGTTTTCGGAGGACCAGAGGAAAGGTCACTCCCACAGAGATCACCCCGACCTATAAGCCAGGCAGCCCTCGTCGCCATTCTCCAACACACAGCCCGAGTAAAGAAACCTGAGGAATATTTATACTGCGCAAATATTTGCATTGTACTTTTGGTGCCTTCATTACACATAGTAAAAAGCATTTTTTTTCCTTTTTAAACAGTGTACAGGAGAATTGAATATTATGAACAAATGTTAAATACGAAATGCAAGTACAAGGACCGTGTTCAGAATGACCTTTACATGCTTGACTAGGGGCTCCAGTGCAGACCACAGACCCACTGGCCTGCACTCAGTGTCTGGCACAGCAGCCCAGCCTCACAGCCTCCCTGCGCTGGGCGGGGAGTGTGGGGGAAAACGATGGAGGTGGCTGCAAGAGGGAAGCAGTCGTTCCAACCCGAAAGCCCCCGTTTCTAAGGGAACGCGAGCGGTGACTGAAGCTCTTCATCGTCCCAGCCGAGGCGAAGGCGGTGACGGAGTCCTAGCAGCGCGGCCGGGCGCTGGAGAGGACGCCGAGGCCTTCGCCATTCGAAACAAGTCTGGGGTCTATAGAGCAGGCTGGAGAATAAGGGAAAAAAAAAAAAAAAAACACGCTGCCTGCGTCACAGAAAGCTGCAGCTCGATGTTTGGACGAGAGGTGGTGAGAATGAGCCGCAGCTCCATACAAAGCGCCGCAGGCAACTTATGAGGAGTTTCTCAAGCTCTTGGGAGATGATCACCTGTTCGTTTGTAGCCTACTACCAGGAGTACAACGCTACGAGCATTCAGCCTGAACACTCACGGTGTGCACGTTACCGTTTTGTGCACCGCAAGAATACGTGGTAGTCTATGTGCAAAAATTGATGAGCGCAATCAAATTTCACAAGTGCGAGTGCCAACTGAAGCTTTAAGTCGTAAGGCGCCAGAGGGTTAGCATCGCCATGCTAGGCTTAGCTCTGAGTCAGTCACACTATGGTGAATGCAAATGACATTTCAGAAGCTAGAAGGCCCACCTGCTTCTTTCAGATCAGCTGTGTGGGAAAATGTTAGGTTCCCTGTGAACTGAGTGGTGTGTCGGCATTATAAGGTGTGTGTGTGTGTGTGGATACACATGAACATGCTAATGCATTTCCAGTGGCGTCCCCCGGATGTGCCAGTCACTTACATTTGTGTTTGGCAGACAGTCCTATTCAGAGTGACTTACAATTTCAGTCATGTAGCACAGAGGCAGGCAAAGGTCGTGTTAGGAGTCTTGCCCAAGGATTCCAACTACTCATCTCCACACAAGTAGACAGGATCAAAAATTACCGAAGCAATTGGCATTCACATTTCG
The DNA here is from genome assembly GCA_020368025.1 of Brachyhypopomus occidentalis. NCBI lineage: Eukaryota > Metazoa > Chordata > Actinopteri > Gymnotiformes > Hypopomidae > Brachyhypopomus > Brachyhypopomus occidentalis. Next base: position 10,028,424 of record JAGXOD010000021.1, on the reverse strand, counting down.
TCGTGTTGGGATTAAGCTTTAAATGCTGAAATGTAGCGCAAATGTAACAAGTTCACTTTTCTTTTATTCTGTTATTTTATTTATTTTGTACTTTAACGCAAGATGTTTTTCGGTTTCGTAGCCAATTGTTCCCTATTGCCTTTTGTTTTCAGCCCTACATAAAAACATGACCTACGGGAGAAGCTGTGTTCACCGTTTACATTTTACTGCTTATTACACTACAGGCTGTACCACCTACCCTGGGGGGGGGTTGTTACTACACTAGCTTTACGACACTAGGTGGAACAAACTGCTCAAAAAAAATTAAAACAAACTTTGTCTGATGCATTTGGGGGTCTCTGTTACTTTTTTCCCCACCATTGCGACGAACTCGTCCCAACCCGTGCTGTCCAGACTGTGGTGTGAACTGAATCACGACTTCTGTGTACCATTACTGCAGTGGGATGCAATTTCCAAATCTGTAGTTGGGCACGGATGACGTGGCTGAACAGCTAAGGCCCGTGTGGAGATTTGAGTAGGAACAGCTCCACGCCGTCCAGGAGAAGCATCCGGGGAGAAGCTGGGAGAAGACCGGCACTGGCTGCAAAGTATTGAACCGCGACCTGAAAAGCTGAAAGGGCGGCTTCCAAGGCTGCAGGTCTGCCTGTGGTTTTAACATGCGTCTAATGTCAGCAGAAGTTTGGGATGCCAGTGGTATTTACCTGACATGGGGGCGTTGGGGTGTTAGCCAGGGACGATGCAGCAATAATTTGTTTACACTGCATGGCTACAAGCAGCTGGAATAGCAACATGGAACCTAATCACAGCTCCTCCTCCACACACACACACACAGCCTGAACACTCACGGTGTGCACGTTACCGTTTTGTGCACCCACACACACACACACGTCAAGCACATCTCTGACAGACATCTGCAAGAACATCAACGCACACACTGGTTTCTTACGAAACCTTCAGCTGGAAAGCACCGAGAAGCCTGGCTGATCTCCACTTTCTAGGCTGAGTTTGCCTGCAGCTAGTCTTGCTCATGAAAAGAGATGGAATTTACTATTTATATCCTTTTATGAGCAGGTTCTTTGGTCTGCTGGCAAGGAAAAATGTGTGTGTGCTGTAAGTCTGAAAGGTTATCTCTCTCAGGTCCGTGTCCAGTCACTCATTACACTCCTGCTGCCTTCGCTGTGACAGTGACTCTGGCTTTCAGTAATACATTCAGCTCCTGCCTTTGTTCCAGCGCTGGCCTTTCAGCCCTCGATGACATTACTCTCGGGCTGCCCACCGGGTGAAATAAATAGACTCTGCTCCACTACTCCCCTCTTTACCCACACACACACACACACACACCTCTGGTCAGCCAAGTAAAAGATGAATAGTTCATCTCTGGTAAGTCCAGAGCCCTTTTCATGTCTTCATGGGCACCGGAGACCTAGTGCATATCAGCATGTTTGATGTCATGTGAATTAAGTTGTATTTTGATATTGTAAAGAATGAGGGTAGGATAAGGTGAAGGATACGAGATAAAGCGCATGATGTTGCTTGTGCACCTTATCACGGACTAGCATGGTAACAAGGACACAACCCAGGGTCACTTTAAGACGGATACGTCCATAAAACAGGATCCTTATTCAGTCAATAGTTAGGCAATCCCTTCATGGCCCATCAACAAGGAGAATTAAACAGCTGTAAGAAAACCAGTACCAATACAAGTAATACAAGAACTCCAGAAAGGGAAGCCAGCCCGGCGCCACCTTGCCAGCCGAAGGCCAAGACGTCGCCACCTTGCCCGGCGCGCGTGCACGGCGCCACCTTGCCAAGGGCGCGAGCGCGCACGATGGCTTCAGAATTCCTGTCATGGTCCACTCGTTAATGCCACTCCAAAGCAGCTCGGAGACGCGGTGACAGCGGCGCAGGTCAAACAGACGAGGCAAATCTCCACTGGCAAGTGTTACGATTGTTCAGGAAAGAAAGTGCTTTCAGACACGAAAACCCTGCTGGTTATTATTCCGCAGACATCTTGAATATTAATGACGGATTCGCCAGGGCTTTTCACAGGCGCCTTTTATTGTTGAAGGCGCTTCAGGGCAGAGGCAAAAGCCTTTCAATTAAAAAGTTTGTTAATGCTCTTCATTAAAGCACATACAGAGGAGGATCTTTCCTTTACTTGCTTAGAGCAAAAGCACCGGAGAGGACTGGACAGGCCTTTCAGCTGGCTGAAAAACCATCTAAACAGTAAACTGCAAATGCGGCATTACAGCATCAAATGAACAAAATCAACAGGACTCCATCCTCGCTGTTGTATTTGTTTGCTCAAAGCTCCACTGAATTAAGTAACTCCACCAGGCCTTTTAAACTCCGCAATGAACCGCAAAACCATTTGTGGATATGCTGCCAATCTTTATTAGCATGACTCATCAGATTTCCTATGACCACTTAAAACTTCGGTGCGCTCAGCTTCCTCCCCGCCTCTCAGTGCCCCACGTGGCTCCTCCAGATAGATGGACAGACGCACTGGCAATATACAACACTCCGCTGATTCGCATATTTAAATCTCATTACCTACAGGTCCGCCTTGCCCGCTTTATGAAACTGACTCAAGGGCGAGTGGCATGATGAACACCAGCCTGCTGCCCGTCGCCGAGCCGAGGCCCAGGCAGGGGAGGACGATTCAGCAGGCCTCCTTTCGGGAGCTCCATTTGGCCTGCTGGTATAATGCTGGTACTAAAAGGGTCACTGAATCCGAAGAGTAAAATGTATGTGTTTAAGGGGGTATTACTGGTGTGAAGAAGCAACTCTTAATGGCAGTGCTTTTAACATTTGTGTGTGTGTGAGAGAAAGAGAGAGCGCATGTGGAAGGGCAGTATTGTTGGCTCAGGCGCCAGACATCTCCTCCTTATGCATTAGCCTCAGGCTGATGAGTCAACGGTGCACTAGCTGATTGGAAAGTGGCAGGACGGAGTGGCCCCACCCACCCTGGCAGGCACAAGGCCGACCCACTGTGACATCACAAGGAGAAAACAATGGAGCAGTGGCTTCCCGGCACTTTATCAAAGTGGCGTTATTCTGACGGGGTGCCTTGGAGATGGCAAGGTTGCAGTGCGTGCGTGGAAACGGCCCCGGGGATCCGTTGAAAGAGCACTTTGCCGCTCCTCAGAAGCAGCGAGACACCTCACCGAGAGGACACGGCTCAGCGTGACGGAGATGACGCGCATGCTGCATTGCCAGGCACCAAAACAAAGTTTTTCTGCGAATGGCAGCCTGACTCATTTACATTCTGCTAATATATTGGGATAGAGCTTACAGATGTTTAGTAATGAAGGGATAGTTGAAAAGAAATCATTCTGAAAGCTCAAAGTCCACTGGTAACAAGGCCAGTATTTTGACTGGTCTAAAAACTCACCCAAATAAATAAGAAAAAACATCATCATGGTCATTAGTCCTCTTACCATGTTAAAGTCGAGATTCTTCTCCACCCACTCGGTGGCGGCTTCAAACTCGTCGTACATCTCCATGATGTAGAGCGTGTCCAGAGCATCCACGATGGTGGCTCCTTTCAGGCTACCTGTGAACACAGGGAGAAAGGAGGGCGTGAGCGTGGAGGGACACGCACGGAGACACCAGAGCGCTCCCTTGTGGGTGGGGGGTGTTTGAGCAGAGCTGTAAATCACACGGGCTCATGGCACTACAGCTCTGCCTCAGACGGACACGGTGACAGCTGCATAGCCGAGGCTCTAGTGTAAACAGCCAAGAAAGAAATTTAGGAGCGTGGATGTTTTCTGAGAGAGAGAGAGAGAGAGAGAGAGAGAGAGAGAGAGAGAGAGAGAGAGAGAGAGAGAATACTGAAAACCCTGTTGAAATTTTGCTTTGGGAGGTGTAGTCCATCATGATATAGGCAGGAATAGACAGACAGTGCTTATTAGTCTAATCTTGCTCAATAAACAGCACACGTCTTTCTGCCTAATTAAGATGAAATGGGGTTTGATAATTGAAATGAATATATACAGCTATGAACCAACAGCAGGCTGAATAGCCCGCGTCAATTGCTAGTCCGTCTATAGGCTCCGTCCCCATTTCCCTACTTGAAAACTATTTAGCATTTAATGGGGGATTGCAGTTTGAGCACGGGAGAGAAACTCCAAACAAAAGGAAGGAGATGTGTTCAGTGGGGCTGGACCTTCGACTTCCAGGAAATCCTGACATTAGCATGTTCCTGCCAAGGTGGCGTTTCGCTCACGCAGTCGATACTCCGGCCATAGGACACACGGGACTAAACAAATTTGTAATATCAACATCCTGCCTTTCTTAATAACAGCCCCTGAAAGCAATAAATCACCCCGCAGGGAGTTTTCAGTACGGCTTTTGGCTCTGCACGAGTGAACGCAGCCTCGCTGGGCTCGGCGCCTGCACCGTCAGTAACGATTACTTCACATCCTGACCAGTCCGCAAGGTGTTTGTCGCGCAGAGAGCCATCGTCAACCCTGCCGCCCTGGGCCGAGTCGCCCCGGACATGCTGCGTCTCCTTGGCCAGCACGCTCTACAACAGCCCTGATTATACATGCTGGCCAATGCGTTCAGGGTTTTTCTATGCAACCCCCATCTCGGTATTTTCAGTGTTTAGGCAAATTAATCAATATTATGCAGCTGCGATACTGATATAGAATATTGATATTTGATATCGCCGTTTGATCTCAAAGCATCATGATTGAAACCACCCCCCCCCCCACCTCCCAAAACCCCCAAAGCATTCAGATTACGCTGACGTAGACCCCCGTCCACCCTCCATCTCTCCTCATTGATTTCACAGACTCAAACCTTTGAGCCCATGTTCATTTTAATAACTAATATGGAAACATATTTAATAAAGCTGACATATTGCCCAGCCCTACTAATGAGGTGCCCACACTGGTCAGGCTCTCTGCATGTGGGCTGGGTGCTGATGTGCACTCGTATATGCAAAAACACCAGTGCCAAAGAGACAAAAAAAAACAAACATTTAACGCAAAAAGCTGCAGCTACGTGCCCGTCTGACCCCTTCTGAAGAGGTGAAAGGTCAGGGCGAAACGCGTGATCCAGACACACTGACAGTATTCAGACTGGTTTGTTCATTACCTACCCAAGTAACGCCATGTCTCACGGCTTCAAAGCTATGCAAAAACACAAAAAAAAAAAAAAACCAAACAGTTCCCAGCGAGAGATCAGTGAGGTCCGTCTTGCTCTGAAGGAGCTACTGGAAATGTGTTGTTTTCAGTATCCACTTACTAGGCCAGTAAATCAGAGAGGATTTTATGAAATGGCAGGCAGTTGGCAAACAGCACACTGCAACTTTAATGGTGATATTTGGTGCTTGTATAATCATGCAATCAAGTATCGTTTTTAGGTTTTTCCCCATAGTAAATGCTGCAGTACACTGCACACATCCCATTAAGGCCACCTTAAAGAGAGCAGAACTAGCTCTGAGGCAAAATCTGTATTTTCGGGGAGTCAAAGTTATGCCGCCGATTAACTCAATATGAATATTGACCATCGCCGAATGAAAAACAAACCGTCTCACATTTTCACAGCGGGCCAATTCACTAGGTGTGTGTGTGTGTGCGCTTGCCAGCGGTACCTGTTTCCAGAGACACATCCATGACCTCAGAGTTGATTTAATAGCACAGGCCAAAGGAAAGTTGTACCAACTACTTAAGAAATGGCTGCCAAGAACTATAACGTGTGATTTATCTTAAAAATAAATAACGGTTTAAATGAGGTCCTTGCTGGTTGGGATACTTGGGAAAAATACAATAATAAACAATAATAATAAATAATACCTTTGTATATTATATTTGTAATATATTTTACAATATTATATTTGCTCTTGTTTATGGCCACTTTACACAGATTACAGCTGCAATAAAGAATAAAATTATTGGCCATTATTTTAGACTGCGTAACTGTCGGAGGCCTGTTTTGGAGAAGGTGAAAAGCCAAATGGGCACATGCATGGTTGTCTCATAACTCCATAGGTCTTGGCAGCAATTACAGGATTACTATTCGCTGGAATTACGAATTCTTTAATGCACTTCAGGACGCTTTACTCTTTGGATGCAACTTTGACAGTTACAAGGGGAGGCTCAGACTTGTAGAAAAGTTGCTGAGAGCAGAACAACGCGAATGGGACTCGCTAAGAAAAAAACCTGGCTCAATTTCAAGAGTCGGCTCGCAATATCTAAGAACGTTGGTTACGTGTAACCAACGGAGGAGGCTCCGCCCCCCAACCCTGAGTGCATGGGGCTTGCTTCCTGCTCCGCCCCCTGGGGGGGCAAGCCGGGTCAAAAGAGCTATGAAAACTAATGCAGAGAACGGAAGTGCAGATATTGTGAAGCATGTAGTGCAGAAACATGTACTCAACAGATGGTTGGGGGGGGGGGTACGCTTAACAGGCCCACTCAAACAGTGGGAGTGGTGCTGTTCAGCCGTGCTGATTACAGACGCACCCAGCAGGTCAGCCGCACAGGCTTATGGGGGCTTTAATTATCAAAACCCTGCCTCATATGCCAAACGCTTGGAGAACTGCAGCTCTGTCGGTGAGCCATACTGACCCATAGACAGTCCTTCTGTGATGGAGATACATAGAGAGACAGATAGGGAGATAGGGAGGTGTAATTAACAGTCATTATTAAAAATTATTTTAGTAGCATATAAGAAATACATAACACTCTGAAATATCCAAAAGCTAGTGTGGGGAGCACCTGGCAAAAGTGGAGTTAAGGAGGTGGAGTTTAGGATTTAAGGGAAACATCCTTTGGTTCTTTCAGAGCCGGGACAAGGGACATGAGGGGGTGGAGCTGAGGGGGGCGGAGCTCCTGCGGCTCGATCCCAGTGTGCCCTCAGGCTCCAAACAGGCTACTCAACCTTGCTGAGCGCGACTGAACTTTGTATTCAGAAGTGTTTGTAATACTGGACTGTCGAAAAACAGGTAGCCAAACCAAACAGACCAGTTAGTCAAAGCAAAGGATTTTCAAGGCAAATGCAACAAATGCAAGATAAGGAAATGCAGGAAAAGCAGAGGCCTTGGTGGAAAGCAGAAGATGACCAACCAGCTGGAAACTGCTTCAGTAACACGAGCCTTTGGGTGAGCCCAGAAGCGGAGGCACTTTATCTGGAGATGACACCTGCTAATAGAGTCCTCACTGCTTTCTAATGTGAACTGAGGAACTGTGGTGAAGTCCCAACAGGCCTGAAGATTCTCAGCAGCTGACAAATGACTGGCAAACAGTGACCTTAAGCGTACACACGTGCACACGTGCACACACACGCGCAAAACAAACAGAAAAAAACAACCTACTAAGAGTTTAGGTGCTGAAAATTCTGCTTAATGAAGGTGAAGTGTGGGTGTTTAGGATGCTCACTCTACAGGTCATGCTGAAACCTTAAGTGATTTACTCCTCAGTGTCACGCCAAGTTCAGGAGACGGTGGGAGCGGCGGGAACCCCAGAGAACGCGGCTGCTGGCTGCTGAAGGAAGTCCAGCCATAAAGCAACATGCCATTCAGCTCCTCAGGCGACTGGCATGTTATTAGTCAGTTGGAAAAGGAGAAGCCAGTATCCTCCATGAAGCTCCAGGGAGTTCATCTTCACTAGTAAACATAATTTAAAAACAACAACAACAAAAAAAAACCCTCATTAACAAATTTGCTCTTGGCCAACATGACAGGTAGAAGAGAGTCTTAAAATGCAAAGTAAGATCCATGGTGATTTTATATTAGTGTGCTCATCTGCACAACCATTATTCCAGAGTGTGTGTGTGTGTGTGAGATATACACAAGATACAAAAATGCAGAGGTGACAGGGCAGCACTCCTGCAGGGGCGACTGGCACGTTATTAGTCAGTAGAATAGGGGAAACCAGAACCTGCAATGCCCACCAAGGGACTTCATAGTCACTAGTAAACAATTTACAAATCCTCAACAACAGATGTGCTCCTCGCCAAAGTGACATGCAGAGAAACACACACTAGACAGACAGACAGACAGACAGATAGAGAGCACCTAAATGAGCTTTTATATTGTTTTTAAATTAAGTTCGTTTGGTTCTTGTCAATCATGCAGTGTTATCGATGTTATTCTCAGTGTTGCGTGATTGTTTATAAAAATTTTTTTTAAAAAAAGCATGCAAATGTGTTGTGGACACTATGCAAAGCCATGGAGGATGCAGGACGAGGGCTGAACCACGGGGATCACACGGGGATCACATGGGTCTCCTAAGAGTCACGCCCCCTTCCAGCAGTGGCTTTGCCTTTGCGGTCATGGAGTCGTGCAAATGCAGGCCTTTCTAAGCAAGTCAATGAGAAACGAAAGAGCCAATTGATCCGTCACAGACTAGGAGACAGCCGCAGCAGAAGCTTTAAAGTTCTAAGCACTCTCATCTCTATTCAGTGCAACTAATGTCTGTGATTTGTAGCAGTCTTAGTTATCCATTTATTCATTTAAATGAAAAGGGGTGGGCGGGGCTCCGAAACTGGGGTCAGGATGTGGGAGAGGGTTATAAAGCAGGTAGAGAGCAGCCAGGAGACCTGTGGTCAGGAGACCAGGACGCAAAAGCTCATTGGTTGCAGCCTTGAGTAGTACGTGAAGGAGTGTCCCCTTCGCAAGCCGGGGAGGGGGGGGGGACTGGCCCACACACACTCATCCACAGGTCTATCTGAAGGAGGAGCACCAGCCTCTGTGCACTCTACAGAGGAGAGAGGATCTCACATCCAGTGCTAAACCAACCAGACAGCGAACCCAAAAGGCGAAACAATCCAGAACCACGAATCCCAGATTGATTCAGTGAAACAGGTCAGCCGTGCGCATAAACACGCGCGCTAGAACTCCTGTCCAGGGCACAGAAGGCAGGACGCTTCACTCTAGTGGAAAATTTCTCCCAAAACATCTTCATGTCGGATTCAGTTACCGTGCACATTGATTTACGACTGCTTGGGTCCCGGCCATCAATATGACATGTTTAGTCGATAAATACTGGAGTGTTCTTAGTGGGGGCGTTCAGGACTAATCGTTCATTATTTAATAAATGCCATAAGGTTGTGCATTCAGAGTGAAAGGCAGATCCAGGCAAAAATCCTAAACAGCTAAATCAGTGACCCAATTGCCTACTGCAGTACCAAATCAGGCTGTGGATTCCATCCATCAGACATCCCGAGTGGGTATCGATCCCAGCTGGGCCAGTGTGACAGATGGCAGCCCATTTTAGCTATTGCAAGATGCGCTTAACCAGAGAATCTTCCAGAACCTGGGGTGTCACCATGCCAGGTTTAGATATATCTGGAAGTGTCTGTCACTGCCAATATCAGCAAGCTGGTCCCACACTGAAATATTTTTTCAGGCTGACGCATTCTCGTGTTCTTGGCAGTTCCATGTAGGGATTTGTTTTCTTGAGGGCACCTTTCTACTGCTTGGCCAAGAAATGTTCCACAATGACTGCAGGTTTTTTGAATGGTTTTTGTTTGGTGAAACTTTTGTCGAGCTGCACAGCCCAGGTTTGTCTGCATGATCTGTCGGGAGCGTGCCCCTCCTTCCTTTGGGCCGAGGCTCCGTCTTCCTCCTCGGGCGATTAGGCTGATGATTTCAGCTCCAGAAGAGTCGCCATCAGCTGCCAGCCGCTCGCGCGCAGAGCTCGAAGCAGAGAGGCGACGCTCGCCCGCACACGCTCGCGCGCACACGCTCGCGCGCACACGCTCGCGCGCACACGCTCGCCATCACCATTTCAAGGAAGGAAACGACATCAACCCCGGCTGGGGGCCAGAACAGGCAGCGGACTGTGGTCTGGGCTCGTGCATGGTCGCCACGGGCAGCGGTCGCCTTGGCAGCAGCAACCCGCGCACGCCCGGGTGTGTCCGCTCTGAACGCAAGCACCAGGCCTCGTTTACAAACCGCTGCGCTTCCTGCTTGTTGGCTTTCTGGCAAACGGGCAGAAGGGGAAAATAAGCAGGCGTGTTGGTCATTAGGCATCAGTCAGCAGGGCCCACTCCAAACAGACCCTCGCCACACAGCAAGCGCGCCACAGTCTGCTTCAGCCAGCAGCCAATAAAGACCCGCCTTGCCGGCAAATTGGGATTTATTTATTTATTATGCTTGCAGTAACAAATGAGCTGTCAGCTTAAAAAAAAAAATGAAGCACATCTTACAAGCACGCATCACACGTCCAGGGCACAGCAGGCCCTGTCTGACCAGGCTCCGCCCCCCCCCCCCCGCAGCCCCGCCCCTCCCCCGTCTGCAGGGTCATTACTGACAACACGCACAACTAGATGGTCCTGCTGAGGCTTGCGTGGTTGAACAGCTCCACTGCTAAATGAGCTCACAAGGGGCAGTAGTTTCTCTCTCTCTCCCCCCCATCACACTCATCTGCTTGCTCTGGAGTTCTTCTTCAAAAAAAGTGTGAATTTTTCACTGCGCAGCAACTCGAATCCTGCACCCTCGCACGTCGGCTCCGGCCACTGGAGGAAACGGATTTTTTCTAAGTTTTAGCTCAGGCTTGGGTGGATGAGCTAAGAAAAAGACCAGGATGGAGAAAAAAAAAGCCAACAAAAGAAAACAGCTACTTCCACTGAGACGTAAAAGAGCAGTCGGTGAGGAAAGAGGCAGGAAATTGCGCGAGAAGACATACAAAATCAGAAAGAGTGCACAGCAAAACAAAAGCATGCGTGTGCTTTCAGTACCAGGAGATGTGTTACTGGGAGCTGCGTGTTTGGCTGCGCTGTGCTGTGCTGGAGCAGGTCTGCCATTCAGGGAGTCTGCAACGCTGGTGTCGTCCCGACCCCGCCATCCCGACCTCGCCATCCCAGAGGAGGCTTCAAATGACCAATCAGGAAGCTTAACACGAGGCTCTCGGCTCGACGAGCGTCTTTATTACCCACTGCATACCGGAATACGAGCGCCATGGTTACACAATTCCAAGCGTACACCAGAACGCCTCAGAGTGGCATAGGTGATCGGTAATTCAAAAGTGAGCATTTGATGACCGTTTACGCAACGCAGTCAACAGGCAGTGCGGACGCAGAGTGCAACCACACACGGGCGCCGACAGCTGTTGCCGTGGTGAGCGGGGCATGCGTGTGTGGAGGGCGTGTACAGGGCGAGGGACCCCCACGCCCGTTAAAGCCGGGGTCAGCAGTGCCTGACCTGCACACAAAAAAAAACAGCACCACGCTGCGACTTCTGCTCCGCCTGCAAAGAGCTACGGTGCTACGACCAACATGGTCCTCCACGTGTGCGAACGCTCGCAGATGTACGCCACGTGTATCAGACATCTGGCAGGTACCAGGGTCCAGCTTCAGGGAGCAGGGGCAGCGCTCGACAGAGCGGCACGACACGAAGAGCACCGCCAGAGCCCGAGAGCGACCGGCCGTCGCCGCGTCATGATGTATTCAACGCCGAGGCCCCATTAGCCAAGCGGCGCAGAGAAATAAATAATTCAGCTGCCGCATTTCTTTATTAATAGGAGCTCGTGAAAGGTTATCCTTGGCATTCTCTGGAAGTGCACTTGGTCTCTGTTTGCGAGCAGCTTTGGATAACCCTGGGACCCCCGTGGGAGTGGCCATGACGCTCGAGTAAGTGGCTGGCGCCGGTGGCTGCCAGGAAGTTGTCCTGGAGCACAGGCGGGAGGCGGAGTGATGCTGCCCAGCCGCTCATCCCCGACTGGGCCGCCACGTTTCTAACTGGGTGCGCGGGAGACAGGAATAATCGCTGCTGTCGGCCCATATTACTGGCCTCGCTCCCAGGCTAAATGAAGGGAGTTAATCAAAATTGAGCTGTAAATCCTTGCCTCGGCCCCGTCGCCGAGCTCTGATTGGCTGGGGGGAGGGGCCGAAGCAGCCTGGGGTTTGCATCCCATGCAGAGAAGCCCGGGCAGCCGGATGAATGTTTCATGCAGTCCATTCTCCATCCTCACCTTTGACCAAAGCCTTTTCCTCTCTGATGACAAGTTGTTAGAATGAGTGATTCAGCACATGACCTGAAGAAATGACTGAGCTTTAAAAAGAGATGAGGAGGGGGAAAAAAAGAAGACAAATTCACTACGAACTGACTCGGGAAATTAAAGCACAATGAAACTGGAAAATCCTGGCCTGCCCTAAACAGCTTTGACCATTACTTAAAGGCCAGTTAATAACAACAGAATTCACTATAATGAGAAGTGAAACCACGTCATTATCCCACGTCACACTGTCCAAAGAGGCAGTTCTGCTATTTGTTCTGCTAATAGGCTGCTATTTAAAAAACTTGCATATTTTCTGAAACACGAAGAGAAACAGGATATTCCAGCAGCCCCGTTCAGTAAGGTGTTTGAGAAACATGACATGCCAACCTAAGCTCAGGAAGCACGTCGACCTTCAACACGAGCTTGCAAATAAACTCACTTGGCACATATGCAAATAAACAAATGTCCCAGACCACTACAGACTCCCCGTAGCAACAGGAAGCAGTAACGTAATGTGGTGTCCCATTCCACTAGCCATGCAAAGGCGAATACCTTCAGCAGCACCTGAACAGTGACAGAACCAGTACTCTTCATTTTCAACCTGCTGGAGTCCAGTCGATGGAAATCCAGCAACAGTACAATAATCAAGGTATGCAAACAGCCAGCAGGTGTCTGCTCAGCAACACGAGGTGCCTTGAAACCATTAAGCGGTGGTGAACATTGCCTGCCCATCTGAAGTTCTCGGCCTCAGGTGTGTGTGTGTGCGTGTGTAGGGGTGGGGGGCTCGACATGGATACTCACCAAACAGATTACTGGAGTGGCCCTGCTTGGACACGGGTCGAAGTTCGTTGGATCCCCAGGCATAGCGCTTGTAATTGTCCCAGGCAAACTGCATCATCTGAGGAGAGAAGAGACAAAACTTCAGACTGAAGCATCTCATCTCTCCCAGTTGTTGAACCAAACGTCTGAAAACCGTATAGAATAACATCAATTACAGACCGAACTTAACACTTGTGAATTCAGAACCACAAGGCCAAAAGATTTCCTCCGCAATATTTCTTCACAAATGAATTGCTTTAAAAACCAAGCTGGGAAGACATTGGGGTGCAGCTCTATCCTGACAACACTACAGAAGGCTCCCTCAGATATACCGTCAGCGATTCACACGAAACTGGTCCCAGCGGTGGAGTCTTACACCAAACCACATCCTGTTTTAGCACCCCTGCTTCAAAGAGCCATGTAATCTTCAGCTGAAATACCTCCCTCACACATACTTTCAGGAGCTCCTCCAAAGATCTTTATGCAAATACTAGCTTACTGCCATTTAACTCTTCTCTCCATTGTCTCCTTTTTGCTGGTATTTAAACAGATGTCAATGGCAAACTGTCAAGAGAGGTTCTAAATGAACTGAATGTGGATATACAGTGTCCTGAGCATGAATGCATGCACCATGACGACCCCACTTAACAGCCTGAATAAAAACCTCAATGACCTCAATGGAAGCTCCTGAAGAAAAGCATGCGCGGGACGATTAATAATTAAACGCCTACACCACAAAGTCTTCGAGAAGCCAATGATGTCATGTTGTCTTCAAATGTAAAAAACTAAATAAATAAAATTTCTAAAAGAAAGCTTCTCTCAAAAGCAAAGCATTACACTCAAAGGCATAGACTGGAGAATAAGAACTATGAAGAGGGCACGAGACAGCTCCACAGCTCCCCCAGACTTCACCTTGATGGCAAGCGGATGGTGAAACCACACCAGACACAACAACCACCCAGCAGTAGCCCAAACTAAAGACAGAAGGGTAAACAAGGGCCTGGGACGGGCAGCTAGCGTTCGGAAACTGTTCGAAAACAAGTCTGCCCACGCGGACGGCACACCAGAGAAAAGTCAGCAAATCTCTCTGGAACACCATAGTCCCACCCCCCACCACAGCCCCGCCTCCCCACCACAGCCCCGCCCACCCCACCCGCCATGAAGTCATTTTCAGCACAGCGTGGGGCTGCTTATATCGGCCGGTCGGCTTGGCTGGAACTAGATCTGTTTATCGACTGCTGGCCGAGCAGGGGGCGCGGCCTAATCAGGGCGGCGCTTCTGCCTCCGCCGCCCTCCACGAGTCCACAACGTGCGGAGGAAAATAAATAAATAAAAAGTGGAGCTTAAGAGCAGTAAATGAGGTCCAGAATTGAGCTGCTGAAAGAACACAGGCGCCAGCCAGACACTTAGCGGAGCGCTAGTGGAGCTCGTCCAGGCCTGCAGACTGGGCTGCTTATTACAATGGCCCAACCTGCAGATGCAGAAAGAACACGGAGCCATATTGATTCTCCTTCAGTGCCAGGCACGTGTGGGCAATACAGAGGGGCTTCACAGGCAGTGTGGAGGTTCAGCAGCCTCAAGCGTATCTGTACCCCTCCCCCACCATCACCACACCCACACAGCTCCGGACACAAGGCTGGCCGGTGGTGTGTGCGTGGGGCCAGGGCAGAATGTAGCCAGGGTGCAGGTGGCAGTGACCTGCGGGTCAGGCAGGAACATGGTGCCCCTGGACTCTGGAGACATGAAGGCAGAGCAAAAGCAGTAGACAGGAATTTGGGGAATGGCTACTCTGAGTGAGTGAGCGGGGGGCGGGGGGTTCAGGGCCGACAGGATGGAGAGACATTAGCGTGGATCACCACTGCTGGCGGGGATGAGCACTTGCTCGCTCATGCTTATCTACATCTCCCTCCAACGCCTGCGCCTGGCCGCCGTCCCGGGAGACGCACGGAGTGAGAGACTCACACTGCCTGACAGGCAGGGAGATCAGAGAGCCTGCGAGGCGAGGGTTGGTGCCGGAGCCCGTCTGTGCCTGCAGGGCTAGTTCACCCGCTCGCTCTTGGGAAGCGCTAGACTGACAGCAGAATCCTCCAGAACTGCACTTCCACGCCTAGAGGGGCTGTTTACTGCATTTTCTGCCCAAACTGAATGGATGGCTGGACGAAAACGAATCAAGTCAGGGCCCTTTGAAGCGGCACAATATTCAATGGAGTGATCAATTTACCATTCTCAGCTAAACACAAATATCTAAGACAACATGGTGGCCTGCAGGGACAGGCAGAGCGCCGTCTGTCATGGTCTCCTGCAATGTCTCCATCTACATCCTTCTCCTGCTTCTTTTGTTGTGGGCAATACTTTCCTGGAGAGGGTGTGTGTGTGTGTGTGTGTGTGTGTGTGTATGACTGGTGTAGATGGGCTGGTGCTTCAGACAAAGGAAGATGGTACTGTCTGGCTGGGCTCAGAAAGAGCGAACGAAGCTGCAGACGGCAAATGACCCGTAACAGAAGTTCTACAGAGGGTCGGGGAAGAAACAAGAAAGTTTGGAAGAAAGCAAAAAGAGAATTAGAGTACAAAACAAAGGAAAAAAAAACAAAACAAAAAGGTGCGACAGAATGAGAGAAAGTAATAGACTGCAAGAGAGGGAGATCAGGAGAGCGAGAGAAAGAGAAAATTGGACATTGTGGTCTTCTTGGCAGGGGTACGGACATGGCTTTACACTTTGGAGCAAACTCAGGGAGAGATGGGGGAGGGGGGATGGAGCGAGAAATCCATGGAAAGAACACTAAGCCCAGAGGAGGAGTTAGCAGCCTGTGTGTCTGGAGTACGCAGTGAATTAGAGCAATCAGCCAGCATCCTAAGCGTCTCTCTCTCCAGCTGGGGACCTGTTTTTGGCAGCCTCTCCCTCGCTCCCCTCCTCAGGTAGGGGTGCGTTTTGGCCCGCTGCCCCAACCCAGTGCTGTTCCTCCTGTACGGTCTCAGCCCCGTGTCTCTCCCTCCGCTCCACCTCCTCAACCAGACTGCCACGGCACCCTTTGCCTCCCCACCGATCTCCTCCTCTTACCCTCCCAAGCACTTAATCTCTTCGCCTCCTCCATCGGTGCCGTGGGCGAGAGCCGTGGGCTTTAAACCAGTGCTGGAGAAAGCCGGCCAGACTAAGGTCTTGGAAAAGACACGGGCCCCTAAGCATCCAGAGGGACACGCTCACATTTCTGCACAGCGGAAAGCCCCATGGGGGCATTAAAGACGTGATCTGTGCTAGGGGCGGCAGGACGGGAGCGGCTCGTGATGGGAGGGTGGCAGGAAGATGGATTTCCTTTCATCCCGCATCCGTCTTCATTAAGGTGCAGCTCCAATCAGGCACAGAATCACTTTACCATATAAATCTATTTTTTTTGCCCACTGTAAGCCAGAGCTAGATTATTTTCATAAGGTCTGGGTAAATATGTCGCAAGTGGTTGAAGAGGCATGAAAACATATACGGGGTACTACAGGCTAGACGTACTGCTCGGTTCAAACGTTTAGGTTAGAAAGATGTCACAAGCCTCATTTTCATTCACTCAGAGAAGCAAAGCTGGCATTCATGCCGTTTCCTGCTTCTTTGAATCTCCCAGTTCTACTTCAGTATCAAGAAAGAATTTCAGGTCAGACAACCATGACTCAGTATCTACACAGCCTACAATACAGAACTGGAGTGAGCGCCTCTTCCCCTCTGGCTTCAGATGACAAGGGGATTAAACCCTCTGTCCTGCCGTGGCCTTCACGGATAGCATACGAGACGCTTCAGCGGGCGGTAGGACCCTGCAAACCCCCTCGTCCCCCTTCCTCCACGTCGGCGGTGGGCTCAGCGCGGGCCGACGCCTCCACCCCCCCGGTAAACCGGGCTGTTGTCGGACCCAACGAGTGCATCCTGCTCTACACGGCACAGTGCCCTGGCACAAGGCAAAGGAACAAGATAATCGCGCCTATTTATAGGCTGCAGCAAACTCGTCCGCTGGGCTCCTGGGGGGCTGGAGGAAGAGGAGAGATGAAGAGGAGCCTGGCGCGGGCCCATTCGGCTTGCCGCTCCGCCACACCTGCGGCTAAGTGGAAACGTGTCCCCGCGGCCGGCGCGTCATCCGTCTGATGGGGTGAGCCCACGCGTCCGCCGCTCTCCGAGAACTGCAGGCGAGCGGAGCTGCGGCAAGCGGTGCGCGAAGGAGGAAACGCAGCAGGGCGAAGCAGCGAGAGGTTAACGGCGCCGCTCAGCCAATCATAATCCGAATAACAGCACCGCGGACGGTGATAACGGGATAATGAATGTTACAGAAGTCTTAAGCTTTTATGCGAAGGCCGATAATGAGACTTAGACACACACTCACAAAACCATAAAGGAACTTCAGTAAAATGTAAGGAGAGATTTCTTTGCCATTAACAAATCCATCAATCTTGATACCAATTAGAATCTGGCTTAAACTACTTAAAATAGTGATTGTACCAAATTATCATTTTTTTTTTTAATAAGACATCCCCATACCTCACTGCAATTGGTTCAAAGTGCAATTGGTTCAAAACACCCAACAGAGACACTACATAGAGAATTCTGTAGACCTACCCTGAGGGTACAGAGGAAAACACAAAATAATGCACGCAGAGCTGAATTAGGACAGTATCACCTCTACTATTAAACATAAAGAGCACATTTTTCAAGCATGCAAAAACCACGACCCTAACTCACTCCATTTTGAAGTGCCAGTCGACTGGGAGCTGAATTTAGTCCTGAGGCAAACACCACAGAGCCTCAGGACAGAGACCCAGCCAATCAGAAAACATGCTGGAAAGAACTCACTTGCGTGACTACCATCAAAGACAAAACCTTAAGGATGGCTTAGACTGATGCCGTAGACTGGGTGAGCATGCTTAGGTAATCACTGCTGGCCATCGTAGGTGTGGCTGCCCAGAGAGGGCACCACCCTTGGGAGTGGTGGAGACAGCAGGGCACTGCCTAAGTGAGGGAACCAAATATCAATCAATTACAAACCCATTAGAAACATTTGTTGTATATGCCGAGTTTCTAGATTGCTGTAACATAAAAGTAAGAAAGTCTTGCGTCTCAGGGGGAGAAGAGTGGTCTCAGGGGGAGAAGAGTGGTCTTAGGCAAGCGTCTTGAGGGACAACCGACCCCTCTCCCCACTCGCCCTTCTGTTGGGTTAGAACGGCTGATGACCGTAAATAATCCGTTTTGCACATAAATGTACTTCTTGTTGTTTTCTTACCCGTGACCTTTTTCTTGTTTATGTTCATTTGCTTGGCAATAACGCATCTTAACATTGATGCCAGTAAAGCATTGTTGAAATGAACAGAGACACAGAGAGAGGGAGAGACAGAGAGAGAGAGAGGGGCACTGCTGGGCGACGGATGAGAAGAGACGAGACGGAGCTCTTTAATGAGGACGTAATGGCCGCTGTGGAGACACTGTGCGAAGCTCCACTCAGTAGGTGATGGGATTGTGTGTGCGCTGGCGGTCTTCTGCACTATTTTGATCATGTGAGGAACACGGCCACCTCGCCATGTTTATGGTGCCTAATGATGTGTCTGAAACTCAAGGAGCCCCATTATGATGCATTCAGGTTCCCGATGTAACTGGTGAACTCCACCCCCACCCCTCTCCACCAACTCCACTCCTGCTCTCAAAACCCAGACTGCTTTTTGAAAAAGAGTAATTATTCGCAGGTAAAGTAAAGAGGAGAGCATTTAAATCAAGTAGAATCTGACCTGCATGTTAACAGTGGAGGTAATTACACGCCTCTGTGGCCACAGGAGCAGGAGAAAAAAAACCCCAAACAGGAAGCAGATGGAAGAGTCATCATCATGGTAGCTGTAATTCCTCAGTGTGTGCAAGCAGCTCTGTTATATAGCATTCAGCTTCCATAGCAGGTGCGCTCAGCATTCAGGCCAGAGCAGATGCAAGAAGGTGACAGGTGGAATGGGGCAACTCCCAATAACTGTCAGCACTGGAGTGAGATCCACAGGAAGGTCAGGTTTCTCAGGCATCTCAGTGTAAACATCAAAACAAAGACTTGGTTTTTTATTGTTTCCCCTGTGGGCTTCTTTATTGTGTCTATCCAGCCCACCGTCTGCCTCCCACCAATGACTTGGGGGTGGAGGGAGAGGGTTGTGAGGTTTGTGGTAGGAATGACGCTTTAAACATCTCCATATGTGCCATGGAACACAGCTGAAGAGGGACGAGGGTGTAAGCACAGAGATTGTCAGCAACTCTGATATAGACCCAGGTCTGAGCAACATGATTGGGTCATGAAGTTTAGCCCAGTGTGCTGTTGGTCTCTCGGGGCTCCGCCCACTTCACAGTGCAC
The DNA here is from genome assembly GCA_020368025.1 of Brachyhypopomus occidentalis. Taxonomy (NCBI): domain Eukaryota; kingdom Metazoa; phylum Chordata; class Actinopteri; order Gymnotiformes; family Hypopomidae; genus Brachyhypopomus; species Brachyhypopomus occidentalis. Next base: position 10,009,310 of record JAGXOD010000021.1, on the reverse strand, counting down.
ATGCCCACCACACGCGTCTCCTCTACTGTGTGTCAGGACATTGTGGTAAAGGAAGCACTCAGCAAGACTAATTTTACGTCAAGGCTGTCCAGACCCAAACTCCCGGAAATGTGCTTTGACGTTCAGAAAGCTCAGGACTTTCCTTCAGCTGGTTGCTGTCAAAACAGGAATGGAAAGTTCAAACTGAACGTGTATAGGTGCTGGGGATAAACTCAATCTGCAGGATGCGATGTTCAAAAGAGAGACAGCTCGACACACTTCACACAGCCGGACCATAAGCCAAAAAAGGGGCTCCATTCCAGCCGGCGCTCTGGGGATGGGCGGAGTGTGGCCACTGCAAAGGGCTCATGGGAGATATTAGGGACATCGGTAAATTATGCCCCCCCCCCCCCTTATCCGTTTGCAGGGGGTCATAAGCAAGTTCTCTGGGTGACAGATGGATTAGCTCATTATTTTGGTTTAAGCAGCACTGTCTTAATGCAAACTCAAGACCGTGGGATTTGCAGAAGACTACAGTTAGTGATCTGTAATTAACGCTGGCAGATTCCACCCTGCCACGCCTGCAAAGGCACTTTCACTCCACAGCCAATTACAGGACAAAAGCTCCAAACGTTAGCACCCCCCCCCCCACACACACACACACAAGAGGGACAAACCAAACATTAAGTACGCCAGTAGGTGATTGCCATGCCCAACACCATCATTTTCACAACATTCAAAACGTGTAGAATTGCTAGCGTAAGTGTTGTCCATTTAAAAACATTTATATATATATTTTCACATGCTCCGCTAGTAACGTACATTGGAAGTCATGTCAAAGCTAGAACCTCCGTTTTCATGTAGAAGTACAGTTCGAGAAACGACAAAGGAGACGTCGTCAGGTGTCGTTAACGCCTTCACTTTGTTTGCATTACATTTACATTTACGGAATTTAGCAGACGCTCTTATCCAGAGCGACTTACAAAAGTACTATGTGTTCAGTCAGAGAGATGCATGAAGTGCATATGCTCAGAAGGGTTTACTTAAGGTGCCTGTCAGGCATTATGCTCTTTTAATAAAGATAACGTTTCCATACAGTTCAGTGCTATGCTTCGGGTCACTGTCCTGTGATCATTCACCCAATTCTGATGCTCGTCTCCTCTGGGCAGCTAAGACACAGTGAACAGCCTAGAACCGTTTCTGCTGAAGCAGCTGGCAGTCAACAGTCTAGTGAGCTCGTTCCACTGGTAGCCACGCCCCCAACCCCTGCAGTTCCACTGGTAGCCACGCCCTCGACCTCTGCAGTTCCACTGGCAGCCACGCCCCCGACCCCTGCAGTTCCACTGGCAGCCACGCCCCCGACCCCTGCAGTTCCACTGGCAGCCACGCCCCCGACCCCTGCAGTTCCACTGGCAGCCACGCCCCCAACCCCAGCAGTTCCCTAAAAACATACCAATTGCTTCCCTTTGTTATTTATATAAAATTCACTTGAAATGGAGACACATACCCTCAGAATAAATCTAATACTTCAGGCATTTTGTAGTCATTACTTCAGTTATTGCTTTAGAAACACACACAAAAAGTCACTGCCCAACTACCTATGAGCATTATTCATTACCGATACGAACGCCCCTCACACAAATCAGGCATCACCGTCAGTGTTGAAACACAGCTGAAACCGAGCTGCAGAATGGTGTCATGTAGGCCAGCTGCAGCACCTTGGCGAAGAAACACCCGAGGCTCTTTTACCAGACCACCTCAGCACTGTGGACCCTCCTGACCAGAGCCAGCCGGCAGGGGACGGGAGGACGGTGGAGGACGCCTTTGGCTCCCACACGGAGGACCAATGGCCAGACGGTCCAGTCACCAGCAGAGATGACTGCAGTGTCTAACTGAGTCGGGATGAGCTGGAGAAAATGGGCCCTCTCCCTGCAGGGATTCGAGTGGAATAAAATAAACCGGGCACTTTTTGTCCTGAGGTGGATACAGCAATAGACGGTATTATGCACGTTTCCCAAAGAAGGCACAGTCATTAAGACTGCATGTGACAGCCATTAGCCGTCCCCCCCCCCTTTCCCCTTTTAGCCCCAGCACACACTCAATGACCAATCATTATTTGCTCTGCTAAGATACAGCGGTCGATGACCCTATTGAGTAACCTGTAACCGACGGCTTTTTGTGCAAGCACGGCTGCTGATTGTGCACGTGTATGTTCACAGTGCATCTGAAAGCAAGAAACCTCTCAGCAGAAAGAGGGAGAGAGAGAGAGTGGGATCAGGAGGCGACCAAATGGCCAACTGCAAAGTGATCCGCATGCCCAATGCCCCTCAGGAAGCACCTGTGGACGGGCGCATGGAGAACAGGTGCACTGAGAGGGGAGCATGTGCCGCCCTGGCACAGCTGCCTGGCCGGGCTTGGCAGGGCCGTCCAGGCGCACGCACTCCGGCTCCAGGACACGACGCCAGCGACCCGCTGCCAAGCGCAGGTTCCCCGGGGACGGGTGTGTGCTGTGGCCCAACACGGGGGCCGGCTCAAGTTACAGCTCTTTGCCTGGGACTCTAAATGACAGCAGAGTGGCCACTGTGGGTTGCCCAGTGCCACAAAACTCCACCTCCTTTATATATATATATATATATATAAAAAAAACAAAAACAAAACACCCTTAGGATCGCATTCCTCAAATACGGCAGAAGTGCTGGAAAGCAGAAAAGCTTCCAGACTGCTTTCAATAAATTAGCTTAAATTCCAGGACTGCACATCACATTAAATTTGCAAGTATAGCTTCATGTGTAACCAGAACAATAGCCGCAGTCACATGTAACCAATCGCACGTAACCAGAGCAAGAAACGAAACGCACCGAAATGGCGTGCGATTACGTAGCACGGACGAGGCATTAGAAGCGGGCTGGATCATTACGCGACTTCCCGAGCAAGCAGCAACACGGCGTAAATCAGGGAGGTTCTCTCCATGCCATCGACTGGCGAATAAATTGCTGACTGCTTCAGGGTTCCTTTACCATAAGATGTATTAGTCAGGAAATCAATGGGTCATTGTGCTCCCTAAGTAAGACGCACCACCATTACGTGTGAACATGGGAATGTAGAACTTCAGCGAGCATCTCGTCTCACTATTCTGAATGGATGAAAAAGACACTTGTGGCTAATTGTGGGAATATTATTTACACTGGGTTTGGGGTGTCTTGAAAGTTATCTAGGCCATGTGCATACAAGATGTTGGGCTAGATTACATTATGGACAAAACATCAAGATCTGTGCAAATGGGCTTCCATAGAACCCTAAGGCTGTGCAGATAAGGTTTCCACATCATATTTACACCGCTGCATAAACCTGGAAAGGGCTCATAACAGGGCTGCATGAAAGGACCTGTGCCTAAAACCTAAGGCAGAAAAGACCTCCTTCGTGGCTATAAGCAGACAACACTAGTGATGCACGAACTCTGCAACCTTGGCAAAATGCTTTGGCTACCTCATGCTGCGTGGGGAGGTCTAGCCACTCTCAAAGGGAATGATGCGGCAGATTAAAGTGGATATATGACACGTAGTGGAGGACGGTGTGACGTGTACTACAGTCTACCGTGCTGCTAATGACTCAGACGCTCAAGTGTCGCATATTGAAGGCCAGTTAGGTGTGATGCATTCCTAGCCAAAAAAACTATAAAGTGTGTGCCATTCAGGCCCAGCACAGGACAGGTCACAAGGGGGAGCAGCATTTAACTACAACTCACTGACGAAAAGAGAACGCAATAAAAGCTAAATCCTCGACTTTCAAGCGCATAACGACAGACACTAGAGCTTGGAAGCCCCCCCCCCCCCCATACACACACACAACCCAAGTTCTTCCACACTGCCGCACACTCCAGAAATGAAGCCACCCCCCCCCCCTTTGCTACACAATGCAGAGCTTTGAGCATGACCAATTAGAGAACACAAAGCCCTGCACTTTACGCGCACGCATGTGACAGCATTACGCAGCCGCCTCTTTCTAACTGAACCCAAAACACGCTCGGGTCTCTGACGGAGGTCACGACCCCAGGTGTGTGGGCGCACGAACATGTTTCACACCTTATAATCAACGTGTCCTCGTGTGCACGGGGACTTTGCTCGGCCCAATTAATCCAGGCTACCGAGAGCGCAGTGACCGTGAAGCTTTTACGCCATCAAACTGGCCTCCTGATCTGGTCCTCAGCGCCGTAAGGAGGTAACAAAATAAAATACATCAGTCACCAAAACAATACTCGACTGCCATTATGTTTAGCGAAGCTCTTGTTTACACAGAGCCGAGCACAAGGGCTTGCCTTCATAAGAGGATGGGAAGATATTTTCAGGGTGTCTGTAGGAGTCCATATTTCCCATAAATTGTCATGATGTTGCAATTTAATGTCTCCGTATCACCTTGATCCTTAATGAGAACCACTTCAATGAGAAAGTGAGTTTCATCCTTCACGGATATGAGGAGAGTGTCTCTTCAGAAAAGCAGCAAAGTCGCCTGGAGCTTGGTGGCGGCAGGGAATTAGGGGTGGACCAAATCGTATGATATCATTATCGCAATAAATTGCATCACAACTGACTTTTCGGAGCTGATATGACTGGTACTTTGAGAAGACTTATGAAGAGCATGTCACTTGTCTTCTGAGCAGTAAGAGAGATGAAGATCTACTAGCCTTTGGAACCAGCAGGCGTAATACAAGAAGGGGGGAAGAAAACCACGGACACCTACAAGCAGGACACCTACACTTCCTTCTCCTGTGGGAGTGGAGGGCTCGGGGGGTGGAGCAGGAGATGATGGCACCGATGTGAAAGGATGGAGAACAGATTGAGCCAAGGGACTCGTCCCCGGCTGAAGCAGACACCTCCGACACCTCCCCGTTGTTTTACACCCTCATTTAAAACATTATTTATCCTAAAGGCAAAGAGGCTTTCTATTTCTACACCTCTTTGCTGCCACTAGAGATCTTCCCTTCTTCAGAATTCAGTTCAAGCCATGATCTAACCCACTTTCTCCAATATGCAAATATTCCTTGATTGGCTGGGCCAGTTGCATGAAGTTACGGATGGAGCTAAACAATACACGTTCACACTATACCACCCTGCACACTTCGTAAAGTTCACATAAAGTATGACGGGTACGCACACAGAAACAAGCTTGAGCCTGCATTTTGTAGCATGCAACCATCAAAAGCCGCTCAGCAAATATTGCCGTGGTGATGCATTCTGCCTTGGGCACTGTACCGTCTCCCCGGCCTGCTGCTCTGTGCTGTGGCACTCTGCTCAGCACTGCAAAAGTGTTCATGCTGCTCTTAAGGCTCCAAACTCTTAACAGCACTTAGTTTCTCTTGATCTATTTTTACTAAAACCCTCCAATTCCTGTTCTATTTATTACTATTCTTTGAACGCTGCAGCTGGAAAGCCTCTAGAATGTACACAAAAACAGAACAGCATGCATACAGTTACAAGCAGGGTGCCAACAGCATGTAAAAAAAATAAAAAATACATGTAAAATGTGTCTGGCTACTTGGCATCCTGTGCATTGCCCGAAACTTTCATTCATCCTAATGTGTTTTTGTTACCCTGACCCCTCAGCAAATGGCAGTGATCATCAGGAGGGAAATGAATTTTCCTCATTAGCTTAAAATCTACATAATTAATGGGGAGGGGAATGATGTGTGAATGAGTGGAAAGTTCAGTCATTTATAATGAATGAGAGGAACAGATCACCCTGAATTGTGCAGTATGGTGCTTGCAGCCGTGAGCAAACACATCCCACCTCCATACGCAATGGCTGCACACCAACACTGATAGTGGATGGTTGAATAGAAGGATAGCACACAAAAGCATCCCTGACAAAGAAGTGCACCCTAGTGAAACTGATCAAAGAAGCCGGACAAAATCTCATCACAAAATGGCTTCGGCCTGAATGAACACTAAATCAATTAAAGTTCCCCAGGATCGGTCATCAATACAGTTACATTTCAAAGTGTGAAACCATGCTAAAAAGTCATAGTACTTCAAATGCCAAGCGCCATGTTTCAGCAGGTGCTCAATGGTTTACAGTAAACAAAAAGATACACCAAACCTTTCAGCCCCCCCCAACAAACTACACATCAATTTCCATCGGACAGAACAATTATAGCTGAAAGTTCAGAGAGGCCTGCGGGGAGAGGCCAACCGCTGCGGTTCGCTTCTGGACACAGAGCAACACGGGCCTCCCGTGGTGACCCACTGGAGCTGTTTGTTTCTGCCTTGCTGCTGATCAATGGGGTTTGATTCACCTCTCCATGTGAGGCCCATCACTAGAGTCACCCCACTGTTGCTACTGTACTTGGGCCTAAAGTGTCAGGGAGCCAGAGTAAAAGCAGGCCAGGCTTCTCTGGGCAGGGGGCACTGGAGCCCTGCGGGAGAGGACCGAGGGCTGGGAGGAGGTCTCGGCATGAACTAATACGATTACACGTGCGACACGGCTCAACCGTGGTATCGGGATTCAAGGGTCGTCCGTGTGCTCAATATTAACCCCAACGAGGTCTCGCCAGAAGTTGCTTACTGGCGGTCATTGAGCCGAACCAGTGAAATAGGAAGTCGGAGTGCTATGGATGGCACTCAATGAAAGGATAGTCACTTGATCAAAAAGAAATTGCAGATATAAGCCACTTTCACTTCCCAGTCTTGTAGCTCTTACAAACAGAAGGTACTTAGGAGAAAATACGGATCAGGTTGTTGATTTTTCATAGGGCTAAATGTCTGATCAGAGGGAGGGGACAGGAAAGCCGATTTAAAATGCTCATCAAGATGATGAAATGTGGAAACAGCAGTCAGTTTTTTTTTTTATTATTATTTGGGTAAATGCCCATGTGACTCAGTGAAGCAGATCATCAATCGATTAAGCAATATACTGATGGGAGACAGCAGACTGAGGCTTCCGAGCTTTCTGACAGTGTATTCGACTAGACAGAATGCACCCAACACCTGCCTGCTGTGGCAGAAGCAGCTCGTCGTTCTCACTCTGGGGGGAGCAGGGAGGGAGAGCAGCCCGAAAAGGTATTAACGGCCTGCCATTCAGGACACCAGGCGAATACTGATAAGGGGTCAGGTCCGCCGAGCTGGCGCTAGGCGCTGATTTGCATCTCATCAGAAAATGTGCCGAGGATCACCCTTGGCGTGACCTCCAGAGAGGGGAATAAACACTCAGTGCAGTCTGATGCACAGAGCAGGCAGAAGACATGGAGCCGCTACAGAAACCAAACTAACTGGTTTACGTTGGACATGCTTGTACAGGAGCAGACCTCTTGAAATCATTTCTACAACACATGAACAATATCAAGGTAGCATAAACTAGCTACACATGTGGCGCTTATTGTGTATTTTCGCTGTAGTACATGGTATGCAAACCCTGGAATTTAACACAAGCCATTCCAACAGCATTTACCATCAATGGAAGTTCCAATTATACTGCTCGAAGGCCGACGTGCACTATTACAGGCCGCAGGATACCGTGAGCCATCCACGAGACATTTCAAACTAGAGGATCAAACCTTTGAAAGCTAAGGAAATGGCTGTGTTAATGCTGACAGGGGAGATCTGAGGGCAAAAGTCAGTGAACAAAGATGTCACGTTTCTAGAAAGCACTGCTGTAGCCCTGAGCTGAGTACAGAGAAGTTTGAGGAATCACTCTGATCAGCCTTCTAAGAGGACAAATAGACGAAAGCTGAAAAAAGGCTATTTCACCCAAATTTTGCAAATGTAACAAAAAATAAATAAAATAAAAAATTAAACAACAAGGAGGACACTATTTACTGACAGACTGATTCACCCTCATACAAATATATTCAGGCCTATGATTCAAGTATCCTGCTTTCTTTTTGGGCATGGCAAATTAGGCTATCCAAACATCTTGGTAGATCACAGCTGTCCCGTAGCATCTTTACTGGTAAATTAAAAATATACTGACCTCCTGTAAGGTCAGTTTAATAGTACACACAATACGGCAGCGGTTTAGAGCACAACAGTAGACTAAGCACTTGATTAATCTCTGGGGAGGTCACGTGGCTTCACTGGTTTACGTTAAACAACGGTTCGCCTCTTAAACAAAAAATGTTACAGTATGAAGTGAAACAATACATGCTGTAATGTACATGACAACGACAGTCAACTATGAGATGTCGTGTAGCTTAGAGTAAATTGGCAGTCTTATTTTTTGTTTTCGTTATGTGAGACAGACAGTGTTTAAACATTAGGGGATATGATGCTAGTAAGCTTGTTTAAACCAACGCGTAGTTAAGTAGCTAGTAATCCAACTGGAAGTTAGCCAACAACAATTGCTACATAATTACAACTTAAATTTTAACAAGCTTAAATTGGACTCCTTTGTTCTTCAGTGTGCTCACAGACAACTAACTGCCCATTACATTGTTCAGCTCTAGGGGAAATCAATCAGTAGTTGATTCCAACTAGAATAAGACTGAATGAACTACTGCCCAGCTAACGGTAACTATGCAGCACATAAACGAAGGTAAGTTAGGTATAGTTAGCCAGCGCATAACCCAAGGTAAGTTAGGTATAGTTAGCCAGCGCATAACCCAAGGTAAGTTAGGTATAGTTAGCCAGCGCATAACCCAAGGTAAGTTAGGTATAGTTAGCTAGCTAGCCATCGTACGGATATTGCGGCAAGCGCACACACTATTGACACCGTTCTGGTTTTCTTTTTGGACATCAGCTGAAAACCGACACAGCTTGTTACTAGTCAGCTGTATCAGTTAAACTCGATAACAAGAAAAAAAATCCGAAACGCCGCGCTCTATACCTCTTTAATCTTTGCTCTTTTCTCTTTGGTTTCCGGGTCCAACGGTTCATGCCCTGTTGCTCCAGGTGGCCGTACGTACTCGATAACGGGCAGAATGTCATCCTTTCCAGCGTCTTTACCCAGGCCGTTTTCTTTGAAAACTTTTTCCTTCTCGCTTTTAATGTCTTGCTTTATTACGTGCGGTGGTTTCTGGAGAGTGTCTTTCGCTTCGAGCAGTGCCTTCTCGTGGTCTTTTCTTATTTTGGCCAGCATTTTCTCGTCCTTTCCAGTTCCGACACCGGAGTCACTATCCATATCTGCCCGCGCGTCGGTCTCCACAGACGTGGAGCGAAAGAAAACTCCGCTGAGCAGCTTGGAAGAATCCGGCAAGAAGAATATAGCTCCGAAGCAGAGTGTTATAAAAGCACTGAAAACTAAAAGCAAAATGAATTTTTCTGTTAGTTTGAAGGAGGTCGGACTAGCAGACTTCCTATTTGGGGTTGCTGTAAAAGGCAGCAGAGTAGCTACAGGCATTTTCTTCTGCGTCTAATGCCGCGAATATGTGAGTCAAATTCTCAAATGCAGGATCTCCTCAGCAAGCTACAACTACACTCCGCGCAGTAAGATGTACATGTATACAAGTTGTTCAAATATTGTAAAGTACGTCCTTCTTGGGAAGTTGGATCACACGGAATGAAGCGTCCCAGTGCTTCTGCTGCTCATGCCGAAACACATCTGTGGAAAAAGTGTGCTATACGACGGATTATGGAACGGAAGGAATGGCAGCAACGTGTAATTGACAGCCCTTCTTGTCCAATCGTTTCTCTCGCTGTGCGCAGTTTGCTTAATACAATTGTAGGCGTGTTTTCCGCGTTTTAGAAGCAAATGTGATGTCTTGTTCACACTTTATTGGTCATTGGGTGATCGTGGAAAGTTTGAGTTGTATAGGTTTTAATTGGCGCTTTTATAGGCGATCACTCAATATGGATTATTTATCTACGTTTAAATATTTTGGGGCTTTTCAGGATATTTATCTTATTATGATGATTTTCATATATACACTACAAACTGTAGTTATAAAATCTTTGCAAACTTTAGTTTGGTTACACACATAGCATATATACATTTGAGTACATTTGTATGTTGAATCGTTGAAGAATTCATACTCAATGTATTGTATACACTTAGTTTTGAAATTACACTTTTTATATCTATCTATCTATCTATCTATCTATCTATCTATCTATCTATCTATCTATCTATCTATCTATCTATCTATCTATCTATCTATCTATCTATCTCTGTGTGTCTGTCTGTCTGTTGTATATGTTTTGTATATACCTGCTTTTAATTGGCAGTGTCTTGCCTTTTGCAGTGTCTTGCATTTTGCCTTTTACTGTCCCTTCATCTGTCTGACCTATTTTGAACTGATTCTCGTTATACTTATGCCTATATATATTGGATAAGTATATCCATATCCCTTTCAGGTGATAATTGTGAACTTTGAATTTCTTCACCATATCTAATTTAGTGATCTATTAATTTCTTTTATTGCTTTACTTACAAATTTCGGTTTACAAAGGAAAAGGAACACTACTACTTTCAAATTAACATTTAAATAAGAAAAGAACATAACAGCCCTAATTTTGCCTCAATATTTCAGGATTGTTAGAGTCCATTTTTAATTAATTCACTTCTCTAACCTATTTCAATTTGCCACATACTCATCTGGTTCTAACTCCGCCAGGTAACTGACTGTTTGTCACCGTCCTTGTGGCCTAGTCAGCATATGCGGTCATCGTCAGGTACAATGGACATGTTAACCCAATATTTATTCTTTTAGTGTTTGTGTTTTCAATAACGCGACTTCACATTGTGTGTGCTTCATCGCCCCACGTCTCCATTCTTTTACCACGTACAGCATTCCTTTCTGCGCCCAGAAGGACTCCCTTTCCCGGCTGCTCACCGCGGCTGTCGTAATTGCGTTGTCTTTTGTGAATGGTCAATTACTGTGTGAAATGGATTACGTGCTGCTCGTTCCTCTCCTCTTTGCTCTGGCTGTGAGATGAGGGTGTCGTGGAATCCCCTCTGCAATTGCTTTCCTCTGAAGCGAAGACATTAAGAGCATTCTTCTAAATAAAACGATCAAAGAAACAAAGTGATTCCAGCTGAAATAAGAAGATTGCCACATAACTGAGCAAATGGTCATTGAATAGAGACCATTACAGCTGCACTGACCTTCACTGTGACCCTGAGAGTGGCAGCAATGGGGGGGGACAATAACCAATGTCTGACTCACATAGCCCCTTATACAAATCTATTCAGCAGTCCTGGCAAGACAACCACGTAATGATCTTTTAATGTGGTCCCGTTCCTTGTATTGTTTTTAACACAGTTTAATGTAACTTCATAAAAATACATTTAGCCCAGCACAGTAAACGAGGGATCAGGTATGACGTGTTATAAGTTTACAGCGTGCATAGCAATGTATATTCTAATAAAAAAATCTAAGAGACCCATACAACTCTGTCTATATGGTAGAGTAACAAAGGGCTCACAAAAAAGGCAACACAACTAAAGTCAGCATGCATGTGTGTGTGTGTGTGTGTGTGTGTGTGTTGTCCCCAGCATGCGGTCCTCTCAGTGGCAGCACCTGCAGAAGCTCCACCTGCTGTGCTGCCTTCAGCTCCCAACTCTGCTCAGGCTGATTTATCATCAGCAATTAGCGCCCATCATTCCCCACTTACACTTCACACGCCGCTATCAGCGGCTCCGGAGACGCTCTTTCCTTTTTCTTTCTTTTTTTAGAACACTTTTGACATGGTGAGTTCACTAGACGCTCCTGCTATAACAGCATATTCAGGGACCTCTCTGTCTACCTGCTCACAGCGGTTGGATATGTAAATATTCAGTAAATTCCAAAGAGCAAAAAAAAAAAAAAGAATGCCTTCAGGGTTGCAAAAAGGAAAATATAAGCTCTATCAGTAGATAGGGCATTGGTTTCAGTAGAAGTATTGCTAATAATAACATGGTTGTCATATACTTTTCGAGAGTAAAGGAGCAACACAGTGAGGGGGGAAAAACAGTTCATAATGCCTCTGACAAGATGTAATGAAGATGTCTGTGTAAACACAGTATGGAAATCAGTATGAGAATGAGAGAAAAATAGCTATTACATTAAATTCAAATGCAATTTATCATACTTTTGTTGGCTTTCTCTCTCTAGCTCTCTCTCTCTCTCTCTCTCTCTCTCTCTCACTTCCCTGCTCTTATGGCTCCAGGCTTGACCAGCCGTGCTGCATTCTGAAAGGCTTTGTCACCGGCTAACCTACTGACTGTAGTGCATGAAATATGAATGTTCATCCAAAATCCCAACTGCTGATTACACGCTTTTAGCCGCCACTCTGCAGCAGAGATGTTTTCAGACACTGGAAGTAAACAAAATGAGTTTCTGGAGCAGCTTTGAGAGGATCAAGAAAGACCCTGCTTCTTTGCCCTTGGCATATTTTCAGTTCTCACAGATTATTGGAAGGATGATCCTCAGAGCCGTACAGCCATTCAGAAGGAGTAACGGTGTATGCGCCAATTAGGTGAACACTATAAGGCAGAAGTCCTTTCCTCTGCATGGGCTTTCATGGTGCGCTTGGTTAATGCAACCTCAGCAGGGTCCACTCAATAAACATTTACTAAGAACCCCTGCCATATCTTAGTCAGCACAATCGCCACAGGTTCCCCTGCCTCTCGGTGTGTCTGCGTATTGACTTTAACTGACCCGACCTGCTCCAGTTCATCCAGCTCCACGTGTTGTTTGGTCTCGCTCTTCCAAACATCCAGATGTTTGCTCACTTACTCATTTACTTTATTCCATGTTCTGTAATTGTAGAAGCGAAGGGCTGGTTCTCCTGGCCTTGTGAGTAACACGATATTAGTGATCAGTTTAGAGGCGACGTCAGAGCTTCGTGACTGGTAAAGATCCAGATGCTGTCCTGTGATGTGCAGAGAATAACTCTCCATTAATTAGCATAAACATCTCTGACATTTGGGTAACTCGAGTTGTTGAAGCCCTCTTGAACAGTCGCCATTAGGAAAAGGTCAAAAAAATCAGAGTTGATCAGGCAATGGCACAGACTTTCAAGGCGGAAACCACATCAGCTTGTGTAGTCTTTAACTGAAATGTTGCCATTTAATATTTTGCAAATAATGCTGAGATGTAGCACTGGCACATGCAGGTAATGTTGAGAAATTAGGAAAAGAGTAAAATCCTTACTTTAATGGGGGCTTAAAGGTAAGAATTGATTTTAGCTACATTATAACTTAATTGTCAACATACTGAGCCATTATTAAGACAGACAGTGGTCTGCTCCATGAAAGACTCTATAAAAGGAGCATAAATCCATTAAATATATTGGTAAGCCTGATGGTTTTGGCAATCAAGCTTTCTAAGTGCAAATCTTCATATGCTCCACATTAGTTATCAAATATCACAACAACAAAGTCATGTGTATTGACAGCACAGCTAATATTCCCTCTGCTCATGTCTAAGGCCAAGTGAGAGAGTGCTAGCAGCAAAGTTCTCATTTTAATCTCAGCCCTCCTCCAATGTAGCTGCTAATTAGCCCTAGTGCTGGGCACATATATTGCTAACAATGAGAGAGCTGTTGTCTGGCAACAAGGAAAGCATCACAAATGCCCTTTCAGGTGAGCAAATGTGCAGCATAGGAAACAATGCCCCCCGCAAAAACTGTAAGATAGCCTTCAGACAGCACTGCGAGCTGTCAAACACCACGGTGAATTTATGCCCACAGCTATCTTCATTGCAATCATTAGAGGCATAGCAGTCAGGACCACTTCCTCTTCGTCCCAGGATCCCTAAGCGTTAAGCCAATTCTTCCAGCGCTGGGTTTGTTTATCGTACGCTAATGACTCGTCGTCGGAGGCCTATACGTCGGAACATCTCATGTCCTCTCATGTGTCTTCCATGGCTTTTTGAGCAGGGCTCACTGGCGTGGATGTCAACGCTGCGACACACTGGCACTCTGTCCTAGGGTGAGAGCGCTGAGCTTCTGTCCTTTAACACGCGCCCTGTCCCCGCGCTGACACTCCTCTGAATCCAAGAGAGTCTTCCTCCTCCCCGCTGCCAGCAGCCCATGACAGATCCGGGGATTTCGCTCCACGGTAGCACGAAACGGGCTTCCGCGTGATGTGTGGGCTTGTGGGACTGTAATAAACACAGGGCCAAACTGCCATGAATAAGAACGAGACGCAGGGCCTGAAGTATGCTGTGGGCCAGGTCTCTTTGTGTGGAATCCTTTCACACTACACTGACGAGTCTGACCACTTTCTAGTTCCTCGACTACTTTCAATCTCCATGTGCATGCAAAGGTTTTTTTTCTTTGAGCAGGTTAATTCAGCTCTATCTGATTTCTGCAGTGTCTACAGAATGCGAGAGGATAAATGTGAGAGAGCTGATTGAAGTCGATGTGTGACTGCTTACCAGGCACACCTGCTGCAGGGATTGAGGTATGTGGCACCGAATAGCGACCAGCTGCATCCATCATAGGGGCGGGGTATATCGTAGGGGTGGGGTATATTGTAGGGGCGGGGTATATTGTAGGGGCAGGGCATATCATAGGGTTCGGGGTATATCGTAGGGGTGGGGCATATTGTAGGGGCAGGGCATATCATAGGGTCGGGGTATATCGCAGGGGCGGGGTATATCGTAGGGACAGGGCATATCACGGCCCCTCTCAAGTGGGTTTGCTACTCAAGTCAGCGAAGTCTCTGCACGGTCCTATGATGGAAATGAGCACTCTTTGTTTTCCTCCAAGCATGCTAAGGCGTTTGCAAATGTGTGACCACTGTGACCTTTGGCCTACCTGGACTGGTCTCGCTGACTTGAGAGAAAATGGAGCTAGTGTTTTTCATAAATGTTTGGACAGGTTTCTGTCCAAAGAATTCAGCATGAATTACCCTTACCGTGACCTCGCGGTGACCGGTGACTAAACTACAAGTCAGTGAGTTGACTCATTTTATACTTAACACTGAATAAGTAGGGAGATATAGCAATGCTAAAATTATAAATACAGAGCAGCTCAAACCTGTCTTATAGATAGTAGGTCAGAATTCAAGACTTGAGCCAGACTACTACTAAACTACAGGAATCAATGCTATTACCTAGTATTCCAAATAATAAGGCTCAAACTTAAACAACTGGAATTAAAAACTGATACCTAGACGTGCAAATAACCATAGACAGATAAACATACAATTTAAAGAATAAGTGCTATATGCCGTGTCAGTGGTCATTTAAGTACTTCCTGCTTGGGTCTCCTGCCTGAGAACCCAAAAAACTCTCCGTGCTGTAACAGCAAACCAAAGCTGAGGTGGGAGTGAAATACATATCAGCAACATGTGGTCAATATCAGAGTTCTGAGGGAGAGGATTAGAGGAGAAACCGGGGAGACATTTAGGGCGTCGTTCAAAGAGAGAGAGGAGATCCCAGCACCTGAGGGTCTGCTCCATGGGTGACAGGCTGGAGGCAGTAATTAATGCTAATTAGAAGTGCAGCAAGCTGTTCTTTGAAAAGAAGAACTGTCCTGTCTCACGTTTCAGTGTTGAAACGTGAGACAGGACAGCACAATCATTTTATTCCAGCGCTGAAAATGAACAAAAACAACTTTCACACTCTGAATGCCCTCTGAATGTGTGTGTGTGTGTGTGTGTGTACTTCTGTTTTCCAGTGCCTCAGCCTTTTTTTGCTTCACTCAAATATTTTTTTCTGGATTTTGCCCACCATCAACTACTGTCAGTGATCTTTTGCATGTTTGTTTTGCATGTTTGTTATGAATAGATATTGCTTATGTAATCATAGCATACACAAGAAGCCGTTACACTAATTCAGAAAGCAAACTCTTGCAGTTTATTGGCGTGTTGAGTAACCACCCATGCCCCATAGCGTAATTACCTGTATCCATCTTCCAGAAATGAATTTCTGTTTGAAAAAAATCAATACTACCCATGTTACATCTTACTCCAAAATGCAGGAAGATACATTTTGTAAATGCACCTATATGTTCAACAAATGATGCTCCAGATTAAGGGTAACCTCCATAACCAAATCTCTCTGCCACAATGGCGTCCCCTGCCCTGCATGCTGTTACGTGTGTTCCGCTCGGAGAGAGTAAAGGGCTTCTTCTTCTGCAGCATGTCCGGCGGTTAGCTTGTGGAGCTGTGAGAACAGTACTGGAATGCAGAACGCAGAGAACACGGGAGACTAGGTGACATTTCATCAAGCATTCACATCAATCTTTTAACGCCATCACTGTCGACATGATTGACTCATCTGTTTGAAATTTGAAAGCCTACAGGGGTCAAGATCTGTATCTCGTTGCAATGGAGAATTCTTAATGTTTGCTTATAATAACGAATTAATAATGAATGTGTGAATCAGATGTAATCATATGATATGCTAGTCTGTTCTCTCATGGTAGATTTTCTTTTTATTTTATCTTATATGTTAATTTTATATTAATATACAGGAACGATATTCCCTTTACAGAGACATGTACTGTGAAGTAAGCGTATATGCATATATATGTAGTGTGAATATCCAGGAAGCACAAAGCATGTCTGTATATGTGTGTGTGTGTGTGTGTGTGTATGTGGGTGTGTATGTAAATAAAGGCTATTATGATAGACAGCAGACACGGCTACTTTTACAAAGGAAGAATTTTTCATGTAATGAGTTATCTTGGCTTATCTAAACTGTGTTTACACACCTTAAGGGATGGACACACACATTTGAAGGTCTGCTAAGATATTTGTCAGCCTGGGCCCCCGTGCAAACCCATAACATGGGGACATGCTGTGGTTATGTCGAGTGGCATTTGCACATTGACTGACATATTGATCATTTTTTATAGAGGCCACATGTTACGACAGAGGTCAGGCATCTGGTCACCCCCTGGCTATTCTCTCAGCATTCCAAAGAGCATCTTTAACAATTCAGCTGGAACCTGTACAGCTGTCCCAGCAGACAGCAGTGGAGGAACAGGCACTATGGAATGATTGCTAATAAACACGAAAAGCACTGAACAATAATAGCCATGCCACCCTCGATATGTTTAATTCTAAAATGACATATGTGTAATGTCTCAGCAGGTCTAATTTATTAAAATCGATAACTGATATTGGTCACATTTAAAATCTGAGTAGCTGTTGGCATGTCGCAAATCTTTAGCGGCAGATGACTTTTCGGTGAATAAGCATTTGACATGCCTGAAGCTATTCTGCAAGGTCTGTAATGAGAAGGGGATCGCTGTCATGCCGACTCACCTCACTGCCCGTCGACATCAGTCATAACAGAACTTATCTTACGATATTAAAATTATAAACAAGCCATCAGTGCGTTAGTTACAGCTGTTTACACCTGTCTGCTGCATCGTCACTGTTAACGCTGCTGTTGTGCCTCGCGTGGTGGGCGTGGGACAGGGGTGGCCAACTCTAGTCACACACATTCCCTAAACTACCACTGTGCTATAGGGGAGGCATGCCTAGTAAAAAAGATTCCGCACATATGCAACTGCCTTTCTGAGTCATGTGCGTTCTTACACTGAGAAGACAGGTAACGTTTATGATGTCTCCCTCTGTCCCCCTTTCCTAGAGCCGCTGGACGCCACCTGGCTTGGGTCGTCCTTACAGCTCCGTGTGCTTTTTGTGTTTTAGTTGTTTAAAGAAGAGACAAGAGTTCAAGCAAAAGTAAAGTAGCAACGAGTAAAAGAATATGAAGAAACACAAAAGTCAATATGGCAACAAAATGACTACTTAGTGGCACAGCTTCGACAGACGTTTATAGAAATCTGAATGGAAGTTTGAAGGTTGTTAGGTCCCTTTCTTGTATCAGGAGCTTGAGAGAAGAGAGACGCTCGCTGGTGTAAAATCAATATAGATTTAATATGAACAGACAGCGATATGAGATCTGTAATCCAGAGGCAAAAATCAGTAAACAGGCAAGGGACAAAAAAGAAGAAGAAGATAGATCCAGTGGGCTAAATCCAAAGGCGAAAAATATGAAACGGGCGAAGGCATGACATCACCCTCCTCCCTGTCTGGGAAGCAGAGTGGGCTTCCCAGGATTGGCTCAGTGGAAATCCAAGATGAGGGTTAGGTCAAGGTCACGCTTATAAGAGACTGGAGTCTGCTGCTCCATATTTAACAAATTGTTGGACAACATGAGTAGGAGGAGAAGCTGTCTCAGGAAATGCCTTTCTAAGTGGTCGAAGCTACATACAGTTTCAAAACCAACACATAAAATGGAGGAGACATATGGTAGTGAGCATGTAACCTAAGTGTATAAGTAATCGAATTTAATTGCATCTCAATACAGAAAAGTCGCACATAGCAAAGCTTAAGTTTACTGCTCCTCTCCAAGATGCTTCAGTCCTGTGAAGACAGATGTGCTCTCCAGGAAAGCAGACAGGTACGGGTGGTGGTTTTGCATCTAGATCACAGCCTCCAGGTAATAGTGACTGTTTTCCCAAACCTGCATGCTGAAGTTAATCCAGTCGTCCACAGAAGGTAGATTTGTAGGTGAAGGATCCTGCGGAACAATAAGGGGGCTGAGAGCAGCCTGATACTGTAGCACACATGCCAAGGGGGTTTGACCGATTCCGTTTTGGACTGGGCAAAGAACATGAGGAAACAAATAACTGGATATTCCTGGACGTACCTTCCACCAATATCTTTGGGAGACAAGTTGTCATAACAAGCTGGATGACCACAGTGGATCACAGTTCAAAATTAGGCATAGGTTCCTCCAACAGAGCATCTCTAATTTCATCATCCAGTCCCCACTAAATGCTGCCCACCTTTCATGTGGGAAGAGAATAGGTGCAGGAGGGATGTGAGGATCAGTTGTGTTGGTCTCGTGTTGGCTGCTGAAGGATTAAGCATTTTGCTATGTTGAGGTCCTCAAGGTTCTTATGAGTAAAGAACAGTAGGACCAGTATGATCAGTAAGGACTAGTATGATCAGGATGGACCAGTATGATGGAAGGGATAAGCATAACCTTCAAGCTAATGCCTCACTCTTTGAGGGCAAGCTTTATTGCTAATTGTTAAGCTATAGTTGCTCTCAGACGGGGATGGTTTCTTAGAACAATAAGCTACAGGAAGTAACCTAAGCAGCACCTAACAAGCATTGAGACAAAACCATCCCCCCACACCAATCACAAATGGTTTTTCCGGTCTGGGGGTTTGAGAATGTGATATGATTCAAAATCATATTTTTGGATCCACCCGTCAACAGGGTCATGAGGAGAGGTTATATTACTAATAAACCCCCAATTAAAACAGGTTACAGAGGGAAAACACAGGTCACATAAGCAAATTGGCCATAAAAAGAAGAAATATGACTAACTCATTAAGTTTACAAAAAAGATTTCATTGTGTAAGATATGAATATCTATGTAAAAGTTTTAACAGTCACCTGGAATCTTCCCAATTTGGCTTAAATAATGGGTGAATGCATCTTCTTGCCCTCCTCAGATGAATGGCTCTGAGGACCTTTTCTGTTGCACCACCAGCAGGCCCTTATTAACATCATTTACTGCTTGGTGAAAGTACTTAACAGACCCCAGACCCACACACACATACACACACGTACACACGCGTATGCAAGGATGCACATGCTCCACACACACCAAGCTCTGAGAGTGGGCCCAGTTTTACTGACAACTATTTATGACCATTTCCGTGTTCCTTCCAAGCACCGTTATCAGATGAGAAGCACTCTATGCACGCATTACGACACCCACAACCCACTTACATCCACATCTACCCGCCGCAAATATAACTCTTCACCGGACCAGTTCTGTAATACAAATCTAATCACAGAGCCTGGATGAAACCGAAAGCCATTAGGAAAATCCTTATCTGCATGCCTCCATCACAGGGATCATAGAAAGCCTAATGTACGCTGCCTTTGAGTGATACACCACAGCAATTGCCACTTGCATGTCATCAACCATCACTATATGCTCACAGAATTTGCTGGCCTCATCTTAAATTACCTAAAACATCCAGTGAAGCCCAGAACACAGTGTCCTTGAAGAAGGTGGATAAATCCAGTATTATCATTTAGATTGAGTGCAAAGCTAATCCTCCAAAGGTCTAACTGCCAACTCAAAAAACAAAGAAATCGACCAAAACAAAATAAAAAGGTGCTGCAATACTATAGTAATACAATTTAAATGTCTAACTATTTACAGGAAGTGATGTATTAATTGCTTATATAAAACAATGAGCAACTCTGGACCCCAGAATTAATGATCAGTTTCATTTTGCAACATTACAGGTTCATAATTAAAGTGGACAGTGAACCACATGTGGGAAAGGTCATTTTACTGCTCTGGTATTCAGTGTGAGTTGAGATGCCTTGTGTGAATGGGACAGGTCTGACCCTGGTGCGATGGAGTGGGTGTCAGGTGGGGATGTGGAGAATGAATGCGAGGAAACTGAAAGGCTGCCAGACAGAATCCCCCCACCCACCAGCCACAGGGGCCGCAGGGGAACTGCAGCCCTGCAGCCGGCTGGGAAACAACTGCTCATACTTCTGCTTTACAAAGCTGAGAGAAGTTTCCAGAATGAACAGTAGGACAATCAACAATGCTTAGAGCAGTAAACCAGAAGAGAACCAAAACTCCAATGTGTTACTGTGAGCTCGAGTATGAGAAAGGTGCTATATAAATAAAACTTCTTCTTCTTCTTATTATTATTATTATTATTATTATCATCATCCTCAAAAACAAAAATTTAATATTCTAAGTCCTTATGACATTGTGGCATGTATTTTTAGAGGAAGAGATAATCACATATGCCTCCCCTCCCCTCTCCCCCAGAGATAACCAATTAACCCCAGATAAATGAGATTTTTGTTCTTCTTTTCACTTCATAGGTTTCTGATTATCTGTAATACAGATAATCTCAATTTAATAGAGAATCCTAGAGAGTCATATCAATCAGATAGTAGGATGTGTTCATTCGAAAGGCATGATAATTATTTAAAAGAAAGAAAACAAATAAATGAACAAATAATGGATTTATAACAGCAGGCTTTTTTACAGCAATATTCTTAAAGAAGTGCCTTTTGGGAATTGTTTGCAGACTTGTTTTGGTGATTGAAATTAAGCTTAAACAGTAGTTTGTAGCCTACTATCAAACATCTCAGTGGATTTCATTTTAGGATTACAAATACGTATTCTGAAAGTGGAACGAAAAATGTGAAAGGTTTCTTATTTTTAATTTGAAGCATTCTATAAACTTTTTTTCAGATTTAGCATTTTCATTTTTTCTGTCCAAGCAATCAGACAGCAATTCAAACAATACACACATGCACAACATTTTGTATGGCCTTAATCATGAATAGTTTTATTACGTACCCCACTGGTCCTTGTAAGGTTCCTCTTCAAACTGATTGAAGGGTCTCCTTCAGCACCATGGATAGCACCAGACAGCAACATTTTGAATGGGAACAAAATGTGAGATTTAGTAAGCAGTAACTGAACGCCCCACTGAATAAAGCAGGCTCAGCATGTGAGCTTTGTGTTGTCTTTGGAACAACCTTCGTTTGCAAATCAGTACTATTTGTATGCCAAACACTATAGGGGATACATTTATTGAGTTAAAATCACCTTTTCTATCTTGTCCTCTGTGAAAAACACCTTTCAGTTTGGATTTCATGGATGGCCGACGCAATCTTTTTTCCCTCAGAATGGGTTTAGGTTACGCTCCTGCCCAGCTGTTGCTGCTGCTCCTTCACATTATCGCCATGCAATAAACAGGCAACAGCGCAGTTTAACTTGTAACTGCAGGGCCTGCAGATAAACATTGCCCGGATGGGAGTAACAAAGGGGTTTAGGTATAAAAAAGTGATATTCGCAAGCAACGAATTTAAAGAATAAACACATTATGGCCTCATGCAAGAACCACTCATGGGATCAGAGGTGATTGTAAATCATGTGAATGTGCGATTAAAGAACAAATCTGTTTGTACAAGTTAATTCTCATTTGAGTGATTTAAAGAGTCTTGCCAAATGACCAATTTATTTGTTTTTAGAATTTTCTCTTAGGCAAAAACTAAATTTATGACACAAACCAAATGTATGTCATGCACAGCTGTTCCCTACAAAGAAAAACCCATATGGACTAAAGGATTGTGTCTACTTAACTTTTCTATTTCAACAGCCTGAAGAAAATTGATTTTGAATATAAAATTAAAGCTGATGTATAGTCATTCTCTGTTTATCCTATTTGACACCAATATTTAACTTCTGTCTGCTATTTTCCTATGGCTAAATCTAAATCACAAGGCCTTTTTTTTAGAATCACGTTTGATCAGATATCAAACATCACATGAGCTTTTTACTTTGCCACAATTTGATGAACTTATGAGCATTGGCTGAATCTGATGTGACACAGTTCTGTGTTCTGTACAGTTCTGTATAGTTTATGAGAACGGAATGAGAAATTTAAGATAAGGATATGAGAACGTTCGTGTGTGAGGCCCATGGAATGTATGCAGTAAGTTTCAGTTCAACCCCATAACTGCAGATCTTGGGGGGCTTTTAAAATAATGAACTGAACTAACAGTGCAACCTGTGCCGCTTTTATGGTTATTTTAAGCAATGTGGGTGAGCATGTTGACGGAGTTGCATAGTCATCTCAGTCTGTCACTGCTGATGGTATTAAGATTGATGAGGAACTTTGCAGCCTTCACACAAAAAGAAGATAATCTATCTCAGCGAGGTCTACTGGGAGCAGTCGTAGCTAACGTGACATTATTATAGACCAGCATGATGACGGGTGGCACGTCATAAATCTCTGTCACATCCACAATTCTCTGATCCTCTATCTCAGCTCTTGCTTAGAGAGGTTTATTTCCATACTTCACAGTCATGTGAATAATACTGCCCCTTCAACAGTCAAGTCAGGGATTTTCCTGCCCTAATAATAAAGTGATGAAAGTTCTGAACTATTCCTCCCCTGGTTTTGTAACAGGATCCTGAAATGAGGCCAGCGCTTTGTTTGCATGTCGTCTGACTGTGCCAGTCCTGCAGAAAGAGTGGCAGCAGGTTGGATCTAAGGCCATTTTGACTGATGAGCTGCAATGAGGCTAATTGAATGGAGGCAGCAATCAGCAGCCTGCTAGAGTGGTGTTGGGGCGAGCGCGGAGCTCTGGCTCAGGACGGTGATTGCAGGAGCCAAACTGCTGTGGAGGAGGAGACTGGAGCAGAACTTCAGCAGGCTGGGTCAGGGCTTGCATGCCGCACTGCCACATATGGGCCGATTTGGGCTAGGCTCGGGTAGAAGGCTTCACGGAGCTGTCACCCTGGTGAAGGACAGCGTTCTAGCGTAGATCCACTCGAGGACTCCCATGCACTCCTCTCACCGCCAAATCCGTCTTTAGACTCGGGGGTTAAAGCGATCCACGCCGCTGGAAGCAGATGGCAGGGACCTCCGGCCTGGAGCTCTGGCTGACAGCTGCCTTTGTGTCCAGCAGCCCGGCGCTCCAATCCCGCTCCAATGGTGCGGTCAGGCTCTGCTCAGACCCCAACTGCACTCCGTCTTCATCAGCATCGGCTGCTGCTGTTCCTCCTTCCTCCCTGTCCTCGCCCTGCAGCCCCCGAGGCCGTGAGGTTCAGGCTGCCGGATCCAACACCTGACATCTCGCTTCCCCCTTCTCCGTGCCAGCTTTAGTGACATCATCACGTTGGCCGCCAACAGGTGCCAAATCAGTGAGCCACAGTCACTCAGCCATAACACTCTGTACCACCAAGCTTAGAGGAAGCAGAAAGCTTGGGCTCGGAAGCCAGAACTCCTTGTGAAACACAAGGCGTAAAATGTAATCTCCTCATGAACCGCCTTGGTACATCAGCGGAAGACTTTTCCCCAGAACGATGAAGATGGCAAGAAATAATTTTCTCATCTGAAACGTGGCAGATTGTTTGAACTGTGAAGCAGGACTACAAAGAACGAGCGACATGCTGCTCGGTGAAACAGCAGGACTCCATACACATTCGCAGCTCATTCAAAATAGACTGTAGCAGTAATCTAACCGCAACCAATGATTTTCATTTCTATAACTTTCTCAATGGTAGTCTGAGGTTTGGTACATCAGAAGAGGAGACTTTTGTTAGAACCGGTACCTACAAGGCACTGCAACACTCCGATCAACAGTGCAGCGTGGGAAGTGCTGCAGGAACTGCCCACTGAAGTGCTTTCCCTTGTGATTACTCACGGAACAAGATCTGAGCTGGACGGTCACGCTATTTGGTGCTATCCTTAGGAGGACTAATAAATAAGCTATGATATCTACAGTCTTTATTAAAGATGGGCTATTAAAGTTTGGTCACATGCAAAATATATCATAGTTTACACAGTGTTAGCAAAGAAGAGCATGGGAGCTTCTGCTGTGTTCTGCTGAATGAACTTGTTGACTTGAACAGTTTCACATGTGTTTATTTTCTCCCTCTCGCCGCAGTGAGCACAACCATTACTCCCAGGCAGTTGGAGAACGAAGGACACACTGTTAAAGGAAGCTACAAAGAACTACCAGGCAATTTGGTTGAATAATGACTCATACTGAGACCAGAGAAAGTCATTTTGCATGTGTAAGTTTAGCGAGTGATGTTCATAACATGAAGCACTCAAAAATACTGAAGTCACTCTGTTAATGGCTGCATGAACACCTAGATTAATGGTGAAGGCAGGCCTGAGTGCGAATATGGGGTGAAGAAAACTACAGAACTGCAGCTAAAATACTACAATTACCATTTTTACTGGGCCAAAAATACACATTTTGCTCATTTATGCCAGTGACATTTGCATTAACATGTACAGTATGTAGCAAACACTCTTGTCTAGCACAACTTAGAAAAGCTTCATTGTCTCCAGCAGATCTAAGTAATATCACTCTTCCATCAGACCCCTCATGTCCTGGTCGACTTGACTGACCTTACAGCTTGTCACATCTAGCCCCGCCCCCACCTGGCAGTTATATCTCCTGTTATATCTCCTGGCAGTTTCCTGTTTTCCTCGTTCATGTCCTTGTGTTTACATTTCCCATGTGCTTGTGTTGTCATTTTGGTTGGTCTCGCTAGTCTATTTGTAACCACGCCCATTGTCATATTTTTTATTATTATTATTATTACTATTATTCAGGCCCTGTGAATGTTACAGATTACGGTCTTCTGGTATATTACGGTTGGTTTATGCCCTTTGTCTGGTTTGATACGTTTCTGTCTTCATCATGTCATGCCTGTCATGTGTGTTAGTCGTGTCTCTGTCACTGATTTATTTGGCTATTTGACCCTGGACTGTGACAACGTTTATGATTCTGGATCTGCCCCTATTAAATCTGGCTCCTCTCTGCATTTGTGTCCACCCTCTTTTCACTCAACGCCGGCTGTGTTACACAGCTTGGCACAGTCTGCTTAGTGGTATTTTTGTTAATGAGGAAAAATGAAACTGAGCTAAGGGAATCCATTGACTGGCCAGTAAGAAACTACAGACACTGCATGGTTGATACAGCAGTGTGAACTGGACATCCTCAAACTGTGAATTAAACACTTCTGTACATCAGGTTTTTGATGAAGAACCATTCCACTTCTATAACAGCACCATCTATTACTGGTGGTCCTGAGGTCACACCCAATGTCCAAGAAACAACAGCACCAAAGGCCGGAGAGAAGAGTGACAAATATTGTGTCAAATGTGTTTTCTCTGTGGTTTGATGTCTATTATTACCAGGCCAGAGCTTTTGCAACTAATGCTGCAGTTATGTCATACGCCTGAGGGAGGGGGAGAGGGAGGGAGGGCGAGAAATAGAGCAAGACGAGACGAGACAGAGAGGGGGAGAGAGAGAGAGTGATAGGGAGCGAGACTTTAAGTTAGGAAACGGCAAAGCCGACACAGAAACAAACGTAGAAGCGTGCAGAAGCCTTGTGACTCCTTGAGAAACTGTCACTCGCCCTAAGCAGAGATGAAAAGCTACACTCCACTCTGTCATGTGGTATTAATGGAGCCAGTAGATGTTTTATTAAAGGGACTGTGCTCGACGGAAACTTGCAGCGCAGACAAATGATGAATCTCAATAGAACTAAACACAACCTCTGCCTCTCAGATGTGATATCAAAACCACCATCTGAGGCCACCATATCAGCTGCAAATCTCAGTAGAACCCCAAGTATTACTAGAGCAGGGCCTGAGGAATGACCTCCTTTGAAACTTGACCCCTTAATTTTGTCATGCCAATGACATGTTATCACAGTTATCATCCCATACCAGCAACTGTTTATTGGTTGAAGATATCTTAACCATAAACGTATCCCTCTCATGTACTTTAATCCCAGTCAGTTCTTTCTGTTGGGTTAGAGAATGACAGAATGTACTGCAGCAGGTACAAGGGTCAGTTAAAGCAGTGCACTTAAATAAAGTGGCGAAGCAGACAGTAAAACTCCCCCACCTGCTGTGCTTGTCAGTCACCCATACATGGAGAGGGGCATCATGGCTACTTCAACCTGTTTCACCTGACTCCAGCTCTCCAGATAGGGATGATGGCGCCCGATGCCTTCCTCTCATTTATCCATTCATCCATTTTCTTCCGCTTATCTGGATCCAGGTCGCGGGGGCAGTAGCCTAAGCAAGGTGGCCCAGGTTTCCTTTTCCCCAGCCACCTCTTCCAGCTCTTGTGGGGGGATATAGAGGCATTTCCAGGTGTTTCCTGGGTCTTCCCCGGAGTGTCCTCCCAGTTGGATACACCCGGAATGCCTCACCAGGGAGGCGCTCAGGAGACATTCAGACCAGATGCCCGAACCACCTCAACTGGGTCCTCTCCACATGCAATGGCAGTGGATCTAATCTGAGCCTCTCCTGGATGACTGAACTCCTCACCCCATCTCTAAGGGGGAGTCCAGACACCCTGCGAAGGAAACTCATTACAGCCACTTGCATTTGCGATCTCATTCTTTTGGTCACTACCTAAACCTCGAGACCATAGAGTCGGAATGTAGATTGACCAGTAAATTGAGAGCTTTGCCTTAGCTTATTTAGTCCATATCTAAATAAATAGATAATAATCTTCGCATGTGGGGAAGATAAGTAGTTCCTCCAATATAGTGGGTGTTCACAGTCCAACACCCTTGAGCTCTGACAGGATCGGCCACGTGTCTGGCGCTAGCATAGCTAGCTGAGCAAACTGGCAAGTGCAGGCCATCTCTGGGTTTACCTTACCTATAACTCCTCTTCATGCAAGCATAAACGTGATGGAGAGCTTGGATGCCTGTGCAGTTTGTCTGCGTTTGGGCAAACAGTCCACTCGGCTCTGGGAATAAAACCGTTCTGCATGTGTCAGCTTCTCTGCAACACATTACTAGCAATGGTGCGGCTATTTTTATCTACGGGGTTGTTTACACTTGATCTCAGTGCATCTCAGTGCAGACGGGAAACACTTGAATGTGTTTCTAAGCAACCTCGTTTCATGTGCTAAAACCTAGTTGACAACAGGCATGAGCTACAGCTGATTGGAAGGGTAGTCTCCTTAGTTGCAACACTGTTGCCTTGGCATCAGTCCTAAAGACTGCTCAGTTCAAAAGAAAGTTCGAAGTTTGTTGTCTTGTGCCATAAGCATCACAGCAACATATAGGCCAGTTTGAGTTTGCATGAGCATACAGGGCTGCTACGGTCTGCAGGTTGCTGTAATGTGGATCTTGTGTATTCTGATTGGTTGCATGCACCATCTATAGAGAAGGAAGAGACTAATGCACCATTTGAGACATTTTCATGAAAACACAGACCCCCATAAACAGCTGTCGTATACAGCGATCACGTCTGATTACTGAAGCAGCATTATAGAAAACTGAAGAGTCTCCATCGCAGGTCAGAACACTGTCTAGTGAGTCTATGGCTTCAAGGAGCCAAATTCCAGGGTGTTGTCAGTGACTCTGAAGTGTGTACTTGTGAAGATGATGGTTAGTGTAATTGGACCTCTCACATAATTGCCCATCTCTCACTAATAGCACACCAAAAGTGAGACCAGGTGTCAACAATGCACACGTGGCAGGAAGACACGAAAGGCTTTAATGGCTACACGAGACAGTGAGAAGGCATGGCTCTGACTCTGCCTCCCTCTAATTGGACAGTGGATTGAGCCATTTGGCTTGCTACAAAGGTCAGCACCTTTGACGCAGACAGCCTCACCCTGGCAAGAGGGGTGGGTGTTCCCAGTCCGGCCAACGCTGAGAGGTGCTTTCTGCTCTGACTCTGTTCACACACTGGGATGGGAGAAGTGACCTTTACACCCTCAGAAATTTTGTGTTTGGACAGGATGACTAGAAGAGGTTCAAGTACATCTGTACTCTTATTAAAGGCTGACTTTTCTCTATCCTAGAGAATTCATACCATATAATGCTAATTGGCTCTGTATCTGTACTCTGCACAATAACAATAACAAAGTTTAATCTAATCTAATATATATATATATATATATATATATATATATATATATATATATATATATATATATATATATATATCCCCTTGTGATGTATGTGTCATACGTCTTGTCATCCTGGCATGTGTTTGTTCTCTCTGTCTGTCTTTTTAGTGTTTTTTAAGTCTTTATTGTTGTTCCTCTCTCTCTCTCTCTCTCTCTCTCTCTCTCTCTCTCTCTCCCTCTCTGTCTGTCTGTTTAGATTTGTTCGACTGTGGTCTGTGGTCCTCGTGTGACTCATCCTTGGAGTGTTGATTTTCAGATAATGAACTGCAGTCCTTCCCTTACTTTTGTTTTTCTATCTAACAATCTGAGTCATTTATGCAGATTACTGTATGTAGCATAAAGTATATTCAGAGTGTTTTGATAGAAATAGAGAATGCAGTCCCTCTTACTTTTCTCCATAAGATGCATTCAACTGAATTTTCAAATATGTCTTGATGTGATTATATTTATATGCTCCAGGTTAGGGAAAAATGGTCAGAGGAACTGTACTCCCTGTTTTTATCAAAACACTGAACATTTCTTATGCTATATATACAGTGTGTGTATATAATATACTTGTTGTTCACATATATATATATATATATATATATATATATATATATATATTATATACTATAGAAATCTGCATAAATGAGGGGTAGACAATATCTGAAAATCAACAGTCCAGGATAACCAGGGTGAGTCAAATGAGGATCACAGGCTGCCGGCAAACAAACATACAGAACTAGAGAGAGAAACAAAAACACAAAACTGGAACAGCCAAAGAAGTGGGGACAGAGAACAGCTCTATAACTCTATAGCTTTATAGCTCTGTAACTCCCATGACAAGGTGGCATAATGAGGAGTAAATAAAATCATAGAATCTTTATAGCGCTCATGCTTATGGTGTCACATTGGATGTGGGCGGGGCCAGTGGTTGGATGTCCTGGGAAGCTGCGTGCTGATTGGTGCTTCTGGAGTGGTTTCTGCCATTTCCTCACCATTTTTCAACCGCTACGCTTAGTCCAAATCAGTCATGTAAAAAGTCTTACCGAGCGATGCACCAAAATGCACTGCGTTTTTCTGGATTGTAAACAAATCTAAAAACGATGTAAAACAGAAGATCCAATTACTTAGTGAACAACAAGTTACGTTCAGATTACAAAATCAATCCAAAGCCACAGCAGCAATGAGGCCTATCTCACAGGGCAATGGGGTGATGGAACATTGTGTCTCTTGAGAAAGGGTAAGATTAAGAAATCTCTAGCTGGTGTTTGTTAGTCATCGAACAGAGTGTCAAAACAAGTCAATGTATAAAGACATTTTGCCACTTACTTTAAAGTGTCATACGAATGTAGGTCTCAATTGCTGTAATCAATCAGGGCTGCATTTCCTGATAATGATTAATGTCAGCGATTTATGAAATTTGAGAATGCTGTAACTTAAAAAAATTTGCTTCTTAATCTCCAAAATGACGAATGAGTTTTCAGTAGTTCTCTGTTGACTGAGCCTTTGCATCTGCATTGGAAAAGCCCCGCCAGTCCAAACCACTGATTTACATATATTTTCTAATTATTATACAAAAAGTATTATTCCAAAAATAAATGATAAAAATTTATATTAAGTATTTTAATTAATATTTTAAAAATAGCATTACATTGGCTATTCCTATTTACTGGCTTATAAATCAGTCTGTAAATAAGCACCCAACCTTCCCTGCGTTAGTCCATAAGCATGGCAAACCAGCAAGTCAGTTCCCCGCACACACCCTCCCTGCTCACGCCCTCCCCGCACACGCCCCCACTCCACGCACCCGCCCCCACTCCCCTAACACGCCCTCCCTGCACACGCCCTCCCCGCACACGCCCCCACTCCCCTAACACGCACCCCCCGCACCCGCCCCCACTCCCAGGCGCCTTATTGAACACGAGCACCTGTGCCAGGTTGGTGTCGTTGAGCCCACAGGTGCTCTCCTCCAGGTTGGTGTCGTTGAGCCCACAGGTGCTCTCCTCCAGGTTGGTGTGGTTGAGCCCACAGGTGCTCTCCTCCAGGTTGGTGTCATTGAGCCCACAGGTGCTCTCCTCCAGGTTGGTGTCATTGAGCCCACAGGTGCTCTCCTCCATGTTGGTGTGGTTGAGCCCATAGGTGTTCTCCTCCAGGTTGGTGTCATTGAGCCCACAGGTGCTCTCCTCCAGGTTGGTGTCGTTGAGCCCACAGGTGCTCTCCTCCAGGTTGGTGTTGTTGAGCCCACAGGTGTTCTCCTCCAGGTTGGTGTCATTGAGCCCACAGGTGTTCTCCTCCAGGTTGGTGTCATTGAGCCCACAGGTGCTCTCCTCCAGGTTGGTGTCGTTGAGCCCACAGGTGCTCTCCTCCAGGTTGGTGTCGTTGAGCCCACAGGTGTCTCCCGTGGTGCGTCTGCTGACAGCAAACCTCAAGCTAGTAAGTACGCTTGACTTTTATTGCCATTGAATGGAGAGTGTGTGATGCAAATTGTAAATAAATGTAAATAAATTAAATATTAATATTAATAAATGAACACCATTAATATATGTATACACATATTGTTAATTGGTGTATTAAATGAATACATTTGAATAAATATTCATGTTCATGTGCTTCATGTAGAACTGCTGTTTTAAAGGAAAATAACTGGCCTCTATTCTGTACTGAGATTGATCTGCATGCTAGTATCAAGTTGCAAAGTACTTGGGGAATTATGAATGAATGGGTCAGAGTAATCTTGAGCTTCTGAATGATTTTAAGTACTATTTGTACAAGATTACAAATGACATTTGGAAAACCACTAGATCCAAAAACACCAAAACAGCCGAAACACTAGAAACTACCTTAACAGAGCTGATTCTTTTATGAATGAAGTCCTTACACCTTCATGTAGTTACTCCTAGTTTATCATGTGACTTCCTTTTAGGAGAAGCAGTCAACTGTTTCTTTCCATCATTGCTGACTTGTCAATCACCATGTGACAAGAACAGACTGTTAGGCACTTCCTGCTAGTCCCAAGGCTGTTGGAAGTTTGGTTCAAGGCAAAGACTTTAAAAAAAAGCACAGTGTGGAGTACAGAGCTGTGCCTGGTGAAGACATCACTGCTGCCCCTCTTCTTTTAGGGGGGGGGGGCTACAAGGCCTCCTCCCCCCACTCCCCACCCCCCTGGCTGAGATGAGAGACCCCTCGTATAAGTAAAAGCAGCACACTGCACCGTAGAATTCCTCTTTTATTCTCCCTAACGCTCTAAAGACACACACAGATGCTGTTGTTCGTATCCGATAGCTGCTGGATAGCTGGATCGACAACTCCATTGCCATGCAGTATCAGCTGCTGGGCATGCATCATGCCTTCACTACCTACAGCCCAGCTCTGTGCAACACTGCATACATTCATACAGCACATAGGGCTTTATACCTGGACATCCAACGGTCCAACTAACCCAAAGTGCTATATCTTGTGCCTTGTAGGTTGCAACCTTGTAGGTTGCAAAGTCTTGTGTATCACATGAATGTCATTGGAATTGTGCTATGCTGTTCATCCACTATTACATCTTTGCATCATAAACACCACCTGTCTGTCATATGACCACCTGTTTCCAAAGGCATTTTTAGTTCAGCCTTCAAATCAGGTATCATCTCCTGGGCAACTAGGCATTCGGTCTCCTCCACAGGGGTAGAAACACTGCTGGTGCTATTGCAGCCAGCATCTGTGCTGTTAATGGAATGATTCACCAAAATGATTAACATTGGGTAAGGCTGTGGCAAACCAATTACTCAGCTGTGGGAGCCGTGTGTAGGGACCTTTCCCAATGGCACGAGCCTGTCTGGGGAGCTCTGCCTCCAGGTGCTCGAGGCAGGCAGCCCCACGGGTGCTGGGGCGGGGGAAGGGGAAGGCAGCGCCGAGGACAAGCACCCCACGCTGAGCGCCGAGCCCTGTAATTATCCGCCCTGTCAAAAAGCTGCCACAATCGATTCCATTATCAATCAGGCGACGTGCACGGTAGAGCAATTTCGCGCAGTGCAGAATGAAGGAGTGTTGGGGGGGGCACAGGGAGTGGGATTTTGGGGGTGGTGGGGTCATGGTGGGGTTGGGTGGGGTTCACAGGGTATCTTCATTAAGGAGAAAGTGCAAAGGGGGCGGGGGGGCGATGTGGGGAGATGCGTCCGTTTCACGTAATGAGCATGGCGTCTGCCTCTCCCTCACGTGGAGCAGGTCCTCACGTTGGAGCCCGTGAGTTGATGTGGTGTCACGCTACTGCCTCGTGTTACCGTGTTGATCTTTTGCCCTCGTTACGTGTCCAGACCGAACTGATAACTAATAGCAGAGGCGAATCAATAAGAAACTGCTTTTATTTCCCGACTGCCTCATTAACACTTGCCCTTTCAACTGGACTGTGGAATTGAGCACAGCCACTATGTCAAATAAAAGCAAAAACAAGGGAGCTACGTCACGTTCCCTAAAGGCGGCGAGAGGACCCAAAGCAACCGGCACTCATGCAGTGGGGCTGGTGTGTTTCCGTCATGTTGTGCACTGAGCGGGACTGTTGTACACACACCCTTGCTGACCACCATGGATGTGGCAGGACATTTGCCGCAAACTGTTTCTTAGGCCAGACTAGCACGCGCTAATCCACGTGGCAGTGTGCAAGGGAGCAGGCAGACGCATCCACATCCTCGCCAGCCGTCCCGCCATCTGCTGCTCAGGGCGCTGAGACGAATGCGGCTGAGATCGTGAATGAAATATCAACACATTTGCTCTGCAAGCAACTCGTAGAGTCTGGAGATAATTGTGTGTCTTGAGGCTATATATGAAACGAGGGCCTTCATATCCCTGAATGGAGTACGGACCATTCAATCTACGCCATGTCCAGTGTCCATCCGATCAACGTCATGTCCACTGTCTATCCAATCTATGCCATGTCCACTGTCTATCCGATCAAAGTCATGTCCACTGTCTATTCGATCAATGTCACGTCGACTGTCTACCTGATCCGTGCCGTACCCAGTGGTATGTCAATATTCCTGATGATTGTACAATGAGTTTGTTAAAGAAATTGTGCAATTGTGTGAAAATGCTGCTATGCTTTAAATGGGATATAATGCAGATTCAAGTGCACCGCTGCCATCTCTATGAAGCCAATATTTGCCATCGTATATGAATGCGTAGATGCATTATGTTTGTGCCAAAGTTGCTACGGGAGAATGTCAGCTATGACGGTTCTTTGCCTTGACTGCAAGTACTGATCTGTTATCCGAGATTTGTTTAGCCTGTGAGGGAGTGAAACAGACACACAGAACAAAGGATTCAGCGAGTTTCTTCATTACTTGTACTGAAAGCAATCTAAATTCTATCACACGCTAAACCGCGTACATTTTTGCAAAGGCCTGATGTGTTTCGATCTGAGAAATTCATCCATGTTTTAACCGGCATAACATAGTCTCCTGTTTTCCCATTACACACAAGAGAAAGGGAAGGCTGCCTTCACGGAATGCTAATTTCTGAAATGCCATAGTAAAACTAAAAGATAATTAACGATGGTACGCTGCAAAATCCCTAGTGTTGAATTAAGAACCACAGTGTTCAGTTAACATCTGCAGTGTTCATTTAAGGCAAGCTGGGGAAATAAACAGTTTAAGAGTTAATTCTGCTTTGGGGATTTTACTGTGTATAATCCTGTGAAGGCCCCACAAACATCAGGATTGTAATTGTGGTGCTGTCAGCAAGGGTAGTCGGGTGTTATTATCAATTTCAAGCACTCGTTCTCAAGGAAATTTCACCTTTCTGTCAGCCTAATTATCACTGCCCAACCTCGGATTCAGACTCAATCCGAATCGCATGAATTTTAATTGCTAGTGCATTTGACAGAGAGCCACTTCAAAACGTTTCGGCATTAGTCCGATCTCCATTACATTTTAAATGAATTAATCAATAAGAATATAAATTACAACTGTCCAAACGATGGGGAGTGGACATGCCTTCAGCTCGACAGGTGAAACTTTCTTACATCGGTACAACTTTTCTCCTTATTCCAGATTGACATTTTTCACTACATCCATCCAAAACAAAGAAGGCAGCACATTTCCAGCATGTCAGAAGGCCTGCATAAAGTGTTTGAGTTTACATGTGAAGTTGACAGTCTGAGGAAATTTGCAAGGAAAAAAAAACCCATAAAAATGAGTCAAATAAAGAGGCTTCAGATCTGCCTCTGTGATGGAGCACTGTGCAGGGCTGAAAATGAAACCACCGTGGAAATGAAAGTCATCGCCAACATGTTCTCGTCTTTCCTCTCTTTCTCTGACATCCATTTTCAACATGAACCTCTAGGTCTGGGGCGTGATTTATGTTAAAACTGTTTTCCGAACAAGTTAGCGAATGAAGAAGAATGTTGGAAGCTAAAGCTTGAATGTCACATAAAGTCAATGTCTCTTCTTCCATTAAACCCTAACTTTAACCTTTCCCAGCCTTCCTGTTCTGCGGTCCCATAACATCTGTTCCAGCCATACACAACACAAATGCTGAAATCACACGAGGGGCTCCCATACAGCACGTCAGCTCTTCCAGGAGGTCCCTCAGGAGTGGGCCAGAGCTTAGCAATCAATCTAGCATGCCACGTCCGTCAACCTGGAAGAGTGCCGTCTCAGACGTGCCGCGCGCACGAGAGGTCTTTAACACGGCAGAGGAGAGAAGTAAATCTGGAGTGACAGGCGTGTCGCGTCGAGACGGATTGCATGTAAAGG
Organism: Brachyhypopomus occidentalis; assembly: GCA_020368025.1. Taxonomy (NCBI): domain Eukaryota; kingdom Metazoa; phylum Chordata; class Actinopteri; order Gymnotiformes; family Hypopomidae; genus Brachyhypopomus; species Brachyhypopomus occidentalis. The sequence continues at coordinate 9,974,265 of JAGXOD010000021.1, read as the reverse complement.
GACCATGGGGTCAGCACGCATGTTTTTGACACCCCAGAGGAAGAGATGAAGATGGAAATGTGCATGAGGTGCTCTAACCGCACTGCCTTTCAATCTCGGCACGAATGGGGCAATGATCGGTTTGAAATTTCATTATTGTCAAGCTCCCTCCCCACCTGTCTCACCCCCTCTGTAATCCATATTCAAGGAGTATTTGGTCTGGCCAATGCTTTGTGTCAGATTGTGAACCTTTTCTGCTGGAGATGAAATGACAGTTTTATATATATATATATATTTTTTTACAATAGTTCACTGTTGTGAGGATTTGTAAAAAAGCTGCAGTCTTTACAGAATAGGACAGAAGCATAAATCTGTCTAAAAGAATCTGCCACATTAATAACATTTTTATTTTAAAATTTGGGTTAATCCAATGAGGGCATTTAAAAGTAATAGTAATTTATGGGAAACTGATCAAATTCAGCCCAGATTAAATGGACCTGAGTAAAGCGGTGTAACTCTTTGAGTAATTTAGTTTCATAGGAAAGTGGCCATACCTGCTCTTTAATACAGTTTAACAACATTTACACCCAAATGAAACCGTGAACTTTTAAAAAATAATATGAACAAGAGCTTTTACTCTATGGAGATCTAGGGCCAGCTACTAAAATCTGTGGCCTTCTTACGAGGGGCCTCTTAGCTAAAACCAGTTAAGTGTGACGGGACTCCGAAAGAGCTTGAGACTCTATCCCCAGGTTGACCTTGCTTCCATTAGACATTTTGTGGATTCAGAAAATAAGGGTAAATTCTGTGTTGGCTCGATTCTGGGCCATAATCACTGACTTTAATTAAAAGCTGAGAATGTGCATGGATGCACACACCCTCCCTGCCTGCTGAGAAGCCATTTAAAAACCTTAATGGAATTCATTATTTTCTTCATTTGCAAACTAGTCGTACAGAGAATGGCCAGCTTAGTGTGAATGGCTCGCTACACCTGCTATGAGAATGCTGGCCTGTGTCTCCTGTAAGTCCATCCACAAACAATCTGGGTTGAACACAGACACGCCAGCACCACTTCCTGCCCCCGCATTTGATTTCCCAAGAAACGACAGAAAAAGATGAGAGAGAAAAAAAAAATCACTTCCAAATGATAGTGCAGCTGGTATCTCCTAGGACTGTCTGCTCCTCGCTGCATTTATTGTGATACAGTGATTGTTCTTGTATAAAGGAGTGCCACAGGGGTAAATAGAGTCATTCTGTGTGCAGACTCATCCTGTCCTTGCCACTACAAATACACACTCTGCCTTCTTTGCTTCTACCCGAGTCAAGGCATATTTAATATTCCAGCATTGCAAATGACATCGCTTCTAGTTGTCTCTGCGTCGCCCCCTGCACCGCCGTCCCCAACTAATGATCCCTAAAAGCCGGTGAGTCACAGGCCGCGCTGATTGTTATCCTCCACCAGGGTCCAGACTGCTTTCATCCCCCAAGCTGGCTGGCTCTTCAGCTCGGCCGTAATTATCTTCCTCTCCCGTTTCCATCAGAGTGGGAGGGATGAAGAATTCAGAAATAAACACCGCATTTACAAGCCAACACACTCCACAGGTTTTAATGCATCTGCAGGCCCTATTACAGCCATGCCTTTCGAATGCATCCCCCAGGTCTGGCGGGTGTTTAGAATGAGAACCAAGATCCGGGATTATTTTCCAAGCGGCTGCAACCTTACACCTTATCTGTGAAAGATTAGGCTCTAAGCAGGACAGATCAGTGGAACATGTCTTTGAGGATCAGTGCTCAGGGAGTCTGGAATCGTCCTCTGGACACAGGCTGGGGGGGACAGGCCATTACTAGGAACACAACTAGGAACACAAGGAGAGACACCTGTTAAGTCTCCCAAACTCATGCCATTTTCTGCCTCTGGTACCTTGGTAAAAATAATATGAATACTTTATGATCTGTTTGGCTCTTTTGTTGCTCATGTAAATATTCATTTTGAACATATGCTAACATAATAGCATACATAATAGCATAATAAAATATAATCTATTTGTTTTGAGTCTTTTGCTCAAAATATGCATGCATGACATTAAATCGACCTGCTTAATATTGTATAGGTCCCCCCAAACAGCTCTAACCCATCAAAACAGCTTTAACTCATCCAGTCTTCTGTGGTATCTAAGGTAAGAAGGTAGCAGCAGATCCTGTAAGTTGCAAGGTGGGACATAGGTAGTGCGTGTCATAGTAACATCCACATGAATGCCAGGACACAGGTTTTCCCAGCAGAACATTACCCAGAATGCCACACTGCCTCTGCCAACTCGCCCTCTGCACAGAGTGCATCCTGGTGCCGTCTCTTCCCCACATGGCCCTGAGGTGATGCATGGTGTTCAGCATGGGCACCCTGACTGGCTTGTGGCTACACGGGCCCATAAGCAACAGGCTGAGATGCACCTTCCTGTTGTAGCCAGCTTTCATTTCAGCTACAGCAGCCCTTCTGTGGGAGTGGACCAGACAGCCTTATGTTCCAGAGAGCCTTGGCTTCCCATCCTGTGTCACCAGTTCACCGCTCATCCTTTCTTGGGTCACCTTTGGTTGGTAGTAACCACTGCTGCATAGAGGAACGTCCACCCTCCCCGCCAGACGCCACCCCCGCACCAGCTGTTTTGGAGATACCCTTAGTCATCTAGCCATCACGATCCCATTATCCTGCTTTCAACACATTAACTTCAAGAACTGGCTGTTCGCTCTCTGCCTAAACTATCCCACCTCTTGACAGGGACCATTGCACCACGATGTACGGGTGCACAGCAGGACGCAAGCATCTGTCGAGGCACGTGTAGACAAAAAGGCATTTTTAACGAGAAAGGTAATACCGTACGATGCAAATCCAAACATGCAGTGATAACGTAGCCAACACATGGTCACAATGGCTACAAAACAGTGGGGTATTTATACATACATTGATAGGGAACATAACAAGATGCAGGTGAAGAGGTAACACTGCTAACAAGGGGGATGGGGGTGGAGGGGGGTGGGGGGTGTTGCAACGAATGGAGTATAGGGAGCAAACACACATGGAGATATGCTAATAGACTAAAAACAAACCAGGGGGTAGAGGAGGGGACCATGACACATGACACAGTGTTATTTACAGCACCTGTTAATGTTAAAGCTGATCAGTATATGCTTGTGTACTGTGTACGATTCATTTCTCGGTGAGAATTCGAAAACCTAAACCTCCTGAACACTTAAAACCAGCTTATTTAGAAATGTGTTGATTTCAAGAAAATGCATTTAATAAGAAATAGTACGACTGTCTATGAGTGGCCCATTTTTCAAGAGGCTTAAAATTCCTTTGCAAGGCAATTTGTCTTGGGGGGAATGGGAAGACATGCTGTGTTTCTCTCCCCAGCCCCAGACCACAAACCTTCCCTAGCGAAACATAATCAGTCCAAGCCCCCCTCCCCCCAACCTTCTACTCCCATCATGTAATGTAGTGCATGGCCTTGGGTGACCAACTTGCAAAGAGATTAATTAGTTTGCATAGAGTGACGGACTGGAGGCCTGTGAGTCTTGGAGAGCAGGTTACATAAGGTCACACAAGCCAGTTATTAAGCTGCAGCAAGCTTCACAGTTTAATTAGACTCGTCCTTTGATGCAAGAGAGAACAAAGCAAATTGGAAACATTTTTAGCCTGATGTTTTTGAACGCACCTTTGCAAGCTAGAGGCAGCAGCGGAATGAATAAAGAAGCTGTGTATTGTGGGGGAAAGAAAAAGTATTTTTTCCTGCTCTAACCATACTGAGTAAATTGAAGGACTTCTTTACCCAAACACATTGTCATGTTTTTTTGGGCCAATCAGTTTGGAGCACTAACCACTGGACCAAAGGTTCTCCCGGTCTCCATCACATTGGCAATATGAACTACGGCCAAATCATATCTTTCATGAAAAGAGCTACACAAATACACGTCTTGTATTCTGTTTCCTGTAAGTATTAGCTGTCTTGCTAATGCTAGCATTTAGCTTGCGATATCCAAATGAGGTGCTACTGATAATGAAGCCACTGCTGATCCCAGCTGACCGCTGATGATGCTCACAAATAAAAGTTCTTTTCTCCCATTTACAGTGGGGCTCCAAATGTTTGAACAAAGCAAGTCATTGTGACATGGTGGAGTATTTCAAGAAAGTCTTGAGAGAAGCCAGGCTGTGGGTGACTGTCTGAGTTTGTTCACTACATCGGGCCATGGGTGGTGTAATGCTGGTGCCTTTCAACACCACCCACTGCCCTGCCGGCTCCCGCAGCCGCTCCACACTGAGCTGGATCGATGGGCGTAGGTCCACCACCAGGCCTCTACAACATCCCAACAGAGGAGGAAGTAAACAACTTTGCTACGAATCAAAACATGGGTCTGAAGTGTGGAATCCTTGACGGTGGGCACAATATAGATTTGGTAACACTCGGAAATACAAAACTGCTGTTATTGTATAACTGCATTGTTAATTACACTATGTCTGTGTTGCTGTCTAGTGACGCATTGATCTGCTTGGTACGAAAAATGACTATCAAGTATGAAGTATGAGTACATGGAAAGTACAGCATTACACACACACACACACACACACACACACATCTCTGGCAGACTCCTGAGAGTCAGGTGGGCTTGTGGGAACATCCACCGCTTGAGAGACGTGTCATCGAGACGCGGAGAGTCCGTTTCAATCTGAGGAAGGCAGAGCTCCTGCCGTGGGAGTGTGCAGAATACGAATGGACTACTGCGTGCTCTGATGCCCACTCCCTCTGTTACTGTATCTTAATATCTGCTGCGGGAACAGACATTGTTGAGGAGTGAGTGTTGGTACTGCAATGCATTAAGTTCATACACTTAATAAGCCATTACTGCAGCAAGGCACACATGTCAGTACTGGTCTGGACTGCAAATCTGTTTAAATCTTGAACTACACTGCAAAGGAGCCCTTACGAGTCAAACTGAGACGCATCAGCTGTTTGGAGCTCTGTATGGATGGGCAGCATTTATTACTGAAGCAGAACGCAGTAAAATATATAGTCTGAGCTGACAGGACAAAATAAGCAGATATGTTTGACCTGATGGCTTAGTCGCAGTCTGTGGTATTCAAGCCTAAAGCAGAACAGAGGTCATGAAATCGGAGAGAGGCATTTCAGTTTGGCTTAAAGTGATCCACTACACCTATCTCGCAGTTGTCAAGGTTTGAAAAAAAAAAAAACGTTACACTTTTTTTTTTTGTCACACTTCACACTTTTAAAGGTTGAAATAGTCACTATTTTTGGGGACTATTTAAGCTATTGGAAAGATGTAAAGACAGCACCATAAATGCACCATCTTTATCTTGGTAGTGACAGAAGCTGAAGGATTTGCAAGTAAATGTCTGGGTGCATGTGAGCTTTTATATGGTTCAGCTGTGGGATGTTTCGACATCCTTCAACTCACTAGACAACAAATCAAATCTGAAGATCCAGTCACAGCTCTGCAAATGCAGTTCTTCGTGCACGTGTAAGGCAAAAGCAATACTTCTAGAAACTACTAAACGCACAAGGTTCATAAAAGCCCCCATATTTCTGGAGTATCTTGTGGTGTCTGGTTCTCCACTGGGCTGCGGTATGAAGCGTGCATACCCAGTTGGACGTGCTGGGTAGGAGGGTGGGGTGGGGTGGGGGTGACCCCAGAATGGAGGGCAACTGCCGACCCTCTTCTCATGGCTTTGGAAGCCACTGTACTGTGTGCCCAAGCCAAAGAGCACTGTAGCGATTAACCCGCCGGCTCCACCTTCAAAGACACTTATCACAGAGCATCTTGTTTTAATAGACAGATCAGTCCTGCCACACATTTAATGGCTAAATACCAGGCAGATCCTGTTGAGCATATCACATGTACAACTTAATAACTGCAGCGTGAACATGAGACTAGTATAAGTATCCGAGCCACTCAGACACAAAGTGGCTAGAACAAGCTGTTGGTAATTTCTTGGCTTGATGTCATTTTTATAGCTATTGTCTATGGTGGCACGATAAATTGAGATCCCGGTTAAATTGCATCCTACATCCACACATCAGCATTGCTCAGTGGCCTGGAGCAGCCACCACTCAGCAAACTCCAGCATTCCGTCACCCTTTCCTGTGTAGAACAAGCCGGCAGACACCTAAACACGCGCTGATTTAGTGCCAAAATGATCGGGATAACGGGGCATAAATCAGTCTGAAATGCTGCACAGAAAAAAATGGAGTGATTATATCCAGGCAAAACATGTTTCCCACTCATTTTTGCACAGGAGCAAAACAAACCCGACTTGCTGTGTTTGTTAGACGCTCTTCTACTAGATGGCTTTGAAACAAACTGCAAGCTTGAAGCGTTATTCTCCTTGCTTCTCTCTCCATTTTCCCCTACCACAGGAAAAAGTATGGGGATGAACAATCAGGCTTGCAAAATAGATATGATTTTACTGCTTGAAATATCTAGTTATTTAATTAGGTTACATTAATAGCCTCAACGTTCCTATGCATTCATATATGGCACAATGTTGAACTCCTCTAATGCTTTTTTCAGACTAATAGCTTTTGTGTAGCCAGAGAATTTTATTGCGTGTGCGGGTTCATGTTTGCCATATTCACTGTGAATGTACTTCATACTGTATTTACAAATGAATCACATACACTGTTAAATCAACCTTCCTGGCAAGGAGAAGTCAGAAGGGAATCAATCACCATAGCTACAACCCTGCACAGAGCAACTGAAAGACAAAGTCAATCACTGGTATTGGTTAGACAGAAAAGATATAAATAATGAAAGGCAATAGTTGCCTCTCCAATATACTTGTATGAAAACAATTAAAAATACAAAATAAAAGTCTTTTTACTAAAATACTTTTATATCTGAATGAATGAAGACAAATACATAGAACTAGTAAGAGTTGACTCAGTGGGATCATGCGTACCCCCCCCCCCCCCCAAGACTATTATTCTAATTAAACGAAACCTTTTGCTTCAACACCGTCAGCCTTGTGATCATAGCCTCATCACATATAGTCCAGCACAGTCAACAAGATCCAGCATGATACAGCATGATCCAATATGCTTACAGAGGCCCAAGGATCTTCCGTCCCCTGCATCTTCTCATGTAGCCCATGTAGCTTTTCCAGGGATGGAGAGGCGAACCCAAGCTGAGGCCTTGGCCCGTCTCACAGAACTAATGAGAGATTAGCAGCACTGATTACATGGGCTACCAGAGAAGAATCCTGATTGTGGCCGATTACATGAATTCTCTCCTCTCATTGAGTCAGAACTACTTGAAGTTGTTGAGATAAAGTTCAAGCAGTTGCCTGGTCTCCAGGGCTGCACACAACGTATCTCTCTATGTTGCTGCCCCGCTTAATTGTAATTGAGACATTTAATGCTTGTTATCCTTGAGTCGTTCCTTCGAAGGGAAAGCTGTGGTTACTGAGCATGTGTAGGTGGGCTGGTCGATGAGGGACTGGGTAAAATGAGTCATGAAAAATACTGTACATGAACAGAAATAGATTCAGTTCAGCTCCTCTCAGCACGATGTGTTCCAGCAACAGGGCTTAAGACCTGGCAATTTGTCATAACTTCTTGTATTGGCAAACTGGTAAACACACCATGGAACACGTTGACACTGCAGATTAATATTAGCTAGATTAAGGCTGCCCGAGAATGTGTTGCCACTTGTGTTTTCGATAGGTGGAATGTTCGTGCGCTTCCTAGTGGGAGTTTGGTCTTTTATTCTCTCTGGCCATCAGTGGACACGCTGTCACCGCCTGGAAAGATTAACGGCTCTATTTTCATGGACACAGCAGAAATAAGGTGTATCACCACATGTGGCCATGGCTGAAATGTGGTTTGCTGTTTTCTTTTAGCCACCAATCCAGTGCGGGGCGGGGCAGATACAGTGGAGTTTGGGATAGGCTGAATGCATGATCAGCAAGTTAAACATGCCGCTGAAACATCCAATCAAACCAGCTCATCTCAGAGCATAAGACGGCGACACGCCATGGCGACAGTTGTGTCATGGCAACGAATGCAGGAATGGCAGTGCAAAAAATTCAGATAAGGATAAAAGTCCACCAAAATATGTGACCATTGAAACATTATTGTTGTTGTTGTTCCCTGGGATGAAAATACAATTAGTATTTACATAATTGAAATATGACAAATTATTTTCATTATTTTAATTATAAAATTCCCCATGCATAATGACACAAACTGTCTAATTCCCATTTAATAGTTGCAATAAAATTGCTTCTCTTCATGAAACAAATAATGAAAGCAGTTTAGTTCGTATTTGGGAGACGTATACAGTAGTTTAGTGAGGTAATGTTCATGTTCAAAATCCCATTGTGAGAAACTGGAAACATCTATGTGTTCCCACTTGAAGTGAGGAAAATGGGTTCAAAAATGCTATCGCCCTGGTAATCCCCTGCTGTGCGACTCCGCCCCCCCTGTCAGAGGTGCATTTATTTCCGTGCGTCATATGATCAAATGGCGATAAGTACGTGTGCATCCTACGAAACTGTGGCATCGGGCGGCTTTAGGTCCCCAGCACAGGCACAAGATTAGAGCCCTAAAGTTTATCTGACCAAACAGTTTGAACCAGAGTGCATCTTTGTAGTTTATACATTAGTGTTTACCAGAGCCCAAAACCTAGACACCTCCCAGGAGGAAGATGAAATAGCCCCAAAAAGCAGCACCCAGCTGGCTGTGCTATACCATCCTTCTTATCGGCATTTTTCTTGCTAGCGTGCAGAGATCAATGGCCGTGTTGTGGAAAGTCTCAGACCAGTGTTGTGACAGGAACTGATGGAGTGTGACTCCAGCTCCGGAACCTTCCGATGCCTGAAGCCCAAGGGACAATGTTATGGGCAGGGCTCATAATTACAGGGACATGAACGATCCATTGAGAGACATCAGACAGAAATGTCCATGGTTAAGGGGTCTACTCCAGCGCTTATTCCCACACAACAAATGTCCAAATGTCCATCCGCTGCATCTTCATATGAAAGCTGCGTTGCTGACCTCATGTCCAAGACGGTGGCACGTGGAGAGGCCTGGAGCAGGTCGAGCAGGAATGGGAAGGATTCAACATGTCTACACCACGGTACACAGCAACACAGTCTGGTAATGGAAGCCCCTGGATAATTAAATAAATCACAGATCAGAACAGGCCTAGTGCAGAGTTGATTACTGCAAGCCAGCCAACCATGGCAGAAAATCACTGGTCCCTTAACACTATTACTGAATTATTCATTTATAATGCAAATGGCTTTGCTCAAGTGAATGAACGCATTACTACAAACAAGACTGAGAGCTGAATTCCCAATGATATTTTAGGATGGAGATACAGGCTAATCCAGTATGTTTCCAAGTCAAGACTTTCAGTGCATTAAGGATTTATTACTTGAGTCACTGCAAAGGGAAGATTTTGAATCCAAGCAAATTCCAAATGCAACAATCCGTGCAGTAATACCCTAAAGCTAATTTACTTTCCATGTCATAATATTACTGTCTGGTAAAGACACTCTACCAGAAGGACAAGAAAAATTGTGTTTTATTCATTTGATTACTTCAAAAAGCCTTCTCAAATCTAAACCCTTTGTGATTTTTAAGCTTTTTCATTTCACTTGTTTGAGCAAAAACAAATATTTTCTCACAAGTGCTTAATTAAAGCAACCTCATTCCTTCATTCCTGTATGATTTTTCTATTTATGAAAGCAATGAACATCATTAATCAAGACTAAGCTTAGTGTTTAAACACAGTAACTTAGCTCTGTTTGCAAACACATCACTCATGTAATTCTGATTAATATCTAGCCAATTTAGTTTTTAACACTTCACACACACATACACAAACCTAATTAGCTACTTCAGAAGAATCCTTTCGTTGCAACTATGCTGTGAACTTGCTACATTTCTTCTTTGAGTGAGTGCAACTCACTTAATCAAATCCAGCATGCAAAAGACCAAATAAAGTGAGCTGAAAGTTAGTTTTGTTGTGAATTACCAGCAAGTCAATTACTTGGGAAACTCTTAACATATGAAGCCATGTAGCTCTGCCTTCAGAGTAAGATTTCCTTAGTATTCAGCAGCGAAAGAGAGCCATGCATAATGGAATCATGAGACACGTGAGGAAACAGCATAAGATCAATTTCATATTCACCGCTACACCTTATTTACCTAATACAATTTTTTGATTCACCATAATTTGACAGTAAACCATTATTGACACCTGTTATAGTTTCTTGTCTAATTCATCTGCAGAAGGAACACTCCGTGAGTCAGTTCTGCAGCTCAGCGCCTGTGGGCTGGGTGCAATTTCAGAGCTGGATGAGCCTGTGATTGGACTGCCTGCTGTCAGCTCAGCTTGGAAGTCATTTTGCAGCCGTCTGCAGAGGAGTGAACAAGAGTTACTCCTCCCTCAGACGTTGCCATTTCATGTGAGCCCAGAAGCAAATAATTAATGTTGTCACTCATTTTAGCCCTTGCCAGCCAGAGTCACTCAGACGTGCGTGGGGCAGGGCGGCTCGCGTCGCTGAAGAGCTCCGAAACGGCTCCTCTCTCTCCCGGGAGCCCAGCGGGAGAGTGTCAGAGCCACAGAGAATTGCCAGTGCTGTTAACTTGAATGACAGGGATGCCCTGTGCGTGCGCGTAAGAGGGTACATTATTTCCCTGCAGTGCCGCGCTTCTGGGCGAGGAAGAGGACAACACGAAAATAAAACTAAGCTCCCTTTATGTCCCATAAGGCCTCCCATAGTTCAGTCTGGATTTAGGCTCTCTATCAGGACTCTGCACAAACGTTCTTTCCCGTGAGAGCATCCCCTAGGCTGTAATGAGGCAGAATGCTACATGTTTACTGAAATGAGCAGGGTCCAAAGAGAGCAATATCTCACATATATGCAGAGCCACTCACTAGAAACACCCAAGGCTATCAATCTATCATTTTTTTCATTGCACTGTAAGTGTGACTGTGAATCTCCCCCTGCTTCCTGCTGAAGTCTCCGGCTCTACAGCTGTAACTTTTAATAGAGAGCAGACATTTTTGACCTCAGCAATGGTCAATTATCTTCCTAGTCTAGGAGAACTACAACAAGCCTTTGGCATACAGCTACAAGAATGGGTTTGTGAGCCCTTTGGTGTTACCTGTATTTCTACATTTATACACTGCTACATCTTTATTGAATATTTTGAAAATATGGAAACAATTATGTAATTCTGTAGGAAAATATTAAAATGGGTAACAGTAGTCAGGTGTCCCAACTACTTCAGCACCTGATCTTCTTTAGTACCTGAACTTCTTCAGAAACTGACCCTCTTCAGTACCTGACCTGGCCTATAGCACACAGATTTGTCTGCCAGTTCTCCTCTACATAGTTCTGTCGTGTGATTAATGTGAAGTTTGGTGAAACCACGAGAAATTTGAGGGCCTTTAAAGAAATGTTATTGGTCAAATGGGAATGGAAGAGCTTATAAAGGTTCTCCTAAGACATGGGCCTCCAGCAGCCTATAGGAATATAGTTTGGTTGGAATGGAACCACAAGGGTGAAATTCAGCACTGTTGCTTCTCTACAGGTGAACAGGTGGGTGTCCTAGAAAGATCAATGCATGTGTACCTGGAAAGGGAGACAGCTGAGGAGAAGGCATCTCTTACCTTTGATAACATCTGTGTTCATGAATATACCATAAGGAAAACACAGACCCACACAGGTATTCAGTGGCAGAGGAGGCATTACTGTCCAAAAAACAAAAACAAAACAAAACAAGCAAAAACCAAAAAACATCGCTGCCCATCTCAAGTTTACTAAAGGCCATCGCTACTATAGCAATGTTCTGTAGTCACTCGTGACAAAAAGTTGAACTTTTTGGTAAATGTACACATCATTATATTCGGAGGCGGAATATAAATCAGTGCAGAACCACCCAGAAGATGAGAAGCTGGCCCTGGCTGTTGGGATGAAGGGAGTGATACCCCAGGGCCTGGGTGGCCAGCAGGCAGTAGGAGACAAATCATTTCCAAGCTGTACTAGGAAACTCCACAGCAGAATGTCAAGAAGTCTGTCTGTTATTTAAAGGTTAAATGAAGTCATGTAGTATTTTCATGTCCAAAATGCAGGAATAGACCAACAACAGGGGGGATCAAATAGTATTGTAGAATGTCAAATCAAAGTCATATTGGTAATTCCTTTACAACAACAACAACAAAAACAACAACAACAATAATAAGTTATGTATGTGGCACCTCACAAAACTCAAGGAAGATTCACAGAGGCATCAAGGTAATAACAGAAGGGGAAAAAACAGCATTAGAATCCTGAGGCATGATGCAAAATACATGTACAATAATTGCAACAAACTATAATACATTTATAAGCACATTGAAAGTGTTTGAAGTTATTGTTTATAAATGAATAAAGTCATACCTGTTGATTTTATGTAGAAATTTCATGTAGAAATCTTAGAAAATTATTCCAAAGGGTTCACAGACTTCTTCCAACTGTAGTTACGGTAATTTAAATAATCTTATTTCCTATTCTCCCGTTGAGGCATTAAAGTGAACTGCAGAATACAACATAAATGATTTTCACTGAGCAAGAAACTACAAAGTTAACAATAGTCTTTATTCCAGGCATGAAGGAAACAAAACGTGTGTAGAAGGATGAACAGAAGAGCGGCATTAAATCTCCACCTGAAAGTGTTGACGACAAGATCCTTAGCCATTATTGATTTCTGGCTGAAAATGGCTAAAAGGCCATTTTCACCATTGTTCTGGGCCTCTCAAAGAACCTTCCCTTCACCGAGGGCTGCTTCAGATGTGTTTAGGTAGTGGCCTTCAAAACGCAGGTGTCTTTGTCTGCACATACAAAAGTTTTTCGTACTAATGGTGAGTCCACTTTATTGCATTGCATCTGATATGAGCTAATTATATTTTTTTGATAACGTGCTACATGATTTATTTTGTTAATGTTCAAATTCCAAAGCAGCTGGTTCTAAAGTCAACCTGAATAAATATTTAATTTCTGAGCATATGCTTCAAAGGGGAAGAACCAGATTTGACTGGTATTGACCTGGTATTCTGGGAGGGTTAACAAATCGACTCGTCTCATCTCTACTTACCTGAGGCACCCCTCTAGGATGATCAAGGATTATGGTACTTCGAGTTTCAAACTGGGGTCAGTTTCTCAAGTATAACAAACAAAACCCAGTCTGAAACCAAGTCTGTTTTAATCCTCTGCAGAGAGGAATATGAGTTCTTTCTGGATGGGATGAAAAGGGATGAAACTCTCATGTGGTGTGGGCTTGAAGCTAATCCTGCCTCCTCCCAGACTATGCCCTCTCGGGAGCAGGGCATTGGTAATCAGACGTGTGATGGGGGCTGAATGAGTGGGAGCTCCTTAATGGCAAACTCAGAGAACAGGGCTAAACCAGCCTTGAAATAATAGGAATTTACTGAATGCTTTTCTTTATCTTTTTTTTCCTTTTTTGTTTGGAATCACAGAATTTTAAGTTTTTTTTAACATTCTATGTTCTAATTCTAGAACATTTGCTCATTGCAAAATAAAGTAGCCAAAATATTCCTCTGAAAGCCTCTGAGATGAGTGAAGTGGTAGTAGTTATTACCTAGTGAAATATTAACCTCTCCATTTTCCCCCTGTCTCTGATGGTAGACTTATTTTTTCATCATGGTAGATGTCAAGCATCATTACAAAAGGCTCTCAACATTACAGTCACCCACTGTGCATTAATTCCTATTACAGGTGCAGACTTGGAGTAGGCAAATGCCACCACCACCCCTTATGATACCATCTCTACAGATTCATGAATATTCATGGTGCCTTTGTAAAGGAAATATTGAAAAACATGGTCATGGTGCCAGTATAGGAACTATGCAGAAGTATAAGAACAAGATTAACCTATGAATGATTAACAGTCGCCTTTGATGTCTGAAAAACCTGAAGGAGGATGAAGACCCGAGCAAAGTAAACACGCCTCATGTTAGGCCTATATTTTAGGAACTTGATTAATTCATCATTTAGTATGCATCACTGCAACAACAATGCATAATCAACATGACCTATGCATTTACGAACATTAGGAGACCTCATTAATTAGAGTCACGCAAAGAAGAACACTGCAAGACAGATTAGGGGCACAAATAAGGGGCATTTTATGAATTACAATAGATAATTAAGATTGTGTTAGAAATCCTGATGCTAGGAAATGATTAAGGGGTATTTGCCTTATTACAGCTTTGCACACGAAAGAGTTTGCTGAGAAACTCTGGGGTCTGTTCATATGCAGATCTTCATGTTCTGTTATATAATGCAAAGTGGCAAACTTCACTCATATGTTGTGGAGGTGAGTATCCTCCATGGACCATCGCTACGTGAACTGTCTGGCAAGCTTTGGTTTTTTGCTACTTAGCTTTTGCTCAAAGAAGTACCCTCACTGGGGGATTTCTGGTAGACAGTGTAACACTATTTCCGAACTCGATTTTGATCTCTGGTTAATATTTTGTAATAATAACAGAGTGGTTAGTTAATTGTAGCGTCAGGGCTCCGTGAGTTATCAGTCATTAGAACAGTCCAGGGTTACAGAACCAGCATGAAGCACAGGCAGAGACATAATAACATGAAAGCACAACAAAACCGAACGAGAACCTAAAACATTAACACAGAGCTAGAACATTAACACAGAGCAGAAGGAAACACCGACATAAACATGAACAAGTACTCAAACAAACTGAATAGGCCAGATGTTGATGTGCGTGAGAGCATTACCTCATACAAGGGCTAACAAAGAACTAATCTAGACACACGTGAAAGCAGCAACAAGAAGCATGAACCTAAACAATGAGGCATAGACACAGAACCAAAACAACAATGCATGGAAAAAAAACCTTAACTGACAGGTGGAGGCGGGGCTTAAGGGTTACACTTACCTGCAGGCCATCCTAGTTCTCCAAAGACTCAGGTGAAGGAGTGGCCTAGAAAAGTTTGACTGACAGCTGCATGGTAACTATGGTAACTTTGTCAACCATTCTCTTCAGAGAAGCAGTCATTAGCAGGAGCAGTAGACAAAGCAAAGCAGGGTGTGCTTCACTGGGGCCGAGTGCATATTCAAAATGTCTTCGAATCTGTCGTGTCTGAGGAATGACGCTGACATTCGGTCAGCTCCATTAAAGTAATTGGACTTGCTATTGAAATGAATAAAGAGAACACTGATGCCAGTTCACCGGGTCGCGGGATTAATAGGACAGAAGCCTGGAACGGGCTTACTACAACTTTAGCATGCGACGTCACTCAGCTTCAAGTCACGTTTCTGGGTACTGCCTACAGAATGACAATGCGTGATGATTTATAGCTAGCATGATTAAATAATAGTTATCAGTGATTTGTGATATGAAAGTTAGCAGAGAAGCAGATCGCACAGACCTGCAGCAGACTGGGCAGGGCATCTGATTGGGTGGGCGGAGTCTCAGGGGGCCGGTAGACGTGAGGCATTCTCAGGCATATTCACCATTTGTGTCACCAAGTGTCACCAAGACAAATGGTGGCCACCTCCTGTCCCTTTTAGAGGAAGTGTCAACCAGAGAGCCTCCACAGCTGGAATGATAAGATGGTTGTCTAACACACATTTACATGTAATGACACACACTTTCCAAGTACTGAGGCCATCGTTCATTCTACAAGGTCTGGGCAGACAGGAAGACAGGTTTAAATTTGTTTAAAGCCAGTGACTGGCAGTACAATGCGTCACATACAGCATAATGCTCTGCATCTCAGTACTGTCAATCCTGCATCCCATACGTGTGATCTAATCCCAGCTCTGTGTAGGCTGCACTGGGCCTCCCACTGATGACTGTAATGCCGTTATTCTCACCTCTATCAGGACCTATGAGGCGAACAGACCCTTCAAGTAGTCGACGGACGTTCATCAAAGGAAGTGCAGTCTTCATCATCTACACACCCAATCATGGTGATAGGCATGACCACACACACACACACACACGTCAGTGTGGTCAATTTGAGGGATTAAATCTCAGAAGAGCTCAGGAGTCTGATTGCGACTATGGCAACCTACATTAAGTCTGATTAGTTTGAGATTGCGCTAAATCAAAAGTAATCTATTGCAAATTCAAAGATGAGCGTTAGTTCAAACCACGATGACTTTCATCCACAGTATATGCTTGAAATAATTAACCGATATTGAATTAATGCGACTGAGTCGTCGCTCAGTTTACACAGCACCATTCCACACTCCAGTCACTCCAGGTAAATCCACGCGCACTGAGGAAAAAGCCGAGTCATAGTCCCCATGTCTGTGCCCTTTGGGGTGTGTGCGTGTGCCCATGCCCTGCTGCAATTATTGACCTAAGTGAATAGAGAAAAGCTCAGGATGAAATGAGGGCCTACACGAGACTGGCACCGAATTCACAGTTTCGCCCCCTGAGTGAGAGCATGTCATTCAGCAAGAAAGGCTGAAATTATAATCTGCTCGCTTGGGTTCCTCTCTAATTACTTATATTGTGCAAATGCAAATGCGTGCATTGAATGCATTATTTAAATCAGCCGAATTGCAGAGCTCTTATCCGTGCTGTCTGCATAACTAGACATTCAGTGACATCTCTTTTTATGGCACATTTTTAGAAATTAAGAGCGTGCAGAACAGCAATCAATACTTGGTAGCTGAGAAGATTGCTTTTGAGTGTAGCTCTTGATTGCGATTATCACTTTCAAGATTCATTGATATATTATACAATGTCTGCGATGTATTGTTCAAGGGCACCGGCATATATGTACTAGAAGTCATATTTCCTGAGGAAGTGTGAAAGTAAAATTTCCCAAAGAAATGCGTAATTAATATTCTGTGGTATTCGTAGAGATAACGCTTTGCACTTCCTAACTCAAAACAGTGTGTCAAGTGTCCTCTCAAAAGTGTCTGATGGTGCTGCAGGGAGTTCTGGACGTTTTTTGAACTTTTTCCCATTAAGCATTGGGCTCGCAGAGGTAAATGTGGTCACTGTGGTTGTGGATTGATTTATTTTTCCGTAGGTGAAACCGTCATACTCATTCTGCAATCTGAAAAACACCCTACAACTGCTGTGGTTTCTCTGGGCCGTAAAAAAATACGATTGAGCTTGTCTCTCTGGGGAATCTGAGAATCCCTCATCACACCCTGTTGAGCTGCATTCCAAACTTTACGCCTCTGAAGCTCTATTCGGGCGGGATTTGTTTTACGTAGTGGGGTAGTATAATTTTACTACAGGACGTCTGTAAAATTTAGCACCAATCCACACAGGATAAGAAATCTCGGTATAAATAAGGCCTTATTCACTGACAAAAGCTGCTAATAATTACATTACCCCACCGTCCCATGTAAAACAAATCCCATCCGAATTTCAGGTCTTGTTTTACGGTATATTGACACAGTGGGCACTGTCTGTAGGAAAGACACGTCTGCCTCTTTAATTGCTTTCTTTATATTATTTACCTATTACTATTACCACTCCTCTGAGTCCTCATTGGTTGTCTTGGTTCTGTGCCTTTTTTGAGCTGCTCAGTGAGTCTTAAAGTAAAGCCTGACACAATGACACACAAGCCTGTCCTGCATAGCCTTGCCATCTTTTTAACAGATATGTAATATGGTTATATTCGCTAATATTCCATGTAGTGCTACTGTTTACTTGTTTGGATTCTTGGCTGAATAATATATTTGGTTAGTGCTTTGACGCTACAGTTTCTAATTAACTTGAGCTTCCAGAGCCCAAGTTTACTGTTGCTAGTGCAACAACTATACACCAGTTTTAATTACAGTAGAAATCAATTCCCCCATAAGAAACCTCACAACACTGTGCACGTCTTTGAGATTAAGTCCTAAGTCCTTACATTAACCAGTTGTTCATTTTTAGGCCGTACACTAGATCTCTGACACCAGAAGCTTATTGGGGGTGTTGGAGTGTGATGTTGGTTAGTAAGACAAAGACCAGCCCATAAGTACTATCATATTAGCTTACACTGGGCCACACAACAGTGGGAACCCATTCCAACAAGGACAGAAATGGAGCATATCTAATATATATCTAATATATTTTTGAGACAGGTTCATTCATTAGTAAACCATCACATGTATTATACATTCACAGCTCCTGTGTTCTCTTCCCCTGGCACAAACAAGAGGAGGAGTTAAATCTATGCAAACGCCTCATACAAAATCTCAACCTCAGTAGGACCAAGTATTTTAAATTAAGCCCTAAATACTGAATCCCAGCTTTTCTATATACTGCCATTGCCTGGATATTTATTTTTCTCTCTGAATTTGTCAGATGGTGAAATAATCGCAAAAACCAAAACAATAAGAAAGAGACAGACAGATATATATGAAATTGGTTTTCTGAACAAACTACTAAGACCATATTTGTCTGTGACACCACACCAGCTGGTCAATATGAAGTGTAACCCAGAAGGCCATGGTGTGTAAGCAAAAGTGTGTGTGTGTGTGTGTGTGTGTATCCTGTGAGCTGGTTAGTGCACTCATATGATAGCACTGTGGTGCTATGATCACTCAGTAGCAAGAGGCACATTATAATGAGAGAGTGGAATAATCACGGTCTTGCTTTGACCTTTGGGAATGTTTCATGGTTTATACAGCGCACATTAAATTAATGTCAATTACCTCAATAGCCCCTGTGTAATTTTATACTAATTTACCCCAATTTTTAAATCGCATCAGTTATGTATTAATGACTATGCATGTGTATGAATAAAACAATTCATAAATCTCAGCAGATAAACAATGTTCATTATTTCTTTAAAACGTATAATATGATTTTTCTTAATTCCATACACAAACTATTTATCTTTTTGAGGAGAGGAGGCTGAAATATAAAATGGCTGGCTTAAAACAAACTAGAGAGCATGACAGCAAAAAGAAAAATGTAAATTTTGACACAACAAGGCAACTTTGTATTCAAACCCTTCAGAGTCCTATTTTAGAAGCTGTCACACCAGCAGGTCAAAGAAAAGGAGGAAGGTTTCTGGAGGAAGTCAAGCATGACAGTGTGTTCTGAATATTGCCTTGAGGTTGTAACCTTTAAGCACAGGCACACTTCTCTTAGGACAGTAGGTCAAAATGGTGATCAATGCCACTATTTACACCCAGGCTCACCGAGTATACGGGCAGTTATTTCTCTGCAGTTCCCTCTTTCAGATAAATGGCACCACAATAGGAAATCCAGCTCTTACTTCACCATCCCACCAAGGGTATTGCAGAACTCTGCTCAGAACTTTGCCCACTTCGTTGCATAACAATCAGACCCAGAATTCAGGCACGCAGAATTTTACAATCACTAACAGTGTTCCCAGCTCTGACCCACAATGGCGGACCGTTGATGCCAACCTATGCTATAACGAACAGCAATTCTGGAAAAGCACAAACTGTGATGATTTTTTTGTCCATGCAAATGCAAATCCCTTCCTGGTTTTTCTCTCTTCACTATGTCTAAGGCACAGCCTGTATCTTCAGTACTTCTGCATTTTACCTGGCAAAACAAAGTCTGTGCACATCCCCGCCCCACTCACTGCTCTCGTTCATTCTTCTCTTCGTCTTTGCAGAGTCTCAGCAAATACACCTGTGCTTTCCTCCCCAGGTCATCAGGTCACCTCAGGTCACCTTGGGTCACCTCGGGTCATCTGAAGTGTCAACTGTACTTGAGTGTTTAACATTTAATCTTATCTAGCACTGGACTGAATTAAACTGAATCTAAGCAAAAGTCAAGGAAGGACAAACTGGCAAACCTCCATCCACTGAAGTAAGAGCTCAACTGATCCTAGAGCAGTTCTAAGAGCGGTGGATATGCCTGAAAATGCCTCACGTCTACCGGCCCACTGAGCGGTGCACATGCTGTAGTGGTCGGAGAGTGTGGTGCATGTTGACCGTACACACTCACACACGTCCTCCACATGTAGAGCCCACAGAGGTTATTAACTGTGTGTGTAGTTGTGGTGGTTATTAACTGTGTAGTTGTGGTGGTTATTAACTGTGTAGTTGTGGTGGTTATTAACTGTGTGTGTCATTGTGGTGGTTATTAACTGTGTGTAGTTGTGGTGGTTATTAACTGTGTGTGTCATTGTGGTGGTTACTGTGTGTAGTTGTGGTGGTTATTAACTGTGTGTATCGTTGTGGTGGTTATTAACTGTGTGTAGTTGTGGTGGTTATTAACTGTGTGTGTCACTGTGGTGGTTATTAACTGTGTGTAGTTGTGGTGGTTATTAACTGTGTGTAGTTGTGGTGGTTATTAACTGTGTGTAGTTGTGGTGGTTATTAACTGTGTGTGTCACTGTGGTGGTTATTAACTGTGTGTAGTTGTGGTGGTTATTAACTGTGTGTGTGTCATTGTGGTGGTTATTAACTGTGTGTAGTTGTGGTGGTTATTAACTGTGTGTAGTTGTGGTGGTTATTAACTGTGTGTGTCACTGTGGTGGTTATTAACTGTGTGTAGTTGTGGTGGTTATTAACTGTGTGTGTCATTGTGGTGGTTATTAACTGTGTGTAGTTGTGGTGGTTATTAACTGTGTGTAGTTGTGGTGGTTATTAACTGTGTGTGTCATTGTGGTGGTTATTAACTGTGTGTAGTTGTGGTGGTTATTAACTGTGTGCATTGTTGTGGTGGTTATTAACTGTGTGTAGTTGTGGTGGTTATTAACTGTGTGTAGTTGTGGTGGTTATTAACTGTGTGTAGTTGTGGTGGTTATTAACTGTGTGTAGTTGTGGTAGTTAACTGTGTGTATAGTTCTCTAACACATGGCAGTATGGGGAGAGGGGGAAGAGGGTAGTAGAAGCATAGCTTAGGGCATGTCGAGGACAGGGAGGCTGGGGCTCTGGCCTGGGGCTTTGTGGGTAAACACAAGGGTGGGGAAGACAGCTTTGGTATCTGGTCAGGTCATCAGCAGAGCATGTGAGGGAGAGCTGAGGAAGCATTAGTGGAGCGAGTGAGATTTAAAGGTTCAGTCGGGGAGCATCTCAGGAGGTTTCTGACTCATTCTAGTTCTTGGCAGGCTGGCTTTTATCCTTCCTGTCTGGAGGAACCTAGGCTAGAGTGGGCGTGGTTCATCATTAGCCAGCAGCCCTGCATTGTTATCTCTTCCTGTCGGCTTGTTGCCACGGCAGTCGCTGTCCCCTGCAGTGGTGCTGAAATCCCACAGAACGTCCTTGTCCGTGATGCTGAGGAAGAATGAAACTGTGCAGGTAGAGGCATAGGAGGGTTTGGCAGCTGTCCACACCAGGCATCACAATACACTTGCTATTGTACATTGCAGTTGCAGTCTTGTACTGTAGGTCAGTGTCTAAAGCTCAAGTTGGCCTTAAATAGCAAATGACCAAAACAGTGTGAAGGACAAACTAGTAAGAAAAAAATTAAATGTTGAAGGATAAAGTCTTTTATTAAATCCACAAAAGTGCTCCACACAAAAATACATAAGATCACTGCAATGTGAGTGTTTTGTCATTACTGGCAGTTATGAATGATGTGGGGTTCCCCAAAGCTCAATTCTTGCAACTCTCCTTTTTGACTTTTACATGGTCCCATGAGGCCACATCTTGCAAAATAAAAAATGCTTTTCATAGTTATGCAAAAAGCACTTGTAACTACAGTCCCTTCATGTACTGTCAGTGTATGGAGCAAATGTACAACTCTACAATACTTCACCCATTTTAATGAAGACAACGTAGAGGAAATTTTGTTCGACACCAAAAAGGAGGAGTTGGTGTTTACCTTGACTCTAACTTCTAAAAAAACAAACAAACAAAAAAAATGTTTATCTCTTAACAAATGAAACAACCCCCCCCCATCACCCCGATACTAAAATCTAGTCAGAGGTATTTAAAATTATTTAGAATTTAGACATTTTCAGAAGATTTCTACGATGTTAACCAAGGCAACCAATCACATTACTTGAATTCTCAGATCTTTACACTTGTATCCAGTTAACTCCAGAGCGAACTACAAATTGCCACTTGTTAATAAATCATTTCTGGGCTTAGGACCAAAACACACTTCAGAGATTTTTGAAAAATACAAACCCAGTAGGCCTCTCAGATCAATGTCCTCTTTTCTTTTATTCTTGTTTATGTAAAGCATTTTGAATTACCTGTGTATATGCAGTGCTGCACAAAAAACCTGCCTTGCCCTAAGTAACAGAAAGTGAAATAAATCATTAAAAGAAGTCTTGCTTTATAGCCATGGGGTCCCATGTATTTAATTCATTTTGAGAACTGTTGTTGAGCACCATGACCTTTGCAAATGAATTAGAAGTTGCTGACTGTACTACTAAAGGATTCTCTCTCTCTCTCTCTCTCTCTCTCTCTCTCTCTCTCTCTCTCTCTCTCTCTCTCTCTCTCGTGTTTTTGATGTTTCTCCTCAAACTTTGGAGTAATTTCCATGAACCAGCAAAGGTTTTTTGTTGTGTTTTAAACTTAAGATAAATGGAACAGGAAAGTACCACTACCATTGTCTTTGGGCTTGCTGAATACCCTACCACTAAAGATGCCACGCAATGACTTGTCAGGTGTAGGGTGCAGGCTACAGGGCACACTGATGCAGAAAGGCCTCCATTTTCATTTCTGGCAATACTCTACTGTGTGTAGATGCATGAGATATCCTCCTGACCCCCCTCTGTGGCTGTGGGGTTAGCAGACAAATGTCAGCTTCATCATAGAATATATATACATCACCAGCATGTGATAATGTGACAAGCAGCTGGAGTATAGCAATAGCTGTTATCACTGTGTGCACACTGGTCAGGCTGTGGTGCATGCAGCTGCTTTTCTTGCAGTCTAATAAAACATATTGCAGGCAAACTAAAAGCGTCTCTCAAACAAGCGTCTCATCATGTATCAGCCCATCAGGAGACCGTCAGCAGGTCATCTTTCCCAGAATACCACCCCAGATCGCCTGTTGCTTCCACAACCCTATAGAGTCTCTTCATGTTTAATCATTGCAAAGTGTCGCCACGGTTTTCATGTGCATAGCAAGCGGGTCTCTCATGTCGATATTCCATCGGGATGTCGTTCTGGTTTTTACATCAATAACATTGATTATAATGGCACCTGACAAGGATTGGCAGGCGTAAGGATCTGAGTGACTCCGACGAGGACAAAAATGTGACGGTTGGAATGGCAGGTCTTATGGGGTGCTGGCATTATGCAGTGGCTAGTGCCTAACAAAAGTGTTCCAAGAAAGAACACAGGTCTAGATGGGGGTCACAGGCGCCTAAAGCCTGTTGATGCACATGGGGAGCTAAAGCAGCTCATCTCGTCTGATCCCGCAAAAGAGACACTGTAGGACAAGTTGCTGGAACGTTAACGCTGGCTATGATAGAAAGGTGTCAGAACACACAGTGCATCACAGCCTGCTGCTAATGGGGCTGTGTCATCACAGCGTGCACCTGCTGACCCCTGTCCACTGCAGGAACTACCTACAATAGACATGCGAGCAATTAAACAGGTCCATGGTGCGATGGAAGGAGGCCTGGTCACATTTTCTTTACCATTATGTGGATAGCAGGTATGTGCGAGTTCCCTCATCAGGGGAAGAGATGGCACCAGGATGCACTTTGTGAAAAAGATGAGCCGGCAGAGACAGTGCGGCATTCTGGGTAATGTTCTGCTGGGAAAACGTACGTCCTGGCTTTCATGTGGATGTTACTTTGACATGCAAAGCCTACCTGAACTATTTTGCAGACCAAGTTCCTGGCGATGGTATTCCCTAATGCAAGAGAATTAAGCAGCTTGCCACCATGCATAAATTGTTTAGGGATGGTTTAAGGGACATGACAGAGTTCAAAGTGTTGACTTGGCTTCCAAATCCCCCAGATTGCCTCAGATTGAGCTTCTGAGAGATGTGTTGGAAAAGCAAGCCTACATCAATATTAGCCAGGTGGTTTTGGTTAGGGCCCGTTATCTGAAAAAGCTCTCAGAATAGATACGTATTGGCTACTACCAAAGCAGCTTATGTTCAGATTCACGGTTCAAATTCACGGTCAGCCCTCTCAGGGCAGCTCGCCCTACAAGTCGTGATGGATGATGGCCACAGTGATGAATGGCGAGCACCCAGCTGCAACTTTCTTGCTGTGCTTAGTGGAGGATGTCATACAGAGCAGTGGCAAGCCAACTTTAGTCCATCAGTCATCCTTCACCACCCGCTGCCTGCAGCCACACAAATAAGGCCAATGCTTTTGTTTGTTATTTCAGGAAAAATGTCGCTCAAAAGAAAAGAGAGCGAGAGGGGATCACAGAGGCCTTTGCAATTGGATGATAGTCATGCGACAGGACTACAGATCCCAGAATTCTCAGCGCAGGCTGAGACAATCTACATCACCTAACTACTAAGCACCTGCACCTCATTTGCATTTATGCATACCGAGCATTTTCTTCATTGCCATCTTTACATGCATGACTTTTGTCAATTGGATTATTCTTACAGATTTGCCCCTATTGTTACAGTAGCCTGCCATATTTGGGTTGTCTTTTGTGCCTGACCTGGTGTGTTATTGTTCCTGCCTTTGGGATAGGACAACATTAAAATAAGCATTTTTGTACCTGGCTGCACCTGTCCATGTTTAACCATGCAGCAACCGTCAGATATATTGCTGATTGGATATATATTGCAGAGACAATATGATTGGTTTTGTGCCGTTCAAACCATGATGAGAATATACAAGTATCTTTTGGGCAATTTAAGAGAGTCACTTATTGTAACGTCTGACACGAGCAGGCGAGACGCAAGTGCAGGAGTTGAAGGGTTTATTATTTAAACTAAGCAAATATCCAAACACAACACACAGCTTTAACTAACAAAGAAGAAGCGGCGCATTGTTGAAATACAACGGGGAACAGAAATACTAACAAATGACGACGGACGCACACTGTTACTATAAATCTCAATATAAAGAAATGACCGGGATTAACCTAACAAACCAAGGTAGCAAACACGACATGGGAAAACTAGGAACAAACCAAAAGTATACATGAACCAGAAAATGAAGCACAGACCACAACGCGACTTAGAACAGCGAACACGGAGCAACCGGGGACAACTTACAATCACCGACAAGGGGAGTGGAAAACACGGGGGTAAATATACATGGCCAAAAGAGCAAGGGAACGAGACACAGGTGGGAACAATAATCAAGAGGCAGGGTTACAAATGAAGGCGGGACAAAGAGGCAGGGAAAACACTGACATACGGAACAGGACGTTGAGGGGGGCAGAGCCAGACGTGAGACATATGGGTGAACATACACCATAAAACACGTACATATACCTGGGCATTTGAATTAGACCTACTGAGCCAGAGAAAGGCATATCAGAAGCCATCTCAGCTAATTGGGTACAGCTAATTGGGTACGCCAAATTGTTATGAATAATCATTAAAAGAGTAATCATTAATTAATAATCATTTAAAGAAAGGAGTGAAAGCACAGTTGCAAATGCATATTTTGGATGATCTCATAGTGCAAGATCCAGCACATTTGGTATTTTAATGTACCTTGAAATTAAACCTTTAACCTTGTTAGACCTTTCATTTTCTTTTTTTATTACTTGATGCCATTTGTGTGTTTGAATGATCACTTGCCAAAACAGCTAAATGTTTAATAAATGCTGTTCTGGAAAAGCTCTGGTTCTGTGGTTACGGGAGGTTCAAAATCAAATCAGCTGTCTGAACATACCCTCACAGGCGCTGAGTTGCCCGTTTATCAGTTAGAAAACCCATGTTCACATATATTGTAAATTAAACAAGTTTAACAAATTTAACAATATATCATGTGACTGTGGCATGTGGTATAATTGAGGTAAACCAGCATTTATAGCATCACTGTCCCACTGAGCACTGAACGATGCAAAATCTGTGATTTTGTGAATTTAAATGCGGCAGGATACCTTATGCTTGGTATGCTGGTTCAACCATATCCAAAATGGCAGTCCTTCTGGACTGTTCATGCAAAACCTCTCAATGCTTTACTGAGAATAGTGTTAAAAGCAAACAACTACCAGTTATTAGTGATCCTGTGGATCTGTGGGACCTTGATTATTGTGTAATCCAATTAGCTATAACAACACAAATCCCCTCCACCATTTGTTTTGCAAAAGATCATCTCAGCACACATCACTTACTGAATTCATATGGGCTACAGCAGCCTATGAAGACTATGTCAGGTGGTAATGTTGTCAGAGAAGAACAAGAAAAGTGTCTTCAGTATGTATAGCATCAAACCTGGACCATTGTGGAGTGAGGAAAAAAAATGTGTCTACTCATTTCTTTTGCATCATGCTGATGGAAGGTTGAGAATTTGGCACAAGCAGCATGACTCATGGAGCTGTGCTGTTTGGTTTCAACATTACAGGCTGGAGGTGACAGTGCAATTGTGTGGGAAATGTTATCTTGGCACAATTAGGACCACTCATAGCCACTTCAAATATGTCCAGCCGGTATCGACCATCATTGTTGATGACATTGCTGCATTGTTGAAGAGCAATTTCATACCTTCATGGTCACAGTTTATCAACACTCCAATGGGCATTTCAAGCTTCATAACGCACCGTGACACAAGCCAATGAACGGCTCCAGGAACATGACGAGTTTTCATGCTTTGAGTGGCCTGCTCAGAGCGTAGATCTTGACTTTATGGAGCATCTTTGAGATTAGATGAAAGAGCCCATTTGCAATGAGGCTGTGCAGACGTCCCTTTTTGCAATCTCTTTTGGCAATGAGCGTGAGGAAAACAATTTGACAATCGTGCTTCCTGTCTCTCTTGAGATGAAAGAAAAGCTTTGTTGGCAGATGCCATAAAGTGCTAGTGGTAAGGATGATGGTGATGAGACTGCCATGAAAACAGCACAGTGTGGATTTAATGAACATAAATTAGGTAAGTGATTAAACATGCTTTTATTTTTGTAACTCAAAAGGCTTTTTTATGTTGTTCTAGAAGTTGCAGTTTGAGCCATCTTGACTCCAAAGAGGCTTCTTTAGCTCCTTTTGGGGAACCCTATTGTTCTGATTACAAAGCAAGTTAAATAACTGCCTAGGTTAGCTAACATTAGTTAGGTGCCTGTAGCTATTTTGACCTGTAAGTAGCCAACAACAACTGGCCATCATTTGATTTTGGTACATTATTTGGTACATCTGATTATTCAGAGTGGACAAATATGGGGTCACGTATGTGGTCACTGCAAAACACTGAGACTTTTTATGCCCATATTATATCTGCCAAATCAACTAGCAGCTTCTTCTACAGCCAAGGCCACAGTAGTAAGCAAAGTTACAGACTATGTGTATTTAGTAACAAAAACATAAAATCTGTTACAGAAGAACTGGATAAGAGATGGCCAGATTGGGCGAACGCAACAAAGGTAGATCTTCAGAATAAACCAACCTCAATATGCATTATTTCTCAAGTTTGTGCAAAATATACTTAAATTTGACAAACACTCAAAGCAAATAAAACCAACATATTTTCAATTCTGTATACATTTTTATAAAGATAGATTCTCTCTAAGCATTTTGTTATGCTTATTTTCTCTGCTGCTATGACTTCCTGCAGGACTGCTGTGTCTGCTTACGCACATGCCCGTGAGAAAATGATCTCCAGAGTGCAGTGTTCTCCAGCTTCATTTCTAACACCTAGTGTCAAAGACGGTGTGCAACAAACACATTTTACGCCACAGCGGTGTATTCCAATGCATTTCGCAACCATGCAGCAAGGAAAGCACGTCTTGGGCTAAATGGGTAATATACACAACAACCTGCATGAGTTGCACACGCACAGCTGCCAGAGAGATGGATGTATTATCGATCCGTCAGACCCGCTCTAGCAGGGCAGGAGCGTTTGGGTCGGCTGCGGGCTCCACGTACAGCTGTGGTGCAGAGCTGGGGAATGCCGCTCAGTACGTCACACTGCGATTGGCGCGGGGTGAGAAGGCCACGCCTCTCCGCCCTGGCTGTGCCTGTAATTTACACCCCTCCCAGGAACGCTTCACTTTAGCACTGACCTTAGACCTCGAGGTCAGACCGGATTGATCACGCAGGGAAACCGGTTTGTGTGTGTGTGTGTGTGTGTGTGTGTGTGTAGGCAACGCTTCTGATTGGCATGATGAAGAAAGCTTCGCTGGGCTATTATCATTATCCCCTAATAACAGACTTGCTAATCTTTTCACAGGCTCTGGTAAACACTGCATTTGTGTTTAAGCTACTCTGCTGTCTGAATGATGACACTAATGAGGATTAGGAGATTCCCTCAATGGTCCCTTGAGAGATGCTCCCTGCTGGCTATATTAAAGGTTAAAAAATAGTCTTAACACACAGATGAAAAGTCAAATGGCTATGCAGTGCAAGTGATTTGGTTGAGGGACTCAGCACACAAGGCCACATTATGTCACATAAGACATGGGTGATGAAATATTAGCTACAATTAAACATTAAACAATTCCCATCTGATCGCTCAGGTGAATAGTTCTGTTGATGTCAGCTTTTAAAAAAAAAATACTGTATATGACTATTAATACCAGTGACTGGAGCCTGAAGATCAGTTCACCAGATAGCTAGCTGAAAATCACACACTTACCAGGCTGCTGCTCTAGACGGGGTCTGATGTAGCAAAGCAGTGTGTGGTAATAACACTGTACTTTCACCAGAGATGAAGGTGACTAATGCTGCTCCCACAATGGGATATGTGAACAGAGGGCTCTTAATTAGCATGGAATCAGCTTAATTAGCATTAATTAGCCATGACAAATTACTTTCTGTTATTAGGGTCTATTAGATGGGATATAAAATGTAACTTTTTTTTTTTTTTTTAAGAGGTTGCATATGTCAGTTTATGAGCCAAACCAAACCACACACTGGAGTGCACCGCTGGGCCATCCTCACCTCTAATCATCCCTGATGCAAGCAGCGTTAACATGAAAAAGTGGGAAAAAACGATGGGGTTAAACCGATGTTAACAAGGAAAGCATCTCCTCTAAGAGAAGAATGAAAGACATGCTCCATGGACCAGCAGTGAGCATGTGTGCAGTCGTTAGCCTGTGTCGTGCTGGACCAGACGATAGTCAGGGCACAGTCGACTGGGTTGTCACTGCAAAGCAAGAATAACAGGGTTCCACCATCTCCCTCTGCAACGGCACGCTAACTTTATATATTTATAAATAAGCTACTATATTTGATGTGTAGCCTAACCAATGTGCGCGCATGTATGCGTGTATATATAAATAAAAATCTGAAGAAGATTCCAGGTAAGTAATTGGGAATTTACTTCTCTGGAAACCTTGTGCACTTCACTACAATTTTTAGTTGGCATTCGGCCAAAAAAAAAAGCAAGGCAGATTTAGTGGTCCGAGCATAATGAAGTGGGCGCTGGTCATGTGTGTGGAGCCAGCGCTCAGAATGAAAACCCACTCCATTTGGATGAACCTACTGCACGGCGAAACACCTGTTCCCAGGTAGTACGAGAAACGTAATAGAAACGACGAATCAGTAAAGGAATCTACATTAGTGTGCAAACAAACCGTACATCATCTGATTTGTCCTTTTTTATTATGTTTAAGAGCATTTCTATGGAATCTGCTATACAAGTTTTATGTTGTTTATTAATTAAGTTTCCACATAAATCCAAAGGCCAACCAAAAACGTTTAAACCAATGAAACATCAAACATTCTAAAAACAGCAGGAAGAAATGCTAAACTCTTATTTAATCAGTGTGTTATATATTTAGTGGCTGATGTGCAGGAGAAAGACGCCTCTTTAACGATCCCATTTATTATCCACTGTGGGAGCTACAGATGGTGTGCGTGAAGGAGACGGCTTCTGGCCACAATGATGACTTGTCGTGGTGACTCTCTGCTGCCACCAGCGCCGGTAAAACTGCAGATATCCGTACGAAGAGGGACTCATACCACACTGCTGCCTCGCTGCTTAACGCTTCATCACATACTGTATGAGCAGTGGCTAAAGACACCATAAATAACTCAATGTGAAAGTCACGGTCTGTAGTTAAAAATGTCCATCAAACATGCAAGTGACAGCTACTGTACTGTGTAGGGCTGTATTACAGTACCTGAATATATATCTGTGCAATTCAGTCAGTTACAGTTTTATGATGTGTACTTTGTGGAATCTGCTGTCTGATGTTCTTCGGGGCTGTAAATACCTGAGAGGAAGTCTACATCAAAAGGATGGAGATCTATACATCAGGCTTCGCTTCAGTGTTCACGTGACTCCGTCACCTGGGGAGCCAGCAACACAGCGGTGGCGTAGGGAGGGAGGAGGCCCTTACCCCCCTCCCAACCCAGCTCCATGCAGCCTGCATTAATGTTTATTCATAGAGATGTGGCTCGATGACTCGGTCCACTGAGATGAAACAGAGGAAACGTTTACATGATTTACAAGACTTCAGCAACTGTACAGGACATGTTACTGAAAGCACTGTTCTGGTACAAGCACACGCGCACGCATGTGTTTTGGCATTGCACAATGTATTTTGTGCCACATAGAAGTCTTTTGTTTCCATATAAAGGGACAGAATGAATGGTCCCTTTAGGTTGTTTAAATGAACACTCTGGGCAGAAAGACAACCACAGTCCATGGCTAGTGTGTAGCTTAAACAAATATATAAATCAAGGAGCACAAAACCTCAGTTAAGCAAATCTATCAAACCATAGTACTCAATGACCAAACAGCACTCAATGACCAAACAGAACTCAATGATCAAAGAAAACTCAATGACCAAGCAGAACTCAATGACCAAACAGAACTCAATGACCAAACAAAACTCAATGACCAAACAAAACTCAATGACCAAACAAAACTCAATGACCAAACAAAACTCAATGACCAAGCAGAACTCAATGACCAAACAAAACTCAATGACCAAACAGAACTCAATGACCATGTGCCTCATTTGCCAGTTTTTTAAGCGGCTCTCGTGCTTATAGCATCCAGGTGCCTATTTCATGAGCACCAGCAGTTGATCTAGCAGTAGAACGCAGATTGAAACCTCCATCCAGGCATCTCCGGTATAAAGGAGGAAATCTGTGTGGAACCCTAGGTGTCTGGCCTGGGTGAGATGCTCTCCAGTTCCGCCAGCACCACGCCTCTGTAGCGGTGCTCCAAGGCCTCCATGTAGTCCAGGTAGTCGCTCACTCTGTAGCCCCGGATGGGCTCCTCCTGCAGCAGGGGGACAGGCAGATGTTTGCGACAGTCAATGTGGGTGAGCACACGAGGGCTTCGCCGCAGGCATAGCAGAAAATGGAGGAGGTGGTCAGGCCTCCCATGACATTCTCTGATGCTGCTGTGAGTTGGGAACAGTGCGTTGGCTGTAGAAGAAGCTTCTATCGAGTTTTACAGACAGGGCTACACTCTTGTTATGCATCACATATGAAAGCGTGGAGTGCTTCTCAGAGACTTGGATATTATAATGGGTCCATCTATGAGAACAGGTTCTGATACATTAGCCAATGTATGTATTTAATAGAAATTTAATATAGAAACTACAGTGCACCGTGATTTCATGTTGAGGTCATGAGAAAAGCTAATTACTACAAAGAAGATTCTGATCTCTGCTTTAACAAACTTGAAACCTCCCACCTACTTATTTTTGGAAAACTCCAAATTAAATTCGAACTTGCTATAAATGGAACGTAAAAGTCTGCTAATCCTCAAAGGATAAACGTTCAAAAGATCTTCTAGAGACGGAGGTGATTTGCCTACAACAACGGAGAGCCGTGGTGCTGAAGAAGGACCTGAGCCTTCAACTGGGCGACGCCTAATGAACACTGACATCTTGCTGTGTATAAGCGCTTTGGCTGAGACAAAGGGAAATTCATTTCATTTAATTTCCTTTGAGTCAGCACACGGATTTAAAGCCTTGAAATGACTCCTCGAGATGCAAAAGGACAGCACAGGACGCGGAGATGAGAGAAGGAACAAATAAATCCACGTGGATGGAATATTAAAAATGTCTGCAGT
Organism: Brachyhypopomus occidentalis; assembly: GCA_020368025.1. NCBI lineage: Eukaryota > Metazoa > Chordata > Actinopteri > Gymnotiformes > Hypopomidae > Brachyhypopomus > Brachyhypopomus occidentalis. The sequence continues at coordinate 9,942,230 of JAGXOD010000021.1, read as the reverse complement.
GTAAGCAACTTTTGGTCGCAACTACAGACTATAGCACCCAGAAGCAATTAGGGGTCCATTTGGCAGACATACAAATTAGACGACTAATTGAACCATATGAATCTGCAAGCAAGCAATTAGCTATAAGTATGTCAAAGCAAGTCTTAAAAAATTTGTTGCTGATTAAAATTAGTCATTTATATACAACAATACTGTTAACTTCTAAATACCGTAAGCAAACAAATATTTAACAATACGTCAAAATAAATTGCAACGTAGATTTATAAATTAGATTTTGGAATAGGTCGACAATTTATTTCCATTTTTAGATGGATGCATTTGCCTCAGTTGTGAATAATGCAACATGCATAACAGGTGGAATTTGCAGATGATAACAGGTATTAATATGTATGAAAGCAGTGCCAGGTGGGCACTCTCTGTTCAACCAACACACGAGGCCGTCGCGGGGCTGGGAATTGCATAAGGGCTTTTTACGACACCCCGCAGGTCAACCACTGTCTATTACTGGTGAAGAATAATGACGGATTTGGCAGGGATTTCCTGGCCTGTTTGCGGAGCAGCGGCGCTGGTCCAGTGTAGGAGGCTGGCGAGTTCTCCGGCCCCAGAGAAAGTCCCCGCAGCTCAGAGCCGCCCACACACGCACGCAGCACAGCCAAGCAGCTTCCCACGGTGCGCAGCGGCAGCAGCGGCAACAGAGGCACAGCTGTCTGGCGAGACGGGCCTGCTAATGTTTAACTGCATCTTCCAGCCTCGTTTGGCTGACGTTTGGCCATTTGGAATATATAAATCATTTGGATATTTGCTGAGCATACTGGCCTGTACTGGCCTGAAGGGAGACAGCCTGGCACAGAGTGTAACGTCACCCCTGGCACAGAGTGTAACGTCACCCCTGGCACAGAGTGTAACATCACCTCGGACACAGAGTTTTGTTGCTATAGTATTTTTTTTGCAGTTCAGTTTCACAAAGCTGCTGTTATTTAATTGTTTAATATCTCTCATTATGAATATTTAATCTTTGTTTATTGTATATTAAATCCATTTCTATTTTTCTTATAAATTATTTTTAAATTCAGTTAAAGTCAAATTCATTTACAGATTAAGTTTCTCATTCAGAGATTGTTTTGTCCATTACACCAGTGCCAATAATTTCTAAAATCTCAACTGGCTTTAATACTTTATATCTATTAATTTGCCCAGCCATAAATGCCTCCCAAGTCCCAAGCCTTTTTCAAATCAAAATTGAAATGTCTTCTGCCGTGTCTTTGATTCAGTTGGTGGGCTATGCACTGCACCCATTGCTGTGTTTTCAATTTATTTAGATTAATCTCTGTGAATTTGTTTTGGATCAAATATTCTAGTTTATTCCAGTTCTCTTCTTTCTTTTATATAGGCCTATTTAATAGGTTCAATCCTTTTGAGTTCTCTAGTTTACTTAAAGCACTTTGAATGACATTTTTGCTTGAAATGTGCTATATAAATACTTGTGCCTTGACTTTATAACTCCCACCACAAATACAGAATCACCAGCAGTGATTCTTGGCCCACACACATGTGGACACACACACACACACACACACACACACACACACACACACCCCTAAAAGTCTAAAAGTCTGTGGGCGTTGGACAAAGCTCTGGCAGCGAGCCAACCCTCCTGACTGGCGAATGACAGGCAACTGTTTTGAACCACAACAGTCAGGCTACATCGTGACTATGCTCGGCCGCTCGGAGAATTGGCGCAAAATCACATTCCGTGGACAAATCTCATTCGTCTTACTTTCCTCCAGACATATGCCATTAGTGACAAATTAGTAATGGCAACTCTGGCTATTTATGCCCACCTAGTAGGTACATGTCACCTCATTTGAAGCTAAACTTTTAAATGGTGATTAAAAGATGTTAACTGTAAGTCCTCCAGACACTATATTCTGCCAAATCTTGTGGCAACTGAACCGAGCAGAATTCCTGAGTGCTCGTAGAAGAGAGTGGTGAAAACACATCGAGTGGCTCCTCACAACCCTTAACACAGTCCACAGTCGTTAGACGAAGACTCGTAGCCAAAAAACACGTGGAGATAATCACCACAGCGACCGACAACACCACACAGGAAGACGAGGTGTAAGTACGCAGACAGATTAGGATGTGAAGCAGACACAGGTGCGTATGGTGAAGAACAGGGACATACAAATCACCAGACAAACAAAGGGGAAACCGCTATGGATATGGAATTGGTATGGATTTGAAAAGTCAAATACTTTTAAGTCTGGAAAGGACAATTAAAAGAAACTAACATTTCACTCCTTGACTTCTATACATTGCATTATTACTATTATTATTATTAAAACAGTAAGCATAAATCCAGAACCATTTTAAAAAATCAAGATTTCATTTTGTGCAGTATTATCCAGCCCTACTTGGAAATATCAGAACAATTATCAGGACAAACACAAGAACCATTATCAGGACGAACAGGAACCATTATCAGGACAAACAGGAACCAATATCAGGACGAACACAAGAAGCATTATCAGGACGAACACAGGAACCATTATCGGGACGAACATTAAAAGGGGCCACTTTCCTCTTAGGTGCATAAACACCTGTAGCTCTAAATGCACAGGGCTTATATTATATTTAAGTCTAATCAAGAAAGAAATATTAGCTAAAATTGTTACATTTAAAAATATTACCAAGTCTTTGAAAAATCTTTGGCGTCTCCCTGAGCAGACATCACTATGGTGTGTTTTTGGTGTGTTTCTCTTTTTTTCAGAGAGGGGGAATTATTGTACAGTGGCAGGCAATTGCTTTTGAATTGGACAGAACAAAGGAGAGCATTATTCCAGTTTGATTCATGTTTCATCAGAGTCCTGCAGAACGGATTCACTTTGTGTCCTCCTCTGCATTCGACTTCTGAGTGACACCAAAAGCGGTTTCAACATGCAATTTCCATTTCAGCCTTTAATTTCGATTAAATACGGATACGTCCGGAATTCTCAGGACGTGGACCGACAATCCTTTCGTGCATGTGCCTTGCGGGTGCTGATGTTAACCCCGCTGCCCTGCTGATCCAGGTATTCACCTTTTGGGTGCCTGCGAGGGTGTGTGTGTGTGTGTGGGGGGGGGGCTCACCTTGAGAAAGACCTGCAGGTCCTGGGTCTGCGCATGCTGCAGGATGTCCTGCTGCAGGTGCTTCAACACGGAGACACACATGTACACCTGGTAATCAGGCCCCATGATGATGCACGTGGCCACATAGTGACAGATCTCGGACCAGTCCAAATAGTTCCAGAAGCACTGGCCCAACCACTGCACGCACATCTTTGAGGGAAAAACGAAACAGAAACACACAGTTAGCTCGAAGAATGTTTACCTCCTGTTAATATTACATCATCTGCTGCACCAAAAACACTGACATGTATCGCACGGCCATACAGTTGTACAGCTGCATGAAGTCGTGTCCTGAGCCTGTCCCTGTCCCCGTCCCCAAGTGTGGACAGACAGTGCATATTACACTTATGAGGGCAAGCCGAGAACAGTCACACCGCCAAGCAGCAAGAAAACGTCATGCTGGGGAATAACTTGGGGGAATTTTAAAAAGCTGTAGCCTTAAATATCAGAAATTACAATGAGCAATATCAACCCAGAACAACACAGGATTGTGCTTGATTCCATCCAGATGGCTCAGTCCTACCACCACCAACGAATCACCGATATAAAATGTTTGCATCTTACTATGTACACAACCATGTTAATACATGTAATAAATGTGCGTAATACAGTCATGGAAATGTGAGGGTATAAAAGGCGAGAGAAAAATCGCCACTGCGTGCGTTGCACTAACAAGCTGCACTAATCCCAAGCAGCCACCAGATGGTGCTGGAGAGCCCGCGCTCACGGTCGTGAGATTTTGCATGTACCTGGGAAGGAGTGAAGCCAGACATCCTGAACGCTGAGAAGACAAGAGGCACCTCGGCCTTTAGCAGCATCTCCACGTAGTGAGCAGTGCAGGAATACAGGGGCGGGATCCCAGACTGCGCGATCTCCAGTGGGAGATGCACCTGTACGATTACAAATGAATAACTAAGAGCTGCAGGCCTCATTAGAGTCAGCACATACTTATACGACACAAACACATGGTGGAGAACACATACAACTACAGATTCTGTTCACACAGGTGATATGAACACTAAATAGAAATGAAAGAAGCAGTGTTAGAAGTTAAACCTTATATACTAGCACAATATATACTTATATATACTTACTTGACTTCTGTTGGCCAGTCAAACTCAAATTTACTAAATAAGATCATTCAAGATAATCTACATGGCTTATTGGTCTATGACTATCATAATTAATAAATTGAGTTAGTCTTTGTTAAATGTGGCTTGACTTTGTTAGTCTTTCATTATCATAATAAATTGCACTCATCGTTGTCTGATACAGAACTTATTTTGTATTACATCTGGGTATATCAACACTGATTTTAGCAGTATTCTAGTTTAAGTTTATCTTTGACTCTAACCTACTGTACTTTTGAAAGTCACTCTAGATGACACTTGCTAAATGCAGAAAACATGAATGTAAATGCAGAAAACACGAATGCTCTGTAGCAGCCCAGTGGCGGAGGGAGCTAGGAGAGTAATCATCAGTCGTGCAGCGCTGTGCGTGAAAGGCCCGTTGGCTTGCAGCAGTCACGCCGACGCCAGCGACACACACGCGCTCGCGCTGCACGAACATTATCACCTCCTGGATTTATATATCTGCAGCTGCACTAAAATGAGCAAGAGCTCACTCAACAGTGTAGGTGTTGATTCAACACAGGTTCTTGCTGTAGTTGATCGTGTCCCCCCCCCCTCTCTCTCTCCATCTCTCATATTCTCACACCCTCTCCCCCTCCATCCCCCTCTCTTTGTCTTTCTCCATCTGTCTCCCTGTCTCTCTCTCTCTCCCCCGTGCTGCCGTACTCTGCATGATCTGCATGCACCCCATATGCAGCATCCTATAATCAGATACACACTCCTGTATGTGGATCATATACACACTCACACACACAGCCGCAGTGCTGCAATTCCATTACCTGAGACCTGTTTACCCCGCCCTGCACGGAGACGGACTGCCCTTTTCAAACAGTGCGGAGACAGTGACAGGACCCGTGCCCCGCCAACCTTATCATGCTTAGCATTTAACCAGAAAACCACGAAGGCATTTGGACTTTCGACATACAGCTCGGCTAGAGATTCGACGGAGGACTAAAACACATGTTTTGTTCAGTTTCTGGCAGTCGGCAGGGCCTTTTGGCATCTCAGTTCAGTGGACATTCAACAGCAGCGCTAGGGGGACGGTGCAGTCCGCCGCTCAGGGGCTCAGGCAGGGGCGCGTGCTGCTGCGCTCGCTCTGGTTTTTCCTAAGTTGCCCAAGGACGGCGGGGGAGGGGCTGGCAGGAAGCAGATTTTTGCCGTGGCGTGTGGAGGGGAAGGGGGTGACTGTGATTGGGAAAGAGCTCCCTTCCAGAGAGGCTGTGAAACACAGATGAGCAAGACAGGAAGGAGAAGGGGAAAACCGCTGGTCACCTCCTTCCATCTGAGGGGAAGGAGGGAGGCGGGGCGTCGGGGAGGGGTCACGTGCACGGCTCGGGTTGTGCAGGACTCACAGAGGCGTAGATCCTGGGCGGCCAGAGGAAGGCGGAGGTCAGCAGGCGTGAGAAACGTAGCAGCAGGCTGAGGGAGCGGCCGGCGTCTCCACACATCAGCAGGAACACGGTGGAGGCGAACCAGTCGTGACCAGGATAACCCCACCGCAGAGAACCTCGGACAGCAGGGGTCAAGGAAGGGCCAGAGCAGCTTCTTAGCCTTGGATTACGACTTTCTCAGCGTTCAAAATGTGCAAAATCATCTCAAAGTCATCGCATCAAAAAAAGGAAAAGAAAAAATAAAGCTGCTATTGGTTTGAGTTTAGAACTAGGAGCTTTCAAACGACTATATGTGGTACACTGCATAAATACATCTAGAATTATTTACCTGTACATAGCATTTTATTTTATATAAATAAACTATCATTTTATTTCATTGTGTCTGAGCAAGAAGTTAGTTAATTGTCTATGATTTCCTGCTGAAAGAGTTTTCAACATTCTCATTTTGATCCATTCTTATTATGATACTTTTCTATATGGTGGCATGTTTTACAGTTGTTGATCTCTAAATACATTAAAATAAATATCTACAACATAGCATGCTCTTAACCATGCGTTTGCAGCAAGCGTATTCAAGCATACTCAAACTGCGTACACAAGACGATCCTGTCAGGGACTACGTGACAAATATGAACCTAAATGCATCTTTCTATGAAAACCCCCTGTATACCCTTTTTCCATTTAAATGTGTGACAGCTGGAGGCGAAATTCATGCTGAGATGGATTCTCGCTGTGTTGCGGAGCACCAAGGATACACAGATCAGTCTGGGGAGTGATGCGTTGGGGAGTGAGGCGTTGGGGAGTGAGGAACTCCTGGGTATGTTTGAGTAGGAGAACCAGGTCCTGCTCCGAATCCTCCTTCAGTAACTTCAGGAATAAACCGTACCTAGCCAGACAAACACACGCCTCAGTCATACGCCACACCTGAGACAATTTCGTCTGTTCAGCACGTTCCTAGGGAAATTTACAAGTGTTACGAGTCAGCAATTGAACTGAGAGAGGTCGTAAAAACTGAACTGAAGCACAAGAGCTTTCCAAGAGGTTTCGGACAGAGGTCCTTCATCAGCCTTGCAAGCAGAGCGTTCCTGGAGTTCTAGGGGGTGAAGCCAGTTTATGTTCAAAACAGGAGACTTAACTTTTGCTGCATGAGGTTCTAATGGTTTCTTTACATTTCCTTACTTTACATTTCCTTACTTCACTGCCACTGCCAACATGGACATTAAAAATGTATACATGGTCACTTGGGGGGGTGGGGGGGGATATTAGTAAAAATAAAGGTACTAGACAAAATCTCATGTGTCCAGACATTTGGCTCCTGTGAGTGGTGGAAGCGGAGGTAATCCAGCTTCATAGATAGCGTCAGCCAATCTTCCTGCACCTCCCAGCGTCCTGCGGAGTCTCCGCCGGCACGCACGACTCCTCGCCGGCTCCAGCGCCCCCTCCAAACACCCACCTGAGAGAGACGTTCACGCCCAGCTGTTCCACAGTCGTCAGGCTGCGAGTCTTCACGTGGTGCTCCGCCACTATAAAAGACACCATAAAGACCAAATTAACTTTACGCTACAACGCCATCAACTCCGGCCATCCGTCTTGATTTGATTGCTGGGAATGTGGCACAGGGCGGCAGCGCAGCGGGGCAGAAAGCCTTGTAAAATCATACATTCCCATCACCAAGCCACATTAGGCCCCAGCCAGGATCAGCTGTGCCGTGTCCATTTATCAGAGTTTAATGCGGGCTTAATTGGCTAACTGCTCTTGGTGAGAGTTAAATGAGGCCTTTGATGTGATTATAGGGACACTCCTCCATTGCCATTAATATGGGAACAATGGCAGGACTGTAATGATGACATAATGCAGATAAATATGCGCCCGGCGGGGCAGGCAGCCTTAAACGGCTGGGAGACCAGGCGACAACACCATGCGGCGTTCACCCTGCAGATGGATAAATGTGTGTGAGCACTGGATGGACAGATGGGTTTCAGTTGAGGGTGGTAGCGATTATTATTAACAGGAGAGAAATGGGACAGGCTCAAATCACCAGAACAGGCGACGGAAAGTGGAAAAATGGAGAGAGAGGGAGGGACGGGGAGAGAGAGAGAGAGGAAGGGAAGTGAGAGAGAAAAACAATTACGTCAGAATGTCAGTATGGAGTATTTAGGCAATGTAATCTATAGCATGTTTCTCTGATGTCAAAGCTGATCAGTAACTTATGTTTGTGACTATTAAGTGAGTTCCAATTGAAAGACAAGTACTCGTAATTAAGGATGATTCCAAATCTGAAAACGATAGCTCTTTAGGATATAAAGGAAAATTTGAATTGGTAATTTAAAATCAACTCTGCAGGGCTGTGTCTTGAAGCGGAAATAAAAGGTGTGTTTAATAAATGAAAACCCCACAGAGCCTGAACTATGTGCCTATTTTTTTTTTAATAAATGAGCAGGGTAACGACTGAAAAGGGAGACCTTTATCAGTGCAGGTTCATAATACAGCACACATACATACATAATAAAACAGCTATAATACAGCAGGAGAAGACAAAGCCCCAACAGGTATGTGGTGAGAGGGGCTCGGCACGGACACTGGCCTTTGTATTCCGCAGGTGGGAAGAAGCAGGTGGACGGGGTGGAGGACAGACTCTGCACCACAGCCTCCAGGAGATCAACCAGCACTGCAGGGCAACACAAAGACCTCGTTAACCCAGCCGCTCCAGGAAAGGGCCGCCCACCTCGCCCGGAGGCGGATTAGGTTCCGAGGTCGCGTCCACGTTACAGGGCCGGGGCCGAAGTGCCCGACAGGCGCGGACGCTCAGGCTAAGGGGAAAAACAGAAGCCACTGCACCGCAGCATCCGAAGCGATGAAACCGCCGTGTTTAAAAGCCCTTTGCTCGCAGACCTTTAATGTCATCCTCTGAAAACCTGACCCTGCTCTTGTGCTTTTGAGAAGCTCGCGTGAAGCTTTTCTTTTTAACAAACTACAGGGCACATAATGGATTTGTAAATGTCAAGAAAGCACTAAATGTCATAATATAAGCAGAAATAACTATGTTTTTTTTTTCATGAGATTTTTATGCATCATTCGCAGGAAGAGAAACAGACCTCCTCAGACCTTATGGCCACTGACCTTACGATACACTAAAGAATCGACAAATGAAGATGCTCATGTATCTTAAAACATACACTGGCTCTGCAATAATTATGGAACTACATTGATGCCAATATTACAAATTAGTAAACCAGGCACGATGTTTATGAAATGCCAGGTTTTCTAGACCTAAGCCTTCACCATAAGCCTTTGCTGAAGCCTCTTTGGACTGACCAAAGCTAGATAGTTCAGAGATGCTAGCCAGGTCATTAGTAGCTGAGCAGGTAAGCGTGAGAGTAACAACACATGTTAGTTCTGCGATTTTGAAGTCTGATCTGAACAGCACTGTACTTTTAATCCAGAGTACTAAAGTCCATACCATTTCCAGTGAGGATGCTGGACTTTGAAGTCAACACTTTGTAATAGTGTCTCCTGCAGTTGTCCATCCACGTTTCGTCTCTCTCCGAGGCCTTGGACGACATCAGGAAAGTGCAGAGCTCAGAGTCTAGGGAGGGGGGGGATGGGGGACAACACAAACAAAAACCCCACAGTAGTAGAAATGAAACCTTATGCACCTTTTCACATCGTTATTAACTGGCCGATTACCGTAGAAGGGTGCAGAAGGCTGGCGGGGAGGGAAAACGCCGCCTTTGACATGGCAGCAAACATCACGGCGTTCGCTCGCTCCAAACGGAACGTTTAGCTAGACGGACTCAATTACATCCGTGTCATTAACTGAATGGGTAGCGATCGCGCTCGTGCACACGACCCAGCTAGAGGAGACAGAACCGAGCAGCTGCGAGTCGCAGGTTTGTGGATATGTAGCGGGCAGACAGCTGTCACTTTTAAATAAAGATTCACTGCTTTGAAAGCGGAGAGGAGAGTTGGGGTTGGGGGGGGCAGTTGGGAGGGGAGGCTGATTCTCTCACAGCCACAGACAGAAAGCATTCATGGAAATCCTGCCTTGCGCCATATTTATACCGACTCTGCTGTGAGGGGGGAAAAAGACATCTGCACACTTGATTTTTCTATTGGCAAGAGTGAGAAACAAAATCAGATAAAGGTGGGATGTTAAGTCCATGGCAGAAGGAGCACACCTGTGGTGCTAGATCTGCAATGCTACACCTAGGGAAATGTAAGCTGTGGACAGCTGGAAATCGCCAGCCAATTATATCGCAAATATGGTCATGAAGACTGTCTGGAGTAGACAGACATGTTTAAGCAGTCAGAGGGTCACAATCATAGAAATCCAGTACGGTTAGACTTGATATCATACTTAGTATGGAGGCTGTTGAAAAAAGCAGGAAAGATACTGGCATCAATTTTTACGTGATGCATAAAAATTACTAACTATTTAATTATTTAATGTCTGTTTTGCCTGGAAATGAAATAAACGAAGGGCTGCTCTCTGCAGCACAGTCCTGAAGCCACAAACTACAAAAGCAGAGAGCAACTAAAGTATTCCGACAGCTGCGTTGAAGAATTTGGGACAGACTTACTAAGCATTTTGCATGTGCTAATGCGTTTTGCATGCTTATTTATCAAAAGTGCAGACACCAGTGAGCTGCAGTTTTTAATTCCTCCCACTTCATGAATATGCATCTTAAGAAGTGGCACTGTTGAAGCGCAAAATTAGGGGAGGGGGTTATGCAAATGAACAAGCTGCATGAACTGAGTGGGAAAACGGTGTGCGTCTTAACGCAGAGGAGGAGAAGCCACAGTGTCACGGAGGCTGCCGGCAGAAAGAGAGAATACTTCACCAGAGAATTGCTCTCACATGACAGACAACGAGGTAATAAAATCCTATGGAGTGCCAAGTGACATTACATTGTCATTATTTAAAGAAAGACAAGGTGCCACAGAGTAGCTGCGTCGTTCCTGTCCTCACAAAACACCTGGCTCATTCTGTGTCCCACACTCATTTCCCCGGCGCTGTCCTCTTGAGGACACTGGCGTCCCAAGCGGGACATTATGTCAGTTATACAGCGTCCACTATCACATGTTGAGACTGCAGCATGCAGAGGTGGATTCACTGGGCATGAAGTTTGTCAAAATATTGTGTCTAGTGTATAGATAATAATTGTTATTGTGGTTAACGTGTGTCTGTCGTTAGGAACAGAAGTGTCAGGGTTGACTATTCGGTGATGGTGTCTCCTCTACTGGTCATTTTGTGTACAGTGCGCTATAGAAACGTGACACAGAAAAGCTCTTGTGACATAGTTTGTTTAACTACAGTTGTTACTGTTATTTGAGTAACTTGACATTTGGAGAGTTAGAAAATGCGGTATCTTTACAGACTATGTTTTAGACCTACAGCCGATAGCCATAGCGTGTGCCTTTTCATGACCCCACCGAAGAGACATTTATGCTCTTAAGCCAATAAAGATGGCACCACACCTGAACCCAGCGCCGCTGTCATGGTCGCTCACAGTAGATGATACAGACGTGAGAGCGGAGGTTACACATCCAGCATGGATTCCTGCTCAGTAGCTGTGGGTCCCCTAACGAATTCAGTGCTATAGATGGAAATCTGGTTCACGCCTCCATTTCTCTCTGGGTGTTTTGGAGGGATTTTGTTGAAGTGTCTCCGCTATTCAAATGAGCAAATGCAGCGGTAGGTTCTGATTCATGGGCTAACAGACCAGTTTAAGAGACCTGCTGTGGGTCTGGTGTGGGTGTCTTACCTTGTTTAGTCCGGCGTGTCTTTGGTACATCGAGGACATAACAGGAGGGCAGAGGACATGTGGAGAACATTGGCCAAGGGTATGGCTCATCCCCCTGAAAGTCCCAGAACATTACCGCAAAACATTAACGCAACCCCTGGTTAAAAATAAAATCACTGTGAAATTTCTTTTCTGTTATCCATAAAATTAGTTCACTGGGACACAGTCAATAAATAGAACGAGTGAATACAAAGATGCTACAAAACAATGTAAAAGCAAGAGCAGGCGTTAAAGTGGCGTCCCGGGGGCTTTATAAGCCTGCGTGGTTTAACACGGCCACTACCCCACCGGCTAATGCAGCTCATCATGGGCTTGATAAATAGCTGAGTAGTTTAATCAGATGTGTTAAATCAGGTGTGCTGGAGCGTGCAGCGCTGTAGCCACGCGGACGACCGTGCCGGAGACACAGCAGGCGGCCATGTTACGAGTGCCGGCGTGGAGCTGTGACCTTCTGCAGAGCTCTGGGAGGAAGGTTCCTTTCAGAGGGGCCGCCTGTCACGCTCATCCGGACCAGGAGGTGGTTCCTCTCCACAGACAGGCCATCTATGATGAACTCTCTAAGAAACAGGACAAATATTTGCCATTTAAAAAATGATGATAATAACAATAGCTAATTATTATTATTAATAATACATATTGTGGCCTAAGAAGTTTGATAAATGGCGTATTTCTAAACCTGACATTACCCAGCTAGCTCTCCCATCCCTCTTTAAAACAGGACATTTTACTTTAGAGGAGCAGAGACTCTTAATCGGTGCTCATATTTAATTCTGTTACTGTGGGCAGTGGATGATACTGGCTTTTAGCTGACATCATGGCAGCAGACAGCGCCAAGGTAGATGTTCCCACGGACCGAGGAGGCCGGGGATCTGCGTACCCGTTCCCGGAGGGGGACTCAAAGGTGTTGTCCTTCTGGCACTGGAGTAAGATGTCCGAGAGTTTATACTGTGATTCCAGGAGCAGGAGAGAGTCCAGACTGCAGCACATTACACTCAGCAGCCTGAGGTAGAACAGAGGCAGAAGATACGTGGACATCAAAGAAAGAAAGAAAGAAAGAAAGAAAGAAAGAAAAATGACTTCCACATATTGCTTAAGGGTAATATGATGGGTTCGATGTAATTAGTCCACATGTGTGATTTGAAGATCCAATCAAGTTATGGTTGAAACTCTCAAGAAACACGTGAGTAAATAATGGGGACGCTGGTCTAGTCACTGGCTATGTGAAAACTCTCACTGGTGCTTGACATCAATAGCATGTAAGCAGCGGTTACCTCGAGTACAACACATACTGTAGGGCTGTGAGGTGCTAACTGAAGCATGAAAGTACACATTAGCGCGTGGTGAAGGTAATAAATCATAAAAGCCCGGACTTGTGCTGAGGACCTTTGGTATCAGTGGAGACCATTTCACCGATAATAGAACATCTCTGAGGAAGGCGTGTAGCTGGTGTGATTATGAGGAAACACTTTCTTCCTCCTCTCTAATGTATTGGAATGATGGCGTTCACGACTGCTGAGTGAGAGGCTCCAGGACGGCCCCCTCTACGCACCCAGGGCGGCCCCCTCTACGCACCCAGGGCGGCCCCCTCTACACACCCACGGCGGCCCCCTCTACACACCCAGGATGGCTGATTGGGCATCATGAACAACACACTACGGCTGCTGATGAGCCCAGGGCAGACACCTGCTTTTATGAATCTCTAACAAATCAAAGCCCGATTAAGAAACCGATGAGCAAACAGCGAGGGCCTGATTCACCCATGGCAGTTCCATATGACAGCGCATTCAAGGAAGCCCTGGTGAAGACTCTGAGGTTTACTTTTCATACCACGAAAAGTAGGAGACAATAGGAGACTGAATCAAGGCCCTTTGAACACACCTTATTCATCCTTCCTGTAGCTCTGCGGTTCTTTTTACTGGGAGTTAACAAAACTGCTCCCAGTCAGGAGAGCTGAAGGATGATCTCTCACACATCTGAACAAAAGAACTCGCTGGTTTTGTTTCCATTCCATGTTGTATTCTTCATTCACTGTATGCAAATTTAAGCAGTGGAAATGTGCCTAGTAGACTTTTTTTTCATTTGTTCTTTTGTTTTTTCTTTCCTTTAAAGAGAAATCTGGTTTTACCCACGACAGTAGTCGTTCCTCAAAACAACATATGATCTGTGAAATGCAGTTTAAATCATTTAACACACAGCTGTAAATATAATAACCCCAAATATAATTAATTTACATGTTTGAAGTTTGGAAGCAACCTGAGCAGCTCCGAACATCCTCAAGGTGAGCCACCACCGACCGGCCCACACACCGTCCCACACGCCATCTCGCGAGAAGAACGCGAGGTCAATAATGAGACATGAATCTTCAGGCCTCTCAGCTCTCTCTCTCATCAGGAGAGCTGCAGTTTTTTTTATCTTTAAACTGCCTACCAGCTCATTCTGGGAGTGTTTCAGTAGGCCTGGAGAGGACTCACTCCACAGATATAACTCTGCTTTCAAGCGCGCTGGCTTCAGGGGAATATTACAGGGTAGCACGGAGGTTCAGAAGGGCCACTGGATCTGTCTCTGAGGGTGATGAATGTCTGAGAGGCTGATTCAGATCACAGCTCCTCCACCATGACAGCACATTCAGTCACTCAGACATGCCGGGAGGGATCTAACCACTGGGAGTCCTTTACCGGGCCTGAGCTGCCCCGGGCGCCAGCGTATTCATTTTTCATATTCCGATGATTTGGATTACCATAAAGGCCCGTAAGCGACAGGGTTGATCTCGCAGTCTGTAGCGGTTTTGTGATGCGCTGTGTAAACTGAAGTTTGCAGATGTAACGCGCAGCAGCTCTGCGCCGCAACACTACACTCCGCCGAGCACAAGGAACCGAGCGGACTTGGCGTAGCCTAAGGCTACCGGCATCTTTCGCCCGCACCTCCAAGCACTCAAACTGCTGAAGCCAGCGCGCCTGTCACCACACATGACCACGGCGTCGCTTAAATGAGGAGCTACAGAGCCCATGGACGCGCAGCGTGATTCGAAACAGGACCGTGCGGCGGTTTATCGAGACCTGTCCCGCGGAGCTCTGACCCGTGGAAGCCCACAGGCCACGCTGAACGCTTAACGCTGCGGCTGGGACGATCGGAAGCTGGGAGCGGGCAGGAGGCGGCCAGAAGGCGTCATTAGAGATGTAAAAGGACCGGGGAATGGGAATTCCAACCCAGCAGAGCCATCTCAGCACAACGTGCACACGCACGAACAGGCACCGATCATGCAGACGCAGGCATTCCGCCCGGCGAGAGAGCGAAGTCAGTGGAACGTAACTGCCCTCGCCGTCACATCATCGCGGCGAGAGGCCGCACGGCACACAGCGCGATGGCATTTAACAAAAGCAGCGTGTGAGCGGAGAGGGTGGGCGACCCCATCCGCTGGGCTGGAGAGCTTCCAGGTCTGGCAGCAGGCGAGCCCGTGGCAAGCCGACAGCACCTACGGACATCTGCGTGGGCAGATTACACAGCATGCGCCTCAACCACCCCTGCCACACTCACATCCATCTACCATGTCTGCATATTCAGAAAAATGAATGCATCAATCCTGGGCTTCGTGCTGATTTCAGACTCATATACACTCAAGGCATGGCAATGGTTTATGAAGTAATAATTGGAGGCCTGTGGTACAGCACTCACATAAAAAACACCCAGAGATATGCTCCATATTAATATAAGCTCTGCAGTATTTCTAATTGGAGCTGTAGTAGTAGATATGTCAGCCCTGCCTGCAGCAGACACTCAAAAGCAATGATATTTTTCCTGCCCATCTGTGAACGGGTACATGGCTGTGCGTAGTCATAGCACACATAATGTAAAGGGCTGAACTGGTCAGCCATCGGCCTGAGGGAAGGAAGGATGAATGAAGCAGAGCGGCTTTCACTGCCCTAAAAGGGGCCCTGAGAAAGCCTGAAAAGTCGTCCTTTTGTCCTCTTTTATCCTGTTCATCAAGGGAAGAAGTAGGGAAGACAGGACTATCGATCTTACCTCAGACCGAATGTGTGCGACTGCTCGTAGTTGAACAGGGAGTGTATCTTTGCATCTGAGTTAATCACCACGAGGCGGTCCATCACATCCTGAGGGACACAAGGAGGTGAATTATTTTTTTTTAATCTAACATACTGAAAAATGTGAGGTAGATGAAGGTGACGAAGACTTTTTCAGGGGTTGACTACTCATCTTCGGTCAAAGTCTGCCCTCACATGGCTACATATTAACCAACAGCTGTGAAAACAGTGTCTAGAATTTTTTTTTCCAAGCAGGAAAAAGACAATCAGAGCTGATAAAGGGGAATGTTTTCTGAAAGTCACCGTGAAGTAACTGCGCGAGAATCATTCTGTGCGGGCAGACGAGAAGCCCTACGTGACGCCAGCGCCCCTCACGCACGTGGTTGTGCGTGGTGGACCCGCTCCTGTGTGACTCACCATGATGGAGGTGGGCATTTCTCGCAGGCTGTACTCTGCCTTGTTGGGGAGCACCTGGCGGAACAGCAGCTCCCACACGGCATGCGTAGAGGACAGCAGGTTCACCAGTGTGAGGAAGGACTGCATGCGCACACACACACACACACACACACACACAGCAAACACACCAGACACACACACACAATAGAGACACCAGACACACACACAAACCCAACAAACACACCCAGAACACATACAAATAAGCAAAATGATAATGCAGGTACTTCCTATTATTTTGGTTTTGGTTTTTTTGGTTTAAATCATGGAATAAAAGCAGTTTTACAGATTTTTCCTGCACAAAAATGGGTCGGTTTGAATTTACATAATTCTATCCTCAACAGTAAATTCATCATGGGAAAAACAAAGATATAAAAAGATATGTAAAAAAAAAAAATAAGAAACAATAACTGCTGGGAACCATCATGGGTACGGCTGGGGGGAGGTGAAAAGGCGGCACCTTCACACAGCTCCTGTCAATTGGATCCATGGGCGTAGACTTGGGATGAACGACTCTCACGTCCTCCCTGCCGCACTCCAGGAGCGACCACAGATCCACCACCACAGCCTGGATGAACCCTGCAGGGTCAATCACAGGTCAGCCTACCCAGACATTCGCTTCTGCAAACACACCACCACTCGCTTCTGTAAACACTACCGGCTACTGTCTCGGGCGCACGGCGTGACACGTACTCTACCGTTTAGTCACGCGCAACCAGTAGCAAGAGAGGAAGGAATATAGGGAGCCGATGACGGGGGGGGGGGGTTTGCTGGCAGCCGTACATGCAGTACCTCAGTCTGCCTGGTGAGGGCTGCATTCACACAGTGAATGCAACACAGACAGGCCGCTTCAAGCCGTTGGGATACAAGTGTGTTGGTTGGTGTTTCTTTCAACAAGTGTGTTGGTTGGCGCTTGACAGAGGAGAGACCCAGCTCAAAACGAGGGCTCTCTCCTGGCAGACGACTCACCGGAGCTCCGCAGGGCCGTTATTCCCGGGGCTGTGGCTGCAACCTGGGTCACCATTACACCATAGCCAAACTTCTCACACCTGCTCACCTGAGAAAAAGAGCAGTGAAATAAATACTACTGGATGACAAGTGGCATGAGCTTCAGGCTATTGGTTCACTTAATGAGCCAGCACTGGAGGAGAATATTCGTATTTCATCTTAATCACACACACACACACATACCTGTATGTATATAAATAAAGGTAAGAGCATCAGTGGCCCCAGAAGTACTCATTAAACAGTAATTAAGCTGGAAAGAATAATATAAAAGTGAAGTAACTAAGAATAGGCAGCTGCTGCTTTAGCTACAGAGATAATCCACTGGCTCAGGTCTTGGATTCAAGTCCCGGACTGGCTCCATACCTGAAGCTTTTGGGTGAACCTGGAGAACATGTAGGCGACACACTCATGGATGGCTCCGGTCTGCTGGAGGAGCAGCAGACCCTTGGGAGTAGCTGCAAAGTTCAGCAGGTTGTCCAAGAGCACCTCCTCCCAGACCACACTGCCAGTGTCAGGAGAGAAGCAAGAGCTTAGGTGGTGTGAGCACGATGCACACAGGGCGCGGAGACGGGGGACAGACAAGCGTGGAGACGGGATGGGCGTGGAGACAGGGGACAGACACGCATGGAGACAGGTGTGGAGACGGGGATGGAGACAAGATGGGCGTGGAGACGGGGACAGACACGCATGGAGACAGGTGTGGAGACGAGATGGGCATGGAGACAGGGACGGAGACAAGATGGGCGTGTAGACGGGCGTGGAGGAGGACTCACGTGCTTTGAACCTCCTGAGGGGACGATGGCACGGGAGCTCCGGGCACGGGGGTGGGAACCCTCTCGGAAAGCGAGCTGGTCTGTGGGGAAGAGCGGTCAGAGTGGGTGCCCGTCATGAACGTGCCTGTCCCGTCACTGCTAGAGCAGCAATACGACTTTGGACTCGGTCCGAATACACAGCAAAGCGCTGACAGACCAGAGAATGCCTTCACAAACCAGCAGTAGATTCAAGCACAATTATTTCTTTGTAGACCCATGTCAGTGATGTGAATTACTCATCAAACTCAGTCCTACACTACTTCATTGTGTGCCCTGTTCAAGGGGGTTGATATTCTGTTATTCATTTCTTCATGGCCAAAGTTCCACTTATCTAGAACAGGATACACAGATTTACTGAGGAATTACTGAGGAAATTCCTGTGACTACACCCTTCTGTGGGCCGAGTTTAAGGAGCTGGACTGTCTGATCTTTGGATGTGTAGATCTTTTATATCTGGTTGTATTAACGTGTTTCAGATTGCAAGGGTTAATGTGTTTTTTTTCCATTTTGAAATAAATGGATATGAACCCAATATGACATGTTTGGGTGTACCTGTGTCCTCTACATAACTTCAAGGAAAAGGTAGGAGTAGTTATTAGAACAAAACTATCTAACTACTAGTCTACAGAAAATAACATACAAGCGTGTCTTTATGCGTGACCGCTGACCACCATGATTTGGTTAGTCCTGGCGGTGATGCGGTTACCTTCCTCCATGCCTGGGCTATACACTCGTGCAAGCAGTAGGGCCCGAGCACCTGCAGGCCATCTGCGGTGTGGTACATTTGACGGCACACGAAGATGAAGGCGCCCTTCACGGCAGCCGAGTCCTCCAGTTCCGGACAGGCGGGCAGATCCTTGGCCAGCAGGGCCTGAGTGAAGCGCACTACCACGTGGGTCGCCGTGACTCTGTGCGGAGCAGAGGAGGGGGGCAGGACAGCGGATGTTATTACGCCGCCGGTTCAAAAGCAGGAGTCTGATCGGCACTCGGGCGCTCGCGACAAGGAGCGGAAGGGCCGCGGGAAGCCGTGACGCATCTCCGGGCGGGAACGAGAGCCGTGAGGGCGGTAAGCGGGCGGTCATCTCCAGACCGACGTGCTCAAATGCAACGGTCCACCCGCTTACCGTTCACCTTCGGCAGAGACGAGCTTCCTCTCGTAGAGGAGCAGGGTTGAGCCGCGCTCGGTGGTGGCGATCCTCGCCAGCGTGTCTGCTACATGAATCAGGCTGCTTTCTGGGAATTTTAATTTCACCTGTGACACAAAAACAAATTGAAAAAGCTTTAAGCAAATTGCACAAAGCACGCGGAGTAAAATCCGACAGCTACAAGCGTGGCGTGCGAGCAGTGGATAGTCCTTGGATGCGTGTGTGTTTTGTCTGGGCATTAATATTTAAAGGGAGCTTCTGGCGTGTTGCTGGTGACAATGTCTGGAGTGTAACGTCATGCTGGAACTAAAACAGGGCACGGCAAGAGGAAGAGAAAACTGCAGAACTGGTACGATGTCAATGACAGCAAGTAAAACTCTAGAGTGTGTGCTAGTATGCGCTCAGCGAAACAGGGCCGCAACCGTCTAGACGTAAAGAACGGACGAGACGGAAAGCGACGGCGCTGGGGACGGCTGCTGACCGGCTTGGCTCTGAGCAGGGCGAGGACGGGCACCAGCAGGGCCTCCACCACAGGGACCTGGTAGATGCAGTCCACCGCACAGCTGGTGCGCTCACACAGCTGCCGCACCACCTCCATCACAAGCGCAGCGGGTGAGAGCGAGTCTACGCCCGCATGTGCACACGCACACATACACGCACACAGAAAAAATGTCTTTAGTGCAAGCATGCCAAAATATGCCAAAATACAGAGATGCCCACGCACAGCTCTGAGGAGTGAACATGTTTTTTGGGATTTTTTGCCCAGTGTACCAAAGGTGTCACCAATTCAGCAAAATTAAACATTAGCAGAAAGTATGGTTAATGAGTTATGTAATATATTGCGAGTTTTTTGCTGAGGACATGCCAAGAGGAAGTCTGTGATCCAAAGGGCAGTACTGACTGATACCAAGGAACACGATGCCAGAGCAGTGGGTCACAGACCGGCTCCGCCTCTTATTGCCGAGAATCGCTTGCGTATGACGGGAAGAAGCCAACTAGGTGACACGGTGAAACCATTCTGAGCACGTCCCCAGAGCCAGATAAAGTTTAAAAAAATCCAACAGATCTCCTTCCCACCTCCACCCACACACACACACACACACACACACAAACACACACACTGTCCCTCCCTGGCTACTCCTCCATGGCCAGGCGGGGATGTGATAGGAAGTGACAGGACGTGAATCAGAGGGACACACCTGTGTGAGCAGACTCTGCATATAATGTGTTTGGGTGCTGGTACATGATATTGATCAGGATAACCACCAAGTCGGTCAAAGTTACAGGATCTGGAACAGACAGTGACAGAATGACTCACTGATTTGACTATTCAGCATTCAGATCTGACTAATGCAATAGCATTAATAATAATAATAAAAATGTGATACTTGGCGTGTCTGTGTGCTGGACGGTGCCCTTTTCATGAACTGACCTCTCCTCTTCCTGACTTTAATGGGGAACAGCTTTCTCCCATTAGTGTACATCAGCAGCCTTCCGAGCAGGCAGAGTGAGTGAACGAAGTGGGTGTACTCCAGTTCCCTCGCACTGTAGCAGCTCCGCTGAGCGGGACCTGCGGGCACAGGGCACAGGACAGAGCCCAAGTCACCCCACGCCCTCCTGTCAACACCTCCCTGAAGCAAAACCGCACAATGATGGCATCTATCCCGAAAATAATGCATTGGTCTTTTTCTTTCGTTTGCAAAGAGGTTTAAACACATCATTGCATATAATATAACACTTTCATCTGATGAGCTATTCACTCAAAAGTTCCTGGGATTTGTAAAACAAGCATTAAATACATCAATTTTTAGAATGGTTTAGTGCTTCAGTTAAACTGACATAATAAAGCACCATTCCTTGCCACTCCAAGGTCAAGACTGGCGAACAGCAGGAAGTGTGAGAGTCATGTGTCAGAACAGCTGCATGCAACTCTCTACCCAGCTATGACTTATTCCCCTTCTGAGAACAGGGTGTTGCTTCAGGTCTCACTGCATCTAGTCTGCATGCAAGTCCTTCAGAGACAGATCAGCAGCTGTGTCTGCTTCTCCGGGTACCTGTTCAACTCCGACAGGGTTCCTGCTTAAAATTAAAGCTTCTGAAAACCTAACAAACGCTACCAAACTAGTTAGATAGGTTAGATCAAACTATGCTTAACGTTAGTTAGCTAAGCAATAAACCTCGCTTTGGGAGACATGCCCCCTCAGGCAGGTGCAGCACACACACAGGCAACCAAGTGACTGGAGACGATTTTACACCCAAACTAATTGTTTGTTTTTGTGTGCAATACTGTTGGATTTCGTGAGGAAAAGCTGAAACGGAATCTGCCAAGCGTGGGGCAGGTCCATGTGAACTGCCCTGACTGCTGGAGTTATCAGGAGTTATCTCTCCACAGGTCCCTGATAGGCACCGGGCTCAGGAAGAACACACAGTAACAGCGCGTATCAGACCCAACGCCGACGAGACCGATACGCACGTCTCTGCTTGTTCAGCACGAATAAGAACACGGGGCAGCCCATGGAAACACGGCGACATACGAGGACGAGGAGAAAGAGCCTTGGGAATTTCATCCATATATCAATCCTCAGTCCATCAATACATGTCTCTACAACTCGCTCAATTTTTGTATACATATGATGGTGATTCACTATGGCACTGCAAACAATCCATGCCTGGTCTGGTAGGTTTGCGTAGTAGTGATATGCATAGTCATACCAATCTGTTGATTCTCCATGGCCTGAGTGATCTCCAGGGTGTCCTCTCTACTAGTCTCACATGACTCATAATAATAAATGCACTGCTGAAGAGCTGCAACAATCTAAGAGAAAGAACAGAGACAGAGACAGTGACGGTCTCGAGGTTCTCCAGCCGGTGGGGGAGCAAAAAGCTAATCAGAACAGGCCTTAGGAGACGTGTTCCAAGACCCGCTGAAATCACACCGCTCACAGCTCGTTAATGACACTTTCATTTTTGACTGTTAACGATATTTTTTTGACAAAATGACGACGGCCTCTGTGATTTAATGAGGCAAACGTGGATGCTGAGGAACTTACCACGGACTTGTATTTCCTCTCAAGCAGCCTCAGGACCACAGTTCTGCTGTAGTAGCCGTGCTGAGGGCGGAGGTTATAGCATCATATAGTTACAGCACGTCAGGACAGCTGTGTGCCACGAGTTTTAGTAGAGTGGCTTCTGCATCTGAGTGATTACTGCAAGTCATGCAACGTGCACTCACCATCCACTTCTTGAACCAGGTGGCCTGCATGTCCAACAGAGACAGCAAGTGGACTGGCTCCAGAGATCTCGCGGAGCCGTGTTCATGGTGGAGAGAGAGCAGGCCCAGAGTACTCTCTATGATCTCCTCCATGTACCTACAGTAAAGAATGCATGAGGAATTATGGCGGGGGGAAATGAGAGCGTTTTGCAACTCTTTGTCTGGGCTTGTGGTTTGGAGTAGAACGCGGCAGCATGGATCTTACTTCTCGGGATGACGTATCCAATACGTTGTCACCTCTTTCTGGAAGTCGTTCATCAGTCGTATCTGTGAGGACAAGGCAACGATGATTAGGTCCAGTGTCCATTTAATATGGCCAAATGTACCGTGAGGTCAAATCCTGTGAAATGCTTGGGAGATGGTGCGCACTTGCTTAAGCAGGCGAGAAACATACGGCCTGTTCACATCCAGCCCTGACGACTCTGCAGGAAAGCTCAGCTTGCGAAGTAAAAAATCACTTTCCAAACTTTTCACTAAAGAAGGAAACCGAAGAAAAATTTTTACATTTTTACAAATGTTTACAAATGGGCATATTTAAGCCTCTTATTAAGAATTCAACCACAAAAAAGTAAAAAAAATATTCATGAATATATAAATGTATTACCCAAGCCAGTGTACATTTCCCTTGTCACATTTAGCGGAGAGGAAGAAAATGTTTTTGCAAAAAAGCGCAAAACCTTATCCTGCAAGACAGTGAAGTAAAATAAATAAATACAGCCCAAGAACTAAAGTGTGCAAGCCAGCACTGTAAAAGGTGAGAATTGCGGCAGTTTCACACTATTACAATGTGACAAAACACTTTCAAACAACAGGCTAACAGATATTTTCACATTGAAACTGGGGCAGGGGCTCACAAAAGCCATCTTCCTATGGGAAAACTATTCCTATGGTTAAAACATTTCTCTGGCATTTAGTGGAATCCAAACCCTGGCAACATCAGTACTTTGTCTAATGTTGGCCTGGATGCTCACTGCTTGTGTGATGTTGTACTGAATAGATTACAGTCAGTTTATTGAAAGCGGACGCCGGTTCTCACACTGAGGTCAGGGTCAGGGTCTGTGAGGGCCGCAGACAGGTTTCTGTGCAGACAGCCCCAGCTCTCACAGCTCAGCACATCAGAGGGAGGAGCACAGCACAGCAACTGCAAGGCTTCCCAGCGTACCTGCCAGAAGACACACACACACAGAGCTCAGATTAAAGCAATCAATAAACATCGACCTATCTAGCTCGCTGTACAGCTTATTAAGACAGGAAAAAAGCACGGGAAACAATTAGCATGACAGGCTTACTTCTTTGGGTCTGCTTGGATCAAGCTCCTCAGAAATGGCCTGCAGCTGCTCCTGTCTGATGAATGCATAACTCTGCTTCATAAACGGAGCACATCTATTAGTAACTGCATTCCTAACTTAGTGATTACAACTGTCACCATAGAACCATGGAAAATGGCTCACATGGGCAACACTACTGTCTCTATTTAAACCAGCAATGCAAAATCCATGCTAATCAATACCTTTGTCAACCAGTCCATTGAGTTTTGGCTCATTTTGTTTTGGTTCATTTAGCAGTCACATAAGGCCTGTTATATGCTTAAATGGTTAAAGGGAAAAGGGCATACCACCCATCACCTGATTAAAAGAGGAGTCGCTGTCTGAGCAATTGTCTGTGTAGTGGCTGCTAAACTGCTCGTGTTGGCTTTTTCGATGCATCTCCTCTTTCTTCAGCTGGTCCTCCTCAAATTTATTGAGCAGTGATTCCACAATCACCATCATGGTTTGCTTTAAAGCCTGCATCATCTGTTTATATCTGTTAAAAAAAACAGTACACCTTTTGTATCTATGTCCACATAGGTAAAACAAAACAAAACAAGAACAAAACAGGAACAATCATAAGAATGGAAGGAGAGGGAAGGGGAAAGCCAAGGGGTGTGACATACTGTGCAGATTCCCTGGTCCTTCTCGTGACAACATGAACGAGCGTGTCCTGAGCTGAGCCAATGGCATGTGCGTCCCCTCTGGCACAGCTCTCTGTCTCCTCTTCAATAACTGCCCCCAGGGTGCTTTCCACATATTGTCGCAGGTACTTGACAAACTCATAACTAATATGCAACAACACAGAAAAGGGCAGAGAATTGAGCGTATCACTACAGACAAAAGTGTAGGGTCCAGAGAAATGTCGCGTGTGACTCACTTGTGGAAGTTCTTGTCAGTCTCTTCCAGGTGAAGCAGGATTTCCTCGGCACATTCCACAGACGGCGCCCCGGAGATTCGTTCTTTAACGCTTTTGAGAAGCTGCCGCAGCAGGGACTGGAGCTCTGCCTCGTCTTCTACCGAAAACTGAGACATCGCTCTGCAGGAGGTGTGATGAACTCCTCTCCACCAAGTGTTTCCTATTCACACATACACGGTATTCATTCACAAGCGTTCTGCGTCTCAGTTCTGCTGAGGTGACCAAATCAATATATTTATATCAGTATGATAACGTTACTTACTCCTTCACAACTTTAATATTTAGGCCATGGCTAGCTAGCGCTTTACGGTTACACATGTAAAGATACAGTTATCGTGCACCTAGCTAGAATCACCGATAACCTTGTCTTTAAAAATGTGAGCATCAAATGTAAACCTTCCCCAAATCGAGGTTGGATACACTATTTGCCATTTCTTTGTTTAAATGTCTAGCTAGTCCAGTATAATTCAGGCACTAGCGTACTAGCCGCATTCAATAATCTCAATCCTTGCCCAGACCATCTAAATTAGCCAACTAGCCGTTAGCTACCAAGCTTAGTTGACAAGCTCTGCCTACTGGCTCATCTTCCTAGCTAGCTAGTTCTAAAGAGGCATGCCTATACGTTACCTGACGAAATTTCATGCCTTTCACAAACAGCCCAGTCGATCAGAACTCTGCATTCCGAGTTCACAAAAACATGTGCTGCGCTTGCTTAGCCGTCGTTGGAGAAGCTTTTCGAGTCAACTGGTGGGCAGCAGACAGTCGGCAGACATCAGGCGTCTCTATGGAGACGACAAGCTCGCCACGGAAACCAGCGAATCACCGCGCGAGGAAGTGCACGGTACAGTCGATTGTAACCTACTGTGTAATTACAGTGCAGAAAATAAATAACTCCCAACAGAATAGTATCATACATATATATGTATGATTATATATTTTACTAACAAGCCATGAGAATCTACGATGACCAATTGCATATACAGTACATATAAAGCTGTCCCTTTAAGATAATTACAGAAGGAGGTCATGTGGTGTTGTAGCGCCAGGTCTTCTTCCGGGTTCTGTGTTTTGGTTGGGGCTGTCAAAGGTGTGACAAGAGAAATAAAACTCATCACTGGGAAACAGTCTGGCCAAGCTTTGAAAGTTACGTTTTTTTCCTGAAAGGAAAGCGATTTGTACTTTACGGATCATTACTTGTTATCCTTTTAACGAACTGTTCGTAACATCTGGTAACTAGCTAGATAACTAACTACTAGGCTGCTAATCTTTCAAGTTATGGCCGCTGTTGACAGCTTCCATCTATTGTATAGAGAAATTGCCCGGTCATGCAATTGTTATATTGAAACGCTCGCATTAGTGGGTGCATTCTACACAGCAAGCAAAGCTGTTATATTAATGCGGGACTGTTACAGCCTGATAAGACTTCACTTCATCCCGCGTCTGGTTTATCCTAGAGATCTGGTCCAACGATATGGGCAATGGGCGATAATTAGTGGTAAGTTTACATTCCGCATTAGACTGAGCATCTGTTGGATTACATTGAAACAAATATTACATATGCTACGAGGGCAACTTGAATCCTGTCATAAGCAATTCTAGATCTCGCTATACCCAACTATACCCAAGTTGTGTTTGTTTTTCATACAGGTGCATCAGAGGTAATAGCTAAAGCGTATGCCGAGGAACTAGCTAGGAATGGCGTGTCCGTCATTCTCATCAGCGCAGACGTCGGCAGCGTAAGTGGCGCTGCCAAGTCTATTTCCGAGACTCATGGAGTGGAGGTGATTCCGGTCGAAGCTGATTTCAGTCACGGGCCTACAGTTTGTAAACCCATTAAAGATGCAATTGGAGACAAAGATATAGGATTTGTAATAAACTGTCTGGATTCCTCCCTGGACATTGCTCAAGATTTTCTTGACCTCTCTGAGAACAGGGTGTGGTACATTATCAACACCAGCATAGCTGCAGCCACTATGATTACACGCCTGGCACTGCCTGGTATGGCAGAACGGCGAAGGGGTGCCATCGTTAACATTTCGTCAGGAGGATGCTTCAGGCCCACGCATAGGAAGGCTGCTCTCTCTGCATCCACGGTCAGACCTCAAATCATTCACATTGTGATCTAGTATGCTGTCACATTGTCCGCTGACGATTAGTTCAATTCAGTATTACTGTCTCTCCCCTCCCTTCCCCCATCATCCCCTCCACCAGGCTTACCTCGACCACTTTAGCCGTGCACTGCACTACGAGTATGGGCAACAGGGAGTCTTTGTGCAGAGTTTGGTCCCGTTCAGAGTTGCCTCTCATGATGACAGCAGCAGTTCAGGCTGGCTGGTTCCACAGCCGCGTATATACGCAAGACATGCTTTGTCCACTCTGGGCATCTCTCACAGGACTACCGGATACTGGCCTCATTCCATACAGGTAGGTTACAGTGCAAAGAGCGATCCTAGATATTAAGTGGAAATGGTGCTACATATGTTTTTGTGCTCATCTATGTCTTGTTCCCACCAGCTGCGACTTGTGCAGTGCGTGCCAGAGTGGCTATGGGTGCTGGGGTCTCGCGTGCTGTCAGCGACGGCATAAACGTAGAACCTCGCTCACTACACAAGTGCTCTGAGCCAGGGGCTGGAATCAATGTTATGCACAATTTTTGTACGCTTTGAAAAACAGCTGCTGATGTTCGGTGAACCGTTATACAAGATCTAAGTTTATCCTGGTGCAGTATATAAATGCATTTATCCTGCTGCTGTGTTTCATAGAATGCTAATAAAGAAAGTGACCCTGTAATGTTGTCTGCGTAAAATGCAAAACAAAACACTCTTCGGTTAAACAACGTGCTACAGTGAACTTTCAAGCTGCACTATCACTGACAGTTAGTCCAGTGAAAATATCTGAATGCTCTATTGATGGACTGTTATGGTGTGTTGAATTTTTTGCAGTTTTTTAGAATGTAGGCCAGTGTACATAAGTGTGCTTGGTGTTTTATATTCTACTGTTATACTACTCTGATTTCTTTTCTTTCTTTTTTACTGTAATGATTTATTTATAATGGTTGGTAAGTGATTACTGTGCCTTTTGAAAATATTAATAAAGAAGCTGTGTTTTACGTATTTACGCTTTACTTATTTATGGAATGTTATGGTGAAAATTAGACACAGGAGACACACCATGATGAGCAGGATAAAATCAGGTGGATGAGTTTTCTTTCTTCTTTCTAATAAATGTGAGAATTGACATTTGAATGGGAAAAGTGAGTAATCTGAGCAACTTCAAATGAGGCATGAAGCCAATATTTCAAAAACTGCCAACCTTGTGGGGATTTCTCGAACGTGGTGTCGAGTATATTCAGAATGGTTCACTCAAGGAAAAACATCTAGTGTAAGGGGATTCTGGGAACATATAAAACCTGTTGAAGAAAAGAGAATGTCAGAGGAGGATGAATTGTTCAAGAATTACCCTGACAAATGCCGCACAGCTGCAGACGAACGATATGCCTTTGCTCCAGCTAACGTGTCCGAGCGCACAACCCATATTACAGATGGTCTTTAACAACAGATGACCTCTTCAAGTGCCATTGCTGCACAACCCCATAACCTCAAAGTCAAAGTCAAAGTCAAAATTTAAATCATCAAAACAATCTCAATCCATTTGGATTCTACAGAAACATCCAGAAGGTCTTGTGTAAGCGGAATGACATGCACCCACTGAGGTTAATATCTCGGTGATAATGGGAGAATAGTGTAGCGATGTTTTGGTTTAGCTGAGGAGCCTCCTCAGTGAAGAAAGAATCAGAACATCGTCAGCTGGCCCTTCGTGTGTGCTCTCCTTCCTCTCCGATTTGGTAAGTGGAAAAAACCCCTCACTCATGATGGTAATAGCACTAAGGAATTAGTAAAGGTGTAACACTGTTTCTGGAACACTTTTCTAAAAGACCCTAAAAGCCAGATTTGTAATTATTTTTCTGCACAGCAACATGCTAACAGCATATAGTGATTTTGCAAATGGCAATCTCATTTTTCATGTGGCAATCATATGGGCGGTTCTAAAAGATTCTAATAGAATTTTAGAATATAAAGCCTAATACAAAGATCTTCATGAACTCTCCATCTCTGCCATTTTAGCGGCACCATATGGAAAATTATCTTTAATTTGTTTGCATTTCTATGGTTTTGTTATATGAGCTGTGGTCTTAAAACTCTATGAATAAAATTAAGCCAAATCAACAATTACTCTATGGATATAAGAGTGTACAGCAGCTGAGTTGTTATATATATGTATATGTGTATATATAATATTCTTTACTTTAACTGCTTTTACATTAGCGTTACCTATACTGTAGTACAGGTACATTCAGGGAAGAAGAATTTATTAGTTAACTGCATTTTGGAAGTAGGATCCCCTGCATGTGCATTGCATCCTTCAAGGATGTTATTAGTGTTATGGTGCTTAAACAAGGTCAAAGCCTTGGTTCCCACCAGACAACAGATGCTATCGGCAAAGACCTTGCTTGCTCCCTATCAATAAGTACAACATATGCTCATTGCTCTGATAGAAATAGTAAAGCCAACTGTCTGCAGAGTGTGCTTGCATTTAACCTTTTAGTAGCAGTGGTGCTAACAGAGGTATTTGATATTTGTCACTTCTTGTTTAATTAGGCTGCCTTATGAAATACAACATATCGTTTAGGCTATTTGGTTATGCTCTATGTTAACTACTAGCGATGGATTCTGAGGTTTATCAAAAAATAATTGAGGGTTAGGATTAGGGTCAACAGCAGGTGAATAATTCAGTCGCAGTATTAAATTGCTTTGATAGCGTTATTATTGCCTTATTATGGCCTTGCCCTCTCCATCAGACAACCAGCACTCCTCAGCTGCCATGACACTACACACTGAATACTGATTGCTTACACCTGTCCTGCTTTTTTCCTGCTTTCATGCATGTGCCCTCTTTGCTGGCTCACTTTTTTCGAGGTCTCGATGCTCCTTGCCTAACATTTATGAGGTTTCTGAGCATGTCTGACGATTGCCTCTTCTGGTCCTTTTGTCCTGGGCACTACCTGTCCTTTCATTAGTGAATCTGAAGACTCTATTGACCTTTGTTCTAAACATGATAATTATTGCTGAAGTGCATGTTTGTTAATGGAGTAATTAAAAAAAAAAAAAAAAAAAAAAAACTTATCACATGGAAATTGAATGCAGGTGTCCAAGTTAAATACTAATACTGTGCATAGAGTCCGCCTTTAAACCAATACGCATTTCAGTAATTGCTGTTCCAGATGGAGTCACTCAATGATGTTTGTATAGAGCCCCCGTGTAGGTGAAGATGGGCGAGTGGGACTTCCTCGGGCGGCTCCTGGACAAGGTGCAGAAGCATTCCACCGTGGTGGGCAAGATCTGGCTGACCGTGCTCTTCGTCTTCCGGATCCTCATCCTGGGAGCGGGCGCCGAGAAGGTCTGGGGAGACGAGCAGTCCGACTTCATCTGCAACACCAAGCAGCCGGGCTGCGAGAACGTCTGCTACGACCACGCCTTCCCCATCTCCCACATACGCTTCTGGGTGCTGCAGATCATCTCCGTGTCCACGCCGACTCTGGTCTACTTGGGCCACGTCCTTCACGTCATCCATGAGGAGAAGGGCATGAGAGAAGTGATGAGGAAGGCCCACGGCGATCAGGCCAGTCTGTTTGTCAAGAAAGGATATAAACTACCCAAGTACAGCAACGACAAGGGGAAGGTCAGCATCCAAGGCCGGCTCCTGAGAAGTTATATCCTGAATTTGCTGTGTAAGATAGGGCTGGAGGTTGGATTTATTCTAGGCCAGTATTACCTTTATGGCTTCACCCTTCGGCCGCAATACGTCTGCAGTCGTTTCCCCTGTCCTCACAAGGTCGATTGCTTCCTGTCAAGGCCAACAGAGAAGAATATTTTCATTTGGTTTATGCTGGCTGTGGCGTGTGTTTCATTACTATTGAACCTCATCGAGGTCTTCTACCTGTGTGTCAAGAAAGTCAACGAGTGCTTGACCCGGAAGCGGGACTACACTGTGACCCCTGTGACCCCTGTTATGACCAGGAAGAATTTCGATAATGTAGATCAATCGATTCAGAACTGCATGAAACATGAACTAGGGCCCCAGAGGAGAGAACTTTGCAATGAGGTGGCTAAGAACATGGCTTTGGAAGACCACAACACCAATGACGTGGAAGAGGTCCATATCTGAGCTGCAAGCCTCTGTAAACACAACTTTTCACAGGACCAATTTGTGCACATAACACATTTCTATGGCTAACTCTAAGCATAATCACTTTGCTGTTGTCTTCCACATAATTTGATATTCCTATAAACATATTAAATGATAAAACATTTGCTATGTCTGACTGATATTCTTGTAGACAATGAAGTTTTACTATATGTTTTGTATATGTTTTAAGTCGGAAATGTTTGAATAAATGAACCCTTTGGAACCAGAATGGAACATTCAATTTTTTTGTGGCACAGTAGCATATAATTACAAACCTTATATGTGTGATTACAGTAAAAAGTAGAGACCGCATAGACATTCTATTTTGGTCAGGATGGGGAGGATTCAACCAAATAGGTTTTGCCGCTATCTATGTCAGCATAAAAGGGGAAGAACACAGTCAGTTTCTGCTTCCTACCTGACCAGGGACAGAATGACTCACAAATGCAAAACATACACATACAATTATTAGTAGAGATGCAAGTATTAGTAGCATGTTAAAAATATTTAAATGTAAATCAAACAGTGAGTCTGTTTGACATAGATCAACACACACACACGCACACACACAAACACACACAGACATGAAAGACATGCTCTTTGTTATTATATTCCTCTTCATAATCATCACCATTGCCGAGCAGCTGCCTGTCTATGGAGTCCTTTTCATCCAAGTCCATGTCCTTATGGTCTGCACTACTGTCATGTTCTGCAATAAGCATGAGTTCATCAGGAACCAGCTTCCTCCAACTGTGGTAATGTTATTCTGAATGTACTGGATCCATATATTAGCAAATCACTTTGAATAACTTATTATTCATATTTTTAATAAAATACATATTTGACAATATATCCAGATTTCTAACAAAAATGTCAGATTCCAAAATAACAGAGTGAACGAAATGTTTTCTCCAGACATAAGAAGTATGGAAAGAAGGTTCCCCACAATCATCTTAACCAGTAACATAACAAATCTAGCTAGCTAATTAATGCTGCAATATTCACCAGGCACTTATCAGATTTAAAAATCAGTGATTAGGAGACTGAGATATTACACTTAGTAATCAGAATTTTGTTTCAGACATTTGAATGTGACATCAAGGAGTGAATTTATAATAACAATAATAATAATTATTATTATGATGATGATGATGATGATGATGATTATGAGAACATATTACCTCATATCTTAACAAATTCTCTTTTCTTTACAGTCGGAATGAGGCAGTAAATAAAGTGAATTAAAAAAACACTATTATTATAATGATTGTTATTATAATGCAAATTATGTTATATGCAAATTATGCTGGGTTAATATGACTTCTTCCAAAACTATGTGACACTACAAAGAGCAGGTCATCGTACAGAGCATGGTCCATGTTCCTGCCTGTATCTGTCAATCATTAATGTAGCTCTGTACTCCAGGAGAGTGTGTGTCATTTGCTGATATTCCAACAACGTGACAGCTAGCCACTTTGAAAAATTACACAACCTCTAGAAGCCAAAAACTCAAGGTTCAACCACTGTTAGCCATCACTTGGTTTCTGGAACATTTTTAGTAAGGAAGTGTGCGTCTGTGTAAGTGAGCGTCTGTGAAGGTAAGTGAAAAGCATTTTATAGCCTATAATATGCCGAAAATATATTTAAAATATTGATTTTGGTATATTGACCAATGAAAGGTATGAAAATGATAGATGCAAATTATTTTCATTTACATATATAGAAATACACACTGACAAATTCTAAACACTCGTATATCCATGGTTAAGATACATCTACAATGTTCTGTATTGATTCATCGGTGTACAATCTGTATTAATTTTACGAATTATAGTGGAAAAATGTATGTCAAACTTCATTGTAAAATCCATTTACTCCAAACTAAAATTATGCGTGCATTCATACCATTAATTTTACTACGACTACTGTCTGTTGGTATCTTAAGAATTGGTCACTTGCTAGTATTTCTGTCTGAATATTTATTGATGTTCATGAATTCCAAACCTTTGGCAATGATTACATGGAAGCAATGATTCCAAGGCATTGATTATTTGAGTTAATATGAGCCTGTTACAAAGTAATGATTATGGTAGGTATGGAATAAAAAACGTGATTTCCAAGAATAATGGGACTTTTGTTCTTTAATTTCCTTTTAAGACTGAACACCAGAGACAATGGGAGACTGGGGATTTCTCTCGACTTTACTGGACAAGGTGCAGTCACACTCTACTGTCATTGGCAAGATATGGATGAGCGTCCTCTTCATCTTCAGGATCCTTGTCCTGGGGGCAGGAGCGGAGAGCGTATGGGGGGACGAACAGTCTAGTTTAGTCTGCAATACCCTACAACCCGGTTGCGAGAACGTGTGCTATGACTGGAAGTTCCCCATCTCCCACATCCGCTTCTGGGTGCTGCAGATCATCTTCGTGTCCACACCGACTCTGGCGTACCTGGGTCATGCCATCCAAGTGATCCATCACGAGAACAAGTTGAGAGAAAAATTACAAAAACAGCATGACAACAAAGGGTTAAAGACACCCAAATACACAGATGACAAAGGTCACGTGAAGATAAAGGGGAATCTTCTAGGCAGCTACCTAACACAGTTGTTCTTCAAGATCATTTTTGAGCTTGCCTTCATTGTCGGACAGTATTATTTGTACGGCTTTATCATGATTCCCCAGTTTGCATGCTCCAAAAAGCCTTGCCCCTACACGGTAGAGTGCTTCATGTCACGTCCCACGGAGAAAACCATCTTCATCATCTTCATGCTGGTGGTGGCGTGTGTGTCTCTGCTGCTGAACGTGATCGAGGTCTTTTACTTGGTGTGCACCAGGATAAGATGTCGCTCTCCAAGGCAACGCATGCACAACACCACATCAGCCGAGAACCCAGCCAGCTTGTCCTTGTCGTGGCAACGGAGGGCGGAGGCTGAGCATGCCCTGAAGCAGAACAAGCTGAACATGCAGTTGCAGAGTGGAGTGAACTTCTCTGCCAGCAGCGATGGTCCTGAGGACAAAAAGTTATTAGAGGGACATTAAATGTAGTACCCCCCCCCGCCGCCCCCCACACACGAAAACCCTGAAATGAAAAACAGAACAGGCAAAAAGAAAGTGGTCTTATCTTCAGAATGTATTCAACATGTTTTGACATTACTGAATGTACTGTTATATATGTGAACTAGAATCTAGCTGTAATTTAAAGTTCGCAGATCTAGACAGAGAAGAATTGTATATGTATTATTGTTTATGAAACATGTTTTCTGTGTAAAAATTAAATTGTTGTCATTATGTTTTTTGGCATTGTTAGGTTTCTGTGTACATTCAGTGAAAGTAACTTATAATAAAACACTTGAAATCACCAGAGAAGTGGTATGTTTTTCATAATGAGTGCTTCGCATTATTATATGATGAATAATTTTAGCTGAAATATTTAAATTGTAATAACAAATTTGGCTATTATGATATCTATGAAAATGCATTTTTAAACAATATCAGAAAAGCAAAAACATTTTCCCAGTGTCTTATATATCAACTCTACAGTACTTTAAAGTGTATTTTTAGTATTTAAATTTGATTCTAGTATAAATATAAATAAATAAAAAAAATCATGATTATTCAAGAACCATAAGAAGCACAGGTAAATGAATAAAATGGCATTCTAATTCTATTTTATTCTAAAATAACTGTCATGAGATGGATACCAATCTCCCTTTCAACCCAAAACTTAAAAATGTTAAACGGGGTGGGGTTATGTGGTAAGTCATCTGCACATCATGTTTGTGATGATCTCACAAGCTTTGTTGCTGTTTGTTTTGTTTTGAATTCCTGTCGAGCCAGTGCAACAACTACTAGTAATTTCCCTGGTATTTAGAGTCATTTAAAACTTCTAATTCTATAATAAATGCGATAAAAATAAATAAGAATGTAAATAAACCAAACTGAGCTAAATATGTCTTAATATGTCAGTCAGTGCTTGGAAAATGGACAAATACCACAAATTATCAATATTCATGTGTTAATTTTTTAGATTTTAATCTGGTTTCTTCCAGTTTTGAGTTCCAACAATAATTACAGGCTATTGAAATGAAAAAACATGCTATCCCGTCTCACATGTATGACACGCTGCAGAACAAATTCTACATTAATGATTGATTTTGCCCCCATTCTACCTGACTCTCCTAATTTGTACTACACAGGTGACTTATCGTTTGCAGACGTGACGGGTAACGTGATGGGTCACGTGACAGGCTCGTTGCGAAAGCCCACAGTAAGTAAAGTTCAGTGTAGATGTCCAATTCATGGCACTTTAACACTTGTTACCATTTGCTTTATCATTCCAGCTTTAGCTCCTTTCAAGGTAAGTACACAACTATATCTTTCATGAACTTTCTGGGTTTTTTTGTTTCAACTACTAAGCGCTTAAACTATATTTTAGATATACAGGCAAGAGTGCCTTTTTCATAATTTCATAATTTTAATTATTTTTGCTTATTTGCTTTATTCACATAGACGTGTCCATGTATTTATGCAATTGATTATCGTGGGTTAATTTTAAATCAGTACTCTCTTATTATTATTGGATACATTAGTATCCACCCATGCAGTGTTTCATAATAAGTGCTAAAATATAAATTCAAAGAAAATTTGATCAGTTTTTACAATTTACTTTTATATGAATTTATCCCGAACTCATTAATCAATAGGAAAGCTGTATATGCATCCCATTCATTAAAAAGAAATGCAGGATTTGTGCTAATACTCATTCGAGGTTCATGTTGGGAACAGTATTTGTTTCTGCCTTCCATCACTAGGTTGTAACTGGACCTTGGACTGTTTAAAGGCAGTTTTTAAATATAATCCTTCAAGGCCACTGAGGTACTTTTATTGATATGTCATGCTTAACTGGAATTGTATCACTGTTCAAAAACTTTGTGTTAGAGTGAAGTGTAGTTTTCTTTATCTTCTACAGATAAGGCTTAACAGCGGGAGAAAAAAAATACAAAAAAGAACAAAACATGGGAGAATGGGGTTTTCTCTCCAAACTACTGGACAAGGTACAGTCCCACTCCACGGTGATTGGAAAGGTGTGGATGACAGTGCTCTTTGTCTTCAGAATCATGGTACTTGGAGCTGGTGCTGAAAAAGTGTGGGGAGACGAACAGTCCAAAATGGTGTGCAACACCAAACAGCCGGGCTGCGTGAACGTGTGCTATGACCATGCTTTCCCCATATCCCACATTCGCTTCTGGACCCTCCAGATCATCTTCATCACCACACCGACGCTCATGTACCTTGGACATGTCCTGCATATCATCCACAAGGAGAAGAAGCTGAGAGAGCATCTCCAAATCCAAACCGAGCACCAGCGACTCAAACAGCCCAAGTATACAGACGACAGGGGGAAGATAGAAATTAAAGGCGAACTACTCGCCAGCTACATGGTTAGCGTGGTTGTTAAGATCTTGCTGGAGGCAGCTTTCATAGTAGGCCAATACTATCTGTATGGTTTTATGATGGTGCCCAAAATCGAGTGCACCCGGTACCCATGTCCCTACACTGTGGAGTGTTTCATGTCTCGACCCACAGAGAAGACCGTCTTCATCATCTTCATGCTGGTAGTGTCATGTGTGTCTTTGCTGCTGAATGTAATCGAGATATTCTACCTGATTGTCCACAGATCAAAAAGGCATCGTTCATCTCCAGGATTAAATGGAAAAACATTTTGTCTTCCTGGAACTGATCACACTAGAAAATATTAAAACATAAAACCTGTCAAGAGTGTCACACCTGGCCTGAATGAATTAACTATACTCCCTGTTTAAGGGTAACACATTTTTCTGGTTTGTTTTTTAGGATTTGTATGTGTGGAAAGCAGCTTTAAGACGTGTTTACGTGTTCTGACCATTTCCAAAGTGCTACAAGAATAGAAACTTACTCCCTGTTATTTGTAGACTTTTCAGTGACTTCATGAATAAGGATGAATGCCAAGAGGATCACACAAATCCTTGTTATTTCTTTTTTCCTCTCATTTCACCTTGTTTTCATTTATCTTTTTGTGAACAAAACCTGACTTTAAGACACCTGATTTGCAAATACTTTTTTTTTGTAAATAAAGTAATGTGTATTTAAGCTATAGCTATAGCTTTGTCAATGAATTATAGTGATATACAGTATATATATATATATATATATATATATATATATATATATATATATATATATATATATATATATATATATATATATATACATATATACGTATGTATATGTATATATATGTATAGCTCATTGACATGTATAGTATATGTCTATATCTATATGCTAACTGTTAATTTAACTTGTCATCGTCATAGGAATATCAGTCTTTTACTGATAGATGAAGTATTAAGATACAGTATTAAGAAGTGAACAATATTCACCAGCTCAATGTTGTGAGAATAACTGGTTAATTTTCGCCACTACTGTTTACTACATATATATACATATATATTAAAAATCATCTAATATTAAACTGTAAATTTCACAGAAAATGTATAGTGCAAATAAAAGAAACAAACAATATACTTGACAAGGCATTTGACATTGAAATGGTACAGCATAGAGCACATCTACAGAATAAGGCCCCAGAATAGAATCGAAGACCTAATGTTAGAATAGAACATTACTTCTACAAGGGCCTGGGTGTGTCTTCCTCCTCCACTGAGGTTTTGATAAAAATGTACTTAAATCAAGCACTTGAATTACAGTAATAATGTAATATAATTTTAACATCCTCAGATATCTATCAAACCTTTTGTTTATCATGACGGTAGGTGGTTCCCTCAGGTGACCCACCCTGTGTGACGCAGACTGACAGGCTTGAGAGACTGTTGGCTACAATTTAAAAGTCTACACTCACTCGTGGCATAGGAAACATTTCACAATATTTAGCACAAGGAAAGATGTGATTTAAAATAAAAAGATTTTTCTCCTGTTCCATACCCAGCAAGAGTGACAGCTGTGAAACCATGAAGGTGTAGGTCAGGTCACCTATCCCTACACCTTCCCCAGTGGACAGACTACAGCAGGAGCTCTAAGAATCAAAATGAACTCTTGACCTTCTGCCTGGTGTGGTTCTCAAGTCCCACATTATAGTTAGTACCACTGAATTATCCTTAAACAAACCAGCAACAAAGAAATTAATACTTAATGAAATAAAGAAGGCAGACTCCAATATCACTTCAAGAGAATAACAAGTACCACTTTATTGTCGACCAATGTTTGTGTACAATTGAGACACTCTCCAGGGGTGGTCTCGCAAGGGATGCCCCAGAACCTTCCAGAAAATACCCAACATGCATACAAAGAGCTCACATTTTTATGCATGTTCAGGAATGATAATGTAATTTCTCCACCTTCTTTGACATACAATGTTTGGAGTCTCCAAATCTCTCATTATTCAATATTGTGACAGGGAAGTGTGCAAAAAATAAAAAGATGCTTCAGTATGGCATCATTATATCCCATTGAAAATGTTTTACTTTTTATTATTATTATTATTATTATTATTATTTTATATTATTCAAAGGAGATGCACTCAGCTCACACTACCAGACACATGCATGATGTCTGAAGTTGAATTCTGCAACATTCTGACTTTATTAGAGACAATATCCCATACACTAAGACCCACAACAGGCTGGCTTTCAGCTCATTAAAATAATCTTAGCCAGTACTGATGAGCCAGCTCCCCATTTCCCAGGCCTGTTAAGTGAATGTTCCAGAATGGTCCAACTAAAGAATGCTCAGTACCCAGAGGTCTACACAGGTCTCTTACATATTTCTTAATGTTCTCCCTATGTCACGGTGAGGGAGGCTCCCCCTCCCGGTCACCTACGGTACAGCGGCAGTTGTCCTGTTGTTGTTGCGTTGTGTTCTTCCCTCAGGTGGGTGGGGCTTATTAGCTCCCTCACCTGACGGTAGTTTGTCTGTCTATATATGCTTTGTCTGTGTACCAGTTGACTGCTGGTTATTGTATCCTTAATTTGGATCAGTGCACGGGATTTTGGTTAGCGCACTTTATTTATTAAACCCCTCTTTTTCTCTGAGACTTGGCATGATCGCTTCCTTTTCGTTCGCACCTCCTGCCCGTCACACCCTATAAATATTTTTATTACCTCACTGGACAAACTGTTTTCAAAAGAAACAGCCATGTGGACTTTAGACCTAACTGTTGATTGCAAAAATACCCACGTTGTCTTTCATTTTCCAGTTTATTCTGTATTATAAAGGTAAATTACATTTATTGTATTTCAACCATTTACATGTATTTGCTCTTAATTTAATATAAATGGCAGAAAAAAACTAAAACTCTTTTTATAGAGATTTCACCAATATTGGCCATAACGATCCCATAAATCCTGTAATATGTAGCTCCTCCTAGTGGTACAGCGAATAACTAATATTTTAATACATTCAAAGAAAGGTCATTATTAACAATGTTATCACCTTTAGTAGCACCCAAAGACACAATGTTTGTTTTTACACATAAAAGAAGGTTATAAACTTCATTATGCTTACACCTTCATGCACTTATCAGTCCCATATATTTTACTCCTATTTTGCAGCCTTACCTCTACATAGGTAAGTCTACATAAATAACGAATTAACTCAAATATCGACTTATTTTATAAAACACAAAAGTGCATACAAACGTTCATTTCGGTACCACTGCTGCTAGTGGTCTATTGTATTAGGCAAAGAGGTTATGATGAAATTCTAGTTATGAGGAAGCGAGAAAAGAACGGAGGCTTTTACTTAGACGTTAAAACATTAAGTAGTTTGTTAGTTATTATAATTATTATAGTTGTGTGTTTAAAATAAGGCTGCATTCCCATCAGATGGCATTAATGTAAAGCAGAATTATCCAGGCAATTGTAAAAAAGTAACACATTCACAAACATCATGAGCAGTGAGACAGACACAATATACAAGGGGAGATTGTTCCTTTAGACTTTAGTAAATGAGTCTTTTCATCTATTTTCATCTACCATTTTTTTTACAATCAATGGAAATTTTTTTAAAAGGTGTCACAGACATCCAAAAATGTGGAGACATTCTCTTCTGCTTTCATGTGATATGGACAAATTAGCAGTATGGTTTTGATCTCAGCAAAACGTCTCTGTAGAAAAGGATTTATGATCCACATCTGAAACACTTGGTGTCCTGTACCTTCTGAATACAGCAGCACGACCAATCAGATAAAATATTTCTGCCACGTTCAAAACGACTGACACACATGCCACCACCAGCATGAAGATGATGAAGATGGACTTCTCCGTGGGACGTGACATGAAGCACTCCACGCCAGCAGAGGGGCACGGATCCCGTTCGCATGAGATCAGGGGCTCCATCGTGAAACCATATAAAATATACTGGCCCACTATGAAAGCCGATTCAAAAAGAATAGTCACCAATATACAAGTTACGTAAACACAGAGCAGGTTGCCTTTGTAGTGAAGCTTGCCGTTGTCATCGGTATACTTGGGCTGCTTCGTGCGCCGCTTCTCCGTCAGGCTCTGGAGATTTTCTCTCAGCTTGTTTTCTTTGTGGACAATGGTAAGGACATAACCAAGGTAGACCAGGGTTGGTAAGGACACAAAGAGGATCTGGAGCACCCAGAAACGAGTGTGGGAGATGGGGAAGGCTCGGTCGTAGCACACGTTCTTACACCCCGGCGTGTTCACGTTGCAGACCATGCTAGACTGCTCGTCCCCCCACACTTTATCCACCCCAGCACCAAGCACCATGATTCTGAAGATCAAGAGCACTGTCAACCACACCTTCCCTATGCTGGTGGAGTGGGACTGCACTTTGTCCAGTAGTTTGGAAAGAAAGCCCCAGTCTCCCATGGTTTAGACTGAAGACAGAGGAAAGGATGATTAGGGCCAAAAAGGAAAATCAGAAATCTGTAAAAAAATAAATGAATTAAAAATGTTAAAAATCTCAACGGACTTCTCAGTGTTTGGTTCCTAAAGGTTTCCTCATAGAACTGTAAAGGGTAATTTGTGTAATCTACAGTAATTTAATTGTTCCTGTCAACTAATACACAACAGTATGACACAAATATTGATTTCAGATACTGGTATCAAATAGTTTGCATACCTTGTACTTTCAGTGTGCTGTTATAATGGTGCAACCAAATCCAATATCACGAGAGAAGATTATATCAAGAATCAGGGCTCATTTGATGATTCTTGGTTTAGCAGTTTTATAATTTCATCTGATTGGTACATCATCACAGTAAGTGTCCACCCACAAACTTCGCAGCAAAATGAATCATTTTGCAATGCTGTCAGCAAGTTCATATACTCCTCCACACACATTCAAGAGTCTCACTACCCTTTTTTGCACAAGCTCAAAATTTTGAGTTTCCTCAAACACCACATTCGCAAGAAAAGTAACATCGGTCAGAAAGAACCTGCTTCCATACAGCTTACCTTGTCCACCTCCTTCTCCAAGCAGGTCTAATGTAGGTCTAACAACTTTGTAGTGTGACAAATACACTAAAACATAAAATTATATAGCATTACAGTAACATTTCTGCACAGGCATACAATGCATCATGGTCAAATATGTCACAGCTTTTTCAGTTTACACAGGCAAAAGGAAATATTTTCATGTGAAAAATCAGAATAGATATGGGAATAAACTCTGCTCATGATTGGCAGCCAATGTATATATTCATTGTAATTATTTAGGTGCTTTATAAAATAGCCGAAATGTAATTTAAATAGAATCATGTTCTCCCCACATCCAATCAGTTGTCAGAAGTTAGATGAACAATTCACTCCTGTCGAGAAAACACGCTGCCAAGTCTGTCTATACTGTGATTTAGCATCTGTAATTCATGGGGCAGGATAATGTGTTTGGCTCTCACAACACCTAAGTTTTTAGCGATTAATTACATTTTTAATTCCACACAACAGTGTTGGTGGCATTTTCATTTTTGTGTTTATTTTCAAAACAGCTCTATCGTATTATTTGTAAGTATTAAGTTTTTCAATACTGCTTAGGTGTGCGAATAAGGTTACGTCTGTAACAATAATAGCTGTGACGGGCAAGGGAAGTGCAAAAAAGGAGAAAGCGATCATGCCAGTCTCAAGGAAAATGGAGGATTTAATGAATTAAGTGCGCCAACTCAAAACCGGTGACATAATCCAAATGAAGGGTACAAATTGAAGACATATATAGACAGACAGATGGCCCTCAGGTGGTGAATTCTCTAATGGGCCACGCCCACCTGCGGGAATCTCTGCCTTTGGCAGGAGCTCTTCAGAGCCCTCTAGTCCCCAACACATACGGGGAGCCCTCTATCTCTCAGGGGGAAATCCCTTAAGGCCCAAGAGAACCGCCATCTACACACACACACACACAGAGCAAGATAGCCCTTATACACACAGGTTTAAGATTGGCTTATACCAGGGCCAGGGACCCCTCTAATAATAATGACGTCATGGGATCAAGTCACTATCCGTGTTACATACAGTGCAAAAGACAAACAAACATATAAACACGCCAAGACGAGCAGTGACTGGCTTCAGCTCCGCCTCTCATTTAATCGATACATGACAAACATATATCATGCAGTCAAACACCACGAGACATGACCACAAACGAGGGGAAAAACAAAAAGAGACCGGCAGCTTCCAAAAGGAGGCAGTTTATTCTGTGACGGGCGAGGGAAGTGCAAAAAAGGAGGAAGCGATCACGTCAAGTCTGAGAGAAAATGGAGGATTTAATGAATAAAGTGCACCAACTCAAGACCCGTGAACTAATCCAAATGAAGGATACAATAACCAGCAGTCAACTGGTACAAAGGCAAAACATATATAGACAGACAAAATGAATTATGGGTAATGCCCACCAAAGCAACAAGGACAGGAGACAGAACACTGCCGTTGCAGGCGGAGGCGGTCGGCAGGGGGGCTCTGTACCGTGACAGTGTTTAGAATGCGTTTATAGTATAAATATAAAAAAAACATCCTTATAACACCCGCCCTTTGGATGAAAGCAGGTCACTCTTGAAAGATGCTGAAAAAGGTTATGATAAGTAAAAAAATGAATAAGTCGCCGGTCACAGAATGCTGGTACAGCCAGTCAACTGACCTGAGCATACAAGTGAGGCCAGCAGCCAACAACATTACATTTGACTGTACAATATAAGGCATTCCAGCAGGCTATAGAGTAGGTGTATAGGAAAACAGTCAGGCAATGTGACTTGAGCAGTGTGCTAGACAAATAGACAACTAAATCAGACAACGTGCTCAGCCATTTGATATGTCTAATGTGTTGTATAGATCTTCTTATATAACGTGTTTAACCTGATAACCTGTTAAAGGTGCTTGTGTCATTTGCTTCACATTGTAATATAGTGCACATTGTAATGTGCAATGCCAAATATGTACAATAGAAAATATATCAGAGGGTGTTTTGTTTTACATGATTGCAGAAAAACATGCAAATCTGGAAAATACATAAATCAATCAATAAATAAATCCAAAATGATGTGTCAGAATGTGAAAGGCACAAA
This sequence comes from Brachyhypopomus occidentalis, assembly GCA_020368025.1. Classification (NCBI taxonomy): domain Eukaryota; kingdom Metazoa; phylum Chordata; class Actinopteri; order Gymnotiformes; family Hypopomidae; genus Brachyhypopomus; species Brachyhypopomus occidentalis. Next base: position 9,898,963 of record JAGXOD010000021.1, on the reverse strand, counting down.
ATGTGTTGTTTTTCCATTCCACAGCACTCCACAGTGCAGACACTGTTCATCATCATCACAAAAGGTTTAAACATATCAATTCTCAAAGGCTCTAAAAGCTGACTGACAAAGTGTTTACTTAGCAATTGCAACATCTGCATAGAACATAGAAAGGTGTTGTCAACAGTGCGTGGCTTATCCTCCAAATCTTTAAAAGTGGCCGCAAAATATTTTTCTATGTGACAAGATACAGTATTTTTAGTGAAAATTAATTCGCAAGCAAAAATGAATGACCATTTCATTAGAAATACCTTGGGAGGGGTCCTGAAAGATTTTAGATCCCATCTGTTGTGATGCACAATTTGTATTTAATGTAGTCACTCATCATTGTGTCAAGACATTCACTCCAGTGACATATATAAAACACTGCTGTACCTCATAAAACTGTATTATCAGTCCAAAGTCAGTACCATGTCAATGTTAATGACATATTGAGAATAATTTTACCACCCATAAATCTGGTGTATGTGGTCAAAATTCGACCAGCGATAATCAGGTTAGTAGACAGACTAACTGTGCATGGTAACACATGGTCTATAGTTATTGAACACTTCCCATACCAAAATGAACAGTAAATGTAGGTGCAAGTTTAAAATATGGTCTCTTAATGTACAGCCATTTTATGGGGGTTTCGCTGTGTGGAAAAACATTGACATGTATGCTGTGAGCAAAAAGAATGGACATTGTTGTGTTTGAGGTGGTGGTGGGGGTAGATAAATGAACATGCTGAGGAAACGAGCTGTTGTGTAATAGAAGAAGTTGAAGATTCTTTCCAATCACTGGGACATTGCATGTCACAACCGGGTGGGAGTTGCTGGACCTGCTATCATCTGCATACCTAAAACTATGAGCTAACATGCAGACACACACACAAAAACAACATTGTTGCTCAAATTCTGAACAAGGGGTTAGCATTTTTGGATTAGCATTTAGCCCAGACATCAGCTGTCAGACTGGGTCCTCAGAGGCAGAAGACATTAAAAAAAAGAGTAGTGGGTAGGTGAAAAAGAGAAATAAATGAAACACTCTGCCTTAACTTTAAATATCTATTAACAATGGTAGCCTGATGTTTTCTCTCAGATTACATTTGTTCAGAACTTTTGTTCTTGTTAAGATGAACCACATCACCTAGGTGACCCTGGATTACATACTCGGTGAATGTTGGGTTACCGTAGTGATTCATCATCAATCATTGTTGTAGTGTTTCTTCAACGGATGAGATATTTTGCTTAGCAACAGTTTAAAAGTGCATATGGTCTGACAGTCAGTGTTTTCTCACAGATTATTCAGACTTTGCATATACAGTTCATAACTGTGAAGAACAAAAATGTTGGTAAATTGTGAAAATGTGAACAAATGTAGTTCCCCATGGCACAGCAAAGTGCTAGTTCAGATGTTTAATATGTCACAACCATTTTGTTTTTTTTTTACCAACCAACAGTTGCTTTTTTGGCAAAAAAAAAAAAAAGAAAATTATTTTGAAATTGTCATGCTGCACAATTCTTAGTGCTAGAATGTGAGTCAGTAGAGTAGAATACAGAACACACGTTTGGTTATTTGGTTTAGTTGGTAATTATTTACATCAAATATAAAATTTAATTTGCATCCCAGGATATTGTTTGGTTTAATGGAATGTACACATTTCCCTTTAAAACAAATAAACTATTGAGCAAACAAACAAAGCAAATTGCTCTATTGTTAGAGCATCTTAATTATGCAGCTCCCTGCCTGCTAAATTTTCAATCAAATCCATGCTGCCATCTACTGGTAAATGGCACCTGATTCCGGTAAGCACATGCTGTGGGAGTAAAGGTTTTGCAACATGTAAATATTTTGCACTTTTGACTTTGCTTTGTAAGTAATTAATCAAGAGGCTGAGGCATGTGAAAATGTGTAGATTAACCTGTAAAAGGTTTGTGGTTGGGTGGAGCGAGTTTTTTGACAGTGAATAAAAGCGTAACTATAAAGATAATGACTGATTGGCTGTTTGACTAAATGGGGAACACATCCAGACTTGCTCACTTCTGTCTACAGTCACAAAGCTTATGGTACCAAAGCCTGTGGTACCTTCATCTGAATATTTTCAACCTGTGTGTTTAAAAACATTTAAACAGTTTAGGATTTGTGATCTGACAAACTAGTCCAGGTAAGTATTGCTTAGTTTTATTTCCCTTCTTTTTTGATGTACAACAATTTAATATATTACACACATTTCAATGGGAATTTTACAAATTCTAAAATGCTAATTTCTACAACAGGCAGGTAATTAATATTTGTATAGCTAATTGATGTGGTACCAATTTCAAGTTCAGATTTCATCAATCAGATAAATATCATAAAATAACCATAATCTAATCTAAATATGTGTTCGACCTTTATTACATTATTGTTATTATTCACTACATAACAAAGGCAATTTCTAATAAAAGAAACTACCTCACGATAAAAATGAAACCATTATAAACATTATCACATTATCACATTTTTGATAAGCAGACACAAACGTTTTGACATTTTATGTCAAAAGTATATTCCTCTCACTAATTCATAAAAAACCTTTTCACAAAAATTATAAATTATCATTCAAATTCTATTCTGATGTATGCCTGAATTTCAAGGACACATTGATTTCTGTTCTTATTTACATGTTTGTTTAGTAACTTATTTATTTACCGCTTTAGGGTTGATTGGTGTCAAATACAAAAGTTTGCTTTAGATATGATTTTTATGTTTTATTTCACTTTCATTCAAAATTGCTTCATAATTTTGCACACCTTTGAGCTGTTTTGAGCCATTTTTTGGAGACATTGGTGTCCTTACAGAAACTACAATGGAGATATAACATTTTTGTTGGTATTCTTTTGTACTAATCATAGCCCTACTGAGATAGCAGCTTTATTTTCCAGGAAAAAGTGCTTCCTGTTCCATTAGAAGAATCAGCTTTATAATTAGGGAGAACAGAACTTGATTTTCAGATCAAATATCTATCAAGTCAAAGGTGGTAGATTTACTTCTGAGAGTCACATAGCAACCAATCATATGGAGATGTAATTTATTATTAATTTATTTTACTTCATTTGAAATATGCTGCTCTTGAATAGCTTAGCACTTTTTGACATAACTGTGCGTTTGATGTTCTCAGTAACCCCCCTTTTTGATTCTATAGTTTACATATTCTCTTCACATACAAGATCTCACACAGTAATGGCAGGTCTTAGATCAGTGCAGTTGTCAGTAGCATATTTGGGTTTTGTGAAGAAAGCTGCATTTCTAAACAAAATGGATGCACTTGCTTCATCAATTGGTGCTCCCATGTGGCGTATTTTGCCATAATCTATGACCTCATTAGGCTTCTAGCAAATTTATTTGATTTAAAAATAATAATTATTAATAAATAATTTATTAATAAGAAGAACATTATGAGCTACATAAAAATACATAAAATGGTGGAACTGAAATTGCTAACTCAGCCCTGTTTTGTGTAAATGCTGAGTCTGCAAGTCAGGAAAAGCTTCATCTGTTAAGATGGCTACAGAATCAGGGTTGAGCAATTTGGCCATACTGTTGTGTGTGATGACTGTCAGTTACTATGTTTTGACAGAAGTTGGCCTTACTGAAGTCCTCAGACATAGGCCTATTCATAACGCTCATTTTAAGAAGCATATGAAACCAGAGGGCAAAGGAAAGCCGAGCTGATCCAAGCACAATAAACATAGCTCCTCTCCATATGCGTAAATTCAATTTAAATTATATCTATCTATTATATCTACTTGTACAGTTATCAAGTTTCAGGTTTTAAGATTGTGAAAGATTGTGACATTTTTGAAAGATTATACCAAATAATTATATAAATAAAAAAATACAATTATAATAATCAATCCATCCATCCATACATTATCTTTACATTATACCTTATCTTAATTCCGCTAATCGGGGTCGGGGGGGATAGTTGGGGGGGCTGGAGCCAATCCCAGCATCATCGGGCGAAGGCAGGGTACACCACGGGCAGGTCGCCAGTCCACAATATGGCCAATTATAATAATAATCATCATAATTTTAAAACATAATACAAAAATAATAATTACATGTTTTATTATAAAGAGGTTAGTATTTAAGTATTTAATTGAGCATCTCATGAGATAGTAAGTCATAATTATGAGATGGCATCTCATAATTATGACTTAGTATCTAATAATTATGACTTAGTATCTCATTATTATGACTTAGTATCTCATTATAACGAGATACTGAGTCATAATTGTGAGTTACTATATGGACTTTTTTTCTTCAAGCGATGGAAATAGGACTTGAATATAAGAACGAAAAAAATATATACAGTGAGGTGACTGTGACCTCTAGTGGAGGACCAGAAAAAAATCAACCTAGGCTGTCGCAGTTACTGAAAACATAAAAATGGTTCAGTCAAGTCCTGAAATTGCTCGGTTTCCAGTTGTCCATACAGGACTCCTGACATCTATAATTAAGACTACTTCAGTCATTTCTGAATGGGGTTTGGCTGCCCATTCTTGATTCCAAACGTCATTCATTTTAAAAGAAATGATTTCACCTGAATCCATGTACATCAAACAATCATGCAAAGCTGTTTATCATTGTGCATGAGCAGAAATATGATGTTTAGAAAGCAAATAAGAAATGCTGTTGCTGCTGTTTACAGCCATCCATCCATCCATCCATCCATCCATCCATCTTTCAGGTTTACTGAGTTTCAGTTCAGTGCTATATGCTCCTACGCAGCCCTGTATACTGTATATATAAAAACCTCAACATGTAATATGATGTAATCTAAGATAATATAGGTTTCATTCATATAGCAGGCTTAAAACCAACGTTCTTTACGCTAAAAGCATGAAGACTGCAGTCACACTTATATGTGTGAAATGAGAACCACATAAAATAAATATAGACAATATAGTACACACAAGATGGATAATACATAGTATTTGTAAAAAATATTAGACTATATTAGCAAATGCATTCATGCTTGCCATTGCTCACACACCATTATAATAATTATTATTATATTATTATTTTCCACACTGTGGATAGAACCAGCTCCTTCTAGATATTTAACTGGAATCTTTTTTCTTTTTTTTAATCTTTGATCTACTAGAGTAACCCTGAGAACCAGAGACAATGGGAGACTGGGGATTTCTCTCGACTTTACTGGACAAGGTGCAGTCCCACTCTACTGTCATTGGCAAGATATGGATGAGCGTCCTCTTCATCTTCAGGATCCTTGTCCTGAGTGCAGCGGCGGAGAGCGTATGGGGGGACGAGCGCACTGAAATGGTCTGCAACTCCAACACGCCCGGGTGCGAGAACGTGTGCTATGACTGGAAGTTCCCCATCTCCCACATGCGCTTCTGGGTCATGCAGATCATCTTCGTGTCCACGCCGACTCTGCTGTACCTGGGCCATGCCGTCCACGTGATCCACCAGGAGAACAAACTCAGGGAGATGCAAAAGGTCAACCATTCGGCGAAGTCGCCGAAGTACACGGATGAAAAGGGCAAAGTTCAGATCAAGGGAAGGCTACTGGGGAGCTACCTGGCTCAGCTGTTTTTCAAAATCCTCCTAGAGTTAGCGTTCATTATTGGCCAGTACTACCTGTACGGTTTTGTGATGGACCCCATTTTCCATTGCGATAGGAAGCCGTGTCGACTTAGTACAGAGTGCTTCATGTCCAGGCCCAGAGAGAAAACCATCTTTATTATCTTTATGCTGGTGGTTGCCTGTGTATCTCTGGCCTTGAATGTGCTTGAAGTGTTTTATTTACTTTGTCGTAGGGCAAGGAGGAGATCGAAACATGACGTGGTAGTACACTACAATGCCAACGCTCATTATGGTCCATTTACTTCAGTTTCAGGCCTGGAAGCTGAGGAGAGCTTGAAGCAGAATCACATGAACAAGAGCACAGAGAAAGAGTGGAGTCAGAAACGTTAGTAGCCTTGCTGAAGCAAATCGCTAATAGCCATAGTACACCTTTATGAAGATGTCATATAGTTTGACAGCAGATGGCGCAATGCACCTGCTGCGTGGAGAGTATCCTCTAAGTAATACAGCTGCTTACTTTTATAGGCTAATAACGTGTAAATGTCAGTTTTAAAGAAGCTGGTTTATCGCAAGGTTTAGAATTAAGAAAGTAGCATTGTCTTTTTGTAATTCATACTCTGGCATTTACTGATGTGGTGCGATTTAAAATGTGTTAAATTATGATATGTTTGTATAGTTTGGACATAAGTTAAACAGTTATGTGCAATAAAACGTTTGTCCTAGAGAAAACTGTTTTACATATACGGTGGTACACTGATTTGTCTATATAATGTACTATTAAAACATCTGTGTTAAACGCCATTTACTCACAAATATTGCGATTTACTTTCGCTTAGAATAAACCCTTCCAATGAGCAGACCAGACAATAAATCAGATGATTTGTAAGATATAAACTTGTTGGCAGAATGACAAGATTAGCCGAACTCAAGACAATATTCATAAAGACAGTGTAAGAAGATCCAAAATATTCTGACGTAGGAGTCATGTGAGAACTACGTGTGCCTGCTTACTTGTTTCTTCCCAACACCGTGCAAAGTCTCTTATAAGCAAAGAAAGTTTGACAAGTGCGTCTCAGTTTCTCTGTAGTCCCCGAGTTGGATTTCAAGAAAGCGGTGTGTACTCTCAAGAAGTTACGGAGAAAGTCCCTTAGGGCTCTCTTCTTCCTTCTCGGTGTCTCTCCAGGTACGTTACAAAAAGTTTATAGATTTAATCGACTTCTACTTCTGACGTTTTTACACATATAAAACGTGTTGCACTTAGAAAACGTGTATGCAAGAGATTAAACAGGTTTCCACATACATTCAATGTAAATCTCCACATTTTACATATTCGGAAAATCTCCCAATAGTCTATATTTTCAAGACAACCGCATCTTTTTTTTCTCTCCAGGAGCCAATGCACTGCTTGCGTTCACTATTTCATTCACGTCTTTCCTCTCTTACAGGTTATGTGATGTGTTATGATATAGCTATAATAACTGCTATAAACATTTTAAATATTGGTATACAGAACAGAAATAATCATTGGCACACAGAACAACATTTTTCTCAAGGGAAATGGTATTTTACTGGGAATGACTAGAGATATAAGGCTAAATCTCCCTGGTTTACAAACCAGATATAGGCCCATATTAATAAAATGGCAGTAGTAAAATACACCTTTCCCTCAAATTAGACTTAAGTATTTTTGTTTCCTCTGCAGGTAGAACACTGGGTTTTCTCTTATGTCTTATGTCATATGTTAATTGGTAGAAAAAGCGGCGAAGACCAGTCCGAGAAAATCATTCTGTTGGCGGAGCACATTGGTAGTTCTTGATTAGAATGAGCGTCTTATTCAGGGGTTGAAGTGGTGCTTTGATGTCAAATTACTGAGACATAATTCCCTGGAGGTTTTGTGGGGAGTTGCAAATTGCGCCACCGGGGCCTATATGTGCGTCCTGAAAAGGGTAATGTACCTAAACCTTCTGTTCTTAGCATAAAATGACTAATTATTGAGACTGGTTAAAGCCACGTGACGTTTGCCTATAATTTATGCTATTTATAACAAGTATTTTCTAGTAGTCACTCCACTCAGTCATTCAGGAGATGATGCGTTTGAAATGTCATACTATTATTGTCTTGTCACTGTGACATGCGGTAATAGTTGCTCTGTATTCGGTTTCCCGGGTCGGCTTGCTTTAACCCAATTAGTAAGTGCGAATGCGAACGCAGAGTTTGAACGCACCCCTGCACCTTCTTCTACGCGAAAACCCACCACACAAAAGGCGCGTGCGCACACACACACTCATACTCACCCCCCCACACACTTTTTTTAAAGAAAACTATCACAGGTAGCGTTTTGCTTTGCGATTTTTCCCTTCGATTCTATTACGTGATGAAAGACATACTGTTGCAATTTTACATTTGGAGAAAAACCAAAACTTGAAAGACCGTCATGGAAATGTTGGCGTTTTCCGAGTCTGTTTTCCCAATTTGCATATATTTTAAGTACCTGTATAGGATACCACATGCTGCTACATTTTCAGATTTTTCATGCTCAGATGACATCAGCTCTTTAGACAACTAGCATGACATTTTAAAATCTATAATACATAATCCCATAAATCTTTTTTTTTTCAACAGCAAGAAGCACCTAAAGATGGGTGACTGGAGTGCTTTGGGAAGACTCCTTGATAAGGTGCAGGCATACTCCACAGCCGGAGGAAAGGTCTGGCTCTCTGTCCTGTTCATCTTCCGGATTCTAGTTCTGGGGACGGCCGTGGAGTCTGCTTGGGGCGACGAGCAGTCAGCTTTCCACTGTAACACCCAGCAGCCTGGTTGCGAGAACGTGTGCTACGACAAGTCTTTCCCGATCTCTCACGTGCGCTTCTGGGTGCTGCAGATCATCTTCGTGTCCACGCCCACACTCCTCTACCTGGCGCACGTGTTCTACCTGATGCGCAAGGAGGAGAAGCTCAATCGCAAAGAGGAGGAGCTGAAGGCGGTGCAGAATGACGGCGGCGACGTGGACATCCCTCTGAAGAAGATCGAGCTGAAGAAGCTCAAGCACGGCCTGGAGGAGCACGGCAAGGTGAAAATGAAGGGGGCGCTCTTGCGCACCTACATCTTCAGCATCTTTTTCAAGTCTGTCTTTGAGGTTGGCTTCCTAGTGATCCAGTGGTACATCTATGGCTTCACCCTCTCTGCCGTGTACACGTGTGAGCGATCGCCCTGCCCCCACCGGGTGGACTGCTTCCTGTCCAGGCCCACCGAAAAGACCGTTTTCATCATCTTCATGCTGGTGGTCTCGCTGGTGTCCCTTCTTCTCAACATCGTCGAGCTCTTCTACGTGCTCTTCAAGCGGATCAAGGACCGCGTAAAGAGGCAACAGAACCAGTACCCAACCATTGGCACCCTGAGCCCTACGCCCAAGGAACTGTCCACCACAAAGTACGCCTACTACAACGGATGCTCCTCGCCCACCGCCCCCCTGTCGCCCATGTCTCCGCCGGGATACAAGCTCGCCACAGGTGAGCGGACCAACTCCTGCCGCAACTACAACAAGCAGGCAACCGAGCAGAACTGGGCCAACTACAGTGCTGAGCAGAACCGGCTGGGCCAGAACGGCAGCACCATCTCCAACTCGCACGCCCAGGCCTTTGACTATCCCGACGACACGCATGAGCACAAGAAGCCAGCAGTCAGCCACGAGCTGCAGCCGCTGGCGCTGATGGACCCGCGGCCGTGCAGCCGCGCCAGCAGCCGCATGAGCAGCCGGGCCAGGCCTGACGACCTGGACGTCTAGCCGCGGTGGCCCGGCGGCTAACGCCAACCTCACTAGGGCACAGACAATGGGGTCACAGGGAGAGACGTGAGTCCTCCTGGGCCAAGAGGGCAGTCCTGGCAGGGCAGTCCTGGCTCCAGACCCTAGTTGATACAGAGACATAAAATTACTCACACTGCTGAAGGTACTATTCGTTTTTATTAACGATGACGTTGAAAGTAGCGCTAACATGCCTTAACAGCTGAACAGCTAGGGGGGCGAGAGGCCATGAGCAGGTTCTCCTCACTTCCTGACAGTCCCACCTTTCCGCCTGAAGACTATGCCTTGGTGACGTGATTCATTTCGTTTCTTCGCTCTGCAGCCATAGAATGGCATTCCATTTCTAATCACCCCATTTCAGTATTTCAGAAATGTTTCCCCCCCCCCCCACTATTACACACGTTCCCATCATGTTCCTCACCTCCTATGACCTCAACACCATTTAGTCAAACAGGGTTGTGAGTAGATCCCTAGCTGAAGTTCATGAATTAATATTTATTTATTCATAAAGAATACAGGACATCCACCACTAGATGACTGACTACTACTCATATCCATATGAATATCCATATCCACATCCATGAATAATACTTCACATAAAGTAAAACAGTAATAAGTCACTAAAGCCAATTGCATATTTATTGACAATTATCCAAATTTCTGCAATACGTTTATTAACAAAAGGTTGCTTTTATTAATCATAGTGGACTGTCATTTTCCTGATAAACTTTGAATATATGTGGTGTTAGTTTGTTTATTTTGGAATGTTTTATTGGTGGGGGCAGAAGTAGCTGATTTTTGTTTTGTTGAAACTGTGTTCTGGAAATCTTTGAGAGAAAGGCTCTTTTTCCTCTTAGAAAGTATGCCATTTTTTATATTCCTCATATGTCTTTTTGAATGGGAAAGGGGGAATAAATTGTTTCTTTTTCTTTTTTTTTCTTTTTTGAGTGGGTGATGTGGGTATTTTTTTGTAAGTCAATGTAATCATGCTGCTTGAGAGATAGAGTTTTAGTACTGTAAATCAAGCTAACTGTGTCACAAATGTGAGTTTTTAGAAGACTGCTTGTTAGAGCTGGACTAATATTTAGTCATTGAAATAAAAAAAATATATATATGCCAATGTAGCTCCACAAATACCAAACACTAGTAGATGAAACTTAAATTGGACATTTTAGTTTTGATTTGCGAACTTTACATCATAGCATTATCGGTACTCAAACATGGAGGCTCATGGATTTTTCAGCTACAATGGTGTTTGCACTGAGATTTTGGCTAGGATGTTATATGACTTGTAAGTGACAAACGTTCTCTCTGTTATGCATGTAACTAATTTATTTTACCACATACCAGGCAGAAAATCACTACACTAAAACAGTGTTTTCGTGTGAACCCTTGGTTGTTTTGGTCCTGAAAGGGCTTAGTCGGCATCTAACATCCACTGAAAGAGGCAAATAAGGTTGCAGGTTTGTTTGAAGAAGTGAGTTGAAAATAATGTCATTCCATGGGAATCCACTGTTGTTCAATGTGTGAGTGCATGATAGCAAAAAAATGTCATTAATCAAATCTGTGAAAAAAAAATGCTTTTTTAACCAATAAAGATTTTTCTTTGTAATATTTAATGTCTTTATGTTTAACATTTTGAGAGGTATCAGATGAATGTTATCTCGTGGCATCAGTGAGAGGAGGGTTGTTCTCTCTGGTTAGCTGTGTTTTCTAATTGGTTAGAGTTTTGCTTTTATTAACATTTTAATTTTAGATTGTTCTTGTAAAACAAGCCTTTTAATTTACAAGCTGATAAACACATCTGAACAGAAAATTACACAATGCTCAGCTAGCTGACTGGTGCCAATATCAAAGTGAGGCCTTGAGCAGGCGTCTTGTTCAAAAGAATTAGCCTCACACTAACCACTGTGTATAAACAGGGGCAATAAGGAGAAGTTGGTATCAGGGCCAAATTTCTGCTCATGCCAAGACTTTCAAACCAAAAGACTGATATGGTTTTACATGTATGTTTTAAAATGCCCCCAAAACTTTGAAAATTTCATCATATAAAAAGATTCAGTGCTTTTTCCCAATCCAAGTTTCCTATTTAACCTTTCCACAAAGCTAAATAAACCCATATGTCTGGGTTGAGCCTGGGTGCCACATGTGGGTAGAGTGGAGAGAAGGGGGAAAAAAACATAAGACTTTGATCTAATGCTAATTAATCCAATGGCGTTTTATAAGGTTTATCACCCAGTGTTGTTTTATGAAAGGGAGACTTCTTGAAAATGACTTCAGTCGTACACGTATTGTCCAACGAGATTCATTAGGAAACAAATTACACCGAGACAGGGTTTGAGGAATGCTGCTCGCAAAATGTGAGGGCTAACTCTGAAACTCAAACAGCTAAGCTTGCAGTTTGTGTCTTACCTGAGATATAGAGGGACTAGCTGGCTGCTAACCATGCTCTCCACTGACCTAATATTCAATAACTGCCGAAGGAATTCCAGACTGGCATAGATAAGAGGAAAGATGAAGGATGATTCTCGATTAATCATTTAATTCAAGACATTACATATCTTTGCAGAGGCAATACAAAGAGACCTCTAAAGTGTGTAGACATGTCTGAGACTGACCTGATCCTCAAACACTTATGCGCGACATTTATTTCTGAAAACGATTCATGTGAGGACAGTTTACATGCATACAAAGCTTGTGTTTCTCCACATAATATTGAACACCCCAGTTTCTGAGGTAGATTTCCTTTGCCTCTGAGGCCTCGGTAACTAGGGAATAGTGTGGTTCTGGAAATACATGCTAAAGCTGCTAACTCTGACTAAAAATGTCAAATTAACTTATTGCTATGATGTTGTCCTGTGTCTAATAAAACTATACACTGTGCTGCTCTATTAATAATTTATACTGAACAGCAGTCTGGCTTAGCAGCAAACCCAGTCTTTACACAAAAACCCAATTTTTGTCTCCAAACCCTCTGTGAGTGGGTTTCTGGTCCCAGCTCCGTTACGTTCACAGCGTGAAAGAGCCTTTTTGCCTTTTCCATTTTTATGAAAATCACAGAACACACATGCACACAAAAGGTTTCGGGACATTTACTCAGACGGCATAAAGCAACGCTTTCAAAAGGAAAGCTTAGAGAATGTGTTGAGCACGTGGTCTATTCCACCAGGGTCCGCTACGTAAAGATCCTTAGAACAGAGCTTTCATTAAACCCCTGCACGGACATCGCTCTCCTGAAGCTTACTGGAAGGAGCTGGGGGGCTGACGGGGGGTGGGGGGGGGGGGTCGCAGAGACAGTGGAGGGCCGTGTGTCGGCAGCGCCTGCCCTTTGTGCGAAGCGGTGGATGTGCTGGGAGGCTGTGACCACGGTGTGAAAGAGTCACGCGCACACGATTGCTCAGCGGCTGACTCAGCACCAGCCCCCAGGGGCGTCACGCTCAGCCGCGCTCCACCCAGGAGCCTCCACCTCCACCTGCAGGCAAGGCCGAAGTCTGGCTCTCACCGCCACACCCGTTTCTCTGATGGATCATTCGACCAGAGCAGCTTGGCGACGAGCGGGGTGGTGGTTCTGTTACACACTGACCAGACTTCTCACAAACGTGCCCAGTGGAGCTGGAGATGCGGAGGTCTTCAGCAACATCACCATCTGACTCCGCCCTCTCCGTCCCCTCCACACGATCACTGACTTGAATTAAGGGCCTTTTTTTGTACTTCTGTGTCCCCGTTTTTCAGATTGTCCCTCGGTGTAGAGACAGATGAGCTGGTGGCTAGAGGGCAATGCCGGCGTCTCCCTCCCAATACGACAAGGGGGGAGGAGTGTGAATGTCTGTGCTGAGACAAAGAGGCTTGAGGCAGGTGACCTGTGCTTTGCCATTTCCTTCAATGGAAAAGGGCAACTATCCAGGCTTACACACACACACACACACACACGCACACACACGAACACACACGCACACACACAAACACATGGCATTTAAGCATGAGCAGTTTGACTAGCTATGCAAATGATTTCTGCTAATCAATTTAGTAGAACAAATGAATCAAAATTTTTAAAAAATGATCACATTGTTTCACTTTCCTCAGCCTTAAAACACACATGAGCACACAATTTATTATTTTTGTGCACTTTCATTTTTAGACCACATCAGACGCTGATCGCAAAATGCTGTGTCCCATACGTCTGAAGCTGGAAAACAGCCCATGTCTCTTGTCTCTTGTCTCTTGGACCATGATACGTGGACGTCCCAGCGCTCCGTCCCAGCGCTCCGTCCCAGCGCGACATCCCTCTTCTCCTCCCTTGAACTCCAAGCACCTCAGGATCCGAAGAACACCAGCACATTTAATAGAAGCACAGGATCGTTGCACAGAGAGCGGGGTCAAAGGTCCCTGGTGACACGTGGTGGATACTGGCAGGGTCAGGGGGAGGAGGGGCGGAGCTATGGAGAGCGGACAGGAGGAAGCTGAGCCACACTGCTGCGGCTGACAGGGAGGCCGTCTGCAGCTCCGCCTCAGCGTGGGCGGGTCGTCCCACAGCACGGCCAGCAGGCGATTAAGGGAGCGAAAAAACAAAACAAAAGCAGTGGTAAAAAACAACGACAACGAAAACCAAGCGAAACGGAGGAGCACATGTGGAACATAATCGGACGCGTAAACCCATGAGCCCCATGAATCAGTCCAGGTCTGGCTGTTTCCACTCTCCCCTCTCTCTCTCTCTCTCTCTCTTTCTCTCTCTCTCTCTCGCTCTCTGTGGCCAGAGCCCCTGAGACTCCAGTGTGCGTGCTCTCTCTGCCCGAGCAGGATGTTAAGCATGTGGGATTGATTAGCCTGTGGTCCTGCCACTGTCCTTTTCAACTTGCGCGGCCGGGCACGGGCCTCCCTTCCGTTAGTGGCCACACGCCGCTCACGCAGCCGGGCGTCGACGCCGTTAGGGCTTCTCGCTGGAGCAGAGACGCGGCGAGTTCGCCCTGCATCATGCGCACTGCCAGGTACCTGTAACCGAGGTGGATGCGGTTTGGGAACGGCACGCCAGCTGGTCTGGACATGGACCGGAGCTCTGAGTTACCAGGAGGTCAAAAGAACGAAAGCACGCAACCCACAGCCAGAGTCAATAGTGGGGTTGCACTGGCATACGCAAAATATTTCCACAGTCACTCCTGTGTATTTTCCTGACACTTCCACATCAGCATGTACAATACATAGACCATGGCCATTACTCTAAATTTAGCCAGATGGGCCCCAGTTTTCCACTGCAAGGTCCAAATCAGCAAAATCAAGCCAGGAATATTCTAAGAATGAGTTGTATTTCACCCGCCTAATTGTAACCAGTATCTATTCAAAGTATGCTTCAGATCGAATCACTTCAACGGGGCTGTTCTGGCAATATGTATTTGCCACAGCTGTAATTTAAGGGGGAGAGGTCTGTAACTGGTTACACAGCTGCTCAAAGAGTGAAGGAACACAGTGTAACGTCCTAAGGTGATGTCTGACAGGCTGCAACAGGGACTTTATGGAGATCACTGGGTCATACGTGATTCTTTAGTCACAAAATATAAACAGAACCCCTTCAGGGTTGCCAAAACATTAACCCTTTTCAGGTTGGCATGAAGTGCATTCACATTTTCAAAGAAATGCATGATAATAGTGCTCTGGATTACTGATCATATTTCACTTTCAATATTAGCATGAAATGCACTAAATCTCTAAACAGCCCTAATGAATTTGGCATTACTCTTCATATTGCAAGAGTACTTTAGAGTCAAAGTTAAATAAACTCATTAAGGTCACGTGATAGTGACACGACATTGAGTTAATTTAGGTTTACATTTATAGCATTTGGCAGATGCCCTTGTCCATACTAACTTACAGAAGTACAAAAGAAATCGGATACACACCTAGTGGTGTAACTAGGATTTCCTAGTGGTGTAAATAGGAGCTCCCGATTGGTCGTTCCTGCCCGGTCCACTTTTGGTAGGTGCCATCAACTACACACTGGGAACATCTCACAAAACTTTCCATTCTGGAAACTTTGTGTACTTCACTACAATTTTCAATCTCTCTCTGTTTCCATCTCTCTCTCTTTATATATAAATCGTCCCAGTCTCAAATGCCATTATCACCACTGTGTCAACCTTGGTGTTAACCTTCCACATTCTCCTGATTTCTTCTTTCAATTCCAGGTATTTTTCCAACTTCTCGTATTCTTTCCTGTGGATGCTTCCATCACTTGGGGCTGCCACATCTATAGCATTGGACACCTACACATTACACTTACAGGAGCTTTTATGACATCCCATTCTAAATGCACAGGCATTCGTATGGAATGATTGGCTATAACAGCTTCCACTCATATGGAAAGGCTTTCTAAAAGATTTTGGAGTATCTGTGGGAATTTTTGCCCATTCATCCTGCAGAGAATGTCTGAGGTCAGATGTTGGATGAGAGGGCCTGAATTGCGATCTCTGGGTTGAGGTAAGGGATCTGTGTGCTCTTCCAGACTGCACACCTCCAACTACTGACCTTTATAGACATTGCTTTGTGCACTGGGGCACAGTCATGCTGGAACAGATAAAGTCCTTCCCCACACTGTTCCCCACAAAGTTTCATGCGTACATTTGTCCAAAAACGTTTTGGTATGTTGAAGCATTAAGATTTCCCTTCACTGGAACCGAGACAGCTAGGCCAACCCCTGAAAAACAACCCCATAGCATCCCTCCTCCACCAACCGTGGTGGAGTTGG
Organism: Brachyhypopomus occidentalis; assembly: GCA_020368025.1. Classification (NCBI taxonomy): domain Eukaryota; kingdom Metazoa; phylum Chordata; class Actinopteri; order Gymnotiformes; family Hypopomidae; genus Brachyhypopomus; species Brachyhypopomus occidentalis. The sequence goes on along the minus strand of JAGXOD010000021.1, from coordinate 9,882,812 downwards.
CACAATACAGTCAGGTAGGTAAGATCCTCCTGGCTTTGACCTTTTACCTGACCCAGACTTGTCCATCACACTGCCAGATACAGAAACATGATTTGTCCCTCCACAAAGCCCATTTCCACCGCCCCAGAGTCCAGTGACGACATGCTACGCACCACTCCATCTGACACACGGCTTGCAGCTGCTCGGCCTTGGAAACCAATGCCATGAAGCTCTGTGGACACAGACCTTGTGCTGATGTTAATGCCAGAAGAGGTTTGGAACTCTGCAGATATTACAGAGCTTTGGTGACTTTTATGCACATATGCCTCAGTACTCACTGGCTTGAACTTTCCTTGGTCTTCACTTTGTGTCTGAGTCGCTGTGGTTCTTAAATGCCTCCTTTATTCAGTAATATCACTCACAGTTGATTGTAAAATATCTAGGATTGAAGTAATTTTACAAACCGAATTTTTTGCAACGGTGGCATACCATTACAGTACCATGCTCATATTCAGTGAGCTTTATTTTTCACATATATTTTTAAATGGCTGGATGGTTGATTTCATACACCTGTGGCAATGGGACTAAAAAGAACACCTGAATTCAATGATTAAGAGGCTTGTCCCAATACCTTTGTCCACATAATGTATTACCACTGATGTCCCATTCAGACCAAGACATGTCCTCATCAGCTCATCTGTGTGGGCCACTGTTTGAATGTATTCATGGATGTTATGCGTCTCACACTGGACAGAGGATCTCACACTTCAGAAGTCCCCTCTCCCCTCATTACAGCTGATGCACAGGCTTTGGGTCATGGGTGGATTGCCCTGTGTATTGTAAGGAGGTTTCTGGTCTTGATGTCGAAAACTTCCCGTTCTTCTCTTGGTCAGTTTATAGTGAGGATTAAATCCACCAGAAGCCATTTTCCAAAACCATTTAATACAATGCGCATTTTGATATATTTTAGTGAAATTACTTCCATGTTAAAAGGTTCATTCATTGTATATGTGTAGCATAACCCCTGACTAAAAGAGTCCAACAGGACTTGCAGGGGGCCCATTCACTGCATGCCAAGTCACAACGGGCCTCCACGCAGCTCGGGCCCCAGTGTGACTGCACGCCCCCCCCCGGCACCACCACCCGGCACCACCACCCGGCCACTCACACCAGCGGGAGGTTACACCACCTGCAGATCCCTGTGTTAACTGTCAGTGTTTGGATAAAGAGCTCACCTGTATAGCATAGAGAGAGATCAAGACTTTATACCCAGTCCTGCCTCTTCCTCCCCACACACGACTTTAGTTCTCCATCCCCGGATAATTTTTACAATCTCATCAGGAATGCAAAAAGCAGCTAATAACCTCGTTAAGGCTGAGCCCATGTATTTTCCCATTTTGACCCCCCCCAATGGGCGGTACGCTCAGCCAAAACAGCAGTGGCTCTCAGATGAGGAAGATCCCTGAAATCAGCCCGGCTTTTCCGGAGGTCCATGCTGGCTTCCAGTGGACGGGCCTCACTCTGAGGCCATGACATAGTGCCTCTTTAACAGCTGCCGACACATTCAACAAACAAACCCAAGCGCACGGCCGGGTGTTCTGCAGCCAGGCCTGTTTCCCTTCTCCGCTGAGTATGGGGGCGCTTCAAAAGACCCCGGGCTGATTGGCTCCCGCCGGCGGTTATAAAAACAGACCGAGGTGGCTGCATGTTGGATTGTTTTACTGAGCAACGTACGCTGTCACTGGACATAAAGCCTGCTGAGTGATGGCTGTTAGAGAACGTAGGACAGTTCATTTTGACATTCATTTGACAGGTTTCCTCGCTGACGTAATGGCGCTCTACGTGAGCGCTCTAGTGAATTGTAGTTTTACTAAAGGACATCTGTGCTGTCTTACTTCCAGCTTCTTTTTCATGTGCAGGTGCTCACTTCGTACATAGTCTGCGCATCACACGGTTTGCAATTTAAGTTTGCATTTGCATAGTTACAAGTTAAACAGAATTATGGGATTTGATTGGCTCTGATGGACAATTTGGATTTGGTTAAAGTCAAGCATTTTAGAACATAAAAAAAACACAATTTTGGTTTAAGTCAACCAGCAGTTTTCAAGATGTAAACTGCCAAACGTTCCCTCAGCTTTCTTTGTAAATGTCGTGTGGGCCAGCTACTCTAAATGGGTCATAATGTAAATCCCGAAATGACAGAACAGCGTAGCAAAGGACTTTCTGAGAGCACAGTGTATACAGACTTGAGCTTGAACCAATATGCAAAGCCAAAAGGTAGAACTGCAAAGCACCTGGTAAAATGAATCAGACAACCCTCGACTGCTCTATTTGTCTTCAGAAATATGGTCTTTAAGTTGGTCTGAGTTGGCAGAAAGTTGTCATATAGAATTTAGAAAAAAAGCAGCAGAAATGAGGGAGGAGGTGCAGAAAGTTGAACAGGAAGTGTGGAATGAACATGTGGTCCAGCAACACTGCAACATGCAGAAGACCCGAGGATGTTGAGTCTGACACTTCCTGGCATTCCTCTGTGCAACGTATGGACGCCTCCTATAGTGTTTTTTAAACTTGCTTCCTCTGTGACAAAGTAGGCAGCTGAAAAGGAAATACGTTTTATATGTTTGTTGGCCTTTAGAATTGCTAACTGACATAAGAATATAAGAATAATATGATAATGAACTGTTATTTGATCTTCTCTTATAAGTATAGAAGTTGCAAATATTTTAATGGAATCGTATATGTTTACAGTTGCCAGACTTTAACAAAATCTGTCTTGCTGAAGACATCTCCCAAACTAATCAGTCAGTACAACTATGATGAATGGAAGATTAAAACACTTTCATTTGGTCGGTTGTCATTATTTCTAGCAGCCAAGCATGTTGGTGCAACTGATGATCAGTGGTTTAGGGAAGGTTTTAGCACAGCCAACGCTGTAACACCACAGGGTATCCAGGCCAAGCGCAAATAACAAACAAATAGACCCGACAAGGCGCTAATTAGCAATCAGCTCACAGTGGAACAGGGCTGTCTAGGAGGAGTTTGGGCACTGAATAACAACTTGCTCAGCACAGTGAATCTTGCATTCCTCAACTCTTGCTGGTTGGAAAAGGCTCTTCTGTGCTATCCCATCTAGCAGACAACCTAAAAGAGAGAAGAAAGAAAAGTGTTTAGGGAATTTTCATAGTGGCCCCTTAAAAACATGTTTTGGCAACATTTGAACATTTTTCTCCATGTTGTAGTATAATGAAGTGCTACTTTACAGTACCTTAACATCTCACACACAAGACCACAATGTAATGGTTAAGTCCTGGGAGGACTGAGGATATGGCACTAGGAACCTTCTAGAAAAAAAACCTCTAAGACTTCAGTGTTTGAGCGCCCTCACTTGACCTTCGTATATTTGCAAAAAAAAAAAAAAAGCTTAAAGCTCCATGTGTTAGGACAGGAGGGGGAGGTGAGGTGTTAAAATTCATGTTTTATGACCTACAACATATCCTGTTATACTGTGATTGTGAACTAAACAATATAAACTGCTTGGGGTACTGCATGTGTAGTTAAGCATAGTTAGGAATCGTACAGAGGAACATGACTCATAACAGATATTCAACAGACGAGTACAAAGTTAGCAATATTTTCAAATGCTTAGAAAAAATGGGAAAAACCTTCAGACTCCTTTGATTTTTTGTTGTTTGTTTTGTTTTTGTTTATTTTAAACGGTTTAGTCTTGCAGTTTGCACCATATGGCTCTGTGAGAGGAATTCAGTTCCTACAAAACTTTACCTTGGTATGTCTCTGAAGAGTCTGGCTGTCGGGCTCTGCAACACAAAGGTTTTGACACGTACTTAAAAAGAGCGCCAAACTCTCTAGGGGCTTTTATGAAGACTTAAAAAGAAACACCTTTAAATCCAAAAGTATGTATTTCATCAGCGTTGCCTATTTATATTGCAATTATTCCTGCTAAAGAGGCTATTAGTCTTGTAGTCCAGAAGCAATACAACTCAGTTTTCTTTAAAAGGAGCTGACATCATTTAACTATGTCTGAGTCATTGTTCTAAAACCAGGACTTCAGCTGAAAAGGTACTTTGTTGATGCTGATAATGAGTTAAGCACCTCTATTAAGATCCTGCAGCCACAAAGTGTTGAGTCAAGTTTAAATTTTGTGCTTCACAAACATGAAATAAATCGGGGCGAATCACAAAGAGGAATGCACGGATGAGTTAGTGATCCCTAGTAAGCTCCTGTGTCCTACTGGCTTATGCAAAGCATTCTTTTTGTATACACGGCCTATAAGCCATTGAGATGTGTGAAAGAACAGTAACCATAGCAAAGCCTAGCAGTACCAGACAAGTGTTTAATTTGGCCCACTGCTCTTACTTCCAGTGTTATGTCCCTCCTTCCTGTCTGTAAATGTCGTGCTGGTCTCTTTAGAGTTTAGCACCGGAATGTCACATGAGCATGTAGCTGCAAGCACACGCTCATCTGGATGTGCATGATCCAACCATGACAGGGGAAGCTTGGGTGATTTGTAGTCTAAACTTGAGCCAAAGCCGAATGAACCTGAAAATGAAAGGCAAATGGCATACGCTTCTCACACGTCACAAGGAATTGGAGTGGAATATTGCCATGAGAGATCACACAGATTCCAGATATGTGCTAATCTTTAGTTTTCTACATTTCCCATGTTTGTTTTTGATAAGATGGTGTTCCACTATAATCACATTACCAAACCATTAAATAGATAATTTCAACCCAAACATTATTATAAACATTCATTATTGACAAAATACAGATAGTTCACTTACTAGGTATTAAGTTGTTTTTACATACACATAATTAAACCTTGTCTAATGATTACTTTGCTCTACTCACGGTTTTAGAATCCCTAGATAAGGCAAATCCTTTCAGTACTCTCCCACAGATTCAACATGATGATGTGGGCATAACCTGCAGTGATAGTATAACAAGAGAAAAATGTTGATTGGTGCTTTTCTGTAGAGCATGCTGAAACATCACTGCTGATTGGAGGGCAGGTCTCGCTTTAAAGGATTTGTTGGAGAGCAGGGACAGTCCACATGAAAGCTGACAGTGTTTTATTTGTGATCTACACGACTGGTCATTGGTGGTTTGTACACATAATGCCATTCTTTTTTGCTGAACTCAGCAGAGCGTCACGAAATTAAAGCCTTTATAAGCAAGAATTACTGAATTAAAGCATTTATAAGCAATAATTACTGAAGTGCTTGCCCGGGGCCTCTCAGGCTTAGACAAAGGCCTAATAAGCCTTTCCATGCTTTTCACTGCCCACAAAACTGCTTAATGAACAGTCATCAGGCATGGTCCTGGAAGCACCAGTCTTTGGCCCAGGACCACTCTCAGTCCCTGCACTCAGCCTGCAGTGGGTCATCCCACGTGTCCACACATCCCCCTGTCCCCCGGGATGTGGCAACATGCCCTGTGTCCTCTGCGTCTCCAACCCAAGCTCTTTTATTGGACTAATACGTGCTGACCGGTTGAACCCACGTAATGGTGCTACTGTGGCACTTTGATGTCTGCATAAAAAGGTTAAAAACTGAACTGGTGAAAAAGAAACAGTTTATTATTGATGATTGCTAATAGAAGGATGACATGTATGCTGCTCCTGAGTGTGATATTTTTCTGAAAGGGAACTTTAAAAAATCTTTAACCAAAAAGAGCTATTACAAAAGGATTAATGTCTGCCATCTTGTACATTAATAATTATAAAAACTCTGGAATACTGGCCTTCTATCTATACTAACCTATCTATGCATAGAGGGCATCATACCTGGCTTACAACAGCTGACAAACCTCTTTTTATGAGAAGGGCCTTCCTATAACAAACATGGTTTTTGTGTTTTTAATTCTCTCATATTCAGTAGTGGCCCTTAAGTAGTATTTTCCAATTAGTTTTTTTGTCTTGGTATAACTGAGTAATTGTATACATGAGGTAGTGGTAATGTTGCAGACTGAAGCACCAGACAGCTAATTAAATCCACTTGTAATGTCTAGGACCCAGAGTGGCTTCATCTCCAACCTGCCATTAAGGAACACACTACTCTACCACCTATGAGGTTTAAAACTTGACAACCTCTACGTACTCTTTAAAATGGTTCTTAAATGGTGCCTTCAAATTCTGAAAAGAAAAACAAAGTGTAGTAGGCAAGCCAAGCTCCACATCCCTGTCATCCGCTGTGGGGGCTTGAGCCCGGGATGGATCAGCCTTGGATGGAACAGCCCTACAGTTTGGCCAACTGCACAGTGATTTTTACATTTTTTTCTACAGTTGTCCGGCGCAAAACTGTTTTTAAAGGGAACACGAAAACATTCACCGTTTAAGCGCTTGTGCATCTCGAGTGATGACCAACTCACAAACTGATGAAAGGCAACCAAGTCTCTACCTTTTGTTTTCTCTTATGTTAGAAAACATGGATTAAAACAAGCCTCATTATATTCTGTTATATACTGTTCTACTGTTTTAACTATTGTTTTGTCTCATTTTTATCTCTTTATTTAATACATTTAATACCATTTTAAAGAGTCAACGATCATAACAAAAGAATGCAATAAAATGTGTTTAAACATTTTTAGCACTTAAATCGAATGAGTTTACATGTGTTGTAACTCACAGTAGAGCCGCTACAATGGAACATTTGAGTTGGTTAGACAGCAATTGAAGCAGCTTTTCCTCAGTTTATATTCCTATTACCTTTGTTCTATGTGTTTGGACTCCTCTACAGCCCCAATGCTCCAAAAGAGCTAAACTAGCTAGCTTAGATAGGTAGCTGTTATAACGTTACACGCTGCTGTATTTGATTTTGTTTATTATGCATGCAAGGTCTAGATTGGTGTCAGTCAGCCCCATGAAAGACTGTTCAAAGTGTTCACATTCAAGTAGTATTAATATGTAACTGCCTGCAATATGAATTATCAGAGTAAACTAGCTAGCATGTTATCACATAGCCAGCAGGGTTTGTAATTGCATATTGTGACACTATTTGTTCTCAAATTTTCCCAGAATGCAACACATGATCTTGTATAAAAATGGACATTACATTTAATGTACCATACTGGCTCAAACACTGAGAAAATTGGATATGGCCTGTTTAACCAGGAACACGTTTACTTACTAATGAGATAGAGTGAGATAAAAATTCTACCTGGCACAAACAGGATAATAACCTAAAACCCAAAATGTACTTATCACACATTCAATTACAACTTGACCATGAGCGTTACTCAAATGTGTTGAACTGCTTGCAGATTTAAACAAACATTTTAGCTATGGTGCCACTAAATATTCCAAACCACATGTGATTTTATCCTATGATATGATAGGTTATATGGCAATGAAGGTTAAAATAAAGAAACAAAGGAAACAAACAAAAAAGGTTTAGCTGGTTGCTTTCCAAACTCTACATTCATGTTTTTATAGGAATACATTAACACTCAAGACTGCCACCTCCAAGACCATAACGTCCTCTGAAATATCCAGTATTATTGTGTTTGGAATTGGGATTGGGATTATTATTGGGATTATTTGCTTTTTACATGCACCTCTCTGGATGACCTTTGTCTTTGTCAGGAAATCAGAGAATGAACTCTCATTTCAATGCTTACTTTAGTTATTATTTTAATGGAACATTTTCCATTGCAATAGCCTATGGCTTCACTGAAGTCTAGTCCTAGACCAAGCAGTATTTTTAATACCATAGCACCACTTTATTGTGGTACAAGACAGACTTGATTTCTGGAAAATCAGCCCAATATGTTATATGAATATTTAAATCTAGCGCAGATGGTGGATGCTTTTGTTTTGTTCATGGGAGTATCTATGATTTACCAGTTCGTTCCCTTCTCTTGTATTATTTCACGCAAACTCTTTGCATTAGAGCAGGTTGGTCCATTTGGAGGATATGTGTCTTCGCCAGGCCCATGAAAGACGGCTGCAGTCTGATGTTCCGGTTCAGCGTTGTTTAACACTCCTATCACGATGAGGCAGGGAATCAGACAGAGACGCTGTGCTCTTTGGTGAGCACATCAAACAGCAGTGCCACTCTCATGAACAGCCAAAGCAATCAGCCTCTGATTGCAAGGCCATCCAGGCCCTTATTACGTGTAATCTCTCGCTAATGTTGCAGACAACAGAGAGGTTTTAATGTCCCCTGCTTTGCCCACGCGAGCTGATACGGAGCGACTGCGCAGAGACAAGGTAACGCTGCAAAGAATCCCCAAAGCCCATTTGTGCCGCCCCAAAATTACTTAACTGCTGTGTGATCTGAGATAGCCAGATTGCGTCCGACCGCGGGGCGAGACAACATTGCGCCGAGGCGGTTGGCGCTGGCCGATGCCTATCGCAGTGCTTACGCTCCCCGCTACGAACGCAGGTCGCGCCGCGCACTGGCTTGAGTGTTGTTTAAAAGAGTTGATCTTTGTTTGTACCACATGCTGCCACGACAGGGCCGAAACTAAGAAATTATCCTTTTAACAGAAAGTGCTTCTGGCTGTTGCACGCGCCATTAACCTTTCTCTGTGTTGAAGCTGATCTCTTGTAAAAGACGTGAACATTTGTCAGTCTGTCGGGAAAGTTTATTCTCTTGAAGTGGGTTGTCCACCTGAACAATAGCTGCAACACGTTGGTTTACTCTGGTAGGATTTTGAAAGCGTGTGTATGGGGGAATGTTTTCCTACGGATAACTTACGTGACTGTCTACGTATATGAAACGTCCACAATCTGCCAAAACAAGGAGGAATTCTCACTTAGGTGGTCAAAAGGCCTATCACAAGTTACTGATTCATTTGCAAGAAAAAAAAACATGCCAAATTGTTGGAAAGTGTTGAAAAGTAATCGGTAATCGGTAATCGGTATCGACGTTGATTCGGTTTTCAAAATCGAAGCAAAATTCAACGGCGTTTCGATGTTGATCCACGACGCAAATGGAACTTTACAAAATCGAATCTCAATTCAACGGTGACTCAGTCTTGACCCATGACATTGATTAAACGTTGAATAAATGTTGAAATGCCAGCTGGGAATATGACCCAAACAATTCCAAAACATTTTTGGCCTTCCTGTTTTGAGGGAATGTTTATTGTAGCGTAGTTATTATTTTAGCCAGTTTAGTCTTGCTCAAAAGATTGTTTGCTTGGTGAAGTGCAGTTATGGGAAAAGCTGACACGTGACTGGGTGTTGAAAAGTGTGATGCACAGTGGTTATTTTGCACCAGTAAAATACGTTTTATTCTCACTTTTCAGCTAGTATAGCAGCTTTTACTGCAAACCACTTCACCACTGTTGCAACCAGCTCTGCATCCACATATCACCTGCCACATTTTCTATGGAAAAGTACCAAGCCAGTGACTCTAAAATAGACATTTTGTGTTTCTATATTTTGCTGAAACAACAGTGATTTTGTATGGTTTTCTGCAAAATTTACTTTGCTATGTTTGTTTTTTGTTTGTTTGTCTTTGATTCCACCATTCTGGATTAGCACTGAAGTGGAGCAAAGTTAATATGATAATTTGTCAGTTACCAAGGAAAATATATAGGTATATATATATATATAGGGCCACTTCACACGGTTCCACTTCACAAGTTTTAAGAGAAACAAACAAGTTGCACCTCGTTTGGATCACCAGGTATATTTATTTAACTGCCCTTGGCTTGTGTGACAATCAGTAGCAAAAAGCAGCTGTCAAGCGCTTGTGACTGAGCTCTGAGATCTGATCACATATTTCCCGCCTCTGGAGATGAACACTGGAGCAAACGTCCCCATGAACCTTGCGAACAGGCCCAGCCTGGTCATGCCCGGGCTGAGTAACTTGAAAACAATAGCCAACCCCCATGACGCTGCAATTTCTGCATCAAAACGAGGCGCCCGTGCGATGCCCTTGCCGTGTCAAATCGAGGCGCGCGCTCTGTGCCGACAGATTCCCGGCCAAGAGGGCAGCCCCGGGGAATGCCTTCAAGGCCACATGCAAGGCGCCGTGCTGCAGGAAAGCATGCGGCTGCTTGTTTCCACTGCAGGTAGGTACAGATGTGTTTGTTCGCCATTGGCTTTGTTCACAATGCCCACGTATGCCAGTGAGCAGGCTGGGACAGGCCTATAAAGGGCTACTTGGACATGGGCTGCACACCTAACCAGGCTGCCTGTAATTGGTCGCTTGGAGGCTGTGATTCAAACAGAAAGACTTGGAGAGACTGCAGTTCCCTCCTGCCGAGTGTGTGTGTGTGTGTGTGTGTGTGTGTGGGAAGGTGGGGAATGATAAGGGGACTGATGTGTCACTGTTTCATTTAAGCCCTGTGAATGTTATTGAATGTTATATGAAGTTACTGATCGTATGCACTTTTCTTTACCAATATCTAATCGTCAGATTATTTTTATTTCTATAGCCAGCCCTATTATTTACATTGAAAAGAATTTATACTCATGTAGACAAATAGGGAATCAGGTGAGAGTCCATAAGTGCTTTATTAAAAATGCTGTTGGAACTCTTGCAGTCTTTTGCACAGCCACTAATTCACCTGGTTAAAATCTAACAAATTACCATCATCATCAGAGAAAACAGTTAAAATAGCTCAGCATATAGATTACTAAGCAAAGCATACAACAACACAGAGATTTCTTCTTTTTAACTCCTGTTACACTATTTGCAAAGGACATGGCGAGCTCAATGTGTTTCCTCACTGAAACATTAGTGTTTTCCTTTTTCCCGCGCCGTATTAAAGAAATGGGGCAGATGCTTTTTGAAAACGTGTTTTAGAAGTAGTTGGGGTGTTCGCGGGCGGAGATTGGAGGGAGGAATGGAGACAGACTCTTTCTCCCTGTATAAAACAAACTTTAAGACTTCTGCCTTATAATGGACACTTCATGTGCTTACAAAGCGCTCCAAGTATTCAGAGGTTTTTAAAAGCTCCTTTGTCAAGCCAAGCAAAGTGTGGACATCACGTTACAAAGAGAGACCTACAGACACTAATCAGGAGGAGTGGCAGCAGCAGATGGAGCGTTCTTGAGGAGTCAAACGATTTCCCCTGTTTCTCCGCTAATCTGCACTAATGACCTCGCAGTGCTGTGGTGAAAGTGTGTGAGAGTATTTCTTCGCACTTCCCCTGCGTGTCTATATGAAGATGTGCCTTGAAGTGGATTCAGTCATGTTCAAACAAAACCCTCACACGTTTCACCCAGATTTTTTTGCGGCGTTTTTTGTATTAGCCGCTTTGACTTATTAAACTGCAGCAGCTTCCCTTTTTTGTTTATGCCAGTGGGTCTGCTGGGTAAGGGGGGGGGTAGTTGAGGGGCCGAGAGTGTCCGGCAAGTTCCCAGAGTCTCTTACTTTGAACTGAAATTCAAAGCTTTATTTTTCCTGTGTTTACCAGACGAGGGTACAAAGAACTGAGGCAAACGTGTATACATGCTATTCTGACAGAGAAATGCGATGTTTTGCCAGAATGCTGTTGACCATGTGTGGCAGGACAACACTCTTGCTCAAAGCTTATTTATAAATTCAGTGAGTCAGAAGTCAGACCCTGTCCTTGCCTTCTGAAAAAGCAGTTTTTATTCATATCCTGCTCTGTTGGTGGTGATGTCTTCAGGGTTCGCACTGAGAGTGGCAGTGTTGGGAGGGGGGTGGGGGGGTGTTAGCGAGGATGGTGGTGAGGAACAGCTGGGTTTTTTTTTCTTTTTTTTTTTTTTTTGCAGTGGTCCCAGGTCAGGCCCTCTTACAACCACCATGCTAACTGGACTAGGGCCTCGGACAGTAATCCAAGCACAGGCCACACTGTTGATCACTCGGGCATTCTGTTCCCATACGCCTGGCGGCCTGGCCCATTCAGAGATGGGAGATACCACTGCAGGACATGAGGGGAGGCTTGCAGGACTCCAGAGAGCAGAGCTTGACTTGAAGTCTTTCTCAGCACCATTTCCCTTCTCCCATTAGCTGAGACATGCTTTACTAAGGGAGGGACCTGTGGATCACAATACATGACACCTGTGCTTCACAATGTTGCTTAATTCCTTTGACATGAGGTTCGTCACGTCTTGACAGATTGCCAGTGCTGTTCGAAATTTCACAACACATTTTTAATAATGTGTGAGATAATCTGTTAGGGGAATGGCATGTCTGTAACTGTACTTTGCGTTTCTTACCGGAAAGTTTTAACTTGTGCTCATCACCGGTTTTTTGAAAAATGCATATCTTGCACCTCCAGTACCAGTCAGAAGCAACACATGCTCTTAGTTCGTTGCATTTTCTGCATTTTAGAAAAACAGCGAAGATATTGAAACAACAAAATAATCTGATTATGATTATGTTGTGTTAACCAAATTTTGACTGTCTTAGATTTTAGATTCTCTGAAGCGGTCGCCATTTGCTTTGATGACAGATTTGCACGCTCTTGGTGTTCTCAACCAGCTTCATGAGGTAGCCACCTGTGATGCTCTTGAAGAAATTCTCACATATGCTGAGCACTTGTGGGGACCAAATTTCTGAAAAAATACACTCTTTGTGGCGTAAAGAGACATTTTAAATGTATTTAAATATTGTAGTATTATTTTTTAAATTATGAAATCAGTTCATATATAGGTTGTCAACTTTCACTGTTTATATTTGTCTTAAAAAACATTAGCTTAAAATGCTTTAAAAGCATATATTCAGTCAGGTTGAAGCTAACCTGAGTGGTGTACACACATTGGCCCCTTTTATAAGGTGCACCTGTCTGACAAATTGTGTATGGGAATGGATGGTTTGTCTCACTGTACACCTGTACAACAATAAGAGTCCAATGAATACATGAATACATGCTTCTAACCAACTGCATATTGAGGTTGCACTGGAGCACATCGTTGTACAAAGAACATAATATTCTACTGAAAGAAAGGGAAAACACGTGTCCAAATGCATCAAAACAATATTTAACTAAACCCATTTCTCTGAATGATAAGAGCAGATTTACAACATCTGGCAAATACATTTTTTTTTTTTTTTTGGAAAAACACAATATGTTTCTCACAATGAGCAACTCTGTGGGTGAACCTCAAAAGGAGCTGCTGGAAGTATTTGCACGCCATAATGACACTGCAAAGGCTTTGCGTGGCAAGCTGCTAAAAAGAAACAGTTAAGAGTGAATATCGCAAAATAATCTAATAATTTAGTCCATACCAGCAAAAAACCTCCTGTTAAAGTTCATCAGGGGAGAACCGTCTGGTGTGTGCAAGTGGCGAGCATAACCATACTGTCGCAGAAGTGTCAGATAATTACGTCTGTAGTCGTTAGGAGAAAGACTTGCGCGTGTCCTCGTCCGTAAGGTGAATTTTACAGAGGCTCTGTCAAGCTCACGGCGTACGGAAGTCGGTTGTGTTTCTTGGTATTTTAGTTTAAGATAGTTCTGATGTCAGGAGTCCAAAGTGTATTTAGGAAAATGATCTAAGATGGGCAGTCGCATGAGTACCACAGAGCAATTCCATTTTCATAGTTCTGTGAGAGAGAGAGAGAGACTGATTGCCACTACCATAAACAAATCAAGCCCTAGCCTGTGTATCTTGGCAGGTCTTAGCAGTTAATTGCTTGAGAGAAAAGTCTAATGCGTGCCGAAGCATAGCAGCTCCGGCTCCACCACTGTTATTTAACACGTTTGTTGAGGATTGTGCAAAGCGCTAACTGCAACTCAATCATCGGGTGGTTTAAGGTCTGTGGGATGAGGCCGAGACTGTGAACAGCAAACACTGCCTGGAAAAGTCATTAAAAAAGGTGTCGCTGGTCATTCGCAACTGCAGCACACACACAAAAAAATAAGGCTACCACTCACTAACATGGCGTGACGTACCGCCTGCGCGTGTGTTTCACTCTCGTTGGAAACGGGAACTGTGTTGACCTCCACGATGATGCGGCGAGGGAAACAAGCCTTGGGCTTTGGACGAGGTGTGACGCGGCGTTCGCGGAGCTCCTGAGCACTCCGTCCTTTATTGTTCACCACTTTCACACAGGAAATCGTGTTGCGGCCTGTGCGTATTTGTGTCAACGTGGGAAGCGGCGGGTCAGGAATCCGACACAGGATCAACAGGAAGAGGAACAGGGTCGCCTTCTGCTTGGATGTTCTGCTCAGCCCCCCCACCCCCCCATCGCCTTGCGCATGGCCTCTGCATCTCCCTGGGGACGCTGTCACCAGGCAACCACAGGCAGAGGGGTCACCATGTGGAGAACAAGGCCGAGTGTTTGGCCGATGCCTCCAGGACTACTGGGGAGCCGTTAATAAAACCGGCGTCCCAGAGCCGTAACTGGAATGTTAATGAAACTGCAAGCACGCATAGGGAAGGGGGTGACCGTTCATTTGGACCTCCCTTTATAGCTTGTCAACACATGCGCAGAACTTTATTTCACATCCAGCATGAGACGTAGGTGCTAGAACCAGTGCTGTGCGTACGCGGGGGTGTATTATAAAATCCTTAGTAATGCCACGGCTCGGCCTTCTCTCACCAGGACGCTCCACCCCCTAACACTGACACAAGGTCAGCCTTGCACAGTAATGATGGCTCGACGCCGTCAAGGGCTATGGGGCGAAGGATCAGGAAGGTGGTACACAACGTGACACCGCCGTGTGCTCCCGGCGCCCCTCAAGAAAGCAGAGACGTGCACACGCTCACTTGCTATCGACAATGATGCGAGATCTCACGGTGACCGTAATGAGGATATTGGGTTTGTTTCATAGGAAGAGGATGATGTTTTTCTATTCAAGCTCGGCAGGACCATCTGAGGGCAGCCGGAGGTCTATGACCATGCTTTCTTGACACTCTTTTTAAATTGATTTCTTCTTTCCCTTTTGACCGAGGGAAAGGGGGTTTGTATGTACCCTTTTTCCACTCTGGTCTCTGTTAAAATGTGTTTTCCATTTGCTTGCTCTGCAAAACGTTTGTCATGAAATGGCTTTGTCTTTCATCCTCACATGCTGGCATACAAACATCCTTACTCCCCCCCTCCACCCCACTCTGGTCAACCCAGTACACCAAGAATAACTAACTGGTTCAATAGTACCAGAAATACATACTTTTACAAGCTATTCTTACAGATCACTTGTAGGTAAATGTTAATTAGCTAAACAAAGACAATTGGTTGTCCAAGCTTACTAAAAAGTAAGTAATGGCCTTAGTATAAGTAACGGCCTTAGTATAGTGAAACATGTTTTTTCTTCCCACAGCGCAGTGGCTGGCAAAAATGGAAGCGATGTAAGATTTATGTAAATGGTGCGATCTGGTTCGGGACTTGCCAAGCCTTCATAACATTATTTAACTTCTTAGCAACTGTGTCATGGGACATAAGGACATAAGCACAACCTGATAAATGAAAGCCAGTTACCCCTCATCCATTATCTCCTTTTTCGGCCAAAGGAATATCAGACCCGTCACTTTGCTTTGGAAACATTTTTATTTCTGAGATACAATGGCTGCCCATTCTGTGCTGCTCACCACAAACATTTTTAACACAATTTTAATTTAAAATGGAAATCAAAATGACATAAGAACTTGGTGCAACAATAAAAATGAATGAGTTCAGTCCTAACGTACAAGCCCCCGCAACACTTTTTGACAGAACAGGAAGCATGAACGCAGCCAGCTGAAAATCACTGAAGAAACACAAAATACCCCCCAAAACAGATTGTCCAGTTTCTATATACGGTCTGCACAAACAAATTTTTAAAAATCATGTTCCCCATAGGATCTACAAAGTCAGGCGCCCATGGCGTGCTAAACCAGCGAATAAACACACACACACACACACACACACACACCAGAGGAGACGGGTCATTACAATTCCAGTCGTGCACCTTGGGTGAAGTGGCCTTCACACGCTCATGTCACACACGTCAGCGCTCCCTCCACGGGTGGACCGCGCAGAAAATAAATACAGCACTGCCACGTCTTTGGCTGGTGTGTGTGCGTGTGTGTGGGCGTGTGTGTGTGTATGCGCATGCTCACTTGTGATGGGACAGCACGCCTTCTGCTGAACATAACTCAAGGACTGAAAAGTAGGATCCTGGCCAAAGGATCTCCATATTTGAAGATGTTAGAAGATATCGTGAAGATGGATATCATGCATATATTAGAAGATAGTTAACCAGCTCAGCAGGCTAGTGTAATGCTATTCATTTCTAAACAGATCTGAGCTATGGTGAACTACTCTTGCATGTAGGAAAACCTCTCAACTTGATTTCCTAGTTTGAGTAGATTAGGTTCAATAAAATAATGCATCTGCTCTGTGGAACATTAGGCATTCTTATAACTTTTGTAATATGTATAAATAGGTGGAAATGTGAGAATATTAATTTATAGGCTGGGATGAGGAACAGTCACTGATTATTTTTCATTACATTTTTTTCAGTACATTGATGAGTATATTTCCCATCCCCACTATAACAAGTCTAAATCAAGTCTAGTATTCTCTACTCTTAAGCATCTGCCCCCTTCACCCTAAAAAGTTCATTTTGATGTCCGTTAAACTCACGTATGAGGTTATTCTCTCAGCATTATTGTACCCTAATTAGCTAAATCATTTATGTCATTTGTCATTTATGGAAAGCAGTCAAGACTATATGAACAAGCCAAATAACAAGGTATGATATACGAGCGCATGCTTCCCAAACAGGCCACTCACAAAGCTAACACCCATAAGGCGGCAGGAGATCTGATCCAGGCCTGTCTCCGGCCACATGGTGACCGGGGGGTCAGTGTTATCGTGTTTATGCAGATATCTCACTGTTTTTTCAAATGGCTGGTGGGATGACCCGAACATCCATCTCACACCTACTTAATCGTCCACAACGGAAAGGCCAGCAATGCTGTGAGTGACATGGACTAAGAGTTCAGGAGCTGGATTTTGCAGATTTGGAGCAAAAACGAATGCCTGTTTCCTGTGCCATGCTCACACATCCCAGAATGATCCGGTGTGTAATTTGTCTTTGTTCCCTTCAGTCAGTTACAGTGTCTGTGAATATTGCCTGGCACGCGTGTAGGAAAAGCATGCACTGACTCTCTATTGAATTAGAATGGAAGATCTTAATGCTCATGGGAAATGTTCACCATGAAACGCTGTCCTAATGGAAAAACACGCCAGTCCTAGCAGACTCCGGCCTCCTGTTTTCACCAAGTGGAACCAGTGAATAGTAAGAGTAAGCAAAAATATTAACTGACAATGATAGAAGAAAATTAGAAAAATTGCTCGCTTAATTTCGCGATGAGTGGACTAGGCTGGAGAGTCGCTGATCACTGTGTTGTTTTTCTTCCTCTTGGTTTTTGCTGCTGGTGTTTTTCTCTGAGGGTTTGGCTTCCAGATTTTGACCAGTAACGTCCGCCTCGTAATCCCAATGGTTCCTTTCAAAGGAAGATCATCTGCTCCACATTGGCAACGCTATTTTCAGTGTTTATATCGGTTCACCATAATTTTATCTTATAGTCAACTAGGCAAAGCCTCATTTTACGCATTTAATCTCGGGACCATCCATGTGCTTTGAATTTGCTTCCCTTAAGACTTCACGGTGTTTATGATTGCCGAATTGTTCAGTTATGCTGAGCATTAAAGAAATAAAGATAATATCTTTTCATCTACTTATGAAGATATTCGTATTGTCATGATTGGGGGAGGCAGTTCTGTGGTAAGAGGTCATAAAAACACAAAAGCAGCTAAGGAGAAGAATACTTGAGCTCTCAGAGTTCCTTTTTTTAAAATCTTCTTCGTGTTTTAGCTTCATGAAGCATCCGGGCCACTTTTTTGAGACACCAGGAGACAGCAAGTGCGAAGTCCATGCGCACACAGGGCAAACTATAAAGAGCATATATTTGTCTCGCTGTTCTTACCTGCTCATCTTAATTGCCCATCTGATCTGTTTCAAAAAACACTGCTGGTCAGCCACTGCCACTAGAGACACCCACAACCAGACTATAGAGCCATTCCTATGGCAACCACATGCAAAACAAGGGCTTGGATTAAAGAGGAGCTGCACTGACGTCTTTACAGTAGCACTTTTTATATGGCTCTGGAATGAACCCCAATTTTATACTCTATTTATATTCATTTCTTTTAGAATAACTAGGAAAAGACACATGGCCTATAAACAGTAGCTTAAAGTCAAATACAAGGATTACTACTTTATCTAATTAACAAGGCTTGTTTTTCATTGTGAGCAGTCTGAGCTGTTGTTTTTCGGGCCGCCGTTTGCCTAATTACTTGTTCCTTTGTTGGGCTCACTATTACATCTGTCTCTCCTTAAAAGTTTGGCGAGTTTCTCCAGTCCCCCACTGGTGTTAGTGTTTGTTTGACCCTCTGTTTTATGGCCGTGCTTGAATTAGAAAGTGTCTGCAGTGTTCTGTCCATCGTTTTAGCCCACAGTACATATCTAACATTGTCAGGATGACTTTTATGCTCTTGGTGTGGTGTCAGGGTGGTGTCACTGTGGTGGAGGCTGCTAAAGTCAGAGTAATTGGGCCCTCGTGGCTGAAGCTTCTTGCACATAAGTCCTCGTGTTCGGGGCCGGGGTAAAAATTCATTCTCCGTTGCCTTCATCGGCGGCATAATCAGAAACGAGCCTAATCAGAAACATCAACTAATTAAGAATGAAAATTGTAAGTGGTATCCATCATTGGTAGTCACGTGTATGAAACCACCCACATAGAAGCACATTACATAAGCATGGTACATAGGGACCTTGAGCCATCGGCTGTGATCAAAAGCAGATGTACACTTTCTTCCCTAACGAAGTTTTTGGACTCAGTTTTGCTGTTAGGAACACAATAATTGAACTACAATCCCTGGACACTAGACCCCCCCCCTCCCCGCCACCCTCCAGAGGTGCGTTACAGAGGTTTTAGATTAGGCACTTGTGGCTGGTGGGGAACACCATTGTTTTGACTCATTTGTTGCACGATGTACTCCTCTCTGCCTTGCCTTGAGAACTGTAAACGCGGACACGGGTCACTTCCTGTTGTAATTGCCTTCCCGACTCCCTGCATCAAGCACTTCCAATTCACGATTATAAATAGCTGTGACTGTTGAAAGGCATCATTTCCCCTGAACTGAAGGCACAGAACAGTGCGCCAGACAGATGTTTTCATACAATTTCTACTCTGCAAAAGGAACACAGGCTTGCGAGTTTGTCTGTGTCACATAAGGAAGTTTGACCTCGCATTGGTGGGAGGTTTATATGAAGAAAACAGCTGCTTCGTGAATTTACCTGAGGAGAGGAACATTTACTTTAACCTTTTCTTCTTTCATTATATGAACACTGGAAAGTGTTTTTTTTTTCACATTGCAGACAGTTGCTCTTCTATCCTCATGCGTGCGTGATTTCCTGCGATAAGACGTTATTACCTGGCAGCGATGACTTATTCTACATCCTGAGCAGCTGATGAGACAGTGGTGGAAAAAAAGAGCCATGTGCTTCGCTGCTTTGCCAGTGCCACTATTTGCCAGTATCTGTCTAATCTGAAAAGCCCAGAAATAACATGTCTCTCAAGTGCTCCGGGCAGTGTAACATAGCCTGAATAATGTGCGGCTTGTAATGTCTGGCTCCAGACAAAGGCCTACTCTTCTGCCATTCTACTGACTGCACTGATGCTTGCATGGAGACTTTGTTTTCACAATCTGACTCGTCGTCTGTATATACAACTGGCTGGCCCATAGCAGTGGTACAGCGGTAGTAGAAATCTGGTTTGTGCTATTGCCATACTACTGCTATGGGTTTATAACCCCTAAAATAACCCCGTTAAAATAACTGCTTTTAGTCATAGTCATTAGGAATCAGTGCCTCTTGACCCATCAGATCTCTCTCTTGTCCTCGCACCCTTCTCAAGCCCAACAGAGCAAAGAAAGGCTTTTCAGGAACATCGAATTACAAAAAAAATCCCCCTCTTCTCCTGTCAGCCAATCACATCCAAGCCTTATGAGTGGTAACGGTTTGTCTGTTGCTCAACCTTTCCGTCGTTTTCCATAAGGACATCAAGGGAAGCAACAACAGAGAACAGAGCAGAGCTGATCTTCTCAAGCTTTCCAGGCTATTGTTTGCTCGCATAATGGTACCATGCCGCCCACAGACTCATGACACCTGCACTCCAGAAGACAGCCAGTCAAACCCAGTGACACCTACACGCCAGAGGACAACCGGTCAGACCCCGTGACACCTACACGCCAGAGGACAGCCAATCAAACGTGGTGCCGGAGCCACCTACTCATGTCAAACTCAGTGCACTAGAGGACCCTGAAAACAAGGGAACGGTAAAGAACCATAAAGTGGACTAGACCAACACATATTCAGGGGTGCCATTGATAACTATGTGAAGTAGGTTTCTACAGTGTGTTCCTCACTAAAATGTTATTGCGGCCCTGCCAGTAAGTATTTATGGGGTCTTGTATGGAAATATTGTAAGCTTTGTGCTATAATCTCATGGTAGTAAACAATCAGTCCTTTATATATATGCAGATTAGGTTTCCTTTGGTACATGTAGCATGTTTCAGTGTCAGTTATCTCACACAGTATATGACAAGTATAGTGCAGAGGCTAAAAATCAGAACATGACATTTCCTGAAACATCCAGTCATAGCGATCAAACATCCCAGGAATTTCTCAAAAAGGTAAAGTCCACCTTTCACACATTCCAGGCAGCACTGCCCGAGCCCGAGCATTGTTCATCCCCAGCATGCGACTCACCCCAACAGTAAAAAGCAATCAGTCAGGTTCTTATGAGAAACCACCAGCAGGAAGGATGAGAAAGTTAATTTGCTTCCTTTGTTTAGTGCCCTCCCCTTCTGCACCGTGAAGAAGAGTAATGGTGAGAGACTGTGTTCAGGGCCAAACGTGCTGGACTTCCCATCATTGTTCTGTTGGCCAGGCTCTTTTTGTTTCTCCACCAGCCCCTACCGCAGCACCACCCTGCTCCTCCTCCACCCTGCTCCCCCTCCCCCCCTGCCCCCCCCCAACCCGACCCAGAAGTTCACCTTGGGAGGCATAGGTTCAGTTCTGGGAACAAGAGATCAAGTGAAATTTGCACAAGAATTCAGATTCACGTCTTTGTGTGTGTGTGTATTGGAATTTTGTTCCCTCTTATCAGTCACACACACAGGGGCCTGGGTACCCCACTCCATCAAAGAAAAATCACCCTTTGAAAGCATTCTCTTTTCATCTTCCTCTTCTTTATCTTTGATTCAGTGGAAAATGTCTCCTAAAGACTGGGGCATGCACACTTGTCAGCTCAAACTTGGCTTCTTCAGTTGAACCCCAGTGTTCAGCACGGCCCTCATCCAAGGCCGAAAAGGCCAGCAGCTTTCTGACACTAAGTCCAGGTTTGCATGGTCATTGTGAGAACAGGACAGACTCTCAGAGACCTACACTTCTATGGACTCCACTGCCGGCTGAGCACGTCACCTGTCCAGAAGCGGCTGATCCGCTACGTTGCCCAGCTCCAGCATTTCCATGGCAACACCTCTGGAACGCCATCACATTTTTCCACTAAGCCCCTCGTCTGTGAAGAGATTCGGCTTTGTGATTCATACAAAACCATTCTATGAAAATAAGCTCTTTAGTTCTATAGGATTTAAGGAGCATTTTTGGATGTCATAGCCACTGGTGATAATTAAAGGAATCATAACTTCTGGAGGTGGTCTCAGCCAAAGACAATCAGTAGAGTGCACATCTCTTAAAGACAATGCAGCAGTGATCAAAATGAAAATAGCCCCTGTACTGTTCACACCAAATAACATTCCTTATCATTCCTTTGCTTAACCTGATTGCATTATGACTTTACACTTACACACTCTAAGATGCTTTAAGCCAGGAGTGATTTTCCTCTACACCCAGGCTGGTCTCACTCACCCAAATGTGGAGATTAGCAATGGCTCAGTAAACATTTTCATGGGAAGCTGAACAGGACAGAAAACACTCGCTTGGACACATGATCACAGCTGGGGCGTGGAGATCAGCAGATTGGATGAAAATGAGAGAATGCGGAAAGGGAAATAGTGTGGCCAGCGCTGCAGAAGGGACACAGGACTCTCTGATGTGACATCAACACGCAGTCTGTAATTTAGTCACTGTCTCGAAATAAATCTTGGAGCGTTCCCACTTTAAAGTTGGACACACCGAGACCGAGCACAGTCTCCACGCTGCATCACAGAGTAATAGAAGTCGTCCTACTCAGACACCAGCTTGTCTGGCGGCCAAATGTTAACAGTCTGCTGCGGAAAAGGAAAGCGTCATTTAATTTCCCTGTTTTGTCCAGGAACTGAACTGCATCACTATAAGATGATGACTCCAGATGGCACCTCTTGGTGCTCCTGCGTTTACCAAGCATGCATCTCATCTCACAAAAATCTAAAATAGACAAAGTCAAACAATGAAAGGCAAAATAGTTCAGAATGATCAATCACCACACGCATAATAAATAAGGAACGCCTGGTAATTGCTGGCTACTAGTAATTGCTATGTAATAACAATGCATGAAGGCTTTGAAGAACTGACCCATGTGCACATAGTTTCAGTGACCATATGACTGAATTACCCCGTTATTAAGGCTCTCTGGTAGACAACCCTCATCACAGGGGCTCCAGCAGGACTCCAGTTTGATGACAAACACATTTCAAATAAATCTTTGTTTCTAATGTCCAAAAATGCCTTTTCATCCTTTTTTACCCTTCTATGGGTCCATGATAAAATGACTTAACAACACAAAACGTTTCTCATCATTTACCCTTTGCCTCTTTAGATAAGACTGTTTCCAACAAACGAATGATTTCAGGTAATTACACCTTAGAGTTTTTTTTCCCTCGCTATGCTAGTTGCACATCTGCATTTAACCAAGTTACTATAGCAATACATTTAAGTTTTAACCCAGTTACTGGAAATCTCTCCTCCACTTCTAGCCACACCGATAAAGGGTTTCCCAGTGGGCTTTGTGGTTAAAAGATTTCTAACAGCTAATACCAAATGGTGCGGTTATCAGAAATAATACTATGAATGGACAACAGACCATCGGAAGATGTAAATATGAGGTTCGGCCTTCATTTCTTCTCAGAATCAGATGCAGAATTTTGAAAGCCGAGCTTCAGATGATCCAGATGTTTGTGGGGTAAAGAAACCACTTAGCAGATCAAGGCAACTAAGGATACTCCGCAGACTGGGAACCAATAAGGACATGAGAGAGAAACAAGGAATTCGGATACCTGTCCCACGGAGCTCTGCCTCTAGGTGTTGGGATCATGGTGAGTGGAACATTTGAATAATTGGATGTGCTATAAGGTGCAAGGTGATGAGCTCAGATGACATTTATGACTTTGCTGTTTTTTCTTTTACAAATGTATCAAAGGCAAGAAATTATGTGCAAAATAGTGACCTTATAAGTATGATGTGCAACACTGCTTAAGGCATAGTAACCTGTAAACATTACATTGTGTCGTGTTGGGTGACAACACAGAACAGAGGCCTCTCTTTGCATTCGAATGCTGTGTGTCACTATTTGTGCCACAGTGCCAAATCCTACACCTTGAATGCCATCACTGATGACATAATATTTATTCAGAGCCTAATAAGTATTTGTGAAAAACAGAACAATTTATAACCCAACGGTGAATTTTTTTTTCAGACCAAAAAAGAAGAAATAAAAAGAGAGGGGAGGGGTCAGTAACCTTTGATGTGGCCAGAGGTGTTGGAACAGTGTTTGCCCCTGTCTGAGCCCCCCCTGTAAGTCCCATTTTGGTGCCTTCTCAGTTCTAACGCATACATTTCAAACTTATGAAGAGCTTATTAATGAGCTAATGAGCTGAGTCATATGTTTCGGGAATGGGTGACACACTAAAATAAGCCCTGTGGGGGATATTCCTGCCATGCTGGGAACTACCATGCTAGTACATCTCTTGTCCAATGAAGATGAATAAACATTGTTGATTGAGCTGATATAACTCTGGTTAATTCAGTCAAGTCAACATATAGTAGTATATATAGTGGTATATTTCCTAGAACAATTACAGTTCAAGAACTTTGATCACCTTTCTGTAATAAAGATCTGGAAGACATTGTATTGGTTTTTCATTCCAGTAGGCATCTCTGTATATGTTTAAATGCCTATGATTTTAAACTGTTAACTGACCAACCCCCCCTCCAAAAAAAAAAAAAAAAGAGTCACAGGCAGTATGAACAAACCCTGGCGACCAATCCTAGCTGGTGTGTGTGTGTGTGTGTGTGTGTGTGTGTTTTAGAGTGCAACCCTCCCAAAGGCAAGCTTTTACTTTCCGGGCAGGAATGTGCTGATGAGCCACGATGCAGAAATAACTCCCACATTCGCCCCATTGGCCAAGGAAGAGGGAATGCAATTAGCACATATTAGAGAGACTGGAGCAGTGCTGTCAGGACCAGGACTGCACCCCAGCGCTGCTGACTCTGTACTGATACAGACCTGCATTTCTACAGATCCTGGACCTGTTGCTGAGTTAGTTACACGCACAAGGCACCTGAAATATGTTGGTCGACATACGTTTTAGAGGAGCGAAGGTTGGTTTCACTGACTGCATTGATTTAAAACATTACCATCTGAACTCTTATAATCAGTGCAATATATTCACTGTATAACAAAATTAAATTGCAGTTTTAAATGACAAAAATAAGTAACTTGCTTGTTACCTTGGTTGTTACAGAACAATAATGGTCTGTTTAAGTTGACAGCAAGAGGAAAAGTTATCATTATAAAAAATATTTAAAAGGTTTTTAGAGTTGGTTTAATCAAATATTTTTGGCTTGATCAGTTTTTTATATAAGTATGTTTAATTGTATATGCATGTTTAATTAAATTACTTAATTTAGCCCAGATTTGCCTGCATTTATGTGTCTGCAATAAACATGAGACCAGAAATTTCTTTACTATAGTTAATTTGTGATGCTTTTAATCATTCATTCATAACTCATAAACTACAATTATACATAAGAAAAAACAACAAGCTAAAAGATTTAGTGCATTAAATAACAATGAATTGTAGGCATGACTGCATACACTGAGCTGAATATAACAGTTGCATTTTATTATGTTTTACCTGTTAGTAAGTAGTAAGTGTTATAGTAAAAAGATATTGATAACATGTGATAAAAATGTATATAATATATAATTTAAGGAGCCACAAAATGAAAGCAGCACCTGACATGCCCACAGCCTGTGTTCATTTCCAATCTGATTTTTAAAAGCAAAGGGTTGATCCAAAGACCTGAAAGTCGGATGAGGTGTGACATTTTGCGCTGAGACCAGGTAGACGTCTGCAGAGCTGATTCTCACCCAAGGTCACTTTTATGAAGAATCAAAGGTAGGGGCAGTATCCTCTAAGGCATATTGGTGCCCCTCCATCCCTGTTGAACCACTGCCCTGCCCTGCTCAGTCACCCCTACACCTAGCACACCTGATCCAACAGATTAGTTTATTAGCTCATTCAGCTGGTGGAGACAAAGCAGGAAAGAGCTAAGACTGCGTAGGGCAGTTGATCTCCAGAGCTATGGCTGTGTCATCTCTATGCCATCAGAGTGGTAATGAGTGTTTATTTTACAGCATGTGCATAGCAAAATTGTTTGTTTTGGGCGCATGCTAATGGATTATGCCCGTGGCATTGTGTGCTTTTGAAACATCTCAATGAAAATGATCTGTTGCATGTTGTCAGGGAGACTATATGTGCATATTTGTGAGATGTCAGCACGTTGGAGGTTTTTCTAAAGACGATTCAGCTTTAGATGTGAAGTGATTATGAGTTGCCCAGAAAATGATGTGTTCACTTAGATTTGTAAACACAGCTGTGAAATCCTAGATTGCAGAGGAGTTCCTGTGTTAACATAGATTTGTCTGCATTTCTGTGCTAGCAAGGCCTGAAAGTGATCTCTCTCTCTCTCTCTCTCTCTCTCTCTCTCTCTTTCCCTCTCTCTCTCTCTCTCTCTCTCTCTTTCTCTTTTCTTTGCCTGTAGCCTGTAGAAACAAGAAATGGCACTTCCAAGAAATTAAACTAAAACAAAACAAACTTATGGCCAAAGAATGACATACAAAGAATGACACTTTTGTGTGAATTTGTGCGAATTCTTGCAACTTTGCAAACATGGCATCCTATTGGTTAGCCAGGAAGGCAGACTGTCACACTGAGTGTTTTTGCCTTTAATTAGGCCTATTTTAAGATGTCTAATCGAAAGTCAGAATGTTGCCACATAATTGTCAGCTCAGTCTGATGTCTCTAACTCACCATACTTGTAATCCAAAGGACCTTTTGGCTCTTGTGTGGCAGAGAACGATGATGATAAGTGTGGTTGAATTGTGCGACACATGGGCTTATAAGGGCATCACCCCGCTCAAATCTACTGGACTTCTCTCAGTGGAAACATGCTGCTAATAACACGCTCAGAGCCCCATGAGTGTGTTTAGTTAATCGAAGGGCCTGCTAATGCCCAGGCTCATCCAATCCACTCTGCAAGGAGCATGTCCAAAAGCTCTCGGTGTGGTGTTCCTGTGCTCCTGGTGAGGTGTTGGCTGAGGTGTATGAAGAGGCGCTGCAATGTTAGCATCCTCATGGCACTCTGAGAACTAAACAAATGGCCGACACAAGTAAACCCGTCCTCAGCCGCCTTGCCAAGCACGCCGGCAGTGCCCAAACATTTATCACAAGTGAGATTAAAAAACAAATGTCAAAACACTTAACTTCCAAAATTTTCCAAATGAGTCACTTCGTGTCAGAGAAAAAGCGTCCACAAATCCCGTCTGAGGCTTATTAAGCCACAATCACTTTGTGATTTCCTTCAATAGGATCTCAACAAGTGTACTAATTAGATTTCTTCCAGCAATAGTATTTGCATGCATTTTTATTGGTAGCTTATCCCTTTTGGATCTCACTCTAAAAACAGATTCCCGGGTCCAAAAATCTGATAAAAGATATCTATAAGAGCAGCAATTACTGCAGCTACTATATGATATTTAACAGGCCATTTCATAGTCTGTTTTTACATCCTACTGTCAAACATTCTAATCAATGACTGTGAAGTGACATCAAATTATAAATATTTAAATGGCTACTGAAAGTAAATGACATGAACATAG
Source organism: Brachyhypopomus occidentalis (assembly GCA_020368025.1). Lineage (NCBI taxonomy): Eukaryota > Metazoa > Chordata > Actinopteri > Gymnotiformes > Hypopomidae > Brachyhypopomus > Brachyhypopomus occidentalis. The sequence goes on along the minus strand of JAGXOD010000021.1, from coordinate 9,855,736 downwards.
TTTAACAGGAAAGCAGTAGTAGTGGTGGTAGTGGTGGTAGCAGGCAGTCTGTTCTCCTGTTATCCATCTCTCTCACACAAACACGCACACACGCAAACACGCTTTCTTTTACTTCTAGCTTTCCATTAACCCTAAATCTGGGCTCTTTTTTAAAATTAGTATATCTACCCCACTATATATATATATATATTTGTATATATATATATATATACACACATACACATCTTCATGCATTCTATTTATATATAGACACGTAGATGAACCACAACACCACAGGTGAACAATGTTACAATCTCATTGCAATGGTACCTGTCAAAAGTGTCTCCAATTCATATGGGAGCCACAAAGCTGGACTTCTGAGCAATAGAAAAAGTTGGTCTGGTCTGGTGAGTCATGTTTTCTTTTACATACTCAATCCCATCAAGCATCTGTGGGATGTGCTGGAAAAACAAGCCCGACCCATGAAAGCTCCACACTGCAATGAATAGGACTTACAGTATCAGTGTGATACCCGGGACCTTCTATAGGAAATGTTTGTCTGTTGAAGATGAAGACATATTTGCCATCTAAGGATGGTGTGAAGATACAATATCTATGTCTCTATTACTATTATGGAGACTATGGGTATGACCTTGCAGACTGTGGTATCTTGGTAGTAAAATACTCTCAGCACAGCTCTGCTGTACCCAGTTTTATATGATGTAGACAAATGGTACAAATATAATTTTACCCTCCATTGCATGGTAAACTTTGTACTGATTGGTAAGAAGCTTTCCAGCAGATGCAGAGTGTAACTTTAAGAGATAGGATCACTATTGCCCAGGTATCACAGAAAGACATTGTCCATATATCCGCTTCAACTTCAAGTATGGGTTTCCTGAGAGGTTCCATTCTGACCAGGGAACATTGAGAGCGAAATTATGTGGGTGAAAAAATCATGTACAATCCCTTATTGTACATTGTACAATTGTATTGTACACAAGGAAATGCAGAGTGTGACGTACAGTAGGATTCTATGACTTGTTCCATTCCATTCTTTCACCAGAGAAAATGTTTTGTCCTCGTATAGTTCTGGGACAGTTGGAATATTTACATCACCAGCCACCAGGCAGAAACAAGATTCAGAATGCAGAGTGCACTAGAGTAGTCTACATTCAGGGTACCACACATGCAGCTGAACCCTTAGAAGGGGGCCCAATTAAGAGAGTTCATTGCTGTTTTTGTGTAGTTTGCTACAAGGCAGGGACATTTGCTGAGTGGTGAGCAAAACATGGACTGAACATGTGAATCATTTGACGGTGATATAATGGTGATTGATGAGGTAACCTTGCCTAAGACAGCTCTTACATCAAGTGCAGGGCTTGAAACTGAATTTGGTTAGGTAATGTAATCTTCCACATTGTCTTTTCGCTATGCTGTGAATAGGTGGTATTACTGAACTGACTTCTCCTCTGATGGGGAAGAGTGGTATTACTAAACTTTCCCATGCCTCTGATTCAGAAAAAGGATTTGTAATCATTATCACAGGTGTTTTTAGTAAAAACATCTCTCATTCTAAGCCTGTCTGTCAGATATTTTGGCAATGTCTCTGGGCAACTATTTCATGTCATGCAAAACCAGGCACCGATGTTTTCAAAATGAATAGCTGAAATATAATTTAAAATGCATATACTGTATACATTATCCATAATGTGCTACTGCACTGTTATCATATAATAACCTGACAAGACAGCCCTGTGTGGTTCTCACTAAAGTCTTTCTGGTTCTGTTTGGCTGCCTCTAACTGAAGACAGTAGTAAATCTGACATCGGGGCTCAAGTTGTTAAAGAAATTACTTAATCTGCAGGCAGGGGTGACTCAGTCACCTATAAAAGAGGAACATCACACAGAAAACAAAGGGCCTATGCAGGATTATGATGTTCTCTCATGCTATGGAGCCGGTGTAGAGGTTTTCAGCATCGATGGGGATTAGACTGGCAAACTAATGACCTGAAATGGGGCTTTGGAGTGGCACAGATCCTTCTCCCACACACACACCAGGCAAGCAGAAAGGCCTGCCCTGCCAGCAAATGTGCCTCAATTAGGCAAGGGTCCCCTCTTGGGAGGATTGGAGGATGTAGTTTAGATTTATGATTACTTTCCTTAATTCATTCTGCCTCCCCTTTCAGCAACATATTTAAAATAGATATCCTCTGGAAGATTGTTTGTGAATATTAAGAAAACACAGCGTGTTGCAGAAAGGATTTGTATGTTAGAATGTTGAAATAATATATGTGTTAACATTTATAAATTATATTTTATATTAACATTTAGTAGAGGTGTGGTCTATATCTACATTTAATCTCTTTGCATTTACATATTATGAATGTAAAACCAAACAAATACTACTAATGTGAATCATGACTTATTACATAATGTGAAACAAAACAACTGCAAACTTTATGAATGAACCGCAGACAATTCATTGGTAATAAGCTCTAAAACACATACTAGAGTCTGTGTATAAGATTGGCTTGGTCCAAAGGGATGTGCATATGCACAGTCCAAAGGGATATTTGGATGACTTTGTGAACTTCATATAATCACTTGATTCAAGGATTACTTATTCATTTTCCTGGCTGTGCCCCATATTCAAATTTCCAACCAGCAAACAATTCAGTATCAGGCAAGCTAACAGCATTCCAGTGTTGTGCTTGTGTCAGTGGAAAAGCCAAAGGAGACAGCCAAGTCACTGTGGAATATACTGGGCAGCTATTGGATTGTTCTGACCAAAGAGACTTATTTGTGATCACACACCAAGAAGGCACCAGCAGTTTCACCTCAAAAACAGTTTTGTAAAGATACTTTCGTGCTACTTTTCTATCAAGAGCAGATGGAGGTTGAAGTAGGAAGAAAGGCAAAACAAAATTGCAGTTGTTCAATCAATTACTGAACTAGATGTGTCTCCTCTCTTTCCCCAGACTTGATTTGTGTTTACCCAACAACTCTACCACAGATCTTGGTTGCCAAGTGAAAAACAGCTAACTTCAAATTACCATTAACCAGATATATCAAATATTTTATGTAGATCTATAGATTTATATACGTATATAGAAAGAAAGAATTAATTTCTCAGTGGAAAATGTATATATAAATACAATGTAAATGGATTTCTATTTAGTTTCTTTTATTTGGTAGATTGTGGCAGTGAGTAGGGGCTTCGCACCACTAATCAGAAGAGCTCTGGTTCCAATCCCAGATAGGACTGGAACCAGAGCACATACTGTTCTAGTACCAGATGGTTCTAATGTCCTTCCCCTACCCCTGGCCACTGCCATTGTGCCCCTTAAGCAAGGACCTTAATCCTTAGGCAATCACACACTATTTTGAGTTGTAACCTTGCCTCCAGTGATCCATATGTCACCAGGTGGAATCATAGCCATGCCACTACCCCACCACTGCCCATAAAAACCATTAAGATAAACCTAAAATCACAATTCATAGGTTACCCAAAGACCCACTGATATACCATAATACCATACAGCCCACCCATCTAACCAGCCTGTCTCTGATTCTCGTAATTCTCTTAATGCTCTTAATGCCTGCATGGCTCCTTGTATGAGGTCTGTTTAATAAGAGGCAATGAAATCAAAAAGCAAGAGAGAGCAGCTAACTGAAACAAGGGTGAGCAATTCCACGTATGTCTTCCACGTTATGATCCTGTCTTCTGTCATTCACTAGGTGAGAGAACATGCCAGCTGGCCTGTCTTTCTCTCTTTCCCTTGCATGAACAATAGTCAGCCATGAGCGTCACGTCTATTTTCTCATTGCTGCCTAGTTATTAAGTCTCTTCACTTGTATTCCTGTGTTCCGCATGTGCATCAAAGCCACGGTATCATCAACTTCTAATCAAGTCTTGATTGGTTTAAAATTAGTTCCCAACAAACATCCCCCTCAAAACAGTCAACAGTTCCAAATCACTGCATTCTCTTTCTTAGGCTTCTCTCCTAAGAACCTCTCGTGAAGTTTTCCAATGCCTGTACCTCTCAAGTGGCCTGCCTTTTGTTGCCTTCTTGGACCACCTCTGATCAATTCTTCCCCTACATCTGGTTCCAGTGGACTTGTACTGGTGAAGTGTCTAGAGATTGCAATTGAAACATCACTCTGTAGAAAGTCTGTAGTTTGGTTTGGGTTTCACAACCACCACCACTAACTCACCTTCCTGGACCAGATTTTGTTCTCCTGGTAGCAGAGGAGCATCACAAGTTGTCCAGTCATACAGAAGTTTGTTCTTGGATGCCACGTTTTGTAAATACTCAGACAGCATAGGTCAGCTCATGGTGTTGCTTCAGCACACTCATGATTCCTTCCCAGATCTTGCTCACCTGAGACTTCCATGGTTAAAGTTAGCTGGTAAATATGTGTCTGCTAAGCATAGGTTATAGTGGCACATAACCAGTTGAGCTATTGACGCTATTGTAAGTGTGGGCAAAATATGCAAAGTAGTCAATCTACCTGCTATCACGATATGGGAGGCTCCCGTCACAGCGGCAGTTGTCCTGTTGTTGTTGCGTTATAACAGTCATGAGAACTGTGTGCCCCTCAGGTAGGCGGGGCCTATTAACCCCCTCACCTGACGGTCGTTTGTTTGTCTATATATGTCTTGTCTTTGTACCAGTTGACTGCTGGTTATTGTTTCCTTAATTTGGAACGATGCACGGGTCTTTGGTTCGCGCTCTTTATTTATTAAACCCTTTTTTTTTCCCTGAGACTTGGCATGATCGCTTCCTTTTAGTTCGCACTCTCTGCCTGTCACACCTGCTCTGTTGTATTGATTATTTTGTGCCCAACAAGTGCCCAAACAATTCTGATTAAAGTTCTCACAGGCCCTACGGGTGGTAAAATGATATTTTACCTTTCCAACACCCAAACATATGGGTGTTGTAAGCAGAAGTGAGAACAGCCCCCATTTTAGCAGGGTCCAGATGGATGAGGTGGTTGTTATCAGTGAATGCCATAGCTCTAGTGCCCCACAAGTTATTTAAGGGGCAAGTGACTTAAAAGTTGGGATTGGATGAAGACATCTACAAGTCTACACTGTGATGAACCCAACCAAACCTTGCTTATGGCTCCTAACGTACAATTGCTAAGCCAAGCATGAAATTGGAATACTTTAGGATAGGTACTTTAAGCCATTCTTGCTTCAGTTGTTAGAAAACAAACTCCTACTCAAGAGTGCAAGTGATCCCAGGGGAGTTACAGCCTCTGTGGTGCCAAGGTCATTGCAGTCAGGAGTTTGATAATCTTAGAAAAGTATCACTGAAACCACAACCCAGATTCTTAAAAAGATTGGACCTGTTGGATCCTCCAAAATGTAGACTTTCAGAGTTTGCAGAAATGTCCATGCTGGTAACACACTGGCTGAAAAATGTGAGTTCTCTAAGAAAAAAACCTGTCATTTCTCCAGGCAGGAGTTTGAATCCATAACATTGTAGAGACTGAAAAACTAACTCAGTATGATATAGATATTTACATTTACATTTACATTTACGGCATTTATCAGACGCCCTTATCCAGAGCGACTTACAAAAAGTGCTTCATATGCTGATATGCTGCAAACACCTAGAGAAAAAAGAATGACAAAGTAAAGAATGGCTAATTCAGCTAACTTGGCCACTCAGGCATCTATGCATGAGCCTCTGTCTTGTGGTTGGAGCATTACAAAGGCCAAAAGGCATCCAGTCCCACTCAAAGAGGTCAAATTCAGTGGGCTGGTCTAAAAACCTACTGGCTGAGTCCATGTTAACCTGCCATGTCGAGTTCTGTAGCCTGAGTGGGAAGGTATTGAGGTCTCAGTCTTTTGTTAGACTAGAACCTTGGTGTTGCAACATGGAGGCTATAGAATAAAATATATATAAAAAGTGAAATATATATATGAAAGTACATGGCAGAAATATATAAATATTGATAATAATATACACAATATAATGTAATATTTAATATCATATAATATTATATTTTATATTATGACCACATACCTAACTGTGTTAATAACGGATCAGATGGCACTAGTGAGAATTGGCATGGATTGGATTAGGTGATAGAAGGTATCCAGAAACACTTGGAGCACTTGGGTCCCTCAGATCGTGTGACTGTGGATCAGCATGGTGAACCTGGCGATCCAAATGTTAGTTGTGCAAGTTAGCAAGCCAGGGACGGATACCAAAGTTACTTTGCTCCTGAAACATTAAGATGGAAATGGAAATGGTTGAACTGAAGCCAGCATAAAGTCATTGAATGAATATGATTCATTCATATGACACCTCAACAGTGAAAAACAGCATATCCCCTCCACTTCAGCTTGGAGTCTGGATGGTACTGAAAGCACTGGATGTCAGAGAATAGTCCTGCCATCTCTAGGTGACAGTCTGATCCACTTGCATATGGACTTGCCAACTTTCATGCAGACTGTCTCCCTGCAATGAAAGGTGTTCAAGTTGTACTCCCCCACTTGTACACTATATACATCCACAACCACAGGGCTCCCCTCATAAAGCTCTGTGGGACTTCCATGTTCACTCTGGTGAGGTTTATGGAGTCAATGATGGGTTACAGCATGGATTGAAGTTCTGAACTATAATCCCATTGGTCAGTGAAAAGAGGAACGTAAACTCAATGTGTTGCTGGATAATGCTCTTTTCAACTTACATACATTTTTTTGTAGACAACATGCACCTGTGTAGCCCTATTAGAGTTTGGCCATGAGTAATATGTGTGTTTACATATACATTATTTTATTTAGTTTCAATGTTTCAGTTAAGAAAGTTGAATAAATTGTATGTTAAATATTTCTTACCTTGTACATTTGAGCCAATCAGCAAGCAGAATCAGAGAGTGAGGGAAAAAGAGCAGAGAAAAAAAGAAATGAGTGAATGAGAGGGAGACTAAGAGAGAAGAGTGTGTGATAGCGGTAATTAAGTGGGTAAATCATCTGTTTATGCCTTACCTCTGTAAATGTTAGAAGATAAATGGACAGTGAGTCTTACAGTAGCATTTTCAGTGGGATTTGAGAATCCCAACTTGGAGGTTCCCGAGGAGTGAACTAGCAGACTAGTCAGCGCAGGCTAGCATGAATCTGCACGGACCCAAAGCGTCTTATTGCTGAAGGTTTTCAGCAGCCCCAGTGATGGAACTGGGAGAGCAGCTACAGGATTGCAATTCTCAGGAGTAGATCACCCAATCAAGAAATGCTAAAAGATATTGTGTAAGAACATAGCCTTCTGTATCTCCACCAGGAATCCAACATTATTAGTGTTTGGGTTTGAATGGGCAGTGAAAATTATTACAGATTCCTCACAGCCGGATCAGAACCTTTTTCAACTGCTCTCCTTGCAGGCACTACAGAACCCTGTTTGCCAAACAACTGTGTGCTAACCTATCCAAAGTTAGTTAGCATCTTAGCAGTTTTTATATTAGCATGTTATTAATATTAATGCTTATAATGCTAATATTTAAATTAACAGTATTATACATATTTGGCTTTGGAAAAGCTAAAAAATACAGCATGTCCCTCAAAACTTTGATATGGATCCTCAGTCTTACAGGTTTCATATACCTACTGTTTGATCGTTTTCCCCTGTCTAAATGTCCTTCTGGGCTCTAAGCTGTTTCTATCTTTTAAATGCATTCCCAGTATTTACTTGTGTTCTACTCCACTTGTCTGGAGCTTTTTAGAAGGATACTGAGGCTTTTTAGCACAGGCAGTATCTAATGTTTTCTGTTGATCCAGTTCGTTCATTTGCTTCCATGGTTGCAGCATGCCGTCTATGCCAGCTAATTGTTTTGAATCTGGAAACCAAGAGTGTCGAAAAAGTACTGAGAATGGGCAGTGTGTAGGCTCACAGGCCAAAGTCCATTCTGGAGTATAAATTAAAAAGGAGAAAGGAATGTCTGTAGCACTATTGTCAGAGAAGCCTATATCTCAGTTTAGAATGTTTAGAATGTCTCTGATGACATGTCATGGTCGTTTTATGATTTAATACAGCAAATATATCACATATTGTTCCTTTAACACAGAAGTGATACTGATACAAGATAGTGGGGATTAAACCTGAATGAGTGTATTAGAGGCTGCATTGGGCTTGGAGGTTTTACACATCAGTGTTACTGCAGGATGAATAATGTTCTATTACCCAAAAATGAACAGCTAACAGTGACCCTGTGATCAGAACCTGTGCTTGTCACAGTCCGCCCCCAACTCCTCAAGATATCCACAGTAGAAGGACTAATCTCTTGTAATTAATTGTAATTATACACCCAGAAGATATTCTCATAAATGCTTGTTCCTAATAAATACATGTAATACATTAAATGGTTGCGCAATGTTTGCCAAAGAAGAATGCTATATGAACATAAATATGCCAACCTTCTGAAAGTTGTCAATGGTTGATTCACAAAAAACTTTTACAGTGCATGACTGTATGTACTAATATTGGTCTTCATAAAACACTGATTATAAAACACTGATTTTCAGAAATGTGTGTGCAAATTGTCATATGATCTGAGGAAACTGAACTAGTTACATACAGACATACAACTGTTAGTACTTACAGTGCCAGCATATACAGTATATGCACATTCTCCCAAAAATGTATCCTTATATTTTCTTTTTCTAGTAAGTTAAATCTGATTGTAACTTTCCAGATGTTTTTTCCCCAGAAGAAACACAATTACACAATTAGTATGAACCATAAATTAGATTTGGGAACGATAAATATTTAATGAATAAATGCATAGAAGAGTCCATGCATAAATATTTAACGCCTGGACTCTTCTCCTCGGTATCTTCTCCTGTCACCATGCTGATAAGGTCATTTCAACTGTTTAAGATGTCAAATTCTTGATATGGGTCATAAACCAAATTGGTCTCCCCCCTGTGGTATTGCAATTCCCATAGCGCTTGTGCTATGTGGCTGTGTTTATGTTTCTGGTTCATCTTGTCTCTGCCCTGGCTTGTGTTTTGTATTCCCTACCCTTTATTGTTTTCACTTCTGTCTCCTCATCCCCCTTTAACGTACCTGTATGTACTGTATATACCCCTTGTCTTGATGCCTTCAGCCATTGCTTACTTTTCTTTGGCATTGCATTTCTTGGTTTTGGTACATGTTCCTATTTTCTCTGTTCTCCAGCTATTTGCTTATTCTGTATGTTATCTGGAGTCACATTTCTACTGGCATACCATCCATGCACTGTGACAACATCTACAATTTTGGAATTACCTTAAGTAAACATTACTCATTATCGCACTTGCATCCTGCCTCAACTCTGTGTTACAAGTAGCCTAGAACTGAAGTCAACATGTACAATCTAAAGTTTAGCCTAATGGAAACAGTGATCTTTGACAAGGACAAAACAAGGACATATGAATTGATTTTATGAAACTGATTTCATTAAACAGTCAAAGTCCTAAAGAAACAGCCATCTGTAACTGTCATGATACCCAGTCAGTTATTCACTGGTGTCATTCTGTCACACTGAGGCTGTTTGGGCATGGGAGGTTCTCCTTTTTTTCTTAAACTTGTGAATGAACTTCAAATCAAAGCACACTGGCTCACACAGGCAAATTTCCAGGAGGGATGACAGGTGGGTATCTCCATGCACCTTAGTATCGCAGTGGAAAATACATGCGATCCTGGACACATTTGGGCAGAGAGAGTTAGGAATTCTGATGGTTACCTCTATCTTCATGACAAAGTTGCTTTTAATGCTGTACAATAGCAAATTTGAAAGAAGAAACGGATAGTCAGCAGAAGAGCATAAATGAAGTGTCACTAGTGCACATAACAGTATTCTGTGGGGTTCTGTCCCCGAAGGTCTTCATTGATTCAAAGGGAAAGAAACAGAACCAAGACAGGCATCTAGTATACTATTGAGATTTACATATTTGGCAGAGCTGCAAGGTATTCCAGAAAATATTGCTAGAACATCCCTTTGCATTTTAAGGTCGTAAGTAAAGTATATGTGTAACGCGAGGATGGGAAAACAGGAGGCCATGTGGAGAGAGTTCTTTGCACATACACACACATTTATTAAGCATATAACACACACACGTGAAGTCAAATAAATTCTGACAAGGAATGTAGACAACACATACACTTAAAAACTCTGATGCTAACATGACACAAGTGTAACACATCACGCTAACAAGACAATAAGGACCTAGATGAACACACTCACACCCCAAGACACACACGGAAACGACCATATAAGGACGAATGTAAACACATGGACATGCCCCAAAGGGAGGGGTCTGGGCTGTACCGTGACAATACGCTGTAATAGGTTATTATAAATGACATCTGACCAAACTGTAAAGATTTGAGTTTTCCTATATATAGTGTATAAATTATATTATCCATTAAGATTCTTTCAGTCTGAATTTGATTGAACTATATGGTTGCATATTAGTAGTATGTCTATACCCAAAGCAAAATAAAATGTATGACCTTTATGTACAAGGTTCCAGTAGGATTTCAACGAACCCTTACTTGAAAGAGGCCTCGTTCGGCAGCATCAGTGATGCTTCACCCAATAACCTAGCCATGTTCTTCTTGCTTCAAAGGTCTCTGCAGACATTCAGGTCAACAATGTGCAATGTCCATGATCATTAACATGCATGATGATTGCAGGTCCAGAGACGAAGGCAGAGGCTTTTCTGCTGGGCTTGTGCAACCAGACGAAACAAAAGCAGCATGGGAATTTTTTTCGCCTGGGAAAATGTGAAGAGTGCACTGAGGACTCGGACGTCTCTGCTGATTCTTTTGAGGCCCTCCATGGCTAGCAGTGGTGCCAGGACTGGAATGAAAAGCTCATTCTGCCTCTCGGCCGCCACTGTTGAATGGCCCTCCTCTCTCTATTTCATTTATGAAAGGCACCATACTTAATTGCTACTGGGAGCCAGTTTGGACTCTGATTAAAGCTTATGATTTAAATATCCAAGATGGGAGTTTAGGCCAGCTGAGCAATAGACCAACTTAAATAGAAAAAAAATCAAGTTAGATTTAAAAATAAATAAATGGCTTTTATGCTATGCTTTGGCAATGATGGAGATTCAATTTTATGACTGATTTTACTCCATGTTTGACTGCATGATTTCTAAACAGAGTCTATGAGACGCTAGGTCACTGATCTGGGTGGAAACAAAGACCATTTAAGAGTGAGTTATCTCCACGCTCTAATTTCCACTTAATTTATCACAGCCGGGCTTCGACCCTCTCAAAGCACTTTCTCCCAGCCAGTTTATTTATTTTTTACACTATTCAGATAGCCAGTGTTTGCAGAAGCTCTGTCTTTGGAATGAATGACGGCCTGTGGAATGAGAGGACTAATGGGAAGTGCATTGCTTGAGTGGGCATGTTCTCCTGTCCGCTCACCTGAAGCGTGACTCTTGATGTAAGCCTTTTGGTACTTGTGCGAAACTGCAGAGACATAAAAGATGTGAGACAGATGCTGAACTCCGATCTGATCTTAGAAAGCGCAAGAGATCTTATTTCGTTGGAAAGAGTCTGGATTTCCGCTGTTCTAGAGGAGTATCCAAGAGCTTTATTACTGGACAGCGTGACAAGAAGACATGTAGCCAATAAAGATTGAACACCCAACAGTGTTTGGTAGCATGCTGCTGTCAATGTGGTTGCGATAGATGATAGAAATGTACCAAGTCGTGATGAACAGTTAGTAAAGGGTTGCCTACTGTCTTTATTTGTAATATATAGAATGTTTATTCTGCTAAACCTAAAGATGCGAGGGGGTTGCATGGCTGTGCTGATATCAAGAATGCTTTAACAAGAAACCAAATTAGGCCATTTAAGGACACAATCTAGTAGTGAGAAGAGTAACAAGAGAGATGCAGACCCAACTTCTCATGCACGCACACACACATGTACAATTTCACACAATCGCACACACACACACAGTGTACACAAGCATTTCTCTCAATCATCTGCAGTCCCTTTACATTCAGGTATCAAATCAGAGGACCTCTTGTCTCATTCTCGCTCTTTCTTGCCTGCTCCACCCCCGCTACCCCGCTTCCACTTTTTTCATTTCTCCTCCCCTCCCTCCCTCCCTCCCTCCCTCTCTCCCTCAGTGCAGGTTGTGAGCTCCAGGGTTGCAGGGAGGCAGGGGGCAGGACGGGGGAGGGTGACGCGTGGAAGCCTTCCACGGGCTCTGCACCTAGCCGCTTGTAAAGCTCCGTCAGCCGGACATGCCATTCAGCCTGCCATGCTAATTGAAAACAGCACCCCTCTCTGATTCCTGGATTTTTGTCCCTTCCAAGAGTCCCAGGACCCGTAACACAGTAACTGCTTGAAAATAGCATTGTTAGGTACACCGTAAAATTGTTCTTTATAGCCAATTTAGTATTTTAATATATAGAGTCTCTGTGCATTGCATCGCTTCTCTCCATAGCAATAAAGTCAAACTCTATGCGATGTGGAGGGGGAGACAAACATTTGCCAGAATCACATTTCTTTTAATAGTCTGATTATTTTTGCTTGAATGTGGTGGGCGTCTGCCAGCATGCTGCACCTCTCGCCTGCTCACACTGAAAAGTGACAGAAGGGCTCTGCTTTATCATGGCCTCACCACTACACTAACGCTGCACTAATTATATGGGCAATGCAGAAAACCTCTTTGTGGGCTGGATGCTAAGGTGATATTTGCTTAGAGGGTTGTCAAATGATTCTTTGGTTTGGTTTATGACTTTCTTTGCAGTCTGAACAACAATCACAACAGCAAAGATAATTCTACTACTGCTACTACTACTGCTAATACTACTACTACTGCTGCTACTACTACTGCTAATATTAGTATACTAGTACTGCTAATATTAGTATACTAGTACTGCTAATATTAGTATACTACTACTACTACTACTACTACTACTACTGCTGCTACTACTACTGCTAATATTAGTATACTACTACTACTACTACTACTACTACTACTACTACTACTACTACTACTGCTACTACTACTACTACTACTGCTACTGCTACTATTACTACTACTACCACTACTGCTACTACTACTACTACTACTGCTGCTACTACTACTACTACTACTACTACTACTACTATTAGTACTACTGCTACTACTACTACTACTACTACTACTACTACTACTACTACTACTACTACTACTACTACTACTACTACTACTACTACTACTACTACTACTACTACTACTACTACTACTACTACTACTACTACTACTACTACTACTACTACTACTACTACTACTACTACTACTACTACTACTACTACTACTACTACTACTACTACTACTACTACTACTACTACTACTACTACTACTACTACTGCTACTACTGCTACTGCTACTAATAATAATGATGTTGTATCAATGATAATGTTGTGCATAACATACTAGCATACTCTAGAAAGGACACAGTGAAAGAGATGGCAGACATCCTGGTTGTGACAGTCCTACACCTCTTTAGGATTTTGCCATAGCCTCCTGAATACAGTAGGTGCTGTAGCTGTAATGAAAAATAGTTCTAATGAGAATGTTGCCACCTTGGGCTTCAGCATTAATGATCATGTAACTAAGTTTAATCTCTTTTATAGTCCTAAAGTACACCTCGTTCACACCGTAATTGCAAACACAAGTGCCCCGTGCTTAAAACATCTCTAGAAAGCAGGCTTGTAATTTGTATTTTTTCCAAACTCTTGCTGGCTCTAAAAAGGTCTTCACATGCAAGGTCTTACCTTTTCCCCTTAGAGGAAGCTAGGATAAAAATGTCATGTCAGGGCCCAACGACAGTATATACGCCTTAAAGTGAAAACCCCCTACTGCTTAGCTATACCTGAGAGTCTTGCAATGTACTTGAATGTTGTTCTGGAGTTGATTAGCTCTGTGATTGTCAGTTTGGGTCTTGAGGATAATTTTCCATTGTCAATTTGGATTTTGGGGATAATTTTCCATGTAATATTGGGTCCAAACGCAGTCACAATCCCCATTTATCAAGAGATTAACTGAGGGATTAGCTCAGTGTCCAGAAAAGATGTGCATCTGATTACTCCAATAAAATGTTCCACTGTGGAAGTCCATGTCTAGATGGCTTTTGATTTTTTTACCTTTATTGGATGCCATAATTAAATTTTCATCAGTTTATACTGGCAACATTTTCAACTATACAAATAGCTTTTTTGTTTTCCTCAAAATTCTACTTTAATTTTCTTCACATTAGACACACACACACACACACACACGCACACAAACACACGCACACAGTTGTAAGAAGTAGAAAAACCAGCAATTCCTTTCAGAGCTGCTTGTTTTCATACCTTAGCAACCCTCAAACAGCCCCCCCATGGAATCTTTTGCAGGTAGGAGTAAAGGACCAGTACCACACGTGAGAGCAAAAGATTGATGAAAACATGAAAGCAGCATCTCTGAACATAAAGCTATTTGATGTTTACAAAACAAGCTTGTTTTTTTTTTCTGTGTAGACCATCAATCAAAGGCACATGTATGCAGGCCACACAGAGATCTGAGGTGACCTGAAACAAAATTACCAACATGAGTCATATAACCAAACAAGGAAAAGCAGTAGCTAGATGATGCAAAAGGCATATTCCACTTTCGGGATGCCTGGTACATTTTTACTGATAGAAAACATCCTATTAACACAACGGAACAACAGCAAAATGTACAGTGAGAAATACATTTCAACCTCTCGTTTTGTGTTTTGAACATGATCACGATTAAGAGGATTTTTCCTAAATGTCTCAGATGATTAAATACAGTGGATTTTATCCTCCAGTTTGTGGAATATGTATTTATTCTCATTTCACAAAAGGCAACTATTGTCAGCAAATTGTGCTGACAATATAGACTGAATTAAATCAGCTGTCCCTTGTGGCTGACATAAGAACAATAATGCACGTACACTGAAGTTCTTTGTGAGATCCAGTCCTCCACTAAATATGGGGTATTATTTCAGATTGAGAGTTTCCAAAAAGTCCATCAGAATGAATAGTCATGCATGTAACTTTAAGTTCTGATGCCCTAAATTTATTTAGTGATTTGTGGCTCTTTGAATCCATGTTGTGGTTGGTGTTGCAGGAAATGCTCGAAGCACAGACCACAGACATCCCATTCCTCAAGGCAAGTCTCAGCATTTGACAAGCTCATAAGACATAAGTGAGAATGCAAAGGAACGCACATCACCTATGGCCTTTTGCAACATCGGACGGCAGACAGCGGATCTTCACATGCAAATGACAATTAGATCTTCCAACCTTCCGATGATCGATTATGAAAATGCACCGAATGCTGACTTGTTTTTGTTGCCAGACCCTGAGACCGATGTAAGCGGTCTGTGCGTCAGGGGAAGCAGCATTGGGCTAGCCGAAGTGCTGTTTTCCCTTGGCCCTAAGTCAGGGAGCTCTTTACTCCTTCTGGACCCCCACGGTGCTCTGGCTGTCGTGGCGTGCTGACGAAGCACTAGAACTGAGGCACAGTGAGCGTTCGGCTCCCTCAGCCTTCCGCTTCCGGGCGAGCGTTCTCCTGGAGACAGAAGCATGGCGGGAAATCCATGCGCACCACCGCCAACTCCCACGCTGGCCCCTTCCAGTCATTCAGAACCCAGGCGCTGCTCGGTAGAACCGGCTGGGCCCAGGCTCCTTCACCATACGCTGACATTCTGTGGCAGCGAAAATTAATCTGCCATCAGTTCCCTGTGCCGGCAGTCTGCAGCCGCGCTACAATCTCTAAAGAATATCTCCTAATTACCTGCAGACCTTTCGCAGGGCTACGTACCAGGGCAGCTCCAGGCATTTAACGTTTTACGTGCTATTTGCTCGCTCTTTCAATTCATCCAGCCCTCTGAGAATACAGTATTTTAGTTCATTCGACAGACTCATCTAAAATGCCTTGTTTTTTGCTATCATGAAAGCTGGATTAAACCAAGGAATGATTCATTCCCTTAATGGTACCATGGAGTGATTTAACCATGCCAGCATTCAGGAGTCAGCATGCCCTTTGGAGAGAATATGTAAGAATGGCAAATTCTGGGCAGTTGGAAGTGAATACATCCCCTTTCCAAGTGAATCACAGACCAAATCAAAACAAGTGTCTGCCCACAGTTTTCTCCATGATGAACAGGATGAGGTGGAATGAGTAGGATAATGGAGCAGGAAGCAGTTTTCTGATGCATCCCCCTGAACCCTGTAGACCTTGCCTTTGATTAGTGCCATTATCAACTGAAGGCAGCTTTTAAAATCAACATGTTCTAATGTTGCTACTGACGTATACACATCGTGGATTTTTGTGACTGTGTTCACCACACTTTCTTGCCTTAGATGTGTTTAGTCTTAAAGTAATAATACTTTCAGTTTAACATTGACGTATGCTCACGTGCACAAAAACGCTAACAGCTCAATGTGGAATTTGTGAAGTTACTGCTTTTGCAGCTGTGTCTGTTCAATTTATTGGTACTTTTAAGTTCTTGCCAGTCAGACTAGATAACATTGTAAGAATACGGTTCCCAAGACAAGCCAAAAATATTAAACCACACCGCTGTTCATGAGACAATATGAAAAACACATTTTCTTAGTGGGATATTCTGTGGTAAATCAATAATTTCAAATGTTCACATACAATGACTTGTCTGTAATTCTATTTTGATAGTATTTTTGATAAAGTAAACCAAAATATTAGCTTTTTGTTTTACTTTATTAAAATGTCTAGCACTAACTTAACTTTGTTAATATATGTAACTCTTTGGTACATATTAGTACCCTTTTGATACAGTTTATTTCATATTATTGGACGTTTCCTTTTGGGTCAGTATTGAATCCTAGCATTTCTTTTAAATACTGTCTGTAAAGCATGGAGCACCGTAGGCATAAAGCCTCTCTCAGATCCTCACAGGTCTTGCCTTTGATTTGTGCCAAGGGTCAAAGCAGTTATAGGACAGCCTCAGACACGCTCGTGTTAGCCTCAGACACGCTCGCGTTTTCACACTGGGCCTCCTCCACGTCTCCCGTTCCCCTCGTTCTCAAACAGGAAGAGGAGCAAATGAGTAAGCAGTGTCAGCGGAGACAGACGGGGGTGGGGGTTTGGCGGGGGTGGGGTGGGGGGTGTCTTCCTCTGGCTGGAAAACGACACGCCAGCGCCCCTCCTTTCCTTTCTGTGCCATGCAGCAGGGCACGCTCTCGCACACCCACTCCGACTGCACGCGAGCAGACGGCCGCTGATGTCACTCGTGGGGGCACCGAGTGCGGTTACCCAGTGAAAGGAAACAGCAAGGAGAAAAGGGAGCGGCTGATGAGTTATACCAAGTTTGGGCCTTCATCGGTTGTGGCGATGTAAGTCATAGCTTAAAAGTCATAAGGTACAAGGAAACTATAAATAAAGCAAAATAATTACACAGAATTTCTGCTAAGCCACTGCGCCTCTATATGCAACGGCAATCAAAGTTTGCCAGTAGAAAAACAGTACGGCTGTGTTCTGTTGCAAGAACCCAGGCTTTAAAGCTTTAGGTGAATGTTCATTCCTTAAAATTATGCAGATTCTTGAATTCATATTATGCTGTAATGGCATTGCTTACATTTTTGCTGAATTATCCATAAAGTTGCTACTACATTTTTTTTCATAATGACAAAGTGTGCAGAAGGAATCTTGTGAGAATCCAGAGAATTACTCATCAGTAAAAAGTAAAAAGTAATGGAATGAGACATTCAGAATTCCGTGACATGGGTTACAGCAATGACATGAGACAGACCAGTGAGTTGAAAGGATCTGCGTTGCAGAAACCCCTGGTGACTGCTCTTTTCCTTTGAAACTCCCACACTAATCATAGGGTCATGCGTAGTGCATTTCAGGCTGTAAACAATGTCTGTTTCCCCATGAGTTTACATGTAAAATCGCATGCAAAAGCAGCTCTAAAGTATGGCATATATTTTTATTATATTTATATTTCAAATGCCACTGCATTGTGGGATGACTGACCTGTGATTGAGATCACAAACTAGCATGTGCCTGCAGTACTGAAAAGCAGTTAAACTGCCCCCTGTTGGCAGTTTAGAAAATTAAAAATCTAAGATGCAGGCATGATCACCACTCACTGCCGTCAGCTGAACACATGGACGCATGCCCTCTCATATCTTTAGGAGGATCTTGTCTTTCTCACTAACAGTAAAACATAAGAGCTTTACCCAATTTAGTTCACTCCCCCGTGACTGGTCACGGTGTATCTTAAAAAGAACATATCTGCACAGCTGCCAAGTTAGAATACGGCATATAAAGGAGCCATGCACAGCTAGCGTGCGCACAATGTGCAGACGCACCCAGTGTCAGTCTGCCTATTCGTGTCTCCGATCCTACTTAAATTACCATGGCTCACTGCGGTCCGCGTGCGGAAGCAACGGTCTGATGCTCTACCGCTAATTTCTATTTCTCTGTTATCCAAATGATAGCACGACTAATAGACAAGGACGTTTAATTTATGAGCAGTACGTGCTCTGTTACTGCCAGTTACGCCATTACTGCCAAAGCTCTGTTCAAGCTGCGCAGTAACTTACTCTGTTATTCCCAAGTGCCATTTTATCAAATAGCACACTTTCAGATTTCTGTAATGGAATGGGACCGCCTCCAGTTAAAACAAGTGACTTGATTTGCTGTACGCAGAGGAATGGTCGCAGATGGCCGAGCCAAGCACTATAAAAGGTTGTCGCTGACAAAATCTTCAGGGCAATGACATCTAGTTGATGTCATGCTTTAGTTATTTACTTATTATTTTGTAAGGACTGATTTCTTTCAAATTTTCTAGCAATGCTAATAATTTAACTAGGGGTGACCAGCTCTGAGCTAAAGAGCCACATTAGTGCTACAACCATCTAACCTGGCCTGAAGTGGCCTGAGTGCTGTCTGCTATAGTAACTAATAGTTTGTGTGATCGATACTGGATCAATGAATTTTAAAAAGCAAAACTCAGCACAGATTAATGGACTACCACATTCGTTGCTATTCTTGCTTTAGACAGACGGAGTTTATCTTGGTCGTCAATAACACCGTAATATTGTGTTAACAGTCTGCCGTCTCACAAATCTAATGCAGTTTTCCCGTCAGATGGAGTCCATCCACAGATCTACGCCACATTAAGCTCCTAATGAGATACGTTTAATGTCGGAGCATTCGGCTCACTGCGAGTCAACAAACAGCGCGCACCGCTGACCCTAACAGCCATCTTGGGGCAGGCACAGACGTCAGAGAGGCGCGCGGTGGCTTCCAAAGGCTCCGCAGCCTTCGCTAACTCACGCGCTGTAAAAAACCAGGCACAGCAACGTTGGCTCGAACGCACCGGCTGAAATCATGGAAGTCGTGTTTGTTTTCACTCAACAGGAGAGGAAGAGGGAAAGTTCAGCGCTGCAGTTCACTGACACACAACAACGCCAGCAGGCCAGATGTTTGAGCATCCTTGTTCCAAGTTCTATAACTGGGACCCTACGCTAATAGGGTACTAATAGCCAATCCATTTAGGGGAATTCATCATTGCTTTCATAATGGGGTTCTCAGGATTCCTACCTATGAATCCTGATAACATATGTCAGTCCACAAATATCCATTTCCTATTTGCACATGCTCAGACAGACAGATTTTGTTGTTTTTTTTCACTGCCTTTCTCTTCAGTTCATAATTAAGTAGAACATTTGCTTCATGTCTATTCGTGTTACTTTTTGATTTGCCGATGAGGAATAGCAGCCATGTTTTCCCCTCCACGTTTGTGTGGAATGTAATTGGCTTAATTCATTCATGATCTGATCATCCTGTCGTGAGATGTAATCTGGAATTTGAAAGAGGAAAAAAGGAAAACAGCAGTTCCTTTGTTGTGCTTTACTTTACGTTATTAACGAACACATGCTGCCAGGCAACAGACACATGCTGCCAGGCAACAGACACATTCGCACCAACGTGCCAAACTCCCTTTACTCATGTCTCAGTTCCAAATTGTGTTATTTTTATTCTCCAACCTCTTAAGTAATCAATCGGTCAATCAATCTATCAGTGAATTTCCTCTTTCCTGAGAAGAATTCCTGGGCATGTGCGGTTTGTATATGAACTTCTGGCCATGACATGTTCCATCCCATCATGCACAAGCTGCAAAATCATGTAATTATCTCACGGGCTGGCAGGATTTAGAGGGACAGATGTTCAATTCATTCCGTTTGGCATGCAACCAAGGCAGCAGTTTCACTGAACGATCTGTAACCATGAGAAAACCACCAGAAATGATCCATGAACATTCACGCTAGTTGAATCTGAGCAATGGGTCAATGTCACACCGTTCGTCTGCCTCACAACGCTGTCCGAGCTTTACACACAGCAGCATCCTGCAACTTAAAAGAGATGTGGTCAACTTGCATGTCTCCACCTTAAGATCTGAATACCAAACAGGGCCGTGCCTCCTGTGTTTGTATGCATATTCTGCTGTGTGTATTCTGTGCTGGGTGGCTGACCTCTCTTTCCCCTCTGTGTTAAGCAGCCCTTCTTGTCAATCTGTGACGCAATGGATTCAGGACCTGCTATGCTATGCTATGCTATGCTATGCTATGCTATGCTATGCTATGTCTACCATCGGTGCCAGATCACAGCAAGCATGCCCGGCTTTACACAGCAGCCTCCATGAAAAGGCACATCGGCACCTCCACCTTGCATGAGAACAGCGGGGCGTGGTGGCCCAGGGTGTGGAACTACTCTCTACTCTCGACCTCTGTGCCACGTCCGCCTCCTCATCCACGGCTGAACGCATAAACATTTACGTGTGCATCTGGTTTAAAACACAGCTAGGGAAATAAATAACACAATTACACTTCACAGAAAATTGAGCTTGGCCTTTGACACAGCTTTGCACCGGTCTACTGCATAGCAACAAAGGTAGCACAGGCACGGATGCGGTTGCCATGGGTGTAGTCGCCATGGGTGTGGCAAGGAATGTGGCAGTAAGGTCATGCGTGAGCCACTGTTGACCTTGGCCTGACCATCCAGAAAGCTGGCGTCCCAAACACACAATAATGTGAATACTCACATTTAACAGCTGTTCAAAATGTCAACTGATGATATGTTTGAAATGTTTGCTCCACTTCACCAATAAACACACTGATTTGCTGAGAAAGAAACAAAATTTAAGGGAAAAAAGTCATTTTTCCATAACTGTTTTGACCTCAGTGCCTCCAAACGTCATTGAAACACGCAGAAAGGGAAAAAAATCAAAACAAAGATGCGTGAGAGAAATGATAAACTGTGCAGGCTGGAACAGCTAACAAGCTCAGCCTTTGTAATCAATACAGAAAATCATACGATAACAGGGTGTGTTCTCACATGGCCTGTGACTCTGAATCAAATGCATACAGGAATTGGCATTATTACACTAATGCTAGCCTCACCAGTAAAGAAAAAATGCTCACACACACAGGCACACGCACGCACACTCACACACACACACTAGACAGGGCCTCCACCTTCCAGACGGGTTTTAATTCTTCCACCAGGCTGTGAATGTTGCCTCCTACACCCAACATCTGTACAGCACATGACAATGCAAAGTATTTCAGCACCTCCACCATCACCACGTCTTTTAGGAGGCGAGAGAAAACACACTCCGAAAATTTGTTCTGGGAAGAAAAAATGTCTGAGCCGTGCTGTTTCTCGTCCGGCAGTGCCCAAAATATTTAGCAAGTCTGAAAAGGTTCCAAAGTGCATGTGCTGGCTCTTTCTGCTCATGCTGGCCAGAGTATTGATTATGAAGTAAGAACAAATCCATCTCAGGTGCACAAAAAAGAAAGATTTTTCATTCTCATCTCACAAAGAAAGAGGGAGTGAGATTTTCTTTCTCGGATCTAAACTTAGTCCCGGAATGCCTAGCAGGATGGTGAGACGTGCTTGGCCTTTAGTGTGATGTGTGGTTACGTTCCACGGGGCAGGAATGCAGCCGTCTCCCTGTCTGTAGTGATACTGAATCACAGGCCCAGATGTACCCAGCAAACACTTTGGTCTGAAGCATTACAGTGTGATCAATTTGCCTGGTCGACTATGAATGTCGTAGTGTGCCAGGTATCCAGGTATGCCCCACTGACACACACACACACACACACACACACACACACGGCACCTGCTCAACTGATCACAGACCTGATTATCCCCCGTGCCTTGTTAGCATCATTTGTTTTCTGCCTCTTTAAAGTGCACAGGATCACTCTTTACTGCGCTGCGTTAGGAACATGCCTCCTGTTGATCCTGTATTTGTACTGCTATGGAGAATAAAGACTCCATATAGCCGCTTGCATGACACACCCTCCCCAACGACGGCCCCACAAACACTGGGCTTTGGCCTAAAAACTGCATCGCATTTTAGTCTGAATAATAATACACATTTCAATAAGAATAATAAATACTTCACGATAATGAAAAATCTGAAGAAAATATCTGCCAGTGGAATGGTACATGCAAGTTAAGGTTTAGTAAAGAATTGTTTGTACAGGATAAGAAAAAACATTGGACTGTTGCATTAAGCATGTCCATAAACATATCAAAAGTATTACAGTATTGAATGGTATTACTACATGAATTGGAGTCTTAGCTGCAGCCTATATTCAAGGTTGGTATAACACTTTATTTCCTCAGCCTTGTGAATAATTCAAACAGAGCCTTATCGTGTCTTATAGAGTAATCTCTAAAAATACAACAGATTTTGTTATAATAACCTCTGAATCACAAAATAAACATGTAGACAACAAAAAAACATGCATATCTTTTTCACCTGGAGGTATATACCTTGTGATAGCATTTAAGTCACTTGGCCTCATCCATCTACCCCAGCATTAGCAAAGACCTCAGCAGGACCTGAGAAGGCATGTCAGCAGTAATAACTCCCATCATATCCCACAAAATGAGAAACAGACCTCATATTGTACAGAAATAAAGAGCAAACCCATACTGAAAATACTTAGAGCTCAGCATGTGCCCATTTGCACGTTCGAGAGGTCAGAGAGATGATCTGAGAACTGTGGAGTAGCTCATTATCCTCTTATCCACTTAGTGACCTCTGATGCATTGTGGGAAAATGTAACGTCAAATAGCAGTTGTCTGGTCTCAGGTACCCGTCCTTTTAATAAGCAGCATCCAGGAGGACACAGATAATGAAAATCTAATGCAGGATCCAGTGAGGCCTGTGTTTATGGAGGCTGAGGGTGCATATTAGAGTGCGACCCACCACAGAAGTCAAACAGAGATGATGAGCTGATTAAAGAGGAGCTGTAAGACGTCCAGATGCTCTAAACTGCATGGGAGTCGCTGGAACCAGAAGTAGAACTACCGAGGGCCCCCACGCAAACTTGTCTTTGGACAGCTACAGTGTTTGGTAGCCAAACATCAATCGTGACGTTAGCGTCTGAAGGAACTTGTGTTCCCTAACTAAACAGAAACTTCTTCGTGAAGAATAGCCAAAGTCATTTGTATTCAGAGGGCTTGTGTGTGTTGAGAGCTGTCCTGCAGTTACTAAGGTCTTTTCTTTTTTTTTTTTCTTGGGCAAGAAAGAGTCATAGACTGAAATGGATGTAAGGGGGAAACAGACAGCGATGGCTGCCTCTTTCTGCCTCTCTGCTGCTGTGTTGCTGTGTGTAGGTGCCAGTTGCTCCCAGCAACGCTTTCACTCTGCCTCGCTCCTTCTCTGTCTTTTTCTAAAGGTGATTTAGCGCCGGTCTGCCGCCAGTCGAGTAGTTATTCTAGGAAATGCCACGTCGCCCCTTATGTGGACCGTATTAAAACACATTATCGAGATCCAGAGCTAGGAGGTTGTTTTTAAACCTGAACGGCCAGAAATTCAACCTCATCATCACAGTACAACTGGATGCAACAATTACAACACTGCCAGCGACTGACGAGAGACCCTGTGGAGGGGGTGGGGGGGGGGTGTGGGGTGGTGTGGGGGGGGTGTGGAGGGGCTGTGGTGGGTGTGGAGTGGGTGTGGGGGGGGTGGGGGGGGTGTGGGGGGTGTGGGGGGTGCATCTTGTGTCTTGTAGAGTTCCACTAACGATTTTTGCATTTTTCCACATGAAACAACAGGACTACAGAATATCCTGAGAGATGTTCTACACTTGGTTAGCTATGACATTCATGGAATTTGTTACCACTCCAAGCTACATTTCAGGCTAACAAGAAGAATCCTTTTGTTGAAAAGCTAGTGATAGACTAACTGGGTTGATTGAATGAAATGTACCCTTCTACCAGCTAGCACTGAATTGGTTTTAGAATGTTTCTTTCGTTTGATTTTAATTATGAGAGCTCTTCAGAGAAATGGCAATGATAAGGGCACCAGAGCACTCGGTATGAGACAGAAAAAACTTACACACACACACACATCCCAGTGTAATTTCACATCACTTTCAGAAAATGGCACCTTGTTAACTGCGTCATTTTTTAACTCATTGTGGTATGGTAAGACACAATGTATACCACCTCAGAGTTCGCTGCAGGTCTTCAATAAATTAAATGTCTTGAGGTTACGACAGCCTTGAATACTCAGTGTGGTAGTGGCTGAGACCGAACATTAATTTCTCCTGGTTCACACTTTCAAAAGACCTCTGTGCCCCTAATTTATCTTCTCAACCATGTGAGACTGCTTAACATTTCGTTTTCACTCCACCAACACACACCACTGGAAATCCAGCATGTGATTGTCACAATAAAATGTAATGCGTTAAAATGCATTATTTTTGTGATAAGTTCATTAACCTATGTATTAGCATTTTTTTAAATCCATACTACTGTCTTGATATGAAGTTAAATGAGATGCACAGGCAGAAAGATCCAAAGTTGAATGGTATATCTCTTTTCTTTGTTGAATGGTATATCTCTTTTCTTTGTTGAATGGTATTTCTCTTTTCCTTACATTCATAAGTGATTTGGCAGAATGAACATGACAAATGTAGCGCATATACTCCAGTGGCTATGCTTGTGATTAAACTTCTCAGATTGTGCACATGTAAGGTGTTTTGTTTTATTCGCCTCCATGCTTTTATTTTGCATATTAGTGCATTTCTCATGATTTCTCATTTCTGGTAGCAAACCCACCAAAGCTAAAAAAGTCATTGACACCTGCAGCGGTTCAGACATCCCGCCAGCTTTTACCTGCATAATCCACCAAACATAAACATACAGTTCTAGCTTGTAAATCACCTTTCCAATTCCAGCTTTCCAGTCCATAATCCTTTTAGGCATAATCAATTCCCAGGTGTTTCAAATATACTCCCCCACCCATGACACCCCACTGAGCCCTTTGAGGAGATACCTTAGTTGCTGTTAAGGTAAATGCATAGGCCAGCTGCTCTTATTCCCTGCCCAATCCCTGCCCACTGGCTAACAGGCCAAGAACACATGGAGTGGCGCTTTTACAGAGATTAGTGAACCACTCTGCTGTTTTTACTTGCTGACCGAGCAAGTGACCACTCTATTTTTTAACGTCGGCCTACTGCGAACCACCAAAGCGTTGGCTCTCCTGACTTGGTCCCTCCCACATAGCAGCTGTTTGGCAGCATGGTCCACCCTGGTCCTCCACTGTGCCTTGTCACTGTAAAGCATCTCTAATTAACTGCTGAAGCATCAGTGGGTGGCCGAACCACAGAGGACATCCCAAACTGAATGTCTTTTTTTCTTACCTATACACTTTGTAATTTGAAATGAAAAATAAAAAGTGGGAATTGGAAAGCAAGCAAGTGCACAGGGAAGCAGAGGACAAGCAGGAAAGACTTATTAGGTAGAAAGAGAGCAGCTACCTCTGTAGGTTGTGGTTATTGAAGTCTCTTCAGTGGTGAAGGAGCTAAAATTCATATTTACAGCCAAAACAATTAGGTTAGCATGAAAGGAGAAACAGACATGGGCATTCAGGTAAAAGATCTTGATGTGTACTGTCCTGATATTGAAGTCTCATCTCCACGAGTGTTATTCACATGTAGCAGTGCAGAGAAGGGTTCAACTGTTAGGATTGAGGCTCTACTGTAATGCCATGCCCATATGCCTTATATGGGCATCTTCAAGGATTTGTGTGCTTTTGATGAAGTGTCTGAAAACTCATTTCACCTCTGATTGGTGTTTGTGGGACCTGGCTAAAAATTACATTAAAAAAATATTAATTTGGTGGTTGTCTGGGTGATTGATTGACTTAATATGCAGCAAGGCAAACATTGTAAACATGAAAGTAGCAAGGCCTGTTATTAATTTAAGAAATATTTAACTTTTTTTTAAAATATGGAAGTTCATTGACATGGAAAAGTGCCAAACCAAAGCCATGTTAATGTGCTATAAATATATGGAGAAATTATCAAGTGAAATTGTGCATGCTCTTTATGAAATTGAAATATGCTTTCCCCTAGACAGCTTGAAGCTTTTTCATTTCAGCACAGAGTGATATAATCCACTATGCCATATCACTGTTTTCATTTAGAGCAAAAATGCAGGCACTCCCAAGATGCATGCGGCTTTAACAGCCTCATTAACAGTTTTAATTTGTTGCTGAATGTTTGCAGTGCTGTATCAAGGCATCGCTTTGAATCAACCGGTAGGGCATTCTGGATCACTCATCTGAAGTTTGATTCCAATATCTGCAAATATGGGACAACTCTGAACTATAAAGTGCAGTTGATGTCATAAAATTGATTCAGTGAATAATTATTCAGCTATTCACCCTTTTAAAAGAGAATTCCAGATTATTTTACTGGACACTTACCTTTTTATTTAAAGCCAAAAATTCCACATTTGTATATTTGAATAGTTTATATTTTCATATCAAGGTCTTTTTTCATGCATTAAACTATTAAAACTAGGCTATTCTTGGCATTTAATACACAATGATTACAGAAAGCACTTTTTTTGTAAAACACTAAACACTACATTAAAGTGAGTTGGGAACAGCAGTGAACAGTAGTGAAACCTTATAAATGTGTAGGCTTTGCTGGGCTGTAGCGTTCGGCTTGACGTTCCTGGGAAGGACACACTGACCACTCTGTGCTCAGGAGGCTGCCTACCCTGAGGCACTTACAGAAAGAGGCATTCTACTTGAAATCTGGGGAAAGCTCTCATTGAATTTAGGCTTGTGCTCTAAGGACAGGGCAGCATTCCACTACGGCAGTGGTAAAATAGAGCACCGGGATTTATTGCCCATGGGGCCTTCCATTCCAGCCCCCACCTGAAGCACACAGTGTCATGAAGTTCAATCAAGGGTGGAAACATGTAGGAAACTTTGCTTGGTTTTGCCGGGATGAATTTTCCATTTCATACTGAATTTGTGTTATTATTATTATTCAATTCTGCGCCACATAAAATGTGAACCACCTGCTGCTGAAGCCCTTAGGGAGAAGCGAAACCAGGTTCTCTTGTAGGGTAGACAGATGCCCATCCTCTCCTCCAAATCCCAATACTATCTAGACCTTCCTCACTTATGCTGCCCCTTGCTAATCTGGAGTCCATGCTAACAAATACCTTGTGTTTTCCATAGCTTTTCAGAGGGTGTGGAATTAACTGTTTGTATGGCCTGATACCACCACACTGATAGCCTCAATCTAAAAGAGATTAAAAATCTTCAGTTCCAAAATCATATATATCGCACAAGTGGCTCGTCTGCATTTTCCATTACAAAATGGCTCCACCTGAGTGGACTGGAATGCACTACTGGCTGTCCAGATGACCAGATTCAGGAGGTCACCTCCACATTCATCACAGGCTGCTAAGGTTTCACTATGATAAACACAGTCCGGTGAGTCATACTGGCATTGGATATGAAAATCTCTGGAAGCAATTTGTTTCAATTGTACTTGGACTTTTGCTGTTGCCAGCCCATCATTATCCAGTATCAATGGACTGTGGTTCACTTTCTGAATGTCCTGCAATACATTAAAAAAGGGGTGAAAGTTTCATTGTATAGTGTATTACATTTTGATAATTTAGTTTCCAAGAAAAAAATTAACTTTCTGTGTGCCTTTTTGAATGTGGCACGTTGTTCAAAATAGTTGATAGTGGTCAAAGTGACTAATGTCAGAAGAAGCAATACACAACTAAACATTTGATAGGACAACCAAGGCATGGAATCGTTTCCATCTGAAAACATCTTATATAGATATATAGATCTTCCATGGCCTTTAAAGAAGCAGAGTGAAAACCTTTAGTTGCGAATCCACTTACTATACAGTATGTTACCATTTTTAAACCATTAAAAAAAGCTGAATCCGTATCTTTATGAACTCTAAAAATGTACCTACCCTTTCCTGGTAGTCATCTCTATTCCTGGGGCAATGCTGTCCAACAGTAACTGCCAAGCTAAGCTATGGTGTTATTGCCAGCGATTGGGAAAATCAGAGATACTTGGCAAAACTACACAGGCCACGTTGTTGTCAGAGTTCTGCAAAAGTAACTGGATATTGTGCTTCACATATTTATATGAGAAAAAAAAGAAGCCACCTCTGAAATGTTTCCAAAGATCTCTCCTCATCTGGTCACCGATCCAAAGTGTGACTATGCTCTTCATTTTCTGCATGGTTAATTTAGGCTTCATCAGCGTTTTGTCCTGTTGATACATTTTCCTCTGACCAAAACTCACAGCGTTTCACTGTCCTGTGTAGTGGGTTCAGGTTTATGGACTATATTGGAGAGACGGGATAACTTACAGTACATCCCATATTAGCCATGTTAACCACCTCAACTCTAGGCCACATCAAACAGGGCCGCTTTAAGACAGTTGCAAATATATCTGGTTATAACCTTATCCACATGGCCTGGGTGTGTCTCTGTGGTGCAGAAAGCCAATTCAAAAAGAAGACATACATCACTGTATGTAAAAGATCAGACCAGTTATCTCATTCATGATTTGATAGCAAAAAATGAATGCATTCCTTTGTCTTCACAATGAGATATATTTATATAATACAAAATTAATATGTCACACCCTTATATGGGTGATTATATCTTATTCATCATACATGGGCCTTCTACCAGAGGCCTGGGAGTGTGCGATGCAGTATTTCTGCTGTTTCCTAGGATTGTAATCTTCGTCTTTATCACCACTGAAACAACATTGCTGTTAACCTTCCACTTTTGCTCTACTTTGTTCAGTCTCTGGAATTATTCCATCTTCTCGTAATCCGTCCTTTGAATGTTTATATCACTGGAGATGGAGGAATTCCATCACAGTTTAGAATTCATATTTAATATTAATATTTGCAGGTATATTGGATCCTGGGCCACTGTTCAAATTATACCAAGGTAAGTATTAACAGTGAAAAGTATTACAATGAAATTAATTACATTTATATCAAGTCCAATCAGTCCACATAGTAAACTGGAAGTAGAGAAGGGAATTAAGCCAGTGAATGGAATGAAGAGGAGAGTATGCAGAAGTGCACTTATGAAAACTACAGAGTTATTGCACCTGTCCCAGTTTCTCTTTCCCTTTCCTAGAAGGCCAAGTGACCTCACTGACCTGATGGGTAAAACCAGAGTGGACTTCTGAGGAACAGATTGCAGGCTACTATGGACTGGGGGTGGTACAGGTGGTACAGGAATAGGAGTCACTTTCTGAACTACATTTGTGGCTGAGCAAAGGGCAAATTCCAACATCTGTTAAATCACAAACTGGTATCTTAACTTTGTTACAGTTGTGCCATCTAGGAGGCTGTGGAGAGGAGCTGCAACTTTAGATAAAAAAGGAATATTAACTGTCTATAGGACCTTACAAACCCCAAACCCTGATCTCCCACAGTTTTTGGTTGTGCCCATTTCTGCATCTCTGCAGTTTTCTCTGTGGGATAATGGTGACCCTTTACTTACTCACCATGTGTCTGAAGTATTTACCCTTCCTCTTGAAGAGCTTACATTTGAACATTTCAACCCACGCATCCAAAGTTTTGTTGAAACTGTTATAGTTGGGATAGTTCTTCAGGTGTGCCAGGAACAATCGGTGTGAGTGCTACAGGGTGGTAGTCATTCAGGTGTGTCCGGCTGGAGTGTTTCGGCACTGGTATGATTTGAAGCACGTTGGCACAGCTGCCTGGGCAAGGGACAGGTTGAAAATGTCCGTAAAAATTCCAGTGAGCTGCTCCACACATGCTCTCAGAACACGCTCGGGAATGCCATCTGGGCCAACAGCCTTGCGTGTGTTGATTTGGCTCAGTGCAGTGTAGATGTCTGCAGAAGAGAGTGAGGGAATGGTGAACTGCAGAGGGTCTGGTGCTGGTAGCCATCTCCCCGTAGTCTCCATCAAAGCGAGCATGAAAGTCATTTAGCTTGTTCAGGAAGGAGATGTCTGTAGTCATCAGGGTTGAATTATTGGTCTTGTACTTGATGATGGCTTGGATGCCCTGCCACATGCGTCGGGGGTCAGAGTTAAAGAACATTAGCGAGGAAACTGCTGGGTAAGGAGAGCCGGTGTTGTGTTAGCTTTAGCTTAGCTTTTAGCCCTCTGCACTTTCCTTGCCTTTGTTTACAGTCTCAGCTCCATCTGCGATCACTTCTGCCTGGCAGGGCAGAGTGCATAGCTTCCGGTGACCTGGAGATCTCAGGAATGAGTCAAAGATTGGTGATAAAACTGTCGGAGTAACGAAGACCGAAATGACTTGAAATGAACAAGAATATACTGCAAAATCTGGTAGAGATGCACGGTTCCACGATCTGCGTACGCCACTGTCTTGCTATAATCTTTCACATAGACATAGACGTAAGACATAAGACAAGGACCCAGACAAGTGCATGTAAACAACATAGCATTACAGTTGTCGTGCAGCCCTGCTCCACGAACTTCACATCCCAGAATTCCTCGCTCCTCGTAACCCGACACTAGGTTGCACTACATTTCCTTGGCCTATCACTGCATCTACAGTCCTCAACGTTGCCCATTTCTTCGTTTTTGTACAGAAGAGCTTGTACAGCACAGCTTAAAATCCCGGTCTGCTTTTTTTGAAATCCTTGCCTGGGAGCCGATATACCATAGGCCTATCTACCTAGCCTAGCCTATCTACCATAGGCCTATCTACCTAGCCTAGCCTATCTACCATAGGCCTATCTACCTAGCCTAGCCTAGCCTATCTACCATAGGCCTATCTACCTAGCCTAGCCTAGCCTATCTACCATAGGCCTATCTACCTAGCCTAGCCTAGCCTAGCCTATCTACCATAGGCTCTTTGTTTTTGTGCTCAATCTTGCCATAGTGTAACCTGTGCCTTCCACACCTTCACCTTTGTAGCAGAGTTTGACTGTTCCTCATACAGTTTTAAGCCTCCTACACAGCTGTTTCTGTTTCAGTTAATGACCGTGTTTCAACCTACTTATGAAAATAATGATCATTATCACCTGTTTGGTATAATTGGATAATTGGTTAATCATACTCATAACTATAATCCTACAAAATCCCAGACTTTGTGCAAGTGCAGCCTAGAATAATCGATGCTGTTTAGAATGTAAAGGGTGGCTGCAGCAAATATTGATTTGACAAAAATTAGTGTATTTTATTTATATATAATTCAATATGTAATATTTATATAGCATAAAGTAGACAGTCACATATTGAACTTTTAAATGAGGATTGTAGTTTAGGGTCAGACATGGGAAGCATAAAGCAAGTTTCTAAAACAAAGACTATCAAAATGTTGTGAAATATTTTAAAAATCCAACAAAATTGAATCAAATGAAACAAGCCTTTCATTAAGATTAGAATGAGATTTTCAGAATAATTCTGTTTGTCGTGTACTTCCTTTTCACTGAGGAGCATTGTCACATGCACAGTTCACATAAAGACTTCTTTAGAATTGTAGCAGCTGAAGGTTCTGTAATGCTTCATTTTTTCTATAATTAAAAAATTGCATAATTATAATATCATTATCATAAGATCTACCATAGGCTCTCCATATGCAGTCCTGCATTTCTCTGTTAAACTGCTTGTACTATAACTAGTTTAATCATGTCTTAGATCTATAATGGTCACTGTGCTGTATGACACATGAGATACATAACGAATAGCCCTATTACCAACAATCAAGAGACTTTGGTAGTGCCGATATGCAGCAGGCTCTAAGTGGCTAGCAGCTGGGGGAGTGGCTAGCAGCTGGGGGAGTGGCTAGCAGCTGGAGCTAATTCTGTCCAACCATGCTTGTTCCAGACATGGCTTTACAACAGCTGTGACTATTTCAATATTTTCACGTCAGATACTTCACAATTAATTAGCCGCACATTACTATGCAGCTCAGAATAGAAGTTACGCCAGTGACTTTGCAGTTTAGAAGATTACAGCACTGACACAAGATGACACGTAATTTTTCCAAACTTCCCAATGAAATAGAGCTGAACGTACCAGAGCGGCACGGTTATACACAGATAGTAATGGACTGAAACAAAAACGATCCGAGGCAAGGCAATGATAAATGCAGTCAACTGATGGCTTGCGTCGCTCGGTGACTGCTACCTGAGCACATCGCGGTCACCGAGGTTGCTCACGTGGCCGTGGACAGAGCTTTCACGTGCTTTCACGTGTGCCTGGTCAAGATCACAAGTGGGCCCGAGTGAATGGTCTCTTTTGTCAGTGACACACAGGACCATCTGTGCCAGTGCAGGCCACCCTGGTTCAGGAAAGGGGGCGTACTGTGGGTCTGTGCCCCTCGTCTCACTCCTAGAATTGGGTCTTTTTTTTCCTTTTTTTTGAACTCTCCCTTCATCTGCAGCGCACAGGGGCTTCGGTCCCCAGCACTCCCCGATGATGGCTTTCCAGCAAGCGGCCAAAAGGCCGACACAAAGCCAGGCAGGCCCGAGGTGCTCTTGTGCATGTTGAGAGAGTTTCCAGCGGAGGAGCCAGAGGAGAGCCGGTGCA
Source organism: Brachyhypopomus occidentalis (assembly GCA_020368025.1). Taxonomy (NCBI): domain Eukaryota; kingdom Metazoa; phylum Chordata; class Actinopteri; order Gymnotiformes; family Hypopomidae; genus Brachyhypopomus; species Brachyhypopomus occidentalis. The sequence goes on along the minus strand of JAGXOD010000021.1, from coordinate 9,822,834 downwards.
TTTCTGCGACGGCGACGGCCCGAGCTTAGCAACAGCTTTGTCCCGGGCAAAATTATACCAGTAAGAAACTTTTCCATGAATTAAACATGCGGAACACAAGGTGCTGGAACCGTCCTCACATTATTTACGGATGCCGAGTTACATAACGTGAGACAAAAAGGCTCTATCATGAGGTTGAATACCTTCCAGGTTGAGGCAGGAAAACAAATCTGAAACCCAGAACAAACTTCATTTGGAGGGAAATAATGGAAGTTTGGGTGCACAATCATTGCTTCTATTTGCGAGCTTTAACACAAGATAAGGAGGACCCGCGCAGTCAACAGACCATCTAACCCATGACAGCTTGGGGATCTCGTGGATGGATCGTGTGTCAGTGTTATATGTTGGATTAGGGAGTTGCAGGGCATTAGGTACTGTTCCCAGTGTTTTGGTCATGCTGAACGTTTACTGTCTGGAAGACAGAAAATACACACCAATTACTTTAAATCAGTGACAATGAAGCCATGCATGCAATAGAATGTTAGTTCAAATGTGCAAAAATAACATATGAAGCAAACTGCAGATATTATTGTCTGCTGAAATCTTTGAAGGTCAGCACAAGGATCTTCTGTATGCCCTTATGTCTTAAGTGTGCTCTCGCAAATGGCATTAAAGGTCAATATTTGCTTTGTTTTCTCAGGTGAGAGTGCAGTATTCTTTATTTTATTCCCTTTACATTAGGACAGCTTTCATGTTTATCATTGCATGTTATTGCCTTTTAGGTCTGCTGCATTTATTTGCTGTCATCTTCTACAGGAAATTAAGGCACAGGTACCCTGAAGAATTCATTAGTTCAAAGACTTTATGGAAGTACTACAAGGACATCTTACATCTTAAGGACTTTTCCTTTTTTTTTTATTAGATGCGCAAATACCATTTTTTCAATAAAATATTGACCTTATTATGAGTAATTCGTGTTTGAGAAAGGTTGTCTTGGTCATCGGAAAGTAGATAATAAAAAGACTATATATTACAGCAGTTATGACAGAATAAAGCAAACAATTGAGAGCAAAAAGTAAAGGCCTGGTTTGAAACAAGGAGCAAGAACACCATCTGATGGCCCCAAATGTATTATTGGCAAAGTAATGTTCATGAAATACCCAGTAGAGCTGAGCAGCATAGCACCCATGTTTAATCACATACCCCATTACCAGGTAATCATCGTGGGAATTAAAAATGACATTTAATTTAATGTGTTTAATTTAAACTGATGTGACATATCTTGAAGAAGGATTATGGTCAAGGGTGAGCATGGCTGAGCACATCTACGGATTTGTCTAATGGAAGAGCCATGTGGAGTCTATGTGGAGTCAGAGAGGAATGAGAGTGACTCATCAACTCAGCCATAACGGCAGAACCATGCCGGCCCTGCTGGGCAAAACACTCAGGGCCCACAGCCTGGTGCTGGAACATCTCTGTTCCAAAAATAGCCACCATGGATTTCAAACACAGACATCCTTTTCCACATAGTCCACACGTCATTTTGGTTTTAACTTTCAGCTTTTGCCTGTCTTCTTAGGAGGTGCTCTTGAGAAAGATAAAGATGGATCATTATTTTATTATTATTATTAAAATATTATTTTTTCTACAAATGTACACAGGCTTGAGGTAAGACTCTCTGAAGAGACCACAAGGATAAATTCCTAGCAGGCAGGGGGGAGCCACTAGCTGCTTCCATTAACATTGACCTGTCATATTAACTGCAAATTAACTGTAAAAATGCAGTGAATACATTTGCTCATGTCCTTACAACTTTCTCCAAATGTTCTTTAAAAAACATAATACATTTAAAATGTACATAATCACAGACACACAAACACACACAGTGATAACCAGATAACCGTAACATGTTAATGAAAGTTTGAGCCTTGTGTTTGAGCCAAGTTGGATGGGGCTGAACTTGAATGTTTGAACTAAGCCAAAGGCCCCTTAACAACCACCAGCACGCTGCTCTGTCCCTATAAACCTGATAAACAAGGACCTCTGCTGGAAATGTTCCATTCTTGACGATGACCCGTCAATGAGAGCAGATTTTCACCATTCTCAATTCTCTCTTGTATAGTGAATGTAGAAGCTGGATGTCACATTCATATTAGTGAGGATTTATTGCAACAGCTTATTTCAATTTAGAGGGATATTGTACAGTGTAATTAAAACCACATTTCATTATTTTGAGTGTAAATACTGAACTCAACCTGTTGCTCCAATTCTTATATAAAAATACATATCTGACCCCTCCCCCTAGGCCCTACCCTTAGCACCACATATTATTTGTCAATATTGGTTGAAAGGTCACTAGCATCCCAAAACTACCCAGACCCAGAAGTGCCAGTGGTCCATGAGTCTGAATGACTTTCAAAGGCGCTTTGCAAAAGAACTCTGTGGCTTTCTCATAACGTTTAAGGGTTGTTTTCTTTTTGTCTTCCCACAAAGCTGTTCTGCTTCTCCAAACATCATGGTTACTATAATAAGCGGTGTCTGTGTATGTGTCTAAGGGAGAGAGACAGAGAGAGAGAGAGAGATAGAGAGACAGAGAGATATAGAGAGATGGGGACAGAGAAAGAAAGAAGTAGGGAGGGAGAGAGAAAGAAGACAGCAGTTGCTGATGTGGAATACATTTGGTGAAACCTGTGCCTATATTTAACAGTAACAGTAATTACACGCTCAAAGCACTGTATAAATGGCAAAAGGGCTCTGTGAAAGTATACCTTTGTGAACAGGTAAAAAAGGGGGTGGGTGGATGTTTTGAACCATTGGACAAACATCATTTTACAGTATAGGTTTATACTTGCAATACACTGCACAACCTGGAATTTAGTGTGGCCTCACATAGCCATTCAAAATTACAAGTTAGATACATTTTGCCCTTTAAGGTTTCAGCCAGTGATAATTAACATTCCCTAGCTGTTTACAGTCAATTATTTAACTCAGCACTTTTTCCTGAGAGCTGGTGATTATTCTGTATTTTGACAACTAAGAAAAAAATCCCTCTAAACAACTCCAGTCTCACACAGAAAGTCTGACCTGGTATTCGGACGGAAAAACAAAATCCCTGTGAGGGTTCGTGAGCTGCTCACTGTAGATCCTCTGCCTCACAAAGATGGATGACAGTAAAATATCAGTGAATTACTTTTAAGAGCAACAGGTGCTTCACACACTGCAAACTGCGAAATCCTTGACAAGATATAAATGAATCTCCAGCATTCTGTATAAAGGCTCACGACACAAGCAATACAACAAACACCGTATGTCTGAAAGGTTGCAGGATTCAGAAATGCAGCTTTGTGAACAGGCCCAAAAGCAGTGAGAAGCAAACTGAGGCAGCGACAAAGCTGGGCTAAACGTTTTACGACGTTTATACAGTCCAACAAAAGCCGAATGATCTTAGCCTCTATTCAACGATTCAAAAAAAAGATCAAATGGTTGAAATGTGTTTGTTATGCTCACAGGTTTTAAAGCGCACCAAAACATTGCATTGTGGTTAAAAAAAGGAAGGCCACTTGTAAATTCTCCCAGTCTTGCCACATACAAGCTTTCAAGCTTTCTTGCCAGTGTTTACAGTTTGATAAGTGACCTAAAGTGCATATCTGCTGGCTGGTGAAGAACAAGCAAACCGCTTTCCTACCACACACAAAGCTAAACAGGGTTTCAATGTTCCTTTTGCCAGAAACATGCAATTACTTGTAATTTTCAGATTCTAACACTTCCTGTTTTATATGTTTCTTTTCCTGGTTGAGAACCATTTCGGGGGGATAACCACATGGTGCAGTGTAAATGTCTTAGACATGGTCACAGAGGTGTGGAAGATGGAAGTGAATGGGGTTTGGTACATTTCATTGAGAAATGCCATTAGCGAACTTTAGCTGGGTCACCTCGTGTGACTTATTTTTTAAGCTTTGAGTTTTGTAAGCACATTTTTAAAATTAAAACCAAGAAGTCACAGAAATACAATACTACCCTGCAAAACCAGAAAAACATTTTGCACTATAGGACTTTAAAGTCTTTGTCATGGATACGCCGGGCACCCAGCCAGGGGGACATGCTCACTGAGACACACACACAAACACACACACAAACACACACACACAGACATTGCATGCATCCTGTTCCCAGCTGCTGGAGTACTAACCCTAATCACCTGCACCTGTTCTTCGTTTCATTTCCCCTATATCTAGTTCACAGGCGCCTCTCCAGTAACATATGTGGCTCCTCTGAGCACCCACACCTTGTTCGAACCTTCCCTACCAAGGCCACACTTCCATTGGTTACTGGCACCATTTGGCTTTCGCCTTTTTTCTAACTTCTGAGGGTTTTTTTTTTTGGTCCAGCTTGATGCTATGTGTTTGTGAAGCAGTTACTGAGAAGAAAGAAAGTCTGTGCTGCACCTGCAACTCCCTCCCTGCCACTGTCACAATCTTATATATATATATACACTGGAGTTTTTACACTGGGGCTTGTTTGTGCTATCTACATCTCCCACCAGCGGAAAAAAAAAACAAAACATGAATAAAGGTTCAGGGACAATATCTGTGACCTTGACAAGCTGCAGAATCAGTGAAGGTTATCTGCTATCAGGATGGGGCGCGGGTTTGTCATCTGGACAACATGCTGCTTTTGAAATAGCCAGCAAAAGCTAGAATCCAGCAGTGCTGAAGGGCCATGGTGATCAGAGGGAGATCAACATGAAGCATTTCATTCTTCACTTGTGACAGATGAAAGAGCCACACGGGACTCAAAGGAATCTTTCACACAGCATGTGGTAGATGGACATGGTGTGTCTCCCTCCCTCTCTCCCCAAGGCCCTTAACTCAGGGTAATGAACCTAATTAGGCTGATTTTATTCTATTTATTAGATTTCTTGATGGCATTTCCAGAGCCATTTTCAATCTCCGTGAAATAACGAACAGTAATACGTAATAACTTCGGCTACATTTTATTGTAGTTTTTACATATGTAACTAGATGAAGATGGCAATAGAAGTTAGCACTGTCCCATAAGTCCACAACTCCAAAGCAGTTCTGCTGAAGGGACATGACTGCAATGTTTCATCTGTGCCGCGTGCTTTGTGGTGGTTCACTGTTATGAACTTAAGGCTGTGTAGAAGACACAAGTCTTTGTCCAGTGAATGATGGCCTAATCTCCCTTGCAACCCCCCAGACCTTCACCCTGGATATCTCAAAGCTGATTATCGGTGTGGCTGCTCGTGAGCGTGGATAGGGTAGCTGGACCCTGATAACTGTTCCCCACAGATGTGAAAACATCGTTTTGTTATCGACAGGTGGTGTGGTGCACGACATAGTGATATACTGTGAGCCAAACTGGTTAGCTACATCCAAGGTATGAGGGAAAAATAATTACTGGAAAACAGACAATGTTGAGGCCAAAGTATGAAAAGCCCTGTGTCACTGTATCTTTCTTGAAACAAAGAGCCAGACGAGAGGATATCGCCACTTTCAGCCTGCAGCCCCAGAGCTCAGGGGCAAGCAGCGACAAGAAATATCAAAGAAACAAACAAAGAGACCTGTTATAGGCTGTTATTATTTTTGAGGAAATTGCCATGTGATATGATTCACACAATAAAGAGAACATTAACTAGACATTTTTCCAAACATTATGAAAGCACACATAAAGCATAAAGTCTAGTCTTCAGGTTTTCAGGAAATGCCTTTTAGTCCATGTCCAGAACTAATGCGTACAGAAACAGAGGAATGGCCAGTACGACTAAATGAACTAACTACCTTCATCTTAATTATGTTATAAATATTGTTGATAAAGTAAAGCCAAGCATTTATTTTCTTTTTCATATACTGTAATTACTAAATAAATTACCAAGATATATGTAAAGGAGGAGCAGGGGAATATTTATTTATGTATTTATGTTTTCATTATTGTTGTTGTTGCTGCTGCTGTTTTCTGCTGTATCAAAGATTTTAGAATATTTGTTACAAGGACTTGCCAAGATAAGGCACCTTGTAAATTAACATCTCCAGTGATTTTCCCTTGACCTTGACCTGACTATCTCCAGAAGATAAGTGCAAAGTTAAGGTTAAAGTAACACAGAAAATATTGCAGCGACCATTACAAATCATCTGACATCAAATAAAAATGACTACTGAAGGTTTTCATGGAAAACTCCTCTTCTTATGCTGTTTTACAACATTTTCTCATTGCAGATGTATGGGTCTGGCAGTAAAACTGTCTGGACAGTTTAATACTCTAATATTCAATGGTTGCTGAGTTTCCTCCTGTAAAGCCAGAGGACACCCAAGTTGATGTGAGTGCCTAAAATGGGGTTTTATTAGAAAAAGCAGTTTACCCTGAGGGGGTAGAGTTGGATATCAAAAAGACTCTAAACAACAGCTTGGTATAGGAAATAAACCCCCCCACCACCACCATCCCGCCAAGTGGTACATTCTGAAGAAGCTGAAAAGTAACATGTATTTGTGGAAAAGACTATATACATCTTTTCATTGGAAATGTTAAAAATGCATTTTTATGCAGGTGAATTCAGTTTATATGCTTCATATGTAATATCGTCTTGGTCCATTATGTTAAATAAATGCTGAATAAAATATTTAAATTCAATGCATATGTTATATCCTAAACTACATTTGCTGGCTTGAATCATGCCGACCCCTTTTATGTCACATTAGAAGCAAACACCAGGGTTTACTATTAGAAATCTGAATACAATAGTACAAACGCCGTGTGCAAATACTGCAGCATCAAGGTGATGCTCTGAACCCACAGCTCTCAGACTGACAGCATGGACTCGGCTGGCCACTCCCCCTGCATTTACAGCATGTATGTTCATGACTATGTGCTGAATATGCATCAAGACCCAGTAGGAGTCTTAAATCTGGCATCATCACAGGCTTTTGCTTCAGAATCTACTATGCGAACTACAGTCACAAGAAAAGCCACATGGCAAAGTGTTGTAAGTCTCCTGCTTTGGTGGGGTTAAGGAGGGTTCTCATCCTATCAGCAACTCTCCTTTTTTCACAATAATCTCCTTCCTGAATATTCGATTGAGAAAAAGGCATTCTGCACTTTTCAAGGGTTTTTTTTTCTTCTTTTGTATTACACTGTTTTATTACACTGGGGTGATGTATCTGGACTACGCAACATGTTCTGGTGGCCTAGTGACATAGTAAAACGAGTTTCTTTAAGCCATAAAGTGGAAGAAAATGTTAATCCCAGAGCACATAAACATATATGCCAGGCACTGCTGAAAGCTTGGCTGCATTATTTCTTTATTTACTTTTATTACACTTGGCGTGCCAGCATTCAGGCTTCTCTATGCACCCAGGCGAGTTACAGGCAGGCTACGTTGCTGCTTCGTTAACTTATCATGTAGGTCAAGCAAGAAAGAAACTGGTGAGAAATGTGAGGTGAAGAACCGTATAAATCGTAAAAAAAATAAAACAAAATCAGGGGGAAGGGTTCCAGACCAATGGCTCGTGAGTTACGCGCTAGGTCGCGCTCGCAGGGGTTTACGTGCAGCGCCCTCGTGCGAGTCAGGGCTGGTGACTTAATGAAGTGTCAGATAGAGCAGGTGGCATGAACGGGGGGCTGGTGTGGCGTCTTTAAAATGATGTCAGCCCATCCACGTTTCATCAAGAACAACAACGCCATGGAGTGCAGACGCTAGGCCTGTGGAGACCTGGAACCTGCTTGCTGCAACAAATAAAAAAAAACGTATGGTTGTCTGTCAGTTTTGCTAATGAATTAATTTAGACAGAAGACAAAAACACTTCATAGGATGATGGGAAGGGGGTAGAAAAAAAAGGTTCACTCTCCAACAATGGCCAATAACAAACTGCAATATTACCAACACTAAAACTAGCGAGCCAAGACCTAACACCTTTATTATTTACTCTCTGAATGTTTATCAAGAATAATTAATTATTTGTTATAAGCCTCTTGGCTGTCACTCCGCAAGGCATTAAAAGCCACAGTGTAAACTAGCAGCATGTTTCGGCTAGCTCGAGGCCGAAGCCAAATCTGTAAAAATGACCTTAATAGGCCCTGTGTGTTGATTTTAATAGATCTATAATAGTGGACTGATTTCTAAGTGTCACATTGTGTCACATACTTGATCTCATGGATTGATGAAATGAGGTCTCCTCTTTCTGCAGCTCTAGGATTCAAATCACTGGAATAAGGCTTGAGTAATCAATGGTGTCCAAAGATGTTTTCTCATGATTGTTGGGTTCCTGGCAAAAGGGAATAAAAGGATTGCTTCTTCAGTAATCGCTCTCATATCGGTGCCATAAGTTTTAATTAATTTGACTAACTTCAAACATCAAGCAACTATGCACATCATGCTAACATTCAAGTCTTAATAATAAGCCATCTAAAATTATTCATAATTGTTTATGTTTGAGGAAAGAATCATCCATGTTAAACCAATACCCTGATTATACCAACATCATCAAGGTTTGACCTGGGGTGATAATTCACATGTGGCAACTCCTTTTCTCAGGCCCCAGGACTTTAACTTTAGTGCTAAACATGCACACATATCTTTTATGGATTCTGGCTTGAGTAATTGTCTCCAGTCATTTCCAATAAGTCTCACAGGGCTAAAGGAGAAGAAGTGGATTTAATGTTCTCTTAAGAAAGAACTTCCTCGAAGTAAAGAAAAAAAGTTGGAATTTTGTCTCTTACATCCAACTGTGAAAGTGTTTTATTGTTGTAATTTAACACACTGGCCCTTAAAACTTAACTACAGCTCTGAGGTGAGATCATTTGATTTTCAATTTGTCCACAGGAATATGGAAATGCTACTCCAATTAATATTCAGAGGCCACCCTATTCGGTTTCACTTAATCAAATATATCTACGGTAGTAAAAATAGTCTCTTTGGCAGTCCCTTTGCATAGCGTAATCAAAACGTATTTAATCATTAGGTAAAAATAAATCTGCTGAGATCAGCACTAGAATACGTGTCCTTGTTTCGGTCTTGTTCTCTTAGACTTCAAGATGAATCAAATAATGAGAGAGAACAACAACAATAAAACAAGTATCCAAGTTCTACATCGAATGGAAAATATCAATTCTTTCCAGTTTAAGCTTTTTTGGTCCAACTTTGTGAAACAAACAAAAAAGTATAGAAAGTGAGCATGCAGCTTTGTAAACACTATTTGAACACACTGATGCTTGTCCACAGAATGGGCATTATTATGGGATGGTTCTGGGAAAGCCTTTGTGCTATAGAACCCAGATCACTGTGGACCTCGTCACAGGTTCGTGTTTTTGGTTTAAGCCAAATGAAGATTAATTTATTTGCTTGTTTATATTTGCGGAAAAAGCTCTAGCACATTTTCATCTGCAGTATACAACTAATTATAAATATAGTACACAATTCAGAATGTTCTCCACGTGGAATAAGTCGTTTTGTCACTTACTTGATCAGCATCTCTCACAGACACCACAAAACGGACACACCAGAAATGCATGATCTCATTCAAGGTACCTCAAATGTATATGATACACCCAGAACTGTCTTAGCTGCTTTAACTGTAAGGCTTCTGAAGTGTGAGGCATTGAGACATGGTTTTAAAACCAAAATGGGGTGTGTAGAATCAGATAACTGCAACAGCAGACCAGAAGCCACTGGTACCACTGGTACCACTAACCATAGGTTGTGCTATAGCAAACTATTCCTGCATTACACATGGCAATAAGGACCTGCAGATAAATTCTTTGAAGAAGCTTGTGAGAAACAAGCACCATGAAACATCACACACTGTCTCAGGCAAAAGACTGCAGCCATGGCAGGTATCTTGGAGGACAAATCTGTTGGAAATATCAAGCACCAGATCTTTCTGCTCTGTCCACCACTGCCTCAGAGGACAAAAAAAACAGCATTCGTCATGTATGTATAATCATAACTGGAAGATCCCATGCTCTGGATTAATCTGCTGCAATCTTTGTCACATACATAATCTCTCTGAGAATCAAAGAACGTCCTAATTACAGCCATTTAAAAGGAGTCCATGACATCGTTTGATGTAATATTACTGCCTGTCCTCATTAACTGTGCACCTGTCAACCTCATTTTTCACTTATGTTCATTTAAATGTTATAAGCAAGCCTAGTTGTTAATGTAGTTTTGTTTAATTTTGCAATGTTTTCATGTTAAACTTCATTAAATTAAGCAACTGAAGAATTTCTCCCTGCACTAGAGTGGCCGAGGGGTTGAAAACAGCTTTTTGAGAACAGAAATTTATTTTAAGGACTGGATGTCTTACCTACATGCTGGTCCTCCTGCCTGAAAAACTCAAGATAAACCATTCAGTCGGAAACTCACTTAATTTAATCTCTGAACCTGTTTTATGACTTTTCCACAGTGATAACCATCAACTTCTTTCAAGGTTAAAAACTTAAACCATGGTTTACTTCTTACATGGTTTACTACTTGATTGGGGATTCCTACCAACAGACATAGCTTGCACACAATTCGATATTGCACAGAAGATATTGGAAAATTCTGGAAGGAAACTACCAAGCTTTCTGAAATCTAAACATTACACACATGTGATTTCAAGTTGACAATAAAGAATCAATGTGGCCCGATGCTGACCTCTAGTGTCGATTTGCGAAATTATTGCCTTTGTGTTAGGCTGAAAGTTTTCCGCCGTACTCAGAATCTTAGACAGCTATATTCATATGTGAATTAAAACCAAAACAATGTAAATAATTAGCAATGGCCTTTATTTGGTTAGAGGAGCAAATCTGAAAATGAAAACATTTTGAAACTCTACCTGAACACAAAGCCAAAAATGGTACTTAGTCCTTATTGTCCTTATACCCTGTCCGTTGTAATTATTATTACTATATTAGCAATGAAAATGTTTTCATATTCAATATAATTATTGTCTGAGTTAAATATGATAGCGATCATTGCCAGTCTTGTTATTTTGCAGTTTAATTTTGTTTTGAAGGTTTTCTTGCACTTGACAAGGTAGCATGTGCATACAGAAAAAAATCTTAAAGTACTTAAATTAAAATGTGATTTTTTTGTTTTTTTGTTTTGTTTTTTTCCATTTGATATAGGCCTATACATAATCCAGCTACCCATCCAATACATTTACGTGGGGATGATTTAGTTATAAAATCTAGTATAACTTAGACATGCAGGTATATTGGCCTAAATAGCAAATAAAGTGTTCACAATGCATTTAATATGTGATAGCCTGCCAACATTTTAATTCCATTTTACCATTATTATTATTGCTACAGTAGTAGTAGTAGTTACAATAAGCTAACCAGCAAATACGAAATATAATACACTCCATTTAGACGATAACTTGACCATAGTTAGCCGAAAGTTCACGTTCGAATGCTATAATGAAACGAAATAAACACGGCAATATGATAAACAGTAAAATATTGCGAACCTGTAAGATAAAAAAAACGTTTTACGGCGCATCTGCGCATGTCGGTTTGCATGACGTTGCATGCAACATGCGTAGGTCCGCAGTGGACCAATCACAGTATGGAATTCTTTCGGGAAGTTGTGTAGTTGCGTCGTTGTTTTTCACGGTGTTTTGTCCTAAGAAACTCGCCACTCGCCAACTAAACCACGTATTTCTTTTTAGGAAAACATTTCATTTTCGTTTAGACAAAATGAAGCACAACTCTAACGTGCCTGCATTCCTTACAAAGCTTTGGACTCTGGTGGAAGATTCTGATACGAATGAATTCATTTGCTGGAGTCAGGTAGCTTAAGCTAGCAATGAGTAGAGCAAACTGGCTAACTATGCCTAGCTGTCGTAGCTAACCGCTGGCTAAGTGTGTTGTAGAACAGCTACGCGGCCGATAAAGCTGCTGGGTGCTTATTCAGCTCGCAAAATAACATGTTTAGCTAACTCGTATCTATATGTTAGCATGCTTAGCTAATTACCAATAGCGTGTAATCCCCGTTTTAGTTCGTTAACTAGCTAAGAAGCTACTAAATACGCAGTTGCGGCCGAGTTGTAGGTTATGTTGGCTAATGTTCCACGACTGAAGTAATATCTAACTTAGCTGACCAGCGTGTTCTCTATTCAGTGTGCAGACGCAGGTGTGTTAGATAGCTGTATAAGTAAGCTAACAATAGCTTTATTATTAGCGTTTTCAGTATTGCCAGTTGGGTATTGCTAGCTAGCTATGTAGGTATGTTAATCTTGCTGGCTGACCTAAGTAGCCAGCTAATTTGTCTTTTGCTATATTTAACTTTGTAGCTATGTAGCTATCGATGCAGTCAGTCGGCATATATAACGGCTGATTCTGTTTTCCCCTCTATAGTGAACGTTTCTTATTGTTACTTATGTTGTTTGACGAGCAGAAAAGCTAGCTACGTATTAACTTACCGTAAAAGTGTAAAACGTAAAGCGTAAAAAGTCTCTTTACCAGTTTTGTCTTTGTTTTTACAGGAGGGAAACAGTTTTCTTGTGTTGAATGAGCAGCGATTTGCAAAAGAGATCCTCCCAAAGTTTTTTAAGCACAATAACATGGCCAGCTTTGTCAGACAGCTGAACATGTGTAGGTGTTTTGATTCCGCACATACGCCCTTCCATCTTCACTGTTGATCTGTGATTTATGGAAATGAATCGTTTGCGTAATTTGTTATTCCTTTTCACAGATGGCTTTCGCAAAGTGATGCACATTGACACTGGCGTAGTGAAGCAAGAGCGAGATGGACCCGTCGAATTTCAGCATCCTTACTTCAAGCACGGCCAAGATGATTTGCTGGAGCACATCAAGAGAAAGGTCAGTGGTCTGGGAACATGCAGATAAAAGCACTGCTGTAAAGATGAATGATGGGGGGTGAGAATATAACAGAATAGCCTGAGAATGCAATTAATTGCTTAACAGTTAATATATCAAGGAAAGCTGTCAAGGGGTGTTATTGGTCATTATTTGGAGTCACTTGAGAATTTACATATTTTAGGTATCCAATGCCAGACCAGAGGATAACAAACTGAGGCAAGAGGACCTATCCAAAATTCTGACTAGTGTACAAACCGTTCATGACAAACAAGAAAATATGGACGCCCGCCTTGCCACTTTGAAACGGTAACTTTAGACACTTTGTAATCTGATGTGTTTGTTAGCAATTTTTTTGCTCTATTATGTTTTACAACTTTGGACTCCATACATGTGGAACCAACTCTTATTTCAATTTCTGTCATTATTCAGTGAAAATGAGGCTCTATGGAGAGAGATGTCAGTCCTGAGGCAGAAACATGTCCAGCAACAACAAGCTATAAAAGAGGTACGTTAAATACGTTTGGATCATACAAATGAGCTCACATTGTTTTAACATGGGTGGGCAGAGTGTATGCAAAATTATACTTATTATGTACATTATTTAGTCTAACACCAATAATTCTTTCTTCCCTTTTAGCTTGTACAGTTCATTTTCACACTTGTCCAGAACAACCGAATGCTAAACTTGAAGCGTAAAAGGTAAGAATTACCACATTGAGAGGCCCCATGAACTCATAAATGCTCTGCTCTGCTTAGACTAGTGGCTAAGCTGTCTACCCACCACTCTGTTGAAACCAGGCCACTGTTACTGAGCAGCAATGGAAAAAAGTCCAAATTCATCTCCCAGATCTATGAGGATCCAGTGGACCACGGCAAGGTATGTGTGAAGAGGGGTGCAGGGATGATTACTGCTGTCTTCATTAGTACTGCAGACACAATCATGAGAAGGAGAGCAGTGAAGTGGTAGTCTGTGCTCTCAACTGTATTAAGGAGGACTGTTTTGTGCTCCAGTACTTTTCCAGGCTCCATGTCCAGTTTCCCCTACTCAACAATGCTTGATATCAAAGGTTGGAGATTAAAGCTTAAAGCTGTAACACACTGAGTCTTGAGACTCAGTGTTTAAATATTCTGGGCCAGATTGATTTGATATGTTTCTTTTCTTTTCTTCAAATTCATTGGCAGAGCTACAAATGCAAACAAACAGTAAGTCATATTGTGAGGGACACGTAACAAAGCCTTCATGTACATCTCATTGTATGTACAAAGTGGAGCCAAAATCTTCTTGATAGTTGTACTTGGTCAATGAGGTTCTCTGTGGTTGTGGCTTTAATGCCCCATAGTGCGTTTGGCTTTGTGAACTCTCGGTACTGCGGTTGATCCTCCTACCTTTTCTGTCTCTGAGATGTAAGGCTTGCTTCTGTATACAGCTTAGGTTTGGAAGTCAGTGTCTTATTTTTGCATTGGGACTGATTTAATTATCTATTAATAATAACTAGCTAATTAACATAGACGTGCTGGCTGTTGATGCATGTTGAGCGTTCTGTGTTAGTCTGCCGTCAGTGAGCTCAGCGGACTGAAGAACAGCTCGGACATTTCTGACGACGTCATCATCTGCGACATTACTCATGAGGATGCAGAAGTCGTAGTGGATCCATCAAGAACACCAGATGATGGGTAAGTGTTCGTGGAATGTTTGAGCGTGTGTGTGTGTGTGCAAGGGATCTCAAGGTATGTTCTTGTTTTTTCTGTTTTTTTTGTTTGTGTTCCATATTTGCATAATATGGAACAGTCTTTCATGTATCGGAGGTTCATACACACATCTTTTGTTATTTCTCAGTTTGTTTTGATTTTGAATTTATTTCTGATTTGACCAAAAATTAAAACCAGTAGTGAGTCAACAATGTGGTAACAAAAGGAAGATGTAGTAACATGAGCTTTATCCTTAATTTTGGAAGGCTGTTTAAATGGGCCCCTCACTAAACAGCCAGTTGGTATAAATAGCTGTTTTTCTCCAGTATAGAGCTGTCGCAACCAGTGAAAAAGGAAAATGACTAAAGTCGGCTGCACTGTATGCAGGTGCTCGCACACATGCTGACAGTGAGCAGAAATAAAAACGTTTCCTTTTCTGTACCACTGCTGAGACTTCCTCATTGCTTTCTACATGAGAGGCTTTAGATGAACATGTCATGTACAGACCCAATTGACCTTACAGTGGTCTCATTGTAAATCCATTGTTAGAATTCACATGGGCGCAAAAACCTTTGACACTTGTAATACACAAGCTCTGTTTTCTAATGGTATATATTTCATCCACTGAAGTCTGGCATTGCTGGTGTTTCAGAGCTGTAACGTTTTCCAAGATCCATCAAATTTCTTTAGAACTTGTTAGTGCAAGCAAAAGCAATTATCTTGAAATAACAGGAAGAGAAAAACTTATGATTTTCATAAACAATAACAAACTTGAGAACACAAATAAGTTGAGGCCAACATGTGACAGAAAGATACTCATTGTCTTTTTGGACTCCCATATAATGCACAAAATGAGGAGGGAATGCCATTACCTGCAGGAGAATAGATTGCAGATCATCCTGGAAAACGTTCATGTACCTTTAAACATTAACTCACCTGTCTATGCATGCAAATGAGCTTGAAGAAACTGTAGCACACTCCACTTGTTATCCACTGAATTCCATTCTGTGCCTGACTGACTAAGAAATTGTTCCAGTTATATTTTTCCATTTGATGATTGTAACTGCTTTACTAACACGGAATGAAAAATGATCATGTGAACTAGATTAGATAACAGTTTGTAATATCAGACTGACTGATGTCATTTGTTAGCAGTTATTAGCTAAGTAATATAATGATAATGGTAATAATAATATTATAAGCAGTAAGTATTAGCTAACTTGCTAAGCTTCCATTTCAAACTGTAATATGGGAAATAAATAAGCTCGGACATATTGTATTGTTTATACCCAACATTTAAATGAAAACACATCGTACCACAGCCATATATGTTTACAGGCCACTTCCTGGTGTAATGTAAATTTACATGTACAAACAAATGTGCATATGAAAAAAAACTTAGTGGTCACAGGCATTGAATAACAAGTGTAGAGAATGTAGATAACAGTCTGCAGTCTGAGTGAGAAGATTTAGCATGTGATACAGTACTGTCTGTTCTTGTTCACACGCTTATCTTTCTTCTAGCTCTAATTCTGGTTTAAGATGTCAGATTTCTACAGTTGGGGTTAGGCATGGTTCTGGGCTGAGGGTTGAGGATGTTGTCCTTTAACTGGGTGTGTAACCACACGGCCAGAGTACTACACAGTTTAGTATCCAGGTTCAACTCATCCAGAGTTCCTTGTAGTGACATGGTGCTTCAGGACTGCAGTTTGAGTTCTCTGTTCTAGGTATTACTCAATTCTACTCTTCTCCTAGAGTCTCATAAAGAGTATACTTGAACTCATCGATTTCTCAATATATTTTCCTGTAGGGACGTTGAAATTGTTGAGATAAACTATGAAGAACAGCAGACAACAGCAGAAAAGACAGATCCCAAGAGAAATATGTCAGCAGACATTACTATCGAAGATGAGGAAGAAATACCCAAAAGCGCTGTAAACACTCAGACAGCCTCCAGCATGCTGCAGTTAAATAATTCCTCATGCCTAAATCATGAGGACCCTGTGAAGATGATGGACTCCATCCTGAGTGAGAGTGGAGCCATTTCACAGAACATTAACCTTTTGGGCAAGTAAGTAAGAATTACACTTTACCTCTCTAAGACTGCACTGACACACTCTTTAGGTAGATCTCATTGCACTTGTCAGATGAAATGGGACCTCCTTGTGAACAATGTGTGATAGATTTGTTGATTCATCTGATTTTTAAAGGCTTAAGTGATTAACTAATTGGATTGCACTGAAGCCCAGGGAAAAGCATTAAGAGTAGTATTAAGAGTAGCATTAAGAGTAGTAAGTCGCTCGGCGCTAAGCTGCAGTTGGGGTTGTGCTATAGTTACAAATATTTTAATGAAGAATTTTGATGGGTTGGGAAGTAGTTAACCTATCCCTGAAGTATCTGTTTGAAATGTGGATTTAGGTGATGGGTGAAATCATCTGTTTGCACTGCTTTAAAGAAAATGTGATCTCTCCAATAGAGTTGAGCTGATGGACTATTTGGACAGTATTGACTGCAGTCTGGAAGACTTCCAGGCCATGCTGTATGGGAAACAGTTCAGCCTTGACCCCAGTATTCTGGAGGTGGGTGTAATTTCAGCAATCAAAGGCCATATTC
This sequence comes from Brachyhypopomus occidentalis, assembly GCA_020368025.1. Taxonomy (NCBI): domain Eukaryota; kingdom Metazoa; phylum Chordata; class Actinopteri; order Gymnotiformes; family Hypopomidae; genus Brachyhypopomus; species Brachyhypopomus occidentalis. The sequence continues at coordinate 9,805,734 of JAGXOD010000021.1, read as the reverse complement.
ATCCATGTTGATGTTTCCCTGTGAATTTTCCATTTACCTTCACTGTTTCTTAGTGATCTCATGATTTCCTTGCTCCCCTTGAGAAAGTGAGTCCTGCCTAACAGGCATTTCAGTGTGGAAAACCTTTGAATGATGTCAGCCTTCTTTGTTTTTGTCTCGTCTGCCCACTATGGTCTCAAACAGGAAACACTTTCAAACGCAAAAGGTGAACTCTCCACAAAAGACAGGACCGACACTGACAGTACAGGTAAAGGCTTCAGCTGATTCATCAGCCTGTTGTGAGTTCAGTTGGAAATATTAGAACAGGGTTTTAAAAAAAATAATGCAGTTGCTCTCTAACACCAAAGATTTGCCACCCATGTGTATAGACAGAAATATTCACCCTTCTCCTCAGACAAACAGCTGATTCAGTATACCAGCTGCCCCCTGCTGGCCTTCCTGGATGGCTGCAGCCCCCTCCCCTCCGAAACAGATGGCCAGCCTGAAGGCCCAAGCCAGTCTGCCCTGAAGCAGGATGCCGAGGCGGCTGTGGACCTGCTGGACTCTGCCCTGGAGGCAGACGACGCCCCGCGCAGCACGATGATCCGCCTGGAGCCTCTCACAGAGGAGGAGGCCAGCGAGGCGACACTCTTCTACCTGTGTGAGCTAGATTCAGACCTGCCTCCCTCTGACCCACATCAGCTGGGGGTCTGATGGGTAACTGTGGGGTGAGACTGGACCTTTTCTGTACATATTTGTCAAAATTATCTATTTATTAGATGGGTTTTTGTTTGTTTTTTAAAATATTTTAACCCATCTTTTTGGCCATGTAGAAGTATGACATTCCATATCCACTTCCTGTTACTGTCCTGTCACATTTCAGGATCCACAAGGGAACATGGCTGCAGTTAGGAGGCTGCTTTACTCTATACCAGATTTGTTTGTTTTTCATCATTTTGATTTCTGTGATGAGATGGGTGTGGGTATAGAAGTGCCTGCCTTCAGATCTCTGTGCATACCAGTACTGTTTCTTTAGTGTTCTGAAAGTAGCAATTTGCATCCTGTCAAGCTTTGTCAGTATCCAAATCTTACTATGGTAATTCCATTAAAGATGTTAGCGGACATCAACGCCGTGTTGAGCTGCCTAATGTGACCACCACTCACACAGCCTTTTCTAGCTGAAGCAATCATGTTTCAATTTTAATGAAAACATAGTAATCATGACAGTGATGGGGTTTTAAACCTTTAATGATTAAGACAAGTTATAATAAACTTGTTTTAAGGACAAAAATAACCCATAACAGCCATCACTAGACCAACGTCAGCAGGCTGATCACGCACGTCTACATGGTATAGGTGTGTGAACACAAGCTACAGATTTAAATCAGGACACGTATTCATAATTCATAATTTTTTTTTTTACATAAGCAAAGGATCAGTGCAGAAAATCACAAAAAAAAAACCTGTGCAAGTTGCAAAAGAGTTAGCACTGACATCGTACAGTCCTAACTAACGTGACTTTGTAAAGCATGCACAAAACTAGCAACACTAAGGAAAGGAAACCGTTATCTGTTAACTCATCATGTTACTGGAACACCATATCTGTTCAAATGAGCAACACCTCTCCAGCTCACACCCTTAATGTCATGATCAGTGAAAATCAACAGGTAGGAAAGCAGCACAGCAACATCCAATGCTCTTGGTAGCAGTGAACCTTCTCATGCCAAAGCAGTAATACTGAATTCTGATGCCCATTCTACAGGAAATTACAGTATCATGACTTGAGCTTCAATGATGTGCATTGTTGCTATATCTCCGCAAACACCTTAACATAATGGGACATACTCATAACTTGACACTTTGTTTAAGGAAAAAAATGCTTCCCTCCTGCTCTGTGGGACATTTACGCAAAAATCCCATCTGCTGTCTTTAAAAACCCAAGCGGAGCCGATCGTTTTGACCATATAACTTTACGGCACAAATAAATATTACTACACGACATGCACTAGTTTAAAACAAAGCAGAGGGCTTAGCCACAGGGGAATGCTCGGGTATTTACAACTCTGCCCATCCTATACAGACGCATATTCACAACACAGATGAGCGAGCTTGGCGCAGCAGTCTCCTCCAGCCTGCCCGTCAGTCGAAGTCACGGTTGGTGAGGACCAGTGGAGCCACCAGGGTCCACACGTACAGTGACACGCAAATCCAGCTGGACGAGATCTTCACCCAGACAGACGGCCATTTGCTGGTCATCACTTCGTAGTTGGAGTCAGGGCTGAAGGGACGGAAAAGATGTAGATGGGACCGAGAGCAGAGAAGATCGAGTACATTACACACGCATGTCACTGGCTAACTGAGCTCTTTGGAAATGTACAAACTGGTTAGAACTCAAAACTAAGGAATCATAGTGCAGCTCTCATCCCAATGCCCTTCCTGTTTTTGTACAGATCCAAAAAAAAAAACTTGAAACTAAAGTTTGTGTTAACCAGAGCCAAGCAAGTCTTGTTGATACGCTAAAAATAACATTCAAGTTATGATTATTGCACCAAGCAACTTACCTGTACCAGTTGGTCAGCGTCATCATGATGTAAAGTGAAGCCAGGAAGAGCATGAAGTGGAAGAAGGAGTAGCTGTACGTGACGCCGTCCTTCTCGTTGTCGACGGCACGGTTTGTACCGTCTCCTTCATCGAAGTTTTCTGGGGCGGGGCCATCCTCGATCAGAGCAGACTCATCACTGGTCAAGGTGAGCTTGTTGACTTGGGTGTTGTTGGAGTTGCGAATGCTGGGAAAAAAAAAATCACAGAGACCGACAAACAAAAGTGCATTTCGTGTCATGACAAAGCAGATCCTGCATTCCATAGGAAAAAAATTAATAAATCTCACCTAGAGTACAAAACACACAACAGGAACAGGATCAGTCCCACAATGCCCTGGGCATCCCACCACTGGACCACTTGCACCTTGCCTGCCGGGGTGGTGCTGTTCATGCCAATAATCCCCAGCAGGCTCGGGTTGCATTTGCGGTCTTTAAAAAAAATAAAACAATCAGTTCAATGGATACTTATTAAATACAGACTGGCAGGTGTTTTCATATGGAGAAATACCACAGAAGCCCTACCAGGCTCATTGGTCATGGCAGACCACGTCAGATACATGGTGTAGAGGGTAACAACTGAAGACTGCAGGAGGCCAGATCTGGGCTGAGACTCCTGGATGAAGAGGGAAAAGAACTTGATTCAAAATGTGGCAAATATCATACCACGGTTTAAAGGCTCTAGCAGTGAAGACTCAGTTTCCAAAGCTAAATTGCAGCAGGCTGAAAAACCATACGGTTACTGTGCTTTTCATCTGTGCTCATTACCTGAATCTTTGGCAAGATGGACATAATGGAGGCCCCCACACACAGCAGCATGTTGATGCTGATGAAGACCTTGTTCTCAGTACAGCCATCAGTATGGGTGTAGTAAATGTAGAACAACACCAGCGACACAGATGACAGGACGTAGTTAACAGTCGTGGCAGAGAGAAGAGCTATGGAGAACAAGGAATAGAAATGTACAATGGTTGTTTTTTGTGCCACTGTCACTACACTGGTCTTTTTCTTCTTCTACTCGACCTTTCCACAGCTCCATGCGACACCTGTGCTCCTACAAAAAGGTGAACCTTTAAATAACACCAGCTCAAACGCTCATCCTTGCTCTGAGGACCACGCGCCTGCACTGTCCACTTTGGGGGGGGCAGCCAACTCCTACTGCCAGAGCAGAAATGGACCACAACGTCTCATGCCTACCTGCATACCAGCAGCGGAAGTTCCCCTCCTCCATCTTCTCCACCCAAGACTCATTCCAGGAGTGAGCAAAGTCGATGAGAAGCACCAGCTGAATCAAGATGAAGCAGAAAGCACCAGCCATCCCAACGTAGAACCACACTGGAGGAAAAAACAAGAGGAGACCAGCTTACTTTCCTGGTACATCAATATCCAAGGTATATCAAGGGTTATCTGATCTGCCAATCAATAGCATGCTTTTAGACTCAGTATGCACTCTGGTTAACATAACATGGTTATGAACGGATTTAGTAAGTTTAATAAGTGACATATTATTTGACACAATTACCAGTCGTAAAGGGGCCCTCAGGAATGAAGAATGCTCCAACTGTAATTGCAGTTGCAGCAGCAAACTTGAAAAACCAAAACCTTCAGGCAAACAAAAACAAAACAAGACATCATATAGACCATCTCTACAAATCTTTACATAAATCCTTGGCTAAATTAACTTGTGAAAAGAACCACCAACATATATTATTGGCCTACCATGCTACATACAGTTTCTGTTCTTATAGCTGAAAATTTGTTACAAAATAACTAGAAGACAAACGCCCCCTCCTCCACGTAGCTCAATAGCAGTTTACGTAGCTCATGTACCCATTATGCACAGTGGCACGAGGGTCCTGGCTGCTCTTGACCTTGATCATAAGGAGGGAGAAGAGGAGAAAGAACATGGCCATGCCGAAGCACACGCGGTACACTGCCTTATAGCCAACCAGCACGTCACAGTTAACGTGGCCCTCAACACCTGGGATAGAGGAACCCATTCCTCCTTCACAAAAGCCCGGGATCTACAAGAGAGAACACACAACAACGGCAAGAACGTCCTTAACACAGACTTGTTTTGTTTTTGCATCATCAGGAGAAGTTGCAGAGTAAATTCATGAACAGTTAGTGCCTTACTGGACTACTGACTACTGAGGTCCTTGAATTAGGGGCACTTGTTAGAACAGAGGACCAAACCTAAGTGGCGGGGTGACTGGGCCCTCGCTGCTCTGGCTCCTAACCTCTGCACTTTGCAATAGACTTTTTGTCTTAAAAAACATCTCAAAACCCACTTGCATGCCGTAACCTTTCAGAAGTGACAATAACAGCTAGTCATGTATTCTGTAGTTGTGGATGTTTTCTGTACGCTTTCACTTTAAGTGTTACAGCACACTGTAGCCTCAACTTAGAAAAGTGCAATATAAATCAAATTGATTGCCTGCTGGGTACCTTCTTCAGTTGCCCTTCCATGCCCGGCATTAACATAATGCAGGCAATGCCTACTCCCAGAAGCATGAAGAAAGCATAGATCAGCCGCGTGACCGTCGAGTTGTTTCCACTGGGGCAGCATCTGCACAGCAGGCAAGGAGCGCTGCCACAAAGGCAGGGGATCTACAGGGGGAGAAATGTCAAGGTTTCGTTACACAGTGCTCGCGCATCGATTAAACGGCTGTAAACAAATACCGCATTGCCAGCTTCTCCGTGCATTCACCCGTTTGATCGACCGTTTGGGCGCATAAAACTACCGCTTTTCAAAAAACATCTCACGCGTGATTCACTCCACAGCATGCATCAAATAACTCAAAGACGGACAATTTACCCGATGACTTCTGTCGAAATCATTAAATCTCCCTAAAGCATCCTCGGATATACGGCTCTCTTAAAAGCCTTACAGAATTTACACAGCTAAACGTCGCGTTTTTATCAAACGTTTACACTTAAAATCCCGGTGAAATATGCGCATTATTTTGTATATTTTGTACTTTGGGTATGCCAACAAATCCAGACCGTGCTCCAGCTCATTTACAACATTAACGGGTTTCCGTTTAAATGACTTTTGCTACAGTGCTACAGCTAGCCAGTGGAGCTTTTGACCGTTACGACTTCTTCGCGACCTAAATATTTGCAGCTGGCTAGGTAACGTTAACCTAGTTGTATTAGCACTACGCAGCTAGTGGTGTGACTTGACATTAAATCCGTGTTTTGGTCGTTGCTGTGGCGCAACATCTCAGAACCACCCGGTCTCGGCACTGGTCAAAACAGACAGGACAGCTCGCCAAAACCAGTCAGCTAATCGTGGCGTACCTAAAATACATCAACATGTCTACAATATATCAGGCTAGCTAACGAGGGTGTCACCCCTAAAAGCCTTTCAAAGCTAAGAAACGTATCTGAATCGTTCGCTTAGGTCATACCAAAGTCGACTCTGAAAGGATTAGCAAGCTGGCCAGTTGTTTGGTAGCCAGCTAGTTCTCCCTAACGACACGGTTGCTGGGTGAAAACGAAACTGATCAGGCCATGGGAACCACCCAGAAAGCTGGCTAGCTAGCTAACAAGCTGACTAAGCCGCAAAAGGATTGACATATTTGGCATAATTTATTATAAACCGACAAAACATAGATGCTATTGAAAAACGTGGACATTTTTGTTAGATAATGTAAATAAAACTGCACAGGCATTCGAAATACGAGACATGATAAACAAGACCATTTTATGCCGCGGCCCTGGTTAGCATGACACAGTAGCTAAGTATATTAGCTACATAGCTAGTTCGCTAATTAATTTGACGGTCTTTTTTACAGTAAAATATTGGCATTTTGTTTAAACGTTCTTATTACCTTGATCTGAATTAACCCACATATGAAAACAATAACGTACCCAACTTGCCATAGAACAAAGTCCAAGAACGGACCCCATATTCGCGCTGCGGGATCAGACCTCCGACTGAAAATGTCTGAAGATGGAAGCAGTTCTGAGAATGTTTACAAAGCGATGCACTGTTCGAGAAAGCAGGCTTATCAGAATATGTATTATTTCAAAATAAAAGTCCGAATCACGTCACTCTTTCTGTTTATTGTAGAAACTATTTACGCCTGGAAAAAGATTGTAAATGTTAAAGATTGTAGCTAGATTTAAATAATATAATCTTACAATAATTTTCCTAAAAAGATTCTTTGTAGATACCCCATTTCTGCATATCAAATACTTCAGTGGAAATATGTTAGGTTAATATATTAAAATATATTATAATATATTAAAATCCATCCATCCATCCATATGTTACAGAAGGCTTTGACGTTTTATGTATTCTGTTATGTACTGTTGATAGCTGTGAAGATGGTAAGTAAATTCACGCACAAATATGCAGCACAAAAGTGAAAAGAAGTAGAGCATGAACAGTTGGCTGAATAAACCTTTTAAACTGTCTTCGTAATCTGGACGGTCTTCCAAAACTGGATGGTCTACTAAACTGGATAGTCTTCCTAAACTGGATGGTCTTACTAAACTGGATGCTTACCTCAGAAGATATGAGAGACCTAATGGTTTTGCTATTCCGTCCACTGATGTCAGAGATGTGACTTAGGACTTGAGGTCTATTGAAATGATGCTGCTGAGCAGACCATAGTGGGCTGGCGACTTGTGCCGTGGGCCGATGAGTCATGGTGTCATTTGCTTCTAACTGATTGTAGGGCTTGTTTGTGGTGCAGACCCCATGAAGCTATGCACCCCAGTTCTCAAGAAGGCACTGTGTAGGCTGCTGGAGGTTCCACATAAGGTGTGGTGTGTGTTCTCATGGCATTGGTTGGGTCCAGAGTTCCACTAAAACACGTGACTGACCCGCTACAATTCACTTCTTGGTGACCATTTGTATGTAAACATACAAGACTGATCACTAACATGCTAAAAAAGTCACAATCTGATCCAATATATTAGGCTCTTCACTATATGGCATATGTCTATCACTTGCAATTATGCATATGTCACTGGGGTCCAAAAACAGATCATTCACTCATTTGCAGTAATGTGCCAAAAGTCATGGGACAGGAACTAGTATATAACCATGTACAGAGTGCGGATCAATTATCTTCAACTGAATCACAGCCATGCTTATTTTCAGTATAACAGAACTCTCTCTCTCTCATGTGATATTGGCTAATTTAGCCATCACTGAACTGAGAAACATATTTACAGTATATTTTCAAATATTTACAAAATAAAAAGTATTTACGTAACATATATAAGAATAAACTATATGGAATTGAATAGTGTAAAAGTGTTGAGGATTTTCTACCTGTCAGACATGTAACTGGTTTAAGGTACTTTATACTTCTGGTAGGTAAAGGCAGGCTGTCAGTGATTGAACCAGGAGCTTTGGAACTTTGATACACGGTAATCTCTCGCGTGCTTGTTGCTTACTCTCACTTTCCGTCAGTTCCCTCAAATTTGCTTACAATTCCAATCATTCACGACACTAGGGGGTGCTGTGGGTGCTAGACCCTAATACTCTGGCCATCATACAGATTATCACAGTAAAAACAAAGAAAACTGATCATGAGTAGCTATTTATCTTTATAACTAAAGTGGATTTAACTGAAAATAAATCGATTTTAACAGGTAAGGTTTGAATTTCCAACAAATCAAAACTTTCTCTTCTACATTTGTTTTAACGCATATTTTCTTTTGGCGCATTAGACCTCAGCAAAATATTAAATTTAAATCTTTTATATTTTCAATCTCAACACTAAACGTTTCCACCCATGTCGTTTCACAAAGGGCAAAATTAATGCGAGATGTAGGGATCAAAAAGAAAACGGACATTACACACGTTCGGTTGCGGAACATTTATATTCCTCCATTTCACCACCTGTCAAACCGTAGCTCAGCGGAGACAGAGAGCGTTCAGTCGACGAACACAGGCAATTTCATAGAACTGTTAAAAGTAATAGCTAGGTTTAACAGAATTTTGTATGCGCACCTCGAGATCCAAATTGAAGACAATACTTGTAGACAATACTTAATGTTTGACGAAAATGATATCAGCAATAAACAAATCAATCATGTATGGTGCTCAAACCGCAAGCCTGCTGTTAAAATTGATTTGGTGAGAAACTGCATAATCACAGTATGCAGTAAATAGTAAATATGAAGTAAAAGAAATGAAGTAAATATACTGTTTCTTGTTTACATCAACATCCATAGTGCATACAAATGCATAGATGTCCTCTACAATCACCACTACACACACTAACCTGAAACCTTGGACGATGGCAGAGGTGTGTGGCCTGTGTTACTGGGAGGAAGGCTGCGTTCAGATGAACTCACTTCATTTTATATATAATTTTATGAACAGATTTTGTCTAAAAGCAGTTTCACAGGACCCAGATCAAGATCTGTAATGAGCAAACCAAAGACAAGAGTGGCAAAGAGACACAAAACTCAGGGAAGCAGTATACAAAAGCAGGGAGGTTTATTGAACAGGTCATGGTCAAAACAGTCCAAGGTGGGGTTGGGTGGGGGATGGGGATCAGAGGTGGAGTCATGGGGTTACCCGAAACCTTAAAAGGGCCATTCTCAGAAGGGAAACCCAAGCTCCTTTGGCCAACACTGAATAGCAGGTCTCATTCAAAGGATCACATATCAAGGGAGTACATACAACTACAGCAACCTGTCCTAGGTCATCCAGTGCTTTCTTGACAATAAAGATACATGGTGTATGTTGACCCATCGCTGACTCCAAAGTGTGGTCACATGCATTTGATGTAGATTCGTCACTCTCAAACCCACTCAATGTCATCTCTGCATGATTTGTAGCACAGGGCCACTGGCTGACACGGGAGGCATGGGGTGCATCTCCCACAGACCAAATATGTTGTTCAAACGTAGGAAGATGTCAGGAAAACACAGTCTAGAGTTAACCTGCGGAAATGTGTTAGCCCAGGCAGGGTTCTGAGGGGAAAAACCTGGTCATTAACATCTCCCTGAGCCAGGTAGTTGTTCCTGAGAGCTTCAAAATGACTGCTATCATTCCTGTGCCATTTCTGTGAAATCACCCGCGTCATGCCTCAGTGACCATCAACCTGTAAGTCACACACCAATCACCATGAAGTGCTTTGAGCGCATAGTTTAGTCATGGAAAACAGATAGAAGCCTGTCCATCCCCTCCCACACTGGACGTCCTGTCTGGGAGACCTCAGTCTGTCAGGACTGGCAAATAAATAAATAAAATCCCGTGTGCTCAGTCCTTGCTGTTTGCGTTGATGACTCATGACAAGTACAAATCACATCATAATGTTTGCTGATGAAACAACAGTAGTGGGTCTCATCAGCAACAATGATGAATCAGCACACAGGGAGGAGGTGTTGCAGTTTATGGAGTGGTGCAGGCACACTAGTCTAGCACAAAATGCTCCTTCCTTCCTCACCACCTTCTATAAAGGGACAACAGAAAGGGACCTGACCAATTATTTTAAAGCATGGTAAAGGGATTGCACTGCAAAACCCTATATCTGAGATCACAATCTCTACCCACAATCAACAACACCTACCAAAAGCAATGCATTAAGTAGTCCCTACACACTCCTGCCCATCCGGCAGCGATATCACTACCATCAACACAACTCTGGCCTAGAAGCAGTCAGACTGCTTAACACACTGCCTGTACATCACTGCACCTGCACTTACACAAATTACAGCATTACCTTGGGGACTCTAAGTGTGAGTGATTCATAGTGTGGACACCTAACCATATTCTCATTCTGATCCTGTTGTCTCCCACAGTCTATTTTACAGTATTTACAAGACCATTCTAGCAAACAATGATCACACCTAATTTGAAACCGCACAGCTATCTTCAAGCTATTTCACCTCTTCTTAGATGACGAAGAACCCAGCCACTAAGACGTGTGATGTTGTCCTGACAAGTCAGCATGCTCTGTCCTGCATGATTGTGTAACTGTCCTGTATACCTAATGCCCTATATATTTTTTGTCTACCTTTCTCTTTACTCTTCTCACGCTGTTGTGCATTTATAGCTATGTAGTACTGTATACTCTGCTGCTATATTATTGCTTTTGTGTTGCCTATGTATTGAAAAATAGTTAGCATGTTATACTCTGCATGGCATTACTTGCTCGTACTGGCCCGTACACAATATAAAAACTCCTAAAGGCAACATTGAAATGCAGGTCTTTACCTCACACCTCACACCACTGCATTACTAAGATGCTGTCCAAAAGCTATAGCATTCCATATGCAAGAGCAGACAAGGAAACACTGAATAATCTTCATTCTTAACAGGAAATGGTTGTGGTCAATCTCAAAAAAGTTGCATTTTGGTGAACCTCCCAAAGTTCATCAATAATCTTCTGAGAGATGTTACCTATAAATGAAAGTAAAACTCCTTCCCAGGATTTTATTCAAGCTTGCTGGATTTTCTAATTAGTGCCAGGTAAAATTAGTGGAATCAACACAATCCAAGAAGCCTGAGCAAAATCTTGGTGAGGACTTTTACTTTCTGAACCTGGAATGTCCACCTCTGGTTATGGTTTGAATCATTGAAATGAAAAATGATCCAGGCAGGTCTGGCTGCTGTATGACTGTGGCACTGATCTGTGGTTGTGTCACGCCTCCATCCATTCCGCGCATCTCGCTCCAACACAACCTTTTACCCGCCCACCGGCACCGCTGCCATACCTGCCCCTAATTGCTCCCACCTGTTCCCCATCCTGCACCTATGCACGCATGCACTCATGCATGCACTCTCTCTCTCTGATGGATACATGTGCTTGCTTGTTTATATTATGCGAGTTTTTGACCTGTGTCACTACGTTGTGCCAGTCCCAGCCTGTGAGGGACACGCCCACTCCTGCAGACACACCCCCTCCTTGTAAGTCACTGCCCTGTTCATCATCCCCTCCTTATTAAGTTATTCCCTTCACCTGATGCTCGTTTATGTGTGCTCTCCTGTGTCAGTATTTAAGACCTGCAGGTCCTACTGTCTTTGCTGTGTATTGCATGCTGAGTGGCTGAGATGGCAGTTTGCGAGCTATGGGGTGTTGAGAGTTTGTTCTGCTGCTACACTGTCTACGCCAGTGATTGTTGTCCATTTGCTGCACAGCCAGCTTTAACTGTCTTGTTTAAAGTCTTATGCAGTATAAGGCTTCATAACAACAGCACTTGCCTCTCATTGCTGCTGTTACAACCTTTTCCCCATTTTTTCCATTGTTGGCTATTAAATATATAATGTAGCCCAATTCTCTTATAATGAAAGATGCCTTACAAATAATGATCACATATTTGATGTAAATAATTATTCTAATAAAGTCCCTTAGAATAAAATTTAAATGACAAAAGGATATACGAATGGCTGAATAGAAATAGTACTCATTAAATGAACCCCCTGGATGGCCTTGCAGTCTCTGCCAGTATTAATAATTAGCACATTTGACAGCATTATGTCCAAATGCATTAAGTGAATAAGTAGTCTAATCTTCAGCTGTTATGAAAGTGAGACTATGGTGTGATGGATTGTTGTGCTCCTTTGTTTAAAACCAGACATCATACTCAGAGGATGGGTCTTATTTTCTGAATACACTAAGTAGTTAGAATTTTACCTCAAAAGTTGAATATTTTCTGTGACCACTAAAACAAATGCTCTGTTACCAGATAAGATGTCCTAGAGCAGGGCAAATGGGCACATGCAGTGTATTAGCTTTAGACAAAAGCCATGTTTCTCACTGCCTCTGTGACTTAGGGAATACTATAGAGCTAAGCCACCCTATACATCACAATCATTTTAAATGCTGCTCCAAAACCAGCCAACCAACAATTATATACATGAATGAATGAATGATTGAATGAACGAATTATTGAATGAATCAGTGAATGAATGGGGCCATCTTAGTTTACTCTTACTCCTCCTCGTAGTAACTACTCCGGTTACATTTCAATTCGAATCACTACGAGACTGGAGATGGTATTCTAGACCACAGCGCTCAGGTCGCTGCGCGTTCCAGTTTCTAGTGAGCATGCATATGTGATGTCACTGCCGCGGGGTAGTTGTGCTCGCCTCGGAATTAGTGTCAGATCGAGAGAGAATCACGACGAGGATGGTCTCTGCATGCGGAGTTCTCTTTGTGGATAGCCAGTGTTTCTCCTGAGTGTCGGAGTGTAGGCTACATAGCATCTTGACAACGGCTTCGTACACTCGGTAAGTAATATGTATGCTTTTGGCATTCAGGGTACACGGACTTGCTCCCGCATAGTTGTGTCAGAAACATGTTTAGGGAAGCGCAGCCAGCGCTTTGAAGTTCGTCAGTATTGAATTCCGCTGGTTGTTGTTGTCGTGTCGTATCGTATCTTTGCTGCCCATCACAAACCATCAATTTAAAACGCAATAACGCTGCAGTGAGCAGACATATATCAACCAACCACGTGGTTACAATTAGTTTCTCTCTGCTCTACGGATGAAGATACTCACAGTATGCTATCCTGTTTCTCCCAAGCAACATCCCATTGTTCCTATCCATACGTCTACCAGTCCACTTCTGACTCAATCCTACGTGATATGGATTATACCGTTAGGCGAGAATAGCATTTGATGTCTTAGCTCAGCATGAATATTTGAGAGCTTTTTGATTTGAGGGCTAAATTATTATTTTCAGCCTTTCTGTGTAAATATAAAATGACTGTTTTATGAATGTTTGTGGACTACGTTAAAAATGAGTGCTGTATGCACGTAATAGGAGAAATGCTGCAAAAATAAGACATGACTTACCTTAACTATAACTTGAAATAGTGTGCTTAATGTATGATCTAGAATTTATTTATGACTTTAAATCAAACAGTCGATCATTTCACTAACTTGAGTGTAAGTATTTCGTTTTGTTTGTTTCCCAACGTAAACGCACTGCTTTGACTTGGTATATATGCCTGTTGTGGGATTACTTCACGAAATATTTACTAGGCTCTTGAAAGAATGTCTTTATGGACAGCACATGTGACGAAAAAGAAGGCTGACTCCTTTCCGCTCAGTTTTAGGAAACATAGCCTTTAGGCTCATAGCGCCTGAATGTCAACCAGTGCCAATCAAAATGCATCTCCGCCCAGACATGTTTAGATAATGTGCTCCATCTTCCCTGTGGGAACAGCAGTACTGGTAACATAAATGTAATGTGATGGCTCAATTTGTTAAGCCCCATACGTCTCCCACACACATACATACACGCACACACGGAGGAAATTGTATTGCAATTCTAGATGAAAAATTCTGCTGTTTCCTTTTGTTCAACTGTATATTTATTATATCAGGATAATTGGACTTTTGGGAGTCATGTAAACTCTGTAAATGTTTTTTTTTTTATTTTTTAATATAAATGACCTAAAATGTAAACAGTTTTCCAAACCTGTCACGCTCTCAGTATGAGGTCAATGAACTCTTCACCTCCATTTTCATAATAAAACACTGCCCACTACTCCATACTACTGAGTGAACCATTGTGTAGGTCAGCCATGCCATCCCCATCAGTCACTGATGCAACATTCTGCATGGTGGACAATCCCGTGCTCCTGCTGGGAACTCACCTTTTAATTAACCTCATTGATAATAACAGAAACTTTGCAAATGTGCGTGCCTACTAGCAATGCTAATTGAGCTCAAGGGAATGAGCGAGTATTGTTTGCCACAGTTTACTGTCCCCATAACCACATGCACTCTGGGTCCTCATTATTGTGGCGTAGCATTTCTGTGTCCATGCGTTTTGCCTGAGCTCATTATATTACATGCTCATTATATTTATGTCTATATATAAAGCACATATGATGTATCCTGAAAGAATCAAACAGAACCCGGAGACTAATGAGAAGATCGGGCCCTTGCAAGCCTCTTATTCTAGAGCACGTGATTTGCAGACTCTTTTGAGGGAATTTGCATATGCAACGTTTCAGGTTTGACCTTGATAAATGCAACATTTGTCTTGGATGGCGTGCATCTCGCATCTCTCTCTGCCCTTGTCTTGCTCTCTCTGTCTCTCAACGACTGCGGTTCAGTCTGTTTGAGCCCCCGGCGTGCTGTGAAAGCCTTGGCGGCTCTTCTGCTGGAATTGCGCTGGCAAATCTCCAGGAGGGTTTCTCGCTCCTTACCCAACTCGGCCTTTGCTTAAATTATTCTTTCATCGCTATATTATTCTGCAGCATAGGACCTTTGATGCATGCTGGGCTGGGTGTGTCCCCTGTGGTCTGTTCAATACCTGTGTAAACCTTATGGTTTATCTCATGTGGTTTCGAATCACCTGGACCCAACAACTGGCACTTTTTCCCTAGCTGACAGTGTGCACACATGCACCTGGCACTGATGTATTGGTTGTAGTTACAGAGGTGCATGCTGTTGAAAAAAAAAAGGTGTTGCTTTTTATAGCAGAGTCCATTTGGCACATGCATTGCGGTGATTACCCTCACAGCTCATGGAAGCATTAAAGACCTCATGAACACTCGTAGGATAAAGGAGCATCCTATTCCCCAGTGTTGGGGCTTAGTCAGAGATGAAGAGATGGAGAACTTGCTGTGCTATCATAAATCGCTGGATCTGAGCGAGTCATCACCGGCCCTAAAAATAAACCACAGATCTGGGCTACGAGGCATCTGTAATGTCCTGCCACCGACCACCAAGACGTTTTGTACCAGGAATGTCCTGCGACACACGGCGCACCGTGATTTACTGTCTTTGTTCAGCTGCACAGATGTCGGGTAAATAGATGCAGTAGCCGCACACACAGCCAACCTGTACGACTCCCAGTTTTTGTCCAATAAGGCCTCTGTTTACACTGATAATTGGCTGCAACAGGATAGACGGAGCAATAAAAATCCAGGCGTAGCACTCACAAAGAGCTCAAAATTGATCCCACACAGAATCCCTGTCTGGTCATAGGGATACATAATTTATTAAGGCTTTTGGGATTGTAGGGGTAGGATGTATCTTATAGACTATGTGTAAACATAGATCATCTGGATTGTATTGTACTGGTGCAGAGAAAATGGCAAAAGGTGAATCAATGCTAGTAAAAGTGGAATGACTAGCTGTATTTAAGATTTACGGTCTTTGAGTATGTGAAATGTTGCTGTGTCAGCAATGCCTTTTTCAAATTTAGCTAAGGATTTAGCCAAATACCTTATGAAAATACCTTATACATTTACTGCATGCTAAACCTGCATGACCAAATATCGGTATTTGACAAGGGTGTGAAAAAAGCAGGTTAGAATACCTAGTGATCAGTGCTCAGTGTTCATGAAGACAGCACAGTAGGCTTTAGCTGGAGGATCCATGTATATCTTTTATGCTTAACTTGCCATGCATAGGACTGCAATCTGTGGATTAGGCTGTGTGTGCGCGTGCGCCATGTGTGTGCGCCGTGTGTGTGTGCGTGTGTGTGTGTGCGCGGGTGTGTGTGCGTGTCTAACGAATTTTGTGATTACTTTTCAGGTCTGTTTCAGTCATCAGTCTTCTTCTGGTAATTTTTCTCCAGTGTGTAGCAGTTCCAGTCTCACATACACAGTTATGCCAGAGTGCATGGTAAATCCTATTGGGTTTTTCTGACCAGCAACGCACCTTTATGATAAGGACTGAAAAATGCAGGAAACCTGACACCGTTTTGTAGATTTGAAGAGAGGCCAACATTTATTGTCCTGATGAAACATCACAGTAATCCTTGAGATGCATTTTAAACTGTTGCCTTGACGCAGGTTATTGTAGTGTATTACAGCATCACAAGCTGATAAGAGTCTTTTTCTGCATAGACGTCTAGGAGATGTGTAGCCCACTATCCAGTTCGAAGAGATTGAGCAAATCCCTGAGGGGCATTTGTTTCCAGCCTAGTTTAAAACCCGATTTAGCAGCTCCAAAAGGAGTCGGAAAGAGATGGAAGATGTTTGTATGATCTGACTGATTTAATTAAGTGATGTTAACAGCAGGTGATATCACAACTGCATAGATTATGGTTCAGAATAGATATATAAATATATACACAATAGGACAATGAATACAGATTTGAGTCAAATTTTGTCGAACATAAAAATTCCACTTTATTTGTTTAACTGTATTTTACACTATGGACTTCAAAATGTTTTCCCTTGCATTACAGTCAACCCAGTGTGGTCGGTTTTAGGGAACAATAGTGTGTGTTAGAGGTCCATTTATCATGTTCAGTTGACTCTCTATTTCATCATATGCTACAAGATGTTTCCTGTCGTAAAATCTGCAGTATTGCAATACAGATGTCTTGGGTAGAATTTTAATATTTTGTCCATGAACAAAAACAGCAACATTTTTATCATCCAGTACCAATACGTAGGATTAGGGAGCATGTTGTCATTAATTACCAGATATCACAATACTGTGGGGGGGTTTGGAAAATACCTTGTCAGTATCAACCAGCACTATTTTGGACCCAATCTACACTATCAGCTTTGGTCAGCATGACCACCATGTTCCACCAACATGATAATAGATTTTTTTTTTATGTGGGCACTGGTACCATGGCAATGACACTGAAGATTCTAAACTCAGCACACTAATTCATAGGGGCCAGCCTGACTCACTGGATGCCCCATTATGTGCCAAGCAACCCAGCCTCATTCTTGGTTTAAATAGGTTTAATGAGAGAGTGTAGAGCACTAATCAGAAAAGAGTATTTGATTTATTTATATAAATCCTTCTTTCACCCTTCCGGTGGGTGAGTCATATATGTTTTCTCACAGTTGGGCCATCTGCCAGAGACCTGGGAGATTGAGGGCTCAGTGCAGTATTTTGACTTTTTTCTGATTGCCCGCTTCAGGTCAATGTTGTCATTGCTGGTATCTGTTAGAGTAATTCCTCCAGCTTAGGGGTCACAGTCCCAACTGTGTCCAACGTCACTGGAACAACCTTGGTGTTAACCTTCCACATCCTGTCTGTTTCATCTTTTAGTCATCTTTCAGGTATTTCTGTAAGTCTTACATTGCTTTCTTTGAATGTTTCTGTCACTTGGGATTGCCACATCTATTACCACAGCTGTTTTCTGCATCTGATTCACTATCACATCATGTGGTTGGTTCGATGCTTTGCCATTACATGCTTGTCTCTCTGGATCCGGAGGCCCCATGTTTTTGCTTTGTTGTTTTCCACTTCTTTGTGGCTCCTCCTGTTTGGACTTGGGGAACCCAACTCATGTTTCTGTGTGTGTGTGTGTGTGTGTGTATCAGTGGGAAAGCTATACAGAGGGGACATGATTCGTCTGCTTTGCAAAGCACTCAAGATGATGAATCACATCTAATCTGTGTATTTCTCCTGCAGTTTGAATGTGTGGCCTTCATCTCCGAGATTCCAAATCATCAGCTGCTGTAATAAATAGGCATGAATTAAGATTTTTTTCATCTAGTCGACCTGCAGTTCATCTTCATATCTCCTTTATTTCACTACCATTAAGTATGTTTGTGTTTCAGTGTTTGCTGCAGCCAATTGGAGGTGAATGTACTCAGTGCCTGGTTATTTTTAGGCCCTGCGTGTGCTGTGATGTAGAGAATCACTTTCATAACTATGGTGATAGCTTAAGGCAACAGCATAATGCTAAACTAACTGCCTCTGTTCATTATACACAGATAATGAACAGTTAACTGCAATACTGCTGCTCAAAATATTAGGACCAAATGTGAATGAATTCAGGTAAAACTCAAAAGCATTTGTCTGATCTCTGACCAAGCCAGGAGCCAGACTGACATGTGCATTTTAGTTTGTGCGCCAGTATCTCCATGTGGGTGAACACAACCCAAACATCCTCACATATCTCATGGCTGTAAATGTTCACAGAGCATGAAAATTTCCGGTGTCCCCATGTATGTAATACGTTTAAGGGGAATGGGAAAGTCTTCTCTGCTTGCCTAAAACTGTGTTTGTTTTGCCTTTGATCAGTAAGAAGTCTTACCACGAACCCCACAGTCCAAGGAATATTCAGTGTGAAATCACATTGTCACATTGTTTTATGATTGTAACCAGCAGCTCCACACAACATGATTTACATCGAATGCAGCACTTCAGATGCTTTTGGGACAGAGTAAAGGTGCAGATGGTTTTCGTAGATATATTTTCAGCATCTGCTATGCGGCAGGCAACCTCAAATCAACTGCTCTCCTGACAAGCTGACAAAAGTGACTTGGTCACACCAGACCTTAACTGACAGACATCTTTTCTCACCTTCTCTAAGCCAATGGCAGCTGGCTAAATATGCCATTGTTGTAATTGTGGCAAAAAGAACATAAATAAAATAACAGACCTTAGGGCTTTGATGACTGAATTGCTTACGTTTGGAGCGTATTTCAGTAAACAATCCGGCAAACCTTGTCTGCGGGCTGCTGACAAGAGAATAGTGTTTTCAATAGGGCAGCTGAACCTGCACCCACACGAGCCTGAGTTTGCTCGTGTGGCTCCAACGCATATCACTGTAAGGGCCGCATGGTGCCAGATTAAGTACAGTGTGATTTAAGCTGTGCTCTCAGGTTCTGCTTGGCCCTGTTGTTCTGACTCTAAGCACAACCACAGTTTCGACAGGGCATCACAGAGCTCTGGCAACCGAACATCTGGCACTGGCCCAAAAAGAGAACATATCCCTTCCACCAGAACACCAAGCAGGAACTCCTGAGCACCCACTCTGAAATCAAACCGGGGAGTTTTATTCCACACAGACCACAGAAATGCCAATGTGGCAATGTAGTATTTTTACTGAAGCAAAATATTACAGTTTTTCAAGTCTCCACCCTTTTGACTGTGACCCTGACCATGACCTCCCTTATTTCTGGGTCGTAGCCTTGTGATGTCCAATAATCTTTTCTTCTGTCAGCTTCATAAGCATCTGAACACATGAAGGCAGATTTGCAGTGCTAATTGGATTAACTATGGCCATTCCAAATAAGATGAAGTTAACCACCAGCAGGATGACGGTTCGTTTGTGAACACCTCCTGGAAATTGTCATGGTCTCCTGAAGAAACTGCTCATCACTGATCATGCACCACAATTCCTGACCCATGAATTTGGGCAGCGAGCTTCTTTAGTGACATATTTCCTTTGTGATGTACCATGATAAGGTCATACTGTGTTTAAAAAATGTAGGGATCAGTCTAAAAATGTCAGATTTGACTTAGTCGGTGAAAAATAAACACTTGATTGGGAAACTAAGTCTCGAATTGGCCATTAAGGTAGATGGCCAGACTACCTTAGCAGCTGTGAACAGGTTTAAAAAAGGATGTCTTCAAACTCTCTGCATTTCAAGCTCTCGTAGGTCACTTGTAGAGGACCTCTGATGCCAGCAGTCTGGATTTGGCCATGTCCTCCATGGTAGGATGACATTTATGATGCAGAATTGCCTAAATTTCCTCCTGCAGGTTTCAACTTCACTCCTTCGGGTTTGCGTTTTTGACTTTAAAAATAGGTAATCTCACTACTATAAAAGCCTTCATGAAGAGGAACATCTGGGGTGTGTCAGTTTTTGCATGCTCTTACCTCCTATGGGCTTTTTTGCCAACTTATGTAAAGTAGGTTATGTAAAGCTTGGTCAAATGAGCTTTACGTGAAACTTTTTCCCTGTTCCCATGTGGGTGCACTAGATAGTTTTGGTAGGGCTTTCATGATGGTCATCTGCCAGCTGTTGTTCATGCTTGCTTGGACATAAAACATCATGATAAAGTTGCATGTGTTCAAGTAATAATGGAACACAACACAGACGATTCCAGCAAATATGCTACCAGACTGACTGATAGGTGTTACAACAGTTAGATGCCTTGTGCAGAAACTTTTCATTATTGTTTTTTGTCTCTGTGCTTTACAAAACGTTATCTATAATGTTAATTTTCAGACAAATTGACAGGTCTCCCGCATCTTCAGTATTTGGTCTGCCTGGGTTTGGTCTGCTTGGTGTCCCAGACTATTTGTTATGTTCCTTGATGTGGTAAGTTGTGAAGCTTCACCTCCACTGGTGCCTTTCGACCGTTTGCCTGGTTGTTAACTGTGCTAACACTTGGTGTTAACAAATGGTGGCACGCCAGAAAAATACATATACAGAAAATACATCCTGCTTATCAGCAATTTGGCATCACGCACGTCATTTTCAGGTCACCGTTATAAATAAATTGGTAGTTGTCCTCTTTATTGCCCTTCTGATGAGATCCCAAGGAAGAGAAATAAAACACTAGATGACAGTCTCAGTGTAATACTGACAGACCACAGAGGACTCATCTGTCAAACACAACCATGCATTTGGAGGCCGTGTCCCCTGCTGCCCCATACCAGCTGAGAGACACTTGTGCCATTAGACCAAGTAGTCTGTATAAACTAGTGAAGGAGAAAAAATACTAATGAAGTTCTCGCTGCCAAAGGACATCTACAGGTCAACAGCTCTGAAATGGCTTCCCAAGGTCTTGTCGTCGATGTCGCTACCTGTGAACAAACAAAAACTGCGTCGCGTTTGTTGTGCGGGACAGAAGCAGCTTGCCCACCACTGCAGTTTCTATCTAGATGACTGTTAAAAATACACGTCCTTCTCATGGAGGAGTTACTAATGTAGGCCTGTGAGGTCATTTCGTCTTATCACTGTTCTTTCAAGACTGAACATGTTGAAAGGATCCTGCCAGTGCAGCAAAGTAAGGTTGTCTTCAAATGTCATCTTTATATGGACTTACGCAGACCCACAGAGAGGGAGAGAGAGGAAGAGAGAATGATTCCCCTGCAAGAAAGTCTTTGCTGTGTCCACGAATAAAAGAGATGGTCAAAGCCCAGTGCTTCCTGTTACAGTGTTGAGATTAGCTTGTCTTGTTGGTCCTCAGAGTGGAGAGAATTCAACAAGCTTCCTCTCCACTCTCCTCTCAGGCTTGAAGTGGCAAAAAATCAAGCGCTTTGTTTTCCATTTATGATGAAACCTAATGACCTTTTTTGGCCCTGTTATGTTAATTGTTGTTGTTTGAGAAGTCATTCAGCACAATTTCATACATTTTAAACATACATATTCATAACTGTTAAACATACATATTCATAACTGCTGTTTTTTCCTCCAAATAAATTCCTTGTCAGCTAAAGAACTCATGAACATACACTTAGTGATCACTGTCTAAGGAAGTGCTTCATTAGGAAAACTGGGGTGAATGCTTCATAAATCTGTATTATTATTATAAGTAATAGTAGCATCAGTAGGAGTAGAAGTAGGAGTAGTAGGAGTAGGATCAATTTTCATGATCACAGAATATTCACAGGCTAGTGTAAGATTTCTTATAAAAATGTGTGTGTATACATACATGTACAAATGAGCTTCTTCACCCATTTACTATTTGCTTAATCTGTAGAAGTGCTATCTTAATGCTTTAATGCTTCTTACCACAGCTTTGCATGGATGGCTGATCGTGGACACAGATGTGTCTATAAGCTCTCAACAGGGCTGATAAAGATGTTAAATGAAGTCTTTTGAGACCCAAGCGAAGGTGTGCGCAGGTGTACATAGGTGTGCACATGTGTGCGCAGGTGTACGCGGTGCCAGCACTTCTGTTTTCAACACACACTCCACAGACGGCGTCATACAGCATCTCAAGCTGCCAACATGACATCATAAGTGTAAAGAAACAGGTTAATGGGTGACTTCTGTGGGGGACATTTGTTGTTTTTTTTTTGCTTTTGCGGGGTGTGAACAAACACACACACACACACATTTGCAGACAAAGGCAGCTGAGACTACCACCTGACAGTATCTCAGCTGGTTGAGAATAAGCACATGGTTGGCTGGGGAGATATAGGCCCCTCCCTCTGCTATTTTTTTTTTCCTAAGCCCACTGCAGTGCACAGAACCGTTCTTAAAGACAACCAATGGTGTGTGTGCCTCAGGCCGCCCGCCCATGCATGTCCTGCCGCTCATGTACACAAAACACACACACACTCACACACAGACTTCTTACCAAAGCCATCTTAAATCCCACACTAAGCCCTTAAGGATCTCTGCCTTAGTAACAGAGCACAAGGATGAGTTAGGTTTAGGCACGTTACTTTAAAGCCACTACAGTCCCTCAGCAACATCACAGTACAGAGAGCTGACACATCAGTGCTCATTGTTTCATCATGCAGAGTCAGATCCATTGATTTTGGTACCATCTGATCCCTGTAATGGCTGAAGTTTAAGCCTGAGCCATGTAACGTTGACCCAGTTACCACTGGTCTTAGGTTGAGGATTTTTTTTTACCCCATAAATAACTGTGGGCCAATTCCCAGAATAGCTACAGCTGACCAATGGGGACTTGTTTAAATTTTAAATCTTGCTCCATCCAACAGGTGATTATCTCCTCAAATATCTCTTCTGGGGACAGAGCACCATCTGTTGAATGGATAGTGGTGAGAGAGAGCAGATGGAGAGAGAGATAAGATTTTATACATATATACAGATGTTATATATATAAACTAATATTTTGGAATCAATAGACAACAAAAATATATTTGGTGGATGATGAGACATAAGACAAGAATTTTTTTGTTACTATTTATTACTGCCACCTTTCGACACCTTAACAGTTCAAACAGTATTAGAGCTAATTGGGCATAGCAACGTAATGCAGCCACCTTGTTGGTCAACATTTTAGTCCTGTATGTGATCTCCTGATGACGATCCATTAATAAGTAATATTTTAATTCAGTTTCTGCCCCTATGATAACTTGGTTTATTACATTCCTGTAACTGAGGGTCATGGTTGGCTTAATTGTTAGTGATTTCAGAGAGTAGAAGAGACTTGCAGAGTTGTGCTGATGCTCCCCGTAATTAACATCACATTTAATTACATTAGAAATAGCAACCACCGTGACATGTGCTGGACTGCAAATGGATTAAAGGTTAAAAATATTTTTCCCTCCTAGTTATTTAAGAACTCTGTACTCTAGCAAATTGGATTTGAGATGAAGCAAAGACTCTGACATTATAGCGCAGACTGTAAGCTTTAATTTGCCAATACATAGATTCACTCAAACAGAAGTGAGAGAGAGGGAGGATATTAATTATATACATATTGTAAATGCAGTTTTTATTATTTGTCTTAATTTGAGGGGAGACCTATGGAGGACATTGATGGGCTGAAAATCCGAATAAACCAATCAGAGACATAGCCAAAACATCTGCTTTTTGATTTGCTGTTTGCAAGAAAGTCTTAAACCAATGCAGTGATGGGCTTAGCAAAAGCAATCCAATCATGGAAGAATCCACAGCGGTGATGCTCAGTATAGTCATGTTTGTCATGTTTGTCATGTTTGAGGTTCAGTATTGCCAATGCCTCCAGCAATTGTGGTAATATGTGGAAGATTTATGTTATTACTTAAACATTGCAACACAGTATGTTGCATATTGTGGGATACTGCTGCATGAGGGTTGTGATCAGAAGGCCAATCACATTCCACTTCTATATGTTCTGATATGAAACTGTTCAGATTTGCATCATGATTCATTTGGACACGGACACATGTCTAGGACACGAGGCATAACAATGCTGTGCTCCCACAGTCTTTACACTGAAAGAGTAACCAAATACTCAAAATACAAAATACTGAAGCTTTCTCGAGGAATTGAAGGTGCCATACATAGCATAGAATTTATGTAGAAGCGCTATGAAAATATTTTCGTCAAGGATTTTCATAGCACAATCATAATTCATATCTCAGTTTGCATGACTTTGCAGTTTTCAGCAGAGTTGCCTTTGCATTCAGCTGCAATTTGCATCGGTCTACATTTTGTACATTTGTTCACTCAGTAATTTTCTAAAAGTTGATCAGTGTACTTATGAGTTTTTAATCATGCATTTTATTGTTTCTGTATTTCAGTTTTTTATTAATGTTAAGTATTATTTATTTTTCAACTTTCAGCAAATATATTTTCTTCTAACTTTCTACCACATACTGTACCTGTATGTCAGTGCTAATACTTCTCAGAGGCTTTAGATCAGGCATTCACAGTTCCAGTTCTGGACACAATGCTTCCCATAGTTTCAAGCATTCTCCTTCCCAGCCCATGAAGGGCTTGGTAATTAGCTGATGAGCCGGATCAGATATGCTGGGTTTAGGGAAAAACTCTTCAGGGCAGTGGCTCCCCAGAGCCGAAGCTGAGAATGCTTACTTCTCAGAGCTCAGGGCCAGCAGGCCTATTAGACTAAACGCTTGATTTCTGACAGCCATTATACCAGTGTGTGTCTGGCTAAGCAGAGTTTCAGATAAAATCAGCATAAATAAATTAGAAGGCAGGGAGGTGGTTTGTTTGGTGGTTGGTTATGGCCTTATATTTTAAATAGCCATCATAAAAGCAGCCCTTGCGGGTTTCGGCACCACTTTTGTGAGGATGCTGGCCCTGTTATTCAAACTTATCCATTTTTCTGTGTTTATGTATTCAGTAGATTGTGTATTCCGACTGGATCATTTACATTAAATATTTACAAAGAAACCCACATCATTGTTCTATTTATAATGTTGCCATGGCTTCTTAGACAAAAAGCAAAAAAGAGAATCGACACAAAGAAACTGGCATATGCTTATTATGAATGGAAAAGGCTGATCCATATTTTATACATTTATATATATATTTTTATCATGAATGCAACATGCATGAATAAATGAATGCCAAAGCCATCTGATGTCTTGCAGATGATGATATGAGGAGAAAGTCCAGAGATGACTGATGTGGAGCCTGTAGTCACCGACTTTGCTGCCACAGGAAGGACTGGCCGGCGGAACGCCATGCCGGATATATTAGGTTCCACCGCCGGCCCTGGAGCAGCGGAACTGCCCGGCAAGCTAGCCGAGCTTTCTGTTGGAGGTACGCTACCTGCTGGACCATAGCGCCTGTGTCGTCATCTTAAGCAGGGGTACCCATCTGTGGTCCTGGAACTCTGCCTTACTGCAGAGTGCAGTTCCCATCCTAATCCGACCTTGATTACCTGATGCAGTTAATCAGATCCTTCAGTAGCATGTGGATATTAGTGGCAGGTGTTGGAACTAAACTCTGCAGGGCTCGTAGCTATTCAAAGCCAGACCTGGGCACCCCTGACCTTGGCTCAACATGCTCACAGTTTCCAGATGTCTAACACAAGTTGAAGTAATGATGTAATACAAATTAATATTGTGGTTCAAACCTGCCTTTTGGCCAATGTAAACATGTAAAATGCACTCCCACCACTTATGGAGGTAACCCACTGCATTGTTTAGCTGTCAGAGACAAAGGGGTGTTTAAAAGGCACTTTGCTTAGAAGAGAAAAAGTGCTTTGTCATTACAGGAACACTTTGCTTACATGCTTAAGTGGCTTCATGTGGTTTGGCTATTGTCCATCACTGTTATCAAGAGGGTGTTTGGAACTGCCAGACAGCACAACGTAGACTCTCTTCAGCTTGGTTTGTAGCTGCTAGAGGGATAGAAAGTCTGTGATGTATTTATGTATTGACGTATTTATTTTCTGATTGATTTATCTAGTTTCTGATTAGATCTGATTTATCTTAGTTTTGAACTAAATTGTTTGTAGGCGTAATATTATATAATATAAGGCCTTTTGTCACAACATCTGAAATCAAATCCCAATGCCACCTTTATCAAACTGGAAAGGGATGTATGGGAAGGAGGTATGAAGCCCGTATTTGGACTGTTATGGTGTAATTTTAGTAATGAGCCATTATTGCCGAGTCATCCTCAAATACACTAAAGTCCTTTCCTTTCATACATTTGATGTCAGTTCTACATAGCCGTACCCCACCCAGCAGGAGCGTTGTGAAAATCTATAAGTCAGACTACAGGAGAGTAACTCACAGGATTCACGCAGGTGCATGTATGAAGGCCGTGATTGAGGCTCCATTAGTGCTGTGTGGCGTCAGCTACAAAAGATTCTCGTCTAAACAAAACAGAAAGCACAGTGATCGGTAATGTTTTGCATTTTGCATGTCAGAGGAATCCCACTCCCAACATCACCTGCCAAATCTTCACAGCAAAAAGCTGTACAAGAAAATAATGCTCATAGCAGTCAAATACGGAAAATAAAGTCTGCTAATTAAAATGTCTAAAGCAGAGGAAGGAAGCACCATTGGCTTGTACAGTAATACAGTCTATTCCTTCTGTTCATGTGGATATGCTTTTCATAGACGAGGAGGAGCAGGAAGGAGAAGGGACGTCTTCAGGTGTCCGGACCAAGGACGCTGCAGAGGACGAAGCCAAGGCCAAGGACACATAACTTCACCCGCCGCAGTGACGAACCAGACCAGGGACAGTGCTGCGGGCTCGCCGGCGTCTAGCCGCCCTGACCAGACTACTGTTATAACATCTCTCTGTGCTATGCAAGGGTAGCACCACCACCAGATGATGCTGTGATGGAGGCCAGTGGAGGAGAACACCTGCCCTAAAGAGTCAGCTGATGGTTGATTTCATACATCTTAGTGGATATAACAAGGCACATAAACTCTTAGGAGGCCACCATAGGAAGAGCATCATGGTGAGCCGTTCTGAGTTTCATCTAAATACTGATGGGACATTGAAAAAATTAGCTTTTGATTTATTTACAGGAATCGCCACAGAATGTTGATCTGTAGTTCCAGGAACATCATTTTTGCACAAACCCCCCCCCACGCAAAAAAAGAAAAGAATAAAAACATTCCATTCAGTTATGTACAATTTTTAGCTACATTTGTTTAGTAATCTATTTTGTTTTCTTACTGTAAAGAATATGCATTGTTCACATTTCTGTGAAAAGAAGTTCTGTGATGTGTAAATATGGAATTGTGAGTCCTGTTTACTGACTTCACTGTCTGATGATGTTGAATGTAATGCTTTATGGCTGACTGTATTGTTGATAATGTAAACCTCACTTCTGGTTGTTGTGTGGCTAAAATGGCACATCTTTGTTTGAGACAATTTCCCTCAGTGCGGTCAACAACAAGGTAAAGATAACACTGATTCTGTCAGTATAGAAATTAACATTTTGCTTTCCTTTTCACTCACTGTTAATATACGGTTCAACTGTGTGAAATCAAATGGATAATTTCTTTGTAAACACGAATCCTGTTTATTGTCTTGTTATGAATCCCCTTGGTTGTAGGATACATACAAAATGTGATCATACTGTAAAATAAATCCTTTGCTTATTTTTTAGAGTTGTTTTTAGCTTGGTTGTTGTTGCTCTCTCCCATCTGGTGTCTACATTTAATCATCAAAGGCCACTGCATATTCCATTATGTATCTACATTCTGTAAGGCCTAAAGTTCTCCTATTTAATATTTGTTTGATAAACCTGAAAGAAGTCGCATTACTGAGTCGAGGTAAAACTATATGCTAAAATATCTTTACATTGCTCTAAGATAATCTGTAAAGCACAGAATATTAATTCAAAAGTGAGAGCTGTAGTGTCAATTTGAGTTTTTAGGCCATGTCAGACATCTTTAGGTATTAATGTTACACACAGGTTCAAATGGAAGGTATCAATAAATTGAGCTCACAGTCCTAAAAGTTAGTGAATGGAAGACATGGATATTGCCTAGTATGGAAACGATAGAATGGCGAAAATCATAAAGTTGCCCGCTGTGGCTTCACCAATGGTCAGCAGAAAGACGCTAGAGCTAGAAGCTAGTACCCACATCAACACCAGCATGGCTTCCAGAAATGGGAACAGCACTGTGTCCTGAAGGGGTTCAGGATGTTATGTCTTCTGTACATGAAAAATACATGCTGGAATTCTGTGAATATTACACAAGGAATACGCTTAGTAATGACAGCACAAGTGCAGAGCTGGTAATTCCAATAGCTGGTGGATGGGTGATGTCATGATCACTTGTGTCAAATACAGCACTTCAGTCCAGAAGGAGATGAACACAGTGGGGGGAGGAGATTGTTGAAGGCAACAGAGTGGCCTCAGTGCTGTGGATGGTGCAGACGCCCGATTGGAGAAGTACAAAAGGGCTTTGAGTATTTGAAAAAATAAATAACTGAGAGGCTACAACCTTTTTGAAACAACCCTTGTTTTTTGTAGAATGGGAGATATGGCTGAGGGCCATAGGAACAAATCCTAAAACAGGATGCACTGATGAAGTGACAAACAGGAACAGAAGTAACGCATAAAGAACACGTCTTAAGGAGAGGGGTTTGGGCAGGAGTATTTAAACGTTGATTACAGTGCCACCCTGTTCAGAAGCCACACCACACACCATGAATATAGTGAGTGCGTGTATTTGCTTATAATGTGGGGTTTTGCTCTTTCCCTCAAGGAATGATTATAATTTGATAATCATAAGTATAATCTCATAATTATGCTAGGCCTATTAAGTATCCATATTAACCACATTAGATATGCCGGAACAGCGTAACTGAACGTGAAGACTAAAAACCTCCTCCAAGCTAAAGTATGAGTTTAGAATCTTGTACAGGCTTATTTTGTACACATTACAGGTGAGGCAGTGCTTCTAAGTCTCTTTGGCATGCTATGACACTACGCCTCGCTGTGACTCCTTCTCACAAGCTCTCCATACTCTTTCCTGCCCTCTCCGTATTAGATTCATTGTGGCCTATATAAACTGCATTACCCAGGAGGCACTACGTGACTCTCGTCTGTTCCCGTTATCGCTCGACAAGTCTACTACAAAACATATAAAGCTAATGTTAGTAAAGCAGCGGAAATGCTACAAAGGACAAGTTACAGTAATGCTAGTATGAGTAATGTTAATGCCAAATTATACCTTTCTCCAAAATGGCATAAGGAGAATGTACAAATCAGACATTGAATGCTAACATTAGCGCCACTGCTAGCCACACGTAAGTAAATAGCACCACATTAATCTATGTTGTGAGCATCACTGATATCTCCTGGTATCTTTTATTCACTGTAGAAATTCAGAATTCACACCAACATGTGAATAAGGGGAGTCCTGGCACTTTTCCCTCTTTAAGCACTGGTGAGGTCTGACCGAAACAGAATTTTTGTCCCCCCAGGATAGACGTATGCAAAATATTGCATTAAAAACGACGATGTGCCTTCTGTGCAAGGTTGGCAGGAACTAGCTCACAGTCAAACCTCATGTTACATGATTCCTTCTAAGTCTGTATTAGTAAAATGATTAATGAAAAATGAAGTAATACAACACTGACAAATTGCAAATCTCTTATAAAATATCTGTAGTCCTTTAATCTTCTAATAAATTCATGCACATTTGGCTAGAGCTCAGTATCTGGACTTTGTTTCTTTGAATCTGTGCACATAAAAAAAAACATCCACTGTTGATTTTCTCAAAGCAACAAAGCTTCTGAGTGAGTCGGGTATCATCATATACTTCATAATGTAATAATAGTAACATAAAGTCTTACCTGACACTTTACTCAATGACTTAATAGTCTATTGTAGTGTACTGTAGCATCTAGCAAGTCAAGGAAGCCATACAAGCATTGCTCAATTTATGCTTTTTATTAACAGTGTAAAGTTTTCACACTAGTGTTTGAAATATCTGTAGGGCTGACCAAACCAGCTGGCAAACCCATGGAACGCAAACTAAACAAAAAAAAAGCCATTTGCTGTTTAACTCTCACAGACACACTGTAGGTAGCACAAGCTCTCTGTAGTTCTGCTGGAAATATGGGGCATTGCCTCACAAAGGCCCCACAAAGGCTCAGCCATCCTACACCACTACTTAATCTTCACAGGCCAGCAAACAGTTTGTGAATTTAGAGAAAATCCCTTTCCTCTTGTGCAAGCATGAGCATACTCATTGTACTGGCGACACCCAGCCCTGGAGAAGCTCCACTGCAGACACCCGTGAAACATCCGAGTACGCACCCCATGATTCTCCTGCAGCTCCTCTGCATGTTCCCCACCACATGTCTGCTGTGATGATCTAAGGAGGGGGAAGGGGAACCCCCACCCCCCTCACCAGGGGGAGGAAAGTCTTGTGCAAGTCAGACGCAGTCAGTGACAGGAGGTGCGTTCCTGCCACTCACAAGTCCTACATTTGAGTTAGACTTGTTATCAAGATGGACATCCCTTGCCTGCAGAAGAATTTGTATAACACTTTAAACTGAATCCAAAATGTCAGTGATTTACACAGAAACAATGAACAAAATTACCAAAACTACTTAGTTGTTACAAATCATGACATGTAAAAGAACTTAATCAAAACTAGGTATTTGTAGGCCAGGCTAAACATGCAGGACTTTAAATATGCAGTTAAAAAGACCCATAGATCTTGCCCTCCATGTCACACCCTGCTTGTCAACCATAGGGGGCAGTATCTCCAGGAAGGGGCTTCGGCACTTTTATAGCCAGCCCTATAAACCTGCTTCTGCCAGCTGTTGTTTCTTAGGCCGTGTGCATCTTCATTAAAATCTTTTTGAATTCTTTGTGGGTACTCCCGTGCTCTTGTGCTTTAAGCTTTAAATGTCCCTCTCTCTCTCTCTCTCTCTCTCTCTCTTATCACACACACACACACACAAATACCTAACTACAGTAGAAATTTACCAACAAGCCATTGTTTTGTTTTGACCTTCAAGAGCTCCAGGCAAATCTGGAAGGACGTCTTAACCATGCTTCATGCAATTCCTCAACAGTGTTCACTTTTAAACCTGCCGTTGTGCAACAAAGAAGATTCTGACACTGACGTTAACCCAAATTTCTTTGAGGTCTAGCAGAACTCCAGTTCCCACAGTCCACAGTCTCAAACTAGTCATATAAAAGTCTGTCCAGAACTAGCTTATACAACTTCCCAGGTAGTCCAGGAAGCCTGCATCGTACCAGCATGTATTCTACTGCTTTGGTTGGTGACAGCACTCACACACCCTTCAAGGATATTTCAGAATGTTGACCAAAACTCCTCCAGTCTTGTTAAGAAGGAGTGCCTACGTCATGCATCAGATCATGAAGGAGGTGGAACTTTTTACTACTCTGAAAAGTTTCGAAGGTTACATTGAATCAACATCATTTGTAGGAACATTAGCCAGATCAGCTGATGAATCAGTGTTATGTCTTGCTGATTTTTCAACACTGAATCAATGGCCAATAGCAGGTGCAAGATCGACGCTAAATCAACATCAGGGATTAGCAGTGATTCGATGGTTATCCATGACATCAAATCAATGTTTCAATCAATTTCTGCTATCTGGGTTACCACTGATGTGTACGTGTGTGTGTGTGTGTGTGTGTGTGTGTGTGTGTGTGGGGCTTCCCTTTTTTCTCACATGAGCCACAAGGCAAAGAAAAACTTTGTTTTCAACAGACGACCAACTGATTTTGTGAGGTCTGTTTGACCTTGTTCCTGGGCTGTAAAGGTGAATCTGACCAGTCCACAGCACAAAGACTTCCGTTGCACACAGGCAGGCCACCAATCATAAAACCCCACATTAGCCAGCCAACTTGGGGTAGTTAGTGAGCTAGCACAGCTAAGGTTCAATAAGGCTCACAGCCTGCACTAAAATGCATTGCAGTATTATACACGATTACTCTCAAGTCTGACTCATGTCCCATTCATGCCCAATGTCCGACTGCATCCCTCTAGCAACCAAATGATCAAAAACCTCCCAGAATTGCCATTCAAGCTTCAAGTATGTTTGTCAGGAGACTGATACATAGGTTGATAGGCGACCAATGCTCAAGCCAAGGCTTTCCCTGTCAGCAGAGACATAACGCATAAGATCCTGCTTGCATCAGTGGCACAGCAGTCCACAAGCAGAGAGTAGTAAATAGAACATTGCATTCAAAATCCCTTTGCGTTTTCCTGCTGAGGCACTGTGCTTATCTGAAGGAGCTAAGTATGCAGACAAGTTAGAATGGAATACAGATAAGGAGGCGTTGTGGATTGTGCTGCTACCTGGTGTGCTGAAACGTTTGCCTGTCTGAAGGCGGCAGAGAGTTCCTGTCAAGCATTGAGCTGCTTCGGTTGGGCGATGTGACTTCCCAGCATTGCGCCTTGGCTGGATAAGGCAACTCTCAGTTCTTGCAGTTCGCTGGATCTTGTGATAACAGCAAAGTCTTTTGTAACATTGTTCAGTGAGATAGTTAGGATCCACATGCAGTGTAATAATAATGAATGGGGTGAAAAGGTTACAAAATTCACAATAATCCAAATAATTTAGTGAGAGTCAAATATTCAGAGATGCAAAATAGAAGCAACAGCCAAATGGGAGATTGTATGCATAAATTAATGGGCACAATATTAAGGTACTTCGAATTACTCTTCTCTGAACAAAGTTGAGAGGAGACTTCACATTGAGAGGATGGCTGAGCAGGTTTTTACGGGGAACTAATAAGGGATAATAAAGAGACAGATTGAGAGAAGTGAGAGGTTAGAATTCAGGTGATGGCTCCCTCTGGTGGTAGGTTAGTCTAACAGCAGTGCATATGCCACCGTGATAAGTGACCTGGAAGGGGAGAAGGTGTTATGACCCCTAAGCTGGGGAAGTGGCTCCAACAGATCCCAAGAATGACAACATTTTTAAGATCGCTTTCTGCTTCATTTCTCAACTCCACCAATTTCATCTTCTTTATTTCATCTTCTTGATTTCATCTAAGGGGAACTATTGTGTGCCTACCGAAAGAAGAAGGTACAGCTTTTTTTGCAAGGGTAATCTGCTGACTGAACTGTTGATTTTATGAACTCCAATTCCAATGATGAGTCTGGACATTGTTAAATGTCTGTAAATCATTCCCCACACAATCGGACTGCATTCATTAACCTGTCCTGCTGATTCCAGTTGGCACAAGGACTTATGCTTGTGTGCTCTATATTAATCCTTCCATCAATATGCTATTACAGAAACCAAAATTCACCCATCTTCATTATTCTTTCCAACTCTTTACATGCCATTCTGCACAACAGCATTGAATATGGACGTTATTTTTCTGGTCATTTTATAACAAGGTTTAAGGCACATGACAATATGAAGACTGCAATGCAATTAGTAGGTGTGATTCTGGGGACCTGCAGGAGGTGAGCTACTAACATTGATGTGTTAAAGCTAAATAGAAAGCATAAAAAAAGAAAAGTGCACTCCACCTCCATGTTCTGTGTAGTGAGTGAGCATACAGAAAGAGGACGGACATCACCACAGTTTCCTTGTTGTGCATGAACTGGGACAGCGACATTCTGCATGAACCATGGCACACGTTCAAGAAAAGCTGAGGGTAGGAAATGAGATGAGAGGATGAGAAATGCAGTGATCCGGGAAGGCTCTTCACAGGCGAAATTATGAAGAGCCAGTAGTATTTAAAATATATTATTAGTATTTAAATCATAATATTAATATTTACAACATATTATTGGTATTTAGAATATTTTATGGCTGCACTGAAGCTCACGGGCACTGCTGATATGCATGTCAAAAACAGTGATTTAACGATTTTTTTCAGAGACATGTCTCATTTGATACACTTTTTAAAAGGTGGATCGAACAAAAAAGAACAGAAATGCTCCAGGTACAGCAAGACCTCACAAAGACAGAGAACACACAAATGAGTTTAAATACGTTGGCTAATGTGAACAAAACGAGGGACAGATATACATAAACTCAAAAGGTACACTAAAACTCTGGTGGCCAGAGAGGGTATGACGGGGCTAGCATGCCAACGACGTGTTATTAATTTCAATAAAACTTAGGACTTTATGAATAGATGCCTTCATCTATGTGGGCGATGTCTATAAGCTGCACAACATTCATTTTAAATACGCCAGGCTTGCACATCGCATACAGCACCTCTGTTTCATCAAGGTGCAGCTTTAAACTTAAGTCAGCGATAGTGTTTAGGTATACTGTGCCATTCAGACCGTCAGTGGGTATCAATGGCCCTAATTTGCGTATGGAAAACATTCCCCACACATTATCACACTGCTTCCATTTTGTCTGCTATTTGCGCTGTAGTTTAATCCTTCCTTAAGAATGATATGAAATAAACCTAGATTCATCCATCTTGGGTATTCTTGTTTACTCATTACATGGCATTCTGCACAACGATAATGGATATGGGTGTTATATTCTGCATATTTATTAATCACTGATTTGGTTCATCACAAGGCAGCAACTCCAGAACCAAAATAGCTGTGTCTTCTTTTATTGTAAGATCAGACTTGCACTGAATTAGGCCCACCTGCAATAACTGTCGCCACCTAATGGCGCTTGGGGAGCATTGGTTCTCGTTTTACTGAATTGCTACAGACAGCCTATATAGTGAACACAATTACTGATAGCCTAGTGTCATTAATTTACAGTGCATTTGTTGCTATTAACTGTAAAACTAGATATAATATAATATCAGAGACCAACTAAAACAAACAAACAAATAAATAAACAAATAAAGAAATGCACACAATGCGCTTTAGTGGAAACTGGACCGTACGATGGAATGTCCAGTCTGCTCCAGTGAACGCCTGAAGTGGTTAAACCGCAGTTTCACGTCACGTGATCAAAGTACACTTCCTGTTTGGATTTTGCTCGGAAAAGAATAATTTCAAAACGTTCGTGAGTAGAAGGTATTAAGATATGGGGTTTATGTGGCATTACTTGGCTTGTACGCTTTTGTATCAGCTGATTTGTGCTGCACCAATAAACGACCACTTTCAGGACTGGCACAGACAGAATATAAGTAAGTGCAATGTTTGGTTGTCATCGATTTTTGTATCAGTTTGTAATCGCTAAAGGAAAAGTTCTCATTTGTTAAATGTTCAACCATAAACCCAATGATACCGCTAAAGTGATCTCGTATTATACATTTGAGATATATATATATATATATAACACACATAAGAAACAACATGTTCTAACAATCTCTAAAACTTGCAATCTGAAATGCTGAAATGTAAACATCCCTGCTATGGAATCTTGTTTTCACTTGCAGGCAAATTCTGGCATATCTCTGACCTACATTTGGACCCCACCTATCATATCACTGCAGATCCCACCAAAGTGTGTTTCTCCTCCAAGGGCCACCCTGCATCAGACCCGGGGCTTTTTGGAGATTTCCTGTGTGACTCTCCATACCAGCTAATTGAGTCTGCCTTCAGTTACATGAAGGATGTGGATCTAGAGCCTGAGTTTATTATCTGGACAGGGTATGAGATTTTAATTGCTGTAGCTATGCAATTAGATGTTTGTATGGTGCCCATTTGTTATGAGAGGTCAGCTGTTACATCTAAGATATCAGAGCAAACTTCTGCAAATACCAAAGTGGCATTTTAAAGAGGAATTACTTTCCCCACACAAATATGTTTTGTGTGGCAATGGTCAAATCCCAATGGTCAAATCCCGATCTGTACCCAGAGCTCTTCGAGCTTCAAGCACAGCTCGGCTTGACCCACCATCTCTCAGGACATGCGGAAAACATGCATCCAGACTTTTTTCAGTTCTGGCACCTCAGTGGTGGAACGAACTTCCACTGAGTGTCCGAATGGCAGAGTCTCTTGCTGTTTTTAAGCGAAGACTGAAGACACATCTGTTTCAAGAGCACTTAAATTAAATTTTACTACACTAGCATGTATTAAATATTTGTGACTGTAATGACTTTTCTTGCTTTTATCTGTTAAGTAGGGTTTTCTCAGTATATATTTGAGTATATCTAGGCGTCCATACTGACTGTATCTAATAATATCTTTGCTTAAAGTTTCTTCCTGATTTTAGCCTATACTAACTAGCTAGAGATTTTGTTCTGAGTAAAACAATGAAGCACTTTTTGTAAGTCGCTCTGGATAAGGGCGTCTGCTAAATGCCGTAAATGTAAATGTAAATGTAAATGTGTGTGTGTGTGTGTGTGTGTAAAAGAAAGATCCCCATTTGATCTCTTCTGGGCGATCTTTTGGTCTTTCCTTCAGTCTCGGCTCCTCTACCAGAGGTGTGGGAGCTTGAGGGGCCTTTGCAGTATCTTAGCTGTTTGCAGTACTGCTCTGTTCTAGACATAGACCTTGGATGTTGTTTCTGGGATCTGCTGGAGCCATTCTCCCAGTTTGGGGGTGACCGCCCCTAGTGCCTGATTACCATGGCAACCACTGTTGCCGTTACCTTCCACATCTTTTCTACCTGTTCTCTCAGCCCTTGGTATTTCTCAAGCTTATTTTCGCATTCCTTGTTACTTCTGTTGCTATTGCTTGGGATTTATCTATGTCCCTCTTCTGCTGTCTATCTATCAGTAATGGTTGTGTGCATGTGTGTGTGTGTGTGCGCACCCCTCTGTATGTAATTTTCGTTTCTCTAGAGACAGTCCCCCTCATGTTCCAGTAGATGAGCTCTCTACAGACATTGTGATCAGTGTAATCAGCAACATGACTCACACCATACGCCAGTTCTTCCCTCAGCTGCCAGTGTACCCTGCTCTGGGCAACCATGACAACTGGCCACAAGTAATTCACCTCCTTACCCTCAGTCTGACCACTCACTGTGTGTGTGTGTGTGTGTGTGTGTGTGCGAACATGTGTCCATGTGTGCATGCACGTGTGTGTGTGTGTGTTAAGTAGATCTGTGTCAGTGACCTCAGTCAGTACATTATCAGTACATTATAAAAATCAGATACTGTATTGATGCATCGGCCGATTTTGAGTTTTGCAGTTGTGTCTTTCAGGATCAGCTTGCGGTGAACACATGTGCAGTTTATGAAGCTGCAGCCAGTCTATGGGCTCCATGGCTACACCCAGAAGCCCTGGCTACTCTGCGGAAAGGTACATTTAATCGACAGCAGTGTTTATTATACACACATTATGAGTATTATAGTGCACCAGTAACAATATTAGATTTTTATGTGTATGTGTTTGGGGGGGAAGGGGGGTGTCTAAAATAGTTTTCATAATTTTTTGTTTGTTTTTATTCCGTTACTCTTGCTCTTTATCTGCTGCTGCTCCTGTGAAGGCGGCTTTTACTCTCAGCTGATTAAGCCTGGTCTCCGTCTGGTGAGCCTGAATACAAACCTTTACTACAGTCCCAACAAGGTGACCGTGAACATGACTGACCCGGGAGGCCAGCTCCAGTGGCTGGAGGACACGCTGGAACTGTCTAGACAGAGCAAAGAGAGAGTGAGTGCACACTTCACCCGATCTTGGATGCTTTGAGGGAGGGTTGCATGCAGGTTTGTCATGGGGGGGGGGGGGCTGAATAGGTTTGCATGCAGTTCCACTGATGCTTTCATACTCTGTTTCTCTCTGTCATTGAGGCCTATGTGATTGCACATGTTCCAATCGGTTACCTGCCGTATGCTAAAAACGCCACAGCCATGAGGGAGCGTTTCAACGAGAGACTAGTGGATGTGTTCCGCAACTACAGCGACATAATTCAGGGCCAGTTTTACGGTCACACTCACCGCGACAGCATAATGGTTCTGCTGGATCGCCAAGGTAACAGACTGTTCTAGGTGCAAGCGGTTTTAGACTAAAAAAGCCTGTTCATTTCATTGTCCTGAAGCGACCTTAGTGGAGAGCTGAGTAGAGGGCTCGTCTCTGCCCTCCCTCTTACCTCTATATATAGTTCCAAATGAATGGTGTCACTACCCCCACCTCCTCCTGAAAGTACAAACATGAAAGCCAGCATTACAGCTGGGAGAATACATGTATGTTTTAAAAGTGCATACTGTTAATACACAAAAGCCTTTATCATTACAGTCCTGTATAATATGGGTGAATGTGTGTTCTCTTAATGTGCCTTAAATCCTCTCTAATATAAAGGGAAGCCGGTCAACTCTGTCTTTGTCACTCCGGCCGTGACCCCAATCAGAAGTGTTTTAGAGCAGTTTTCAAACAACCCTGCTGTCCGCATGTACCTCTACGAATCCCAGGACTATGGCTTACAGGTAGGTAACACCAGGTAGAAAACCACCTTTCTTCTAAATGTCATTTACCAGAGGAATGTGCCTGTTTGAATGCTTGACTGAATCAGAAATACACACTCATTCAAATTCTCACATTTCCAAAAGCTTTTGCAAGTTCTTGTTATGACAGAAGTTCCAAGTAAGCTTTGTAAGAATCTAAACAAATGAACTTGCGCATGTGAAAAACCTCCCATTTAGAGAGAGAGGTCGTTTAGTGCCAGAATGTGAGCGTATCAGCTGATTATCTTCACCCATGGTCTGCTGTGAATGATTAATGACAATGTCAGCTTTAATTGTATGGTCTGCTTTAATCAAGGTGCTTCTGCAGAACAGAACTCCCACAATGCCTTTCACCATTTTGGTAAACACATTCTCTTCCCTTTTCTAAAGGATCTTTGGCAGTTCTATTTGAACCTCACCAAAGCAAACAAAGAAGGACGACCCAGTTGGACACTTGAATATGTCATGACTAAAGCATTTGATATCAAAGATATTCAACCACAAAGTCTGTATGAACTTGCCCTGAAGTTTGAGGAGCCACAAAGCAAAGCCTTTCAGAAATATTTCAATTATTTCATGGTGAGTTATAATGACACCATTACTTGTGAGGACGAATGTAAAACAGTACAGGTCTGCTCTGTTCGCTTTCTAGACAACGAGTCCTACTCACAGTGCATGAAGAACGCAGCATTAATTAATGCTTAAAAGACAAAAGGGATATTCTATTTTGCACTTTACACCAACAAAGGGAGTGAACCATAGCTTTTCTGTTATTAAAGTCATTACAGGTAGTACCTTTTTTTAAATAAATACAAAACCTTTATTATCAGGGAAGTGCACAAGTTGCATCTTTGTTAAAGAGATTTGTGGCCACTGTTTCTTCACTTGTTTGAGTCCTTACATGTCCAGCTGATTACTTGAAACTTACTGTTTTCCTGGAGCCAGTCATGTCTTTGCTATTCTGTAACTACACACTTTAGGAACTGTGTTTTCTAGGATCGCATTTAATTTCCATTTAATATTTCTGGCTGATAATGCAGATATATTGTGACACCACATCTCTTCATAAGATGTGAGTGTAGCATGAGATCATTTGTTTCACAAAGATGAGACTCTTTAATCAGAACCAAACCTGCTGCTCAATGTTTACTTTAATTTAGGTGTGTGATTAATTGAAAGTGCCACGTATCCAGGCCAGTTAACAAGCATCATGAAAGAGTGTCTTCTTTGCACAATAAATCAATTAACCGGCAACAGCTGCAAGTCTGTATTTTTTCTCAATTACAAATTCTCCTAAATGCAAATCTAGGTTGCACAGCGTGGAATTCAGGCAAGGGGGATTGAGTTTTTGGGGTCAAAGCATCCTGTGCTCTAACATACACATTCATCCCAAGCCAGCTTTGCCACACCTCACTGTCCACATGTAGGGAATATCATTAGTTTGTGTAGTTACTGAAATTGTAAATGTCCCACCATGATTTAAGGTTTGACTTGCAGTGGCTGAGGAAAGACTTTAGCTATAGAGCCAAAAAAAAAAAAAGCACGGAGAACAAAGGGACGGCAGAAAGTTCTCCACATCGATCAGTCATGACATTTCTCCAGGCTTAGCTGATCATTACCATCATTCATCTTCTCAAAGAGCGACATAGGTTACAGCTGTGTTGGTCTGTCCAGGAAGTTTGACAGCTCTATGTGAGCACATGGTTCTTTCCCTTAACAATGCAGCCCAATCACACACAACTTGCACAGAATGTCTTGAAGACCTTCTGCCCTCAACAGTAGGGTAGAATACGAGCTTGCGCTTCGTACGTCGGCCGAGGACACTTCAAATTTCTTTCGCTTTTTCTGCAGCCAAACTGGTCCTTTCAGCCCATTTAATCAGGCAGTCGTGTGACATATGTTCTGCTGCTCTATAAACAGAACTAACACAATGGGAATCAGACTTGGAATTCACCTCTTGCCATCTGCTTTTTGACCCCCAAGGGCTTTGACAGAAATGATGTTCCCATCTCTTACATCTATTTAGCATGTTTTACCCAATGGCCCATTAGCTGGTTCTTGATGCCACATATGCTGAGCCTCCCTGACTGGCAGTCGGCTCAGGACTGCCTACAAGGCGTCGTAGCACTTAAGCAGATCCTCATCTCTACACTCTGTTGAGGCCCTGCCTTCTGCCATCCTGTTTAAAAACTGGATAACTGTCAGGATTGTTTAACTATGCAGAGCTCTAGGCCACTGGAGGCCCATTTGAGTCTCGTGGACTCGCCATGGTTCCTTTACTGATGGCAAGTCCATGAGCAGCGGTAGGAGATGAGGAACTGCTCACTTGAAAAAGTGGAGGTTATGCCTCAGTTAGCTTAGCCCCAAGCAGCTGGTTTACTATAAGAGCATAAAGATTCAGTATGGCATCAGAAGATCCCCACACCTTACATCAACAGTCCTCATTAAGATTGATGTATTTCAGTTGTCTGAGCCTTAATGAGGATGCTCTGCTTACTTTGCCAATCTTCAGTGGGCCTGTCAAATGAAACAGGGATGTTTGCGTCTGTCCAATGAAATGGTGATATTTCAGTCTGTCCAATGAAATGTTGATGTTTCAGTCTGTCCAATGAAATGGTGATGTTTCAGTCTGTCCAATGAAATGGTGATGTTTCAGTCTGTCCAATGAAATGGTGATGTTTCAGCCTGCCAAGAGAAATCGGAAGGAAGTTGATTTATCTTCACTCTTTTGCAGTATCATATTAATTAAGTTTTCCTTACAAGAATTTGGTACATTAAACCAGACATGTTCCTGTGTTTTATTTGTATGCATCATATGTGAGTCTGATGTACTCAGTCGGCTGATTCCAGAGTACAACAGAGCTTCCAGAAGTGGTAGATTTAAATGTATAATTGGCTGTAGAATAAAGAGCAGCTCATTAGGTACAACGACGGAGTACGTGTGCTGAAGTGATCACACATAGCACTGCACAATGATTCTAGAAGCAAGAGAATGAGGGTGAGTAAGATAACTTGATTACGTTTTGACTGGAGCATTACATTTACATTTTGGCAACCTGTCTAATGGGACTGATGGGTGTTTCTGATGCTGACATTAGAAGTGAAATGGCGCAGTGGTGACGGATCTGTTTATCACATGTTCAGTAGGGGCAGTGTGTCTGCTCTCAAGGGGAATGGTGTGCTCGAGACACAACAATGCAGTGTGTCTGTTGTTCTGAGACCAGAATATGAAAGCTTTATCTGTGCTGCAGCACTCTCTTAGAACAACCTCAAGAAAAAAAAAAAAAACTTCCTCCTATCTCCTGCAGGTTCCTGCTTCTCCATCTACTTCCTCTGCTTGCTGCAAAAACTGGAGAAGTACAAGCTCATAAGATGTCATGTGTTAGTCTGTGGAAATATTTGAAAATCTGGCAGGAACTGAATGACCAAATGACAGAAGGGGTATTGTGTTATTGTGAACCAAAGTAATATATTGTAAATGATTTCAATTACTTTATAAAGCAATTCTAGAAATGTATACATTGTATTTTCTGCTGCATTTTAAGTTTAAAACAAATCATTATGGAAGAGATTAATGTTGTTAAATGAACTGAAACAACTAAACAAAAAAACATTTTTGACAGCTGATAATGTTTATGGTTAGTGATTGGATGGAACTGTCCCAACCTCAGAGGAAG
This sequence comes from Brachyhypopomus occidentalis, assembly GCA_020368025.1. Taxonomy (NCBI): domain Eukaryota; kingdom Metazoa; phylum Chordata; class Actinopteri; order Gymnotiformes; family Hypopomidae; genus Brachyhypopomus; species Brachyhypopomus occidentalis. The sequence continues at coordinate 9,763,666 of JAGXOD010000021.1, read as the reverse complement.
TGGTGAAGCAGAGCTTGGTCCTCGGGCGAAGCGCTGTGTACGGGTCGACCCACATCCCCATTTACACCTATGATCATGAGTAGTGACTATAAGCAAACGCAAGCATCTTACTGGAAGGAGGCCCAGAATCAGACCCAGGACCTGCTGGAGGGATTAAACCTCACAGCGTCTGGGTGTCCAACAGTAGGAGCTGGAATCTGTCACAGGGAACAGAAAAGCCTGGGCTGATCTTCTGAGCCTGGTACCGCCACAAAGCCGAACGTTTTATTTAACACTTTATTAAAAGACAGATTTAATACTTAATTAAAGACTGCCTCCCATGCCCTCATTCTCCAGCACACCCAGGGTGCTACGTGGGTGATCTGGACTATTACACTGTGGGCTGTCGGTCTTCTTCCCCGCCTCACAAGCAGATCCCAGCAGATCCCAGTAGCTCTCTGCACCATCCGAGATGAAGTGCGATGAGCTGAAGCAGCAGCTTCCTGCACCGTGAGAGATGACCTGAAGACAACCATCTCCCATAGGCTCCGTCAGACCCCTGAGCAGCACAGACAGCATTTAAGCATGCTTACTCTCAGGGAATTCAGATGACCTTCATGCTCATATAGAAGCTCTGGGATTCCTGGAGGACATGGCGTCTCTCCAAAAAAAACAAAACAAAGCTCAGAAGGGTTCTTGACCTTACGATAGTGGAGCAGGTTCGTCACCAGAGGGGATGGCAGCATTGAACCAGCACCCCGAGCCACCAGAAGAGACCATCAGGGTGGCAGAGGCCCACATTTGCAGCACACCCAAGTGCAGCACTCCCTCCTCCTCCCTCTCTAACGTTCTTCCTCTCACGCACACTCACCCAGATGCCAGTTAGCTTGCTGGTGGACGTGACTCACTCTCCGTGACACTCGGCCTTGACCCCTACTGGCCCACTTTTGGTTCAAGGCATGACATCATCTTTTAGGTTGGACATACCTTATAAAAGCAGGTTTTGAGAGGAACGCGGTGCTCTTAGATTGCTGTTATAATATATTAAGTCCTACATCACCCTCAAATTGTATTTCATGTGATCAAACCAGCCCTCGGGGTTTTGGTGACTTGTGAATGTGAACTGACAGCTAGGCTAATTATTCTCTCACCTTGTGCATTCCCACTTTGTTGTGTTTTTTTTATATTCTTCACCATCAAAGTGTGTCATGCAGAAAACCCATGAGGGGATGGACTTTTTGGGATGGGCAAATCGATATTGAAGAAACTTTTGATCCTGACAGTTCTTTTTAAAATTATTCTGACAGGCATTTGTTTTTGGTTGATGTGAAGAATCACAAAGGGCATTGATGTAGTGTATTAGTATTAAATTAACATGAATGTAGCAATATTAATACACTGCACATTAGTGCAGTGTATTAACACTACAGCAAAGGCTTTACATTTTATATATTTTGATGTACATGTTTACAAATTGTTACCATAGATACGGCACAGATTTCTCTTTTATTTATTCGAAATCACATTGGATGGAAAAGAACATTAGCCTGTCATCTTCTTAATTGTGCAATCAGACATCTTAATTCTGCTCTTTGATCGCCATGCTTTCTAACCATGGAGCATGATTCATCATTTCAGGTTTGAGTTGCAAACAGAACAACATTTGAACATGAATAAATTTGAATGGTAATGTTATTTAAAGCATATAGTATAATAATCTCAGGGATCACACTACATATTATGTAGATTTGAAGATTACTTCGGTTTTACTACACTTGTACTGTGTATTAACATATGAAAGAATACAGCGTGTATGGGTTGACATGGTTCATCAAGCATCTTTTTTCAGTAATGTATTGCATGCAGTGGAGGTGTCATTCTGAGTGGTACAGTACTACCATCTTCTGGTTAAGTATAGTCACTTTATTCAACCTGGGAAAATCCCATGCAGAACCACACTGGTTAGATCCTCAGTAGCAGTAATAAAACCCAGCAATAAAACTTCTGTCCCCACGGACTCTTTCATATAACAGGGATGCATATGATAAAACACTAGAGCACTGTTTCAAAACATCAATGTGATATTTGATACCACACAGAGACTACCACCTCATGCCGAAAATAAGTAGATTATATGCAATGCATGCAATAATTAAACATGACATTATTTGTCAGCAAATGGTATTTTGGCCATGAGCCAGCTGATTACATTCTTCTTAACAATTTTATATTAACTGGACCTGTCTGTATGAAGGACAATATGTGTGTCTGTCCAGATGTCAGTAAGAGGGATGAGTGGGTCACGCCAATGCCGATGGCAGATTTACCATATGGCGTATAATTTATTGTGAGCTATGCCAGGATGAGGGCTTACTGCTGCCCTGAACACAAACACACCACAGTGCCCACAACAGCGACATCTCTGGCCACTCTCCAGTGAGTGGCACACGCCCAGTATGTGCCTGCTGAACTGAGGCAAACATCCCAGGCCTGGTAGAGATGCTTCGCCTGACTGTGTGTGTCCTTGATTAAACAACACGAAACAAACGATGGCTACGAATAAACATAATATAATGTCTGCGTGATAATTGTCAGCTTTACTTCTTATGGACAGCTGTGTAGTCGAATTGATGCAATGCGGTGATTGTGTGCACTGGGGCTGAGACAGAAATAGCTGCTCTAACCATCTGGATTTTCAGAGGAGCTCAAGTACATCACGTTAATGAATTCCCAGTCTAATATTTATTGGTTGTAAAAGTGATTTTCACACATATGCATGTGGAATCATCTCAGCTCAAAGATACTTTGCACTTTCAATGGGCATTTTGTTTTGACTAATCTATACAAGTTCTTGTAAGTTCCCCATGCAACAGAATTTTTGTCATCTCATCAAATTCCTCACTTGTACACTGTCATGGTTCCCCTTACTTGTATATGTACTGCCCTGTTCCCTATTTTCTCCACTCTGCAATGTCCTAACTGTCTGTGATGTTATTAGTCATCATCTACTTTGTTTTGCTGGGTTTTTTTTGTGTTTTGTTTACAAGTGTTTTCTGGATGGTAGGGTTTAGCTCTTGATTGTGTTTCCTTGTTTGAGTTCCTTGTTATTATCTAGTCTTATTCTGTTGGTGTTGTATTCTTTTTGTCTTTGTTTTTGCTATGTTTTCCCCATCCTTGGACATGGGAATAAATAATATATGTATAGTGTTAAGAAATTATTATTATTATTATAATATTTTCCCTAAAGTTCAGTTGAATGTCTTTTATGGATTTGATTAGTGTATTGGCTTGTTACAGTTATATTTATAAGGGTAAATAAAAAACAAATAACCATATAACAAAGGTTAAAAGGGTGCTGTCCACTATTTAGGTGCTGAAACTGATTTTGCCAAAGTGTTTCAAAATGAACTGCAGTGTCACCCTTACATACATGTGCTATAATAGTAATTCAGAGGTTAATAGACATTTGCAGGAGAAAAAATTAGACGTTGATAAATTTTATGAATCTTCAAGATTTCATGCTCTAATAATCATATCACCTTACTGAGGTATATAGATGCACAGCTCTATTTGTTAATAATCATCCTTGCCGTTCCAAGAAAGCTCAAGGACCCAGATCCTAAAAATAGAAGACAAAATGGCTGACTAACCCATTTTAAGTGACAGCTGCTTTTCTGCAACAACGGTCATTTCTGATGCGAGGAAGGGCGTTCATTGGATATCCTCAACATCTCCTGGAGAACCGAATGTAATTATCACGCATCCATCTCGCTGTCCCTGGGGAGACCCTCCCCCTTGCTCACACTACTGTGCATCCCTGCACCCTCTGGCCACTCCCCTGGGCGGGGCCTTCACCCTTCTCCTACGCATACCTGCCCCACACCGTACACGTAGCCAGATGTATGAACTGGATCATTTCCTGCGCCAAAGATAAACAATAATCTGGATATTAATTTTTACTGCTTCACTTAAAAAAAATTTGTATATGGGACTTTCTTAAGTCTGATTGGGTTTTCCACACCTAGATTGAGCCAGCAAAATAAATGAGGCTTCACCACTGACACTCTGAAATGGTTTGTGGGTGATGAATAGGGTTGTAAAAGGTGGCCGGTGGCAACAGCTGTTGTCTTCAACACCCTAAACAGTTGTAGCATTGCACTGTGTGGCTTCCTTTCCAATGTATTCCAACTGAACATTTAAATACTATATTATATCTGTGTTGTGCTTAGCCAATTTAGCTGTACAGTTTCAGAACAGTCACTGAAATCCAACACAACCAGTTTGTTTATGAATATGAAAACCATGGCCACTGAACAATTATCAGTCCACTCACTGTATAATAGAATGTGTCTGCCTTGTCACAGATAGGGCAGAGGTTCCATTCAGTCAAGTGTATTTGTATGTATGTGGGTTATGCTGTGTGGGTTCATGTTTTGTGCACAAAAGTAGGCCTGTATAATCCTTAGCCCATAGGTTTGTGTGTGAGTGAGCATGTGTGTGTGTGTGTGTGTGTGTGTGTGTGAGAGAGAGAGAGAGAGAGAGAGAGAGAGAGAGAGAGAAAGGCCATTGATTTTCTGACAAACGTGTACATGCAGACTAATAGCGTAACTAAAGAAAACTATAGAAATCATATTAATAAATTCATCTCTTTCATATGGTAAATACTATTGCTATTAATTCGTAAATGAATTTGGTATCGTGAGAAACACCACATGTAGAAGGAAGGAAAATTTTATACGTCATATGGTTATAATGGTATGGTCCAATGCACTGTTGACGTAATGCTAAAATGTAATATCTTCATGCCTTTTATGCATGCCGATTCTGATTTGTGTTCATTAATATGTGATTTAAATATTATTTAGTTAAGTCCAGTGTGTTTGTCACATAAGGACTTTGCGATTGGAATGTCTGTTGACTTGCATAAGGACTGACAGATCTTTCTCCGTAGGCGATTCATCCTGGGTTAAACGTCTTCAATACGCATGCATATAGATAGCTCCAGCAAATGTTCACAGCTACAAAAAATAATAATAATGATCTCGGTAACAATTAAGAAACGGTACGCTACGAATGATAAGAACTAGGGTAGAGAATTAAGGGAAACGCGATGCCTGGTTGCACTTTCCCGAGCAGGTGTTAAGGATGACATGAATAGCGAGTGGTCACTTCCCCCTCCTCCGCCATGTGATGACGGACGGACTGACTCTATCACCGGAGCCGTGGTTTTAAGTCACTTTCACCAGCAACAAAGCGGCAACAGCAACACTGACGCAAGCCATCCGCCACAGCACCAGAACCATACGGCGACGTGAACCTGGGACCGCAACCGAGACCTTACTGTTACCAGAACATACAGGATGGGAATCAGCTGCTGGGAGAGACAGGCACCTGCGATCGATCTTTTTTCCTGATGAAGCTTTAACTTAATTTTCTTCATATCTGTTACTGCTTCGCCAACATTTGAAATGCATGCTAAATGGAGACTTATGACAAGAGTTGCTGCAGGGTGCCGCATTGCATGGGCGCTTCATGGTAGGATAGTGTAGCTTAATGCTTTTTTCCATGGTGATAGTAAATTTTTAGATCTTTTGGGTGTGGAAGGATGAATGACCGTCTGCTGTTTTAACGTATTTTGTGTTAAGGTACTAACGTCGCCCGATTCAAAGCTTCCTATTTCATCATTCTCATGCAATTACGACTTTGGACCACCGAAGCCATAGACGGGCTGTTTCAATCGATGAAAACGACCGGGTGAATGTACGCAAACTAATTTCATCAAGAAAACAGTAGGATTTCTTCATTACAGGTAAAGCCATAGTGGCTCAGTGTGAGAAGTAAGATTGGTATAGCCTACAGGAAACCACAGTGCGTGGTTGCTTACTCAGGACGGTCTCTGAAGTCCGGTTTAAATTCGACAGACCCACAGAGAGCAGCATTAGCCTAATAAGTGACGCATTTATAGGTATCGGTTTATCCTATCTTTTGTAGCCCACGTTTTCTCGCTTTTCCATACGCATACGTATTGGTATACAGCGCGAGGACAATGACTCATTTGCAGGCAGGCCTTTCTCCAGAAACACTGGAAAAAGCCAAGGTGGAGCTAAAGGAGAACCCCGACACTTTACATCAGGACATACAGGAGGTTAGGGACATGATCATCACTCGTCCAGACATTGGCTTTCTCAGGACAGACGATGCCTTCATCCTCCGCTTTCTCAGAGCGCGGAAATTTAACCATTTCGAGGCTTTCCGCCTCTTGGCCCAATATTTCGAGTACAGACAACAGAACCTGGATATGTTCAAAAACTTAAAGGCTACCGACCCGGGCATCAAACAAGCTCTAAAGGACGGATTTCCGGGAGTTCTGTCGAACTTGGATAGATACGGCAGGAAAATACTAGTTCTCTTCGCTGCGAACTGGGATCAAAGCAGGTAATATTGGATTTTCGCTAATTGTGGGTAACAGTGCGCAGCATTCGGCGCTGTCCTTCAGTAGCTACCACCACACCATAATTAAGTATGCTTGACATTTCCCCCTGAGCGTGACGTGTCAAGTTGTGACACTTTCATAGTTTTACAAATTTTAATAGTCACTTTACCACAGGCCTATCTTTAATATCACACATGACACATGGATACACATATTTAGAGCGGTAGACGGAATTTGTAGTTTTAGAAACGTGCGTGAGTCTGAACGAATTACATATAAATGTTTAAATTTAGTGACATTTAACTTTGTAGAAGTTCATTAACACAAGTAGGCCATACTGTTGTGTGTACTTGGATGAATAGTGAACATTTGTAGCTATTCGTCACAATGGAATCTAATGAAACTCAGCTAATTAGACTGAGAAGTGCACACAATGCCTCAGTCAATTTCCAAAGGTCTTTGAATCCTAGCCAATCACACCACTACCTCAGAGGGCAGCAGAGCCATTTCCATTGGCTCACTAAAACGTGTGGCAAACCCCAAAGAGAATAAAGATGCACCTCCATTAACTTGATTAATTTAAGCACGTCTAAAATTACTTCAGTTTTTCTTTACATTTTTATACATTTCTTTATCAAATGTAATATATGCATGTTCAGAAACCTGTTTTGGTCGTGTGAAATATGTCTGTGTTTCAGAATGATAGACAAAATCAAAGGATGCTGTGCTGGTCAATTTTAGTCAAAAAGTATAGAAAAAATACAAAGAAATCAACACTTTTCCACACTAGGAGCGTAAATGTTCCCCGTCTTCAAACTGTGGCCATAACAGTTAGGTGGGTTTTTTTCACTCCAAAAATACTTCATCTGTTTTTAGATACACATTTGTGGACATACTGCGAGCTATTTTGTTGTCACTGGAAGCGATGATTGAAGACCCGGAACTGCAAGTCAATGGTTTTGTGCTGATCATCGACTGGAGTAACTTTACCTTCAAGCAGGCTTCCAAACTCACTCCAAGCATGCTGAGGCTGGCCATCGAAGGCCTACAGGTAACATTACACACATCTCAGACATTACTCTGCTTTCACACATCACACTGCCATGTCGGTTAGGCGGCACATTCGAATGTCATGCGTTTGTGTCACTGATTTCTTTTACCGCTTTAAAATTTGTGGCTACATTATAATATGCCTTATAAGTGCAGGCGGTAGAATTTTTTCTGGACAATACTCTTTAAGATGCTTGGGCAGGCCTGTTACTTATATCTTCACATTTATTGCCATAGTTTTTGCCGGTATTCTTAAAGCTGCTTTCTGAAAGTTCATCAGGTGACCATTCCTATGGCATCTTCAGACATGGAGACCATGTATGTGGTGGGCTTAACATCCAATCAGAAATGAGTAGCTGCCAAATACATGTAGAATTTACCACAATGTGGGCTAAAGCAAAACTCCTAGTCTGCGAGTTGCATGTCATATACCATGGCTAAAGCAGTTCAGTTAAAGTCATAAGAAAGATGGATGTTATTTTTGTAACTTGCTTCTGGTCTTGAATCAGTGTATGTTCCATTTGAACTGCAGAAGCCTAATGACCCTCTGAATTGCATAGCAGGTGTCTGTCTCACGTGCACATGGACCAAAAGCAGGTGCTTGGGTCTGCTGGAATCTCCCTCGCAAGGAGCATTTGCTATTCTGTCTGTAAATTACACGAACAGGAGTTGACCTTATGCTCGGAGACTCGAAAACACCACCCGCATAGCAATTAAGAAGGTGCCCTCCACCACCATCATCACTCATCTTAGCTGCGTAGCTGCTTCCGTTTGTCCCATTGGAGCGCGAGTCAGCTCGCGCCTTCCACTTTCAGAGTTGTTGTTACAGTGCAGGAATTCTGTTAGTGTTATAACTAGTGAATGCACAGCTTAGCAGTACATGAAGGATCTCCGCTGCGGTGACCTGGGTTTAAGTCCTGCTGCTGGCATGTGGCTTCTGTGGCATCTTCATAGCTGCGTTCTCAATGAGATGGAAAATGGCAGTGAATGAGCTGTTTATATGGTTGCATAGTACAGTGCTTAGTGTTTTGCTCTGAGTTCACTAGAGTGGGACGATGTGCCACCGTCACTAATGAAAGAAGCGTGCGCGGCCTTTACATGAAAACACTGCATAGCCGGCAGTTGGGGAAGATGCGCGTGCATTATATGCATTCGTTTACCTTTCCTTGATGGTCTCACTGATGTGATAGTGGAGAGACTGAAATGGAAATTTGTCTATGACTAAACTGATGTCTTTAATGATTTTTGAATTTTACTGTAATTTAATTCTGATATATAGCAGGGGTTGGATTTCCAGTAATGCTTTTATCTTTATTATTGGGAACATTTTTAATGTTTTTTAATCATTTCCAACTTTTCTAACCAATCTACCAATTTGAGCTATTTTGTAATGTAACAACAGTATGGTGCTGCTTTTTAACTTTTGACTGTCCAGCTGGTGTGTGGCGGTACTCCATTGTTGGTCCTGCGTGGAAAGCTCAGCCCTGATGCGTCACGAAAGCAGGCAGCGTAGAGCGAGACCTGTCGGCTTTATATGAAAGCGAGCCAACATTCCAGGGCCTCTTCAGACAGATTAGCGGGTGAATAATTGATCGTGGTCATTAGCATCTCGCCTCCGGACCGTGCTAGATCGCCAAACGAATGGGACCGCGCTTTTGTGGCCGTTTAATAGAAAAACAAGAGCTATGCGTGGAAAAGACGGCTAAAGCTAATTAGTCAAATCGAATGCTCAGTTAATGTCTTCAAGTATCGTAATACTTGTTTGCACATGCTCACCTCTTGTCAGTTTTTTTTTTTTGCGAATCAGCCCCAACGCTGTTTTGCTAATAGTAATTTAACATCCTCTTCTTTGACTGTAAAACATTCAACAATTTGAGGTCAAATTTCTTGCAGACAAATTGGTATGGAAGCGTTGCTGAAGGTTTCACACCATTTAGCGTCGAGCGTTTGAACTCTTAGCACTTTAATGCTACAGTGCCGGCCTCAGCCCCGGCAGTGCTTGTGTGACACTTGGCTCTCAAAGGTCACGCGAGGCATCTGCAGCACATGATAACAGGCCCCTCCCGCGTGCGCTGGAGGCACGCAGGCCTGCTCTGATTCAGTCTGAACAGTGCATTTCATACACGTCCTTCATTATGGACAGAGGTATTACACATGTCACCCTTAAGCTGTGGCATCACGATGCTTGCCACAATGTGCCCGTTTACATGCATTTACATGTGAGCTTGCAGGTGCTAATGCCAGCTAGCAGCTATACAAAAAGGCAGATAGAGGGAGAAACCTGCATCTGTGCATTTGTTGATTTTCTATTTAGTGGATAGTACAAAGAACCATGTACAATCCAGTATATTGGAGTGACAAAGCAGATAAGCTGTGTATATTCAGCCCCCCTGGGAAAAACTCCTGTGTACCACAACGTTTTGTCGGTCTGATCATTTGAAGTGAAAGTTTTTCACATTTAATGACTTTTTCTTAATATCTTTCTAATTAGCTACATTAAAATGTTTATTTTCACTTTGCAATGCATTTTGAAAATCATTCCCTTAGAGATGCAAGTTGTTTCTTTTGTTGAGTTTTTTTTTTTTTCAGTGTACTAAACCCTTTTGGTAGTTGAAACCCATGATTGCTTTCATTGACAGGGTCCTTCCACATGCACACCCACGTCTGGATCTATTGTGTCATCCAACATCCGCCAATTGCAGTACAGCGCTGTGGCAGGGCTGTCTGTCTTTTTTGAAGTCTATATTTAACTTAGTAGAAGCAGAACTAGTGCCGTAGGAGGATATGTAAGGACACTGAAGGGGAATAATCAAAGACAAATAAATGAATATATGAAGCTTCCAATGGAATGTAGTACACTGAGGCTAGTCACAGGACTTTTTTCAGTTAAGGGTGCTAATTTTTGGGTTTAGTGGCTTCCACTGATGTCTATTCCTTAGTTCTCCTAAACATATAAAATAAAGAAACATTTATGAAATCTCTCAGGTAGGAAAACTGTTTCGGTTGGCAAAATGTTGAACCTGTAGTTTTCGTGTTCTAAAGGGTCCTTGGAGAGGCCAAAATGCTGAATCTTTAGGGTCGCGTTTTTAAAAGGGTTTCGCCACAAACGGCGGCCAAAGAAAGAGCACTTGATGCGGACGTAGAAAATGGCTGTTCTTCACAAGAGCAGTGAGGCGGCGTAGTCCCCGGCTGAACGGAGGACAGCGAGTGTGAGCGCGGCTCTCTCACAGTCCTCTTTGTTACCACAGCCCTCTGTTGTTTCCTTCTGTGTCTTGGACTTGCCTTTTGTCTCTCTTATTCTTGAGAAATAACCCACGCTTGGCAGCCAATCACAGCGGACCAATCTTCCTCATCCCACCCCATGCCGAGTTTCCCTGGCAACCTGTCCAACCGCCATGCTATGCACCCTCCAGATGGGCTGTGCTCACAGAAAGACACACACTCATGTCACTCAGCCACCATGACTGTGTGTGTGTGTGCATGCATGTATGTGTTGTGCGTGCATGCATCTGTGTGTGTGTGTGTATTGTGATTTAGGTTTATGTATGAGGTTTTGGAATGCGTGTCTGTGAAAGAGCATTATGTCTGACGGAGGATATTAGAATCTGCTCTCTCTAACCAAGTCTTGTCAGGTAATTCACACAGCATTGCTTGTCCTTTCCTGGAAATGCACTGAGGTTTAAAAGGTTTAAACTGCTACAGGTCTAATAATACCGAATGGCATCGCCTTCTCAACTGCCGTGGATGATAAAATCTTACTCAACATTTAAATATATACTAAAGCTTAATTGATGCACTTTTCTGAAAATTCATCAAGAAATTAATGAGATTTGAAGCAAGCAGTTGACTTTATGAATAAATAATGAAGAAGGAGACTCAAGCTGCGCATCAGCATCGATTTAAACAATCACAATCTTTTCAAGTCTGTATGATGTTACAGATCGATTCTGATGGCCAGAGTGACGGTGCTTTCATGGCCGTTCCAAAAATAGGTCGGCGGGCCACTTGCCTCCTGATGACCGCGTTATCAAATCTGCACGACATTATTGGATGAGATTCCAGGTCTTAGTGGAACAGCAGCTGGGTTGCCTGTGACATCCAAATGTTTACCACAAAATCCGCTGATTCCTTTAATAAAGCCTGTATGTTCTGACTGGCAACCTTCATGCCTGTGTATGTGCACGGTGTAGTTCATAATCTTTGCTTGGGCAGCTTTGTGCAAAGGACACGGGGCGTATGCAATATTTATTGGTCAGCAGCAGTTTTCTTAGTGCAAACACAGGAAGGAGGGAGTGGAAGACAGAGACCGTTCCAGGGGAGATGTCAGAGACCCTGCTGAGCTGGAGCAGTTTACACTAGAAACACAGCTGCCTTTCTCACTGTGGCTAATCTGAAGGTCGCGGTCCAGCGCAAAGCCCGAGACCACGTCGCTGTGGCCAAGAGGCAGGAGCTGGGGCAGTTGTTTGGCTGGCTGGTGCAAAGTAGGGCTTCTTCCTAGTTGTACCTTCCGGGTACACTTAAAGCCACTCCAGCCCAGCTTCAGTTACTTGCCCAAGACTTCTGCGTTCTTAGTGGCTACTTGTTTCTTGGGCAATATCTGTGGAGATGTGTGTGTCCTAGCCTGTGACAGCTGTGTTTCGCTTGTAGTGTGGACTACAGTTGCTTGTGTCTGAGACATCTGTGTGGCTTGTCTCTAAAGGCTTGCTCCAGATACGGACTTAGTGACATGTGTGGCTACATCGGCTGGCGTGCTATTAGTGGAGGTAGCTGTTGAAGTATGCATTGACTTGTGTGCATTATTTGTTACAGGAACAGTGCTAAAGGGCTAGCCTCTCCACAGGACTCTTCTTTTAACAGAACTCTAGCGTATGGATGGTTTTTTAAGAGTTACCTCAGTGGAGTTCTCTCATGCTCAATCAATAGGTCCTGACAAGATGAGAATGTCAGTCACTAGCCAAACGAAGTGGGGGAGGGGGGGATTGGGTGGCAAAGGATGGAGGCATCATATAGAGCATATAGAGCCTGTCATGTTAAATGCATGTGTCCTGGTTCTGGGATGGTTTGCTTTTGATCGCACCGCACCGCTTTCTTCCCTGGTCCAAATTCGACTCACTCACCAAGCTCCATGAAAGCAGCTCGGTGGTCTGATGCTCCTCATGCCATTAATGAGAAAGAGCATCCATGCTTTATAAATGTAGCTCTGATTCCAAGAACTCCCATTTCACCTGATTATATAATAAAACTAGTCATAGCGGTAGCTCTGAGAAGGCTAGGTACAGCCCATGAGAATAGGGGTGAATTCGTAGCGTTAGAATTATGCCTTACTATTTGGCTTGAGATACTGGCATTAATGTATGTATTAACAACCCTATAAAATTAGATCCCATTTTCACACCACTGGTTGAAACTAGATTCCATTTTTGTTGTGATACGGGATCTGATCAAACAGAAATACTGTAGTATAAGTTGAAATAAGAGTTGTGTTGTGGTGTTCTCAAATGACCTTCCCAAAACAGATGCACTATAGCTGCTGTGGACCAAACACACCATATTTGAATGTTTTTATATGAACCATGATATAGTTTTGGAAGTGCTGAGTGCTTCTGTATTCCTAAGCAACAGATGAACATCTAATTTACTGAATATAAGTTCCTATAAACAATAACAGCCTGGCATAACACAGCAAGCATGTCCATCTGTTCATGTTCAGTTCTAGTGCACGATACTCTTATAATGCCATATTCTAGACAACAACAAATGGGAGGCCTCCTAGCCGATTGGCTCCGTCGTGAGCCAATCAAAAAGAGCTCTGTGTGTGCTCCCTCTCCACTTCCCTCCCCTTTCCTTTTTTGTCTTTGGTGCCTCGGTGCTGTGGATCAATCAAGCCTCAGTGGCTCACGCAAGCGGAAGAGACAACCGTCACGTTTTCCGGCCTTATCTCTTATGTCTATCGCAGTCCTCGTGTGCGTCCCATGTGCCAGTCTGAATGGTGGAATTGCAGGGGTCGGGATCAGCTCAGTCCTACGGCTGTGCTGATTGGTTATGTCTCTATGCCCCTCCCCTCGTGGCCTCATCCCACTCGACATCAGCAGGGCCTGCGTTTGATCGGGCGCCAGGACCCCCTCCCGTGAGCCTCCACCCTGATGGCAGACGTAGCCCATGCTCCACCCGGTTCCCCGGTGGCCCCGTGGTCTAGCCCTGCTCTCAGGCTCAGGGTCTGAGCAGTGCAGAGCAGTTTAGTCACTGCCTCAGGTCCTCTGTCTTTGGAGTGTCACCTCAAAAGAGAGAAAGCCACAAAAGGCTTGTTCATTTTTGGCAAACTGGGAGTGGCTCCACCCCCTTTTTTTACATTAAATATTATATAGTAACTGTATCTGAAACTTTATTGTTAAACAGTAGGTGGCTTCTTTTTTTCAAAGATTGAGATCAAGCTTTTTATAATCAAAAAAGTAGAGTTAGGATTAATCAAGGCACATCTATGGAGAAGCTGTTCACTTCAGATTAGAGAATGAATCGTTTGGAGACATTATCAACCTCTGACAGATAGGTGGATTATTCATCTCTTGGGATGAATCCTTCATAATCCTTTATAATTTGGTACTAGGCATGAAAGTACTCAAAACCTCCACTAATGTGTCACGTGTCGGCACCATTTTCCTCTGAGTGCCTGCGGGAAACATGGGAATTCTGGAACGGAATCTGATTTGTTCCTTTTTAGAGTTCATTATACATTATATTTTTATATGCTCTCTAATATAAACAGCAGTGTAATTAAATGTGCTGGTAAGTGGATATTTTACTCATTAAAAATTGGGGGTCATTCATTTTTGTGTTCTTATATTTACAGGACAGCTTTCCAGCCAGGTTCGGAGGGATTCATTTTGTTAACCAGCCGTGGTACATCCATGCTCTCTACACGGTCATCCGGCCCTTCCTGAAGGACAAAACAAGAAAAAGGGTGGGTGACAGAGAGAGAGAGAGAGAGAGAGAGAGCACTAATCAGATTAGCACAGACATCAATAACCTGATAGAATGTGGCCAGATAAGGGCCAGTAAGACTGCAGATAAGCATTAACTGTTTGATTTCCTGCTGTGTGGCCGGTGCAGATCTTCATGCATGGGAACAACCTGAACAGCCTACACCAGCTGATCGTGCCAGAGATTCTGCCCTCGGAGCTGGGGGGCATGCTGCCTCCCTACGACATGGGCACGTGGGCCCGGACACTGCTTGACCACGCCTACGATGAGGAGACTGACTACTGCCCCGAGTCCTACACCCTCTCGGTCAAAGACTTGGAGAAAGATCTCTCTCCCAAATCCATGAAGAGGTCAGTACCCCCCACCCAACCCACACATGATTTGACGTGTGTTTATGTTATGAGTATGCATATTTGATTAGCATTTGTGTATTGTTCATGCTGTTATGAAATTAAAACTGAATCCTCAAAGTGATTTGCACTGTGTTGCCGAGGATGTGTTGCCTAGGATGTGAAATCATTATAATGCGCACACATAACAAAAGGTGGTGTTTGTGTGATTGCGTGTTGTACTTCTGTGTGTGTGTGTGTGTGTGTTTTTCTTCATTTAAAGTATTTTAAGGTTTCCATTATGTGAGGTTATTTGGAGGTTATAACGCTCACAGAGAAATTATGATTAATGAGATACGTAGGGAGTTTAGCGTTAAGGAAAAGCACTGTTCCACTGACTCAAGGGGTGTCAGGCTATAGAAACCCAGAACCTGTCCAGTCTCTTTTGAATCATCCAGGGGTTTTCCCAGGAATTACCTCACTGAATCTCCGGCTATAAACGTGAATGAGATCTCCAAAAATTCTCAGCACTCCATATGTTTACAAGCATTTCCTACAATTTAATGCTCACAGGCCAATACTGCATATTAATTATTTAATATTGACAAATCTGTCATGATTTCCTATTTCTCCTTGGTAGATGAAGTCATATTAACGAGACTGAAAGTGTCAGTTTAGGGTCTTTACCTGCTGTCTCCAGGATCCGGGCTGGTCGGGTCATGACATCAGCGTCAGACAGGTAAAGGTGCTCCCGTGAGACGCGCTCAGAGTGTGACAGGCTGGGCCTGCACACTGGCCTTCGGAGCAGGAGCAGACCCAACGGAGCTTCACCTCTGGCTGCAGGCTGCCTCTCCCGCTCACTCTCCCCTCCTCGTGCAGCACCACGGAGAGCTCCGTGATGAAAAGGCGTGCTGACTTGCGCAGGATCGTGCGGGGCCACCCCCCGGGCACAGAGGCTTCAGCCGTGTGCGTCCATCACAGCCTCGCGGTGCGGCTCGTGTTCTTTCTGGTCCTGTGCACTCGAGCTGCAGAAGGTCTTTTAGTCCTGCCTGTTGACTTGAGCTGGATGGAAAAATAGAGATGGCTGGGACAGCATGCGTGGAAGGACCTTTCAGTTTCTGAATCTGGTAGCAGCTCTTCGCCTGGGAACTATTGTGAGCTTAGCACATCTGTGCAGTGCTGGCTCGTCGCCGCAGACGTCTCCGCCTCCACAGCCGCTGACCGAGTAGATCACATAGACTTGTTTTTTTTTATATGATTGATTACCGTCAAGGCCCACATTGTGTTTCTTATTAATCCTCCTCTTGCATAACGGCGTTGCGGATCATTCGTTCATTCCTCATGTCTGCTCCTAAACTGCCCACCTCTTCCACAAGTCATCAAAAGGCTGCGTTAGTCACAGTAATTATCCACATGCACATCCAATTGTCTGCTCTTAGATGGTCATGGGGACGTTTTATCAGCATCTTTTTTTTACCCCTCTCCACTAAAGTTGCAGCGTGCGGTACACCACTGGATTGTGTCCCACGAGATGCTGAAAATATAAAGCCGAGATACTCGATGTGATGTCGAGCGGAGATGCGGCGGAGCGCGAGAGCACTTTGGGGGGTTAGGCGTCTGTTAACACGAGCGAACGAACAAAAGAGAAAAGAGCAACTTGAGAGAACAGTGGCGAGCAGCCGTAGCGAGGTCTCTCATCGCTGGCTGCTGTCTCCGGTGAGGAAGTGAATGTGAAGCTGTGCAGGCAGGTTCCTGTGGGCTTAAGGACATCAGCATGAGACAGGTGTGCATGGTTTTGAGAAATAACAAAGGGACTGAGACTGAAAGGGGAGGTTGCGAGTGTGATGCGTGCGTCAGGATGTAGCCGCGTAACGCTGGCTGGACCGTGACCCTCACGATGATTTGCGCAGATTCTTGCCCTGATTTCGACTTGGGCGCAAGGACACATCATCTGTTGATTTGAATGAACTGCTTAGTGATTACTTAAAAGTGCAAAGGGTTCACGTTTAAGGGGCCAAAGTTGAGTATAAAGGGTATAAATCTTCAGATTGCCAGAACCTTGGCGATCATGTTTTTTAGGAGGTTTTTAGTTTTCGCATCATCGGTTTTTGTCATAAAAAGGGAAATGTGTTCTCCTTGTTTCATTGGACTGTCATGATATTACAAGTCACCAGAATCATCCATATAAATGCATCTGTCACAGTGAACTGGCCCAGATCTGTGCGTGATGAATGGTAGCATGCCGGCCCAAAAGCTGCTTATGCCTCCGCTTGGTAAATTATATCTAAACTAGGCCAATGCCGTGTCCTACGCTGACGGCTTTTTTGTACTAAGTGACCTTCCCGGCTCAATCAGCAGATGACACACTAATTGGAAACAAGCAGCACAGCACGTGTTAATGCTGAAATGCTTACTTATTACATTTCATCCATACCGCTTCTCCCATACACACGTCCGTTGTAGCACGTGTGATTGTGGGGCCGCGCTCGGGAGAGGCGAGGCCGGCGGCTACGTCCCAAACCCCATCTCAGCCCGGCCGTGTTTTATTCCTGCGCGCAGGTCCCAGTCGGTGGTGGAGCCCGGAGTGCTGAAGCGGCCAGACAAAGGGAAGAGCGAGGAGGAGAACACGCAGCCGCTGCTCTCGCTGGACTAACAGCACCGAGCTCCTCGAACATTAACGCCCGGACGCAGGCGACGAGGGCGACGAGGGCGCGCGGCTCCCTCGGCCAGAGGAGAAAATGTACAAAGAAAAAAACACGTTCAAAGGGAAAAAGACGGAAGATGCGGAGAGCCCCCCCCCCCCACCCCCCTTTGGCGAAAGTTAAGGGGAGGGGGGAGGAGTCATATTTTGGAGTCATATTTTCAGAGCGAAGACCTCAAAGGAAGAATTCCATATGTAATTGTTAAGTGCCAATTTAAGTCTGTAAATACGTGTCAGATCTAAGCTTAGGATGTGGGGAAGTAATTGTGACATGAACACATGTAAAGACTGCTGTGAATATTCTGTACGTGCTTCTCGTAAATGCGTTTGTGGAGAGCGCTGAGGGGGTAGGCAGCGGGGCGTGGCTTTTGGTATTTCCAGTGTCCAAATCACCAAGTGCAGCTCAGGATTTACGATCGTGATTAGTACCTAAAAGAGCAAAGCATATGGCTTCTAACTGTGGCGTACGAGCATATGCTGCTTTCATTAGTGGAAATACCAAGCACCCATTGTTCAGGTCTTGGGCTTTCAAAGCAAATACCCCTTTACACCACAGCAAGGCATAGTGAATTATAGTTTTTTTTTTTTAAAGATGCTATTTCTGCGCAGCCCGAGGTGTGCCAGTACAACGCAGCAAGTATGGACTGGGGGTTGGTTGTTCACATTTATTATCGTGACAGAAACTTCACCACATTTCCATCTTCATTTAGAGCTGATGAGCAAGGCCTGCACTTAATTGAGGTCTTGACTAGGTATAATGCCTACTGTTCAAATCAATATGGAAATGATATTTCTTGAAATACATTGAAAACATAATTATAGTGACATTGTACTAGGACAGCATAATTTGTCGATATACCAAGAGCAGATGCAGTCAGAGCATTTTGCAGTCTGCAGTCTGTGATCCCGTATTTGGAGATTGGAAAATCTTTCATAACTATGACATAATTGGGTCATTTTGGATATGAACCATTAAGTTATGGATGTGTATAAGGGAATGATAGGCATGATAGGAGTTGGAGAGTACTGTGCTCAGAAGTGTATAGTTCAGTATTGTTAGATAAAAGTCCTCCTCAGGATTTCATTCCACCTGCTTAGCTTTGCTAATGAGCTCAAGCCAGAAAGTAGAATTAATTAGTGAAAACAACAGGGTGATACAAATTCAGGGCAGGACTTTTATTTTGTGAGCATGAACTTTTACACCTCCGACTGTGTTCAGCTTCCAGCCACAATAATGAAAGGTGCTGTGTCTAATTAGGCCTGCTGATGCTAGATGAAAGAAATGCCAGTGTGGAAGGACTTTTTTGCAGGTTTTAACAAATCAAAAACCACCGCATACCTTCTTGCAAGTTCACATAAGATAGCACACTGAAGAAGTACGTTTTAGGTCTGACAGCACTTTGCTCCATTTTTGGTTCTAACATGTGCATTAGGTCTGAACATGATGATCCACAGTGTACTTTGTAGAAATGAACATTGCTATAAATTATCTTAATTTTAGGCAATTTTAGTAAACACATATAATGCTTACTGGAAATGGTTTGGCCTAACCATGTTGTCTATAGTAAAGATTTGGCCATGTCTATAGTAGTTTCCAGGTTGGACGTTGATCTCTGCTTGGTCTTTGCAGATTGCCTCATTGAGTTTTCCATTTTGGCTCTAATGTGGTGTTTCCCAATCCTGGTCCTGTAAGAGCTTTGCGATGCTTTTTCTAATTTTTGTATTTTTGTCCAAGCCTGAGATCACTTATTTCAAAGCTGCAGGTCTGTTCTGTATGATGTTCCTGAACCACGGTGGGATTGCACACGGCTCTCGTCGTCGAGATGAGCCGTACACGTTATCATGGTAACGTTTCCAGCAGCACGTGCGTCACTCCACGTATGAGCATGTTCCAGGCCACGTTCTCCTTTAACGTGAACCATACCACAGTTCAATTGGCGCTGTTCTTGGGCACCCAGAGGTAATCTCACGTACAGTTTCTTGGTCTGCTCCCGAGTTTAAGAAAAGCTTTTACTTCAGCAGTTTTTCGACACAATCCGTACTCTTCTTGGACAGAACAAGGTGAAAGGCACCTTGGTGGGTTTTTTTTTTTTTTGCTTCCAACACATCCGCAGACCTTACTCCACTCAGCCAATAAGCTAATTTAATAAACCCTTCAGAATTCTTAAAATGGAGCTCAGAAACACCCACTGCAGGGTTACTCCAGGGCCAGGGCTGGAAACAGCGGTTCTGTCACACTGAATTTGGACAAGACAATTACTGCCCCCTCTGCCCTCCTAAAAACATTCTTTTCTTCCTCCCCTGCTTGAAAGTACAAGTCACAATAAGACTACAACCCCAAGATAGCACAGGGATGGTGCAGTACCGCTATTAAGGAGGAATAAATGTAAGAGGTAAACAAGTAAATAGTCCTGGAGTACCACTCCATTTTCCCTGATCTAATGGAAAGTCTGAGGCCAGTTTACATCAAAGATTTGCACCGTGATAAGCAGCGACCACTTGCAACTTGAATCAAAAAACTGAAAGGTTTTTTTTTATTTTCGTTTGTGGAAAGCAGCCGGTTTGCATGGTTGTGAGGTATCTGATACGATGGTGAGCACCAGAGCTATCCATTTTACCCAATCAAAAACAAGCACAAGCTAATCAACCGACGTGCAAAACCCCAGGATCTAAATTATTATGGGTTAATTTGAGGCTATTTTAAGAAACACAAGGTCCCTTGCTGGAAACGTATGGCAAATGCATACAGGATAAAGTCACCATGCCTCGGTAACACCGTGGAGCAGTATAGCCTAGTTTCTTTCGTGATGTCTGTTCTGCAACACCCATGGCTCAGGTCCTGAAGGGCTCGATAATTATCTGATGAGTCCAGTCAGGTGTGCTGAGGGTGGAGGGTTTAAGATGATGCTGATGAACTGAGTGAAATAGCAGCACTGCGGGAATGTTCAACTTTTAGCGCAGAGGTATTTTAGGACCAAGACTCTGATACACTTAATTAATGATTGTGTATTATGTGTTTGTGCTCAGAATATATGTACATGTAAGATAAGATAAATCGAGAACTTTCAAAGATCTTCACGTGGACTAAAGGTTAGAAGACTGCTTGGTGCGAGTTCAGTGCAGTAGAGTTTTAAGACAAAACTTACATAGGTTTAGAACTAGACAAGCCATGTGCGTAAGTGTTTTTTGTACCTAAGTTTTCACATAAGACTTTGAAGGGCATATCTTAGGCATGTAGTTTTTATTTTTATTTTTTTTCTGACCAAGTCTAGACTGGGTGGGTCCCCTAGCAGACTTGGGAGTTAAAAAAAACACAAACAGTAACACTTTGAATTCAGAATGTAGTTTTTTTGCCTTTCTGTGTTCTGCCAAAATATTTCCTACAGCCAGTCTGTATTAGTTTCACAGTTTTTATAGAGTTGTGACTTGTAAAAATGTAGAATTTGTTTACCAGCAAAGTGTTTGCAGTTGTTGGTCCTCAAACGGTGCTGTGGACTGAGCCGGGTTTGGGACGCTAGAATTACTGTCAGGACCAGTGTTTTAGGACATCACTAATTTGTCCTTTGTACTTCGTCATGCAACATTGTGGACAGCCTTTTCAAAATATTTTTAAGCATTTGGAATGTTTTTCGAACTGTCTTCATGTTCACGCCTTGCTTTCTATGAGCACATTCATGTAAGTACTGAGAACAGTGT